>JAHZTW010000002.1:110329035-110748311 GCA_020283515.1 Alliaria petiolata | reverse complement strand
CACGACCTCCAGTATGCCTCTTTTCCCTAAAGACAATCTCAAGGAAGCAAAGTATTTTCCACCGGCAAAATCAAGACCAACATCCAAAGATTCTGCATCATTCTTCTGTTTCTGTAACTTCTTAACCCACTGACCACTATTGACTGGTTTGCAGCTCGCTTGGGAAGCAGTGAGAGTAACTCTAAAGTATATCATGTCAGGGTTAGCATAGAAATCCATTGTCTTTCCGCTCTGTACCCTTGCATGTTTGCCAATGCTATGTCTCTCCATCGAGGTAAACTGATCTGCAAGCGAGATAATAATGTTAGATGCAGAAATATAGGTTACCCAAAAAGCACATACTTTTCTGCAGTTACCCGTCTCTGTCAAAAAAAAGGCTGCTTCGGAGGACAGGAAGTTGGACACCTGCACGGTGGGCAACAGAAAAATTTCCTTCTGCTCTCGCAATGCAATACATGCATTCCGTTTCTCAAACACATCAGAGGATGCATCAGGCCGTATGATAGATACTTCCCTCCCAATGCTATGGATAAGAAAATGCACCTTGCCAACACATTGACTATCAGATGTGACAGAGCAATATGTAGTAGTCAAGGAGACGTTCACTGATTTGATAGATAACGCCCTTTTAACTCCATAACTTAATTTATCAAAAATTCCTGTTAGGCGTACAGCCTTCCCTCCTTCAACCTCTTCAGACCATTCACTTGCCAGTGACTTCTCGCTCTCAAACAAAGTTTCCAAAGATTCAGGTCTGAACGAGAGTGAAAAATTACCTGCCATTTAAATTGTGAAACCAATCAGAATGCTACTAATAACAATCACTGTGGTCGATCATCCTGTCTGCTAAGAGAAACTAGACTATTGATATTACCTGCAGAACTAAAGTAGAGAAATATAGGGACTTAAAGTCATTCAATACTAAGAAAGGCAATTGATGGAAACCTAGTTTCATAAGTTATTGTGATGAGGAGACATTTCAGCCTTACTCGAAAGTTCAATTTATGAATATCGTAGCAAGAAACCAAAATTCTACCAGCAAAACCTACCAACAGCTAAGGATGTCAATGCCTTCTTCAGATCTCCGGATAAGCTTATGGCATTAAATGCTGCCACTGAATCATCAATTGAACCACCAGGCTTCAGAGGTACAGAAGCAAAAACATCTCTCTTCTGTTTAGATCGTTGGAAACGTATCTCCATGGGAAGACTAGTTTCGTTATGAATCCTTGTCAAAGGAGAAACTGAGATCGATAAACCATCCTACAGATTATAGTCAAATGCAAAAGATGAGGGAAAAATTGCATCCATCGGTTGACATTAAATGATCTTATAGAAAACCTTGAGTATCAGCTTACGACATACCTCAAATCCCTTCTTAATATCCACAACAACAAACGGTCCAGGATGACACCTGTCTCTTATACACATCTAGATGTGTATAAGAGACAGACTTTATACTCTACGACCGATGTTGAAAATCTTCGTCTTCCTCTCGTTTTCCAAGCAAAACCCTTTTAGAAACTCCTCAGTTAATTGTTTTTGTTTGCAAGAATGCCCTTCCAGTGGCTAACAACGGCTCTCGACTCAGACCGGATTTTAGGGTTACCATTCGTGGCGAGGAATTGAACGGCGCGAAAGGCGTCGGTTTTGGTGATAAGCCGAGGAGTAAGAGGCAAGCTTCGCAGAAGTCTGAGGATCTCGACGCATCGTATGGCTTCAGGAGAGGCGATGTAAAACCCTTTGTCTCTTGCGACATGAGCGGCTCTCGTAGCTAAGCTAATCACCTCTTCAAGGTCTTTCCTTTTTATCGTTCTTCTTTTTCTGCTTCTTCTCTTCGCATCTTTCGTAAGTTGTGGCGGAAGATCATCGGAGAAAGCCATCGTTTTTGAGATCAAACAACAACAGAGAAGAGATTATAGAGAAAGATTTTTAGAGAGATGGAATAAGGAAGGAATGAGGAGTGATGCGAGTGAGAGGAGATATATAGAATTTAGATGGAATTGGGTTTCGGAAAAAGGAAATTACGAGAAATATGACCGCTGATTTCCTTATTTGTTCGAGTTCGGCCACAATATTTCCTTTTCTCTGTCCTGCTCAACAAATACATGTAGCTTGGGGGGCAAGTTTTAAAAGCCCATTAAAGTAACAATCCTGGCCCATTTATCACATAGCGAGGACTAGGTTTTTTTTGGGTGAAATCGGGGATGCGAATTGCGTTTGTGTAATCGTGATTGTGTTTGCAATAACGATTGCGATTGATATTGCGTTCGCGTTTTGGTCGTGGAAGATGTCGAAATCAGGATCGTCGGTGTCGACGTCGTCCTTTGTTGAAGAATAAGTCTAGGGTTCCTTTTAATTCCTTTGACTAATTGCGTTTCTTATATATATAACAGAGAATCAAAGAAGCTTCTTTCATTCTTTTCTTATTTTTTCCTGGTGATTGTTACAGAGCTGTGGATACTAAACGTAAGGAGCACTATTCATCATGCTTCTACTGTAAGAAGAAGAATATTTACAGAAAAAGTAGTTATTATTGTTCAGTGCTTTTGTCAAGAAAACTCAAGAGAAACCCACTCACAATCCGACGAGCTATTGGATTTGGAATCTGTCTACACAAACGTCCGTCGATGTAAGCAACGATACCTGAAGCCACGAAATTGCCAATACCAGCTTTCCACATAAACTTCATCTTCTTCTTCTTCTTGGCATCAAGTACCGGTACGATTGCAGTACTGGAACCAGCGTCATTACGCTCAGCCTCTGCTTCTTCTTTCTTTGGCCTTAGACCTGAAATGGCCTTAGTCGCATGCTGTCTGAGTATGCGAATTGCAAAGCTCACGAAGAGATGTTCGCATAGTGTCATCAACGTTGGTCCGATCCTCCATTCCTGATCATATTGTGAGATATTCACATCACTCAGTGTCCATCAAAATCAAACACAAGAGTCCGATTGCTACTCAAGCAGGGATTTGAGTTTAACCTTATCTCCATGGAGACGGCGAAGAGGACGAGAGCTTGAAGGATCTCCTTTGAGCAAACCCCTGCTTTCCAGAAAATCTTTAACACGGTCTATCATCTCATCTATGAGAGAATTGCTTGGTGGGAGGTTTTTCAGGAAAACCTATAAGTGAATATGTTATGTCAGTCAAGGAAACAGGAAGTTCATGATTTCTGGTTGGTATGAATGTCTTTTTGAGGAATTATGAATATTGGTTTCCGTTTTTTGGAATTTGCAAAGCAAATCTAAGTTATCGAAATATTGCTTTTGCGATTGTTTACCTGATCGTCAATGACTTTGACTCTGAGATACTCTTGTCTATACATTGTATCCAACATAGCTTGAAGGTATCCTTCGATGTATAACTGCAAGGAGTGAATATGAGCATACATGACTAAATCTCACAAGAATGTGCGACAATGATTCTAAATATTCGAAGATATTAGTTAAGGAAGCCGTGATCCTTCAATCATAAACTGAAAAACTCAGCAGATACATGTACTAAAGTCTATGCTTTGAATTTTTTTTCGGTTTCTTTTCTACTCTATAGAAAATAAAGAAAAAGTTAATTTGAAAGTATAAGACAAGGCTGTGAGATATCACCTCATCAATACCGGGACTACGATCAAGCTTAATTGTTCTATCAGGCCCACCTTCCATCAAAGCCGTTCCTATCACCGAAGGTTCCATCGCCAGTTTAAGGATTCCATGGTGGAAACCGCTAACCTGTGAGAAGAGGCAGAGAGATGATAAAAAAAAAAAAAGACCATGTTGGTGATCATCAGTAAGAACGGAGATAAGTCCTCACCAGTCCATCAAGACCTTTCATTTCTGCACCCCTCAGAACAGAGTCTGAGATTTCAGTGAGAGCAACGAAGATGACATTGGATCCTGCTGTTCTTAGCTGCAGTAGTTCCATAAAAGGTTTAATGAAAAAAACAAGGAAATTCACGATCGATATCATATTACTATATGGTACGTACTGTTTTTCCAAGGTCACCAAAGTAACGTCTTGTCCCTGACAATCCTTTGTTGTTTATAAATTTGCTGAGGAGTTTGAACGTGCCTACAACAGATATAAGCAAAAGATATTTCCACGTCAATTGAGATATGACGCATACGGAAGCCAAAAATGAAGTTAATAATACCAGAAATGCTCATCGCTTACCCACTGTCAAACCAGGGACGTTCACCAAGCCTCGAGAAGGATCAAAAAAGGCATCAAGAGAGGACGATGCAAAATCATCAAACATGGACGCGAAAGCTGGAGGAAGTAATGGACTGCCCTTTGCAATGTAGATTGCTCTCATTGCATACCTAGACAGCAGTTATCCAAGTTAATAATATCTTAAAGCAGAGGGCAGTGTACTTCGGAAATTTTTAACATACAAGCAAAAGATGATACCATGAGTAATGTTTTACACATCGGAGAAGTAGTTCGCGAACCGTTATCAAAGCATGAGTGACCAGTACACCATTTAGCTCTACAACCATATTTTTTATCTGCGGAACCTACAAAAAACACAGTACCGAACAAGCATTGGCTCATGAAAAAATGATTTGCATGTGGGATACACGCGAACCAGAAAATTAAGATATGAAAGATTCTGATGCGCATACCTTAACAACACTATGCAGCAGTGACCTCAGAGTGTCTTGAGCGGAATTATAGCTTGAATATGAGCTCCCCGGAACAAAATTAGCAATTATCTAATTGAAAAGATAAGAAACGGATATAGTATTTTAAACACAGCATAGAGTAGAAATTGAAAAAGAAACGATTAGAACAGCTGTTAGAGCAAACCTTTACTGGGTGAATTTCAAAATTATCAAAATAATATTGACTACTTTGCGTATTTGTACTGAGAGATGATCTCCAAAATGCCACAACTCTCATCAAAGTCTCTTCGTCTAGGTTCAAATTGACTGGCTGCACGTAAGACATAAGAACATTAAATCAAGCGGCTTTAACAGGCAGATGTCAATACAATTCAATACTTGAAGAGTCAGAAGTTGACTCTGGCTGTTTTATTTCTTTATCATTAATTTAGACAGGGTGGGGAGAAAAAGGTAAGGAAAATTTCGTAGAGAGCCACACATTAACCGCCTTGTTACCTGCAAAACTATTGAGGCGTGCTTGATTTGTGTGACGTTGGAACCACTTGATACTAGTACAAATACACATTTGAATAGACAACCATTTCCGTCACTGGAATCTGATTGATGTTGACGAAGCATAGCTGCAAAGGGCGCCCCTGCCCATTTGTGATCCACATTTAGAGCCTGCAGTATCCAAAGACAAAAGCCATGTCTTATTTCTGCGACCAGGAAACCAAGCCAACCTATTGCACTTCATAAAAGTATACCTCTATACATAATTGGTTAAATTTCTGTTGGTCAGTGAACATGGATTGTAGACCAAAATTATCTACTCTTGCCACTAGGATCGGAGAATAAGACAGGGCAGTTTTTTCCTCTTCGTTCTGCATAAACATTTTAACACAGAATCAATAGGAGGCAAAGATCTCGACGTAAACTTATGCAGCAATAGCTATATAATAAAGATATGAAGGTGCAAAAGAGAGAAGTACAGTACAGACTTACTTGCTTCACTTTTTCAAGTAAGTGAATTCCTAAATGGGTTATCCGGAATTGAATTTTTGAACGAGAAAGGAATACTGAGTCTCCTTTAAGGCTTTTTGAATCTTTACAAATGCGAATGACTCGAGTCAGACCATCTGCATATACTTCATATCCGACCTTTACCATCGGTGTGCTACTCAATTGCTCGTAGGCCGTTTTATGATCTTTAGCCTTCTTTTCCAACATTAAGTGAGAGGCTATGCTTCTATGTTGAGTTGCCTTGAAAAGGGGTTTCCATGGACGGACCTTATCTAAGCTGACTTCACGCAGAGGTATCATGCCTGAACCAAAAAAAAAAATTCAGCTTTTTGGTCAATCAAATACCTATGAATTCTCAGAAGATTGAAAACATGGGAGAAAGTGCCAATTTTTGTTTTCCTAATAATCTAAATGTTATGGAGTTTGATGATTTATAAGCATAAATAAAAGTTGGAAGTCAACTAGTACCATCTACTATAACTACAAGCTTGTGAGGAAGGGTCAGATCATCCCATGCATAATCAGCCCCACTTCCAGGTCCAAGTACTTCAATCTCTGATGAATCCTGCAATTAACAAGCAACGGGCACTGTATGATGCATAGAAATTCAAAAACACATATGTAGCGATGACAATAAGTAGGATGTGGCCAACCTTTTGGTAGTAAGTGAGAGATGCAGACAAGAAATTCTCAATTCGATATGGTGGTGGGGTATTTGGTGGTTTTTGGAAGCGCACAGCAAGAGTTGAACCTTCTTCAGTAACATTTACAGATGCAAATTCAATTGCGCCTCTGCCTGTTTCACCTGACTGCTTTCTGAACTTGAGGAAAAAACATCCAATTGAAGTGATGCATAATGGGCCTGACCAACTCCCGTTTGCCTTGTTCAACCGAAACTGAATGAATGTCAATGGATTTGCATTGTCACTTCCGTGCTTTTTGATAAAATTTTCGAACAGATGAAGCTCCTTCCTCTGTGTAGTTTCTTCCTGCAATCGTAAGGCTGCTCTCTGCTTACTTTTGATGGTAATTATGCCTACAGAGTCATCCTTCACAGAAAACCAAAAGTGATAGAAAGAAAAGTAAAAAAATCATGTTACCGAGAAGAAAGCCAATATAAAAAAAGGGACACAAAAAGAACCTGAAAATGGCGTTGGCGGATGTTGATGGTCTCTTCCGATTCATTGATTACAAGATGTCTCGGAACAAAAGTCACAATCCGTGATGGAACAAGCATTTTACTTGAGATTGATTTAACCGACAACCCAAACCTTGTTATATACCGAAATCCAGACTCATCTTTTGTTCCCAAACTAATTTCTGTCAGTCCTGATAAAGAATCCAAATCCAACACTGCTTCAGTTGCCCCATGACCATCAGCCAATATAACACTAACCTTGCGAGATCTGGCCAAACAAGGTGTTGAAGTGGTTTATAAGAAGATATTGGGTGAAAATATGTACTGAGCACGGATGTCTTACCTTAAAAACCACGACCCTTCTGTCTTTCGGGGTAAATACAATCCAAACTCAGGGGGGACAATGTGATCAAGTTTTTCCTGATCTTCCCTGCATTTGTATACGTTAAATGTAAATAGCCTTCACCAGGTTTAAATATATTTTTATTTTTATTTCATGTACTTGGATAGTGGCTTTTGATCAGGGGGATAGAAGAACAAGGTGCAGTCTGAGTCGTTTTTAAGAATGTATGACGTGAAAACAGCTGCCTGCACCAACCAGAAATATATATTTTTAAGTAAAAGCAATCAGGATGGAAACATTATTCAAGATAAAATCACGACCTCCAGTATGCCTCTTTTCCCTATAGACAATCTCAAGGAAGCATAGTATTTTCCACCGGCAAAATCCAGACCAACATCCAAAGATTCTGCATCATTCTTCTGTTTCTGTAACTTCTTAACCCACTGACCACTATTGACTGGTTTGCAGCTCGCTTGGGAAGCAGTGAGAGTAACTCTAAAGTATATCATGTCAGGGTTAGCATAGAAATCCATTGTCTTTCCGCTCTGTACCCTTGCATGTTTGCCAATGCTATGTCTCTCCATCGAGGTAAACTGATCTGCAAGCGAGATAATAATGTTAGATGCAGAAATATAGGTTACCCAAAAAGCACATACTTTTCTGCAGTTACCCGTCTCTGTCAAAAAAATGGCTGCTTCGGAGGACAGGAAGTTGGACACCTGCACGGTGGGCAACAGAAAAATTTCCTTCTGCTCTCGCAATGCAATACATGCATTCCGTTTCTCAAACACATCAGAGGATGCATCAGGCCGTATGATAGATACTTCCCTCCCAATGCTATGGATAAGAAAATGCACCTTGCCAACACACTGACTATCAGATGTGACAGAGCAATATGTAGTAGTCAAGGAGACGTTCACTGATTTGATAGATAACGCCCTTTTAACTCCATAACTTAATTTATCAAAAATTCCTGTTAGGCGTACAGCCTTCCCTCCTTCAACCTCTTCAGACCATTCACTTGCCAGTGACTTCTCGCTCTCAAACAAAGTTTCCAAAGATTCAGGTCTGAACGAGAGTGAAAAATTACCTGCCATTTAGATTGTGAAACCAATCAGAATGCTACTAATAACAATCACCGTGGTCGATCATCCTGTCCGCTAAGAGAAACTAGACTATTGATATTACCTGCAGAACTAAAGTAGGGAAATATAGGGACTTAAAGTCATTCAAAACTAAGAAAGGCAATTGATGGAAACCTAGTTTCATAAGTTATTGTGATGAGGAGACATTTCAGCCTTACTCGAAAGTTCAATTTATGAATATCGTAGCAAGAAGCCAAAATTCTACCAGCAAAACCTACCAACAGCTAAGGATGTCAATGCCTTCTTCAGATCTCCGGATAAGCTTATGGCATTAAATGCTGCCACTGAATCATCAATTGAACCACCAGGCTTCAGAGGTACAGAAGCAAAAACATCTCTCTTCTGTTTAGATCGTTGGAAACGTATCTCCATTGGAAGACTAGTTTCGTTATGAATCCTTGTCAAAGGAGAAACTGAGATCGATAAACCATCCTACAGATTATAGTCAAATGCAAAAGATGAGTGAAAAATTGCATCCATCGGTTGACTTTAAATGATCTTATAGAAAACCTTGAGTATCAGCTTACGACATACCTCAAATCCTTTCTTAATATCCACAACAACAAACGGTCCAGGATGACTCCTTGAATCTATAGAACATATATAAAGTTCAGCAGTGGCAGCATATGCTTATTCAGGTGGAAAACGCATGAACAGATAGGTGTGAAAAGCATCAAAGTACCTTGAAGTGATACTATTCTTGTTCTCCAAGCTAGTGCTCTGGCTTCTAACAAAGAAACGTTAATAGAAGAAGTTATGAAATTTCCAGAAGATAGCTGGACTGCAGCCACTGAAGAAGCTTCTGGTTGATGGTTCATTGAATGCCTTTGAAAGATATTACACATGAGTAAGGATCTGCTATCCACTTTTTTATACAAAAAATCTATACAGAAGTGAACGTGCTTCAACACTCTCAATTGGTTCAAAAGATTATTCTTAATTTAGTACTTTTCTTTTGCACCTTATGGGTAAAAAGAAGTGTGCAATACACTAAACGGAAACATGGGAAATAAATTTATTTCAGCAATATGGTCAAGAGAGCGCCAAAGACTCAGCATTCACCACAAAGCATAAACGCATGCATCTTCCTGTTGCAGAATATAACAAGGCATTAAGGGACCAAGGAATTACCGAAGAAAAACCGAAGCAGTTTGCCTCCTACCAACTGTGGCAGTCTGTTTCTCGTTGAAACGGCAGGTAAGGTCAAGGCCAGAGAGGTTTTCTATCTGAAAGAGACAATTATTTTCATGGTTCCTCTATAGAACATGTGTATATCAAGGAAAAAGGTACAAAAACTATAAAATCATTGGACAGAATCAAGGAAACAATAACCTTGCAACAGTTGGCAAGAATACCGGAAGTTTTTACAGAAAATGGACCAGCAAGCTCCAGTTTTCCAAGCACAAAAAGAAGCATATCCAACGACAGCTCGGTTACAAAGACCTCCAACTGCACATGCGAGGGGGAAAATATGTAACGAGTTATATAGAAAAAAGACTTCATGGAAAATGCAGTAAGAAGCTTAGAGTACCTTTCCAATTCTGCAGTAAATATGGGTAGGTACTTTGTCCACAGTATTTTTAAGACCCTGGGTCTGAAAAGTTGAACGGTAGAAAGCACTAACTTCAACTGGATGAATAAATTCCCGCCTATTCCACCAGAGCGAAAAGAAAAATATATAAATAATTGCTGGATGGAATTCTATAGAGACGAGGAAAATGAACAAAGCGGGGAAACCATACGCATCTTAAGAAGCCAGGGAAAGAAAACTTCTCACCATTGGTTTGTTTGAGCATCAAAGTACAGCACCAAAATGTTTGATGTGTTCACAATCCTGGCTTTAGAAGATAGCATTTGTACTGTTAGCTGAGTGATATTGACTGAACCACGAAAAAGGGGAAATATGTCCCTTGTTTCTGAAAGTTCATGAACAATGGTCAGAGATATGCCATCAATTGTTACGGTAATAGAAGGGGGGGAAGGGTTCATCACAGATTGCGTTTCAGACTCATGGATCTCAGGAGGTACCACAGATGTAATATTACGAGTAGCCAAACTTTCACGAAACACTTTAAACTTGAAAGGATTTCCTGGCTTCCGGACAAATTCTGGAAAACCATCGATAAATGCAACAGCTGAATCATTCTTCTTGTTGACGAGGTAAAATGTATCTTTGACCAATTTACGGTAGGTCTCCCAGTCAATGTCACCCTTATAATTTTCGGATTCGCCACCAGATGCACGAAAGAGTGTTGGTGCATTGTCATAAAGTCCAGAGACGTTAACAATATCTGACCTTGAATGATAGTTTAACCGTAATGGCTCTCCTTTATTGTTTTTGGCATACAAAGATGTCAAGGTGAACCATAAGGTGGATGAATTCCATCCTTGATGACGGTGGTACGTGACCTGCACATGATATCAAAATTTCTAGGGGATATCATCTCACTAAAAAAAGCAGGGCAAAAAAAGAAAAGGTAGCTAGCCTTATTTTAATTTATTCTAATATTGTACTGCACTGTATAATGTACATACCCTGAAAAGAGCTCTTTCTCCGACCAGTGAATAATGAAGGGTACCAACCACAACACAGTTATCCCCCCTATCTTCCACTGTGAAGAACATATGTTGGTGTATATCTTGAATTGCAACAATCGCTCCTATACATATATCAATTTTCTATTAGGAGAAACCCAAAAGTTGTATGAATGACTAAAATATTAATATACCTACTTACCATCCGGAACTACAGTCTCAAAACTTCTTTCAGGTTCATTTTTGAACGAAGGCCTTTCTAAAGAAGCATGTGTGCTTTCTCCTCCAGGTAACGCAGCAAAGGATGAAAGCATTGAAAGGACCATCTGATGTAACAGCACATGATAGGCCAGCAAACATGAGTATCAGCAAGTATAGGAATGTGAACACATAAGGAGTATTTCAATACCATTTACATATGTACTCCAAACCTGATAACTATACCACAAAGAATGATACCTGCAATTCTGACAGAGATATGGTTATATCAAATCCCAGAACAGAACAACCACCTTCCCAGGCCTGGCTAAATTGTTGATCGGTATTTTCTCGCTTCTTAGCAGATGCAGTGACACGTAGGTCTTCCAAAATATAGTTTTTAAAACGAGAGTGAAATTCTTCCTGTAAATTGATGTTTGTGGAGAATTCTCTTAGACCATTAAAATCTCCTGAGATACTTGTGCTATCACCTGAACTGATTACATCCCTCTGCTGAAATGATGTTTCGAGAGGAGCACCGGACAGAAAAGAAGAAGATTCACTAAATGGTGGAGAAGAAAATTGAGTAATATTTATGTCCTTTTCCACGCTCTCAAGAATCTTAGAAATAATTGATAGGCGAGAAACTTCACAAAGAAACTTCTGTTCTCTGCCTGCCGAATCAAGGGAACTGTGGAGAGTGATCTCCAGAACAATTTCCCTTATACCTCCTACAAAATCAAGCAATTATAATTTCTTTGGAAAGTCAATTATGTATTTAGATACCGTAAACGTTGTACAAGTGGATAAAGATAGTATCACTTACCATATTCATCAACACAGACAAAACCCAGTGCAAACTGGGTGACATCTATAGAAAACTCTTCTACGAGGTGCCATTTTGCTTGTTGAGAAGGAGTACTAATTTCACTGACATCTGAAGCAGCTTCTACTTTCTCAAGAACTGGCGCAGAAGATTGAATTACTGACATCTTACTTGAAATGAAATAATGGTACGCGGAGTAACCATGAATTAACCCGATCAAGGCCTCTGGTTCAAGGACAAAAAGACCACCCTGCCAGCAACATGGCGAGTTACTTCATGCACCATATAGAGCTAGTAAATATGTAAATAAAGCAAGTGGTGTTTATTATTTACCTCGACTCTACAGGAAATTGACTGAAATTTTCTCCCAATAGAGACCGATGTTACAAAGTTACTTGACCGACGAACTTCAACCAAGACATTTTTTGTTGAGCAGCTAGCTACAAGTAAGTCAGTCAATGCTAAATCGATGTGTATCCAACGGTTCGAATTGGACAGTGAAGAGTCTGAAGCAGAGTCCAACTGGTCCACTTCTCTCTGAACATGAACTCTATTTGTAGTAGGTTCATTTGTTGTTGATGCATTTCCTGCAGAATCATCACCTATATGACAGGCGTCCCCTAGAGCTGATGGGCTTGAGCAATCCATACACACACTCAATATGCAGCTAGAAAGACATGCTTCAAACAAGATATCATGTGACCTGAATGGCAAAGATTCTGTAATGAAGTTGCCAGAACTCTTCCATATATTATCCCTGTATCTGAATAATATAGATTGGAGTTCACACAAATCAACATTGATTAGAAACCTATGTTCTTCACAAGATAGTTCAGCGCATGCTTCCTGGACAGAAGACCAGATTCTAGAATCAGCTAGCTCCATAGGCTTCTCAAAATTTTCGTCTGCTTCAGGAACATCAAATATCACATCTATAGCCTTCACCTTAATGCTCGCTTTAACTGCAAAAAGAGTTTTGCAAAAAGTCTTCTCGATCTCATGTTCCACATGCACTGCATCAGACCTGAGAAATTCTTGTCCCAGTGAATGACCCGCAGAGCTAGAGCCACTCAAACCACGGGATAGCCCAGAAACTAAGCTTAGAAGCATCTGGTACAAAATAACAAAACTTACTTGAATGCTTTTTTATAACCTAACAGGTAAATTAGGATCTTGATGCTATTCAGATGTTACGCTTGGAATCATATATCGAAGAAGCAAAAGGACAGGTTCATTTAGATTGAGGAACTCATAAGAATTTGAGCATCATGTCCAACGTTAAGAAAACCTAGAAGAAATCATTTCTGAGACAACGCCAAAACTTATAAAGAAAATCCGCATCTTGTCTAACATCATACATAAAAATCCTTAGGCATCTTGATGCTATATGTTAGCAACAAGTCTATACTCTATACCCAGAAATTAATCACTTAAGTTAGAAGAGTACATCACTACAGAGCCATTTTTATCAAGTGTTCTACTGACTAAGATTAACGCCATGACACTATGTAAGCAAGGACAAAAGGCTCACATTTTGAAAAGGGATATGATAATCATGCTCCCGAGCATCTGAGCCTTAGATGAACTTACCAAAACAAACATAAACTCATGTGGTAGGAAACTAATTTTCCAATATGCAGATTTAAAGACATGAAAAGTGAAAACTACCAAGAAAGCCTCTCTTACCTGAAAATAAGCATTTAGGTCATCCGGTTTTGATACAATAGTCAGTCCCAGCGCCAGCACATCCAAACCAGTTGAGAAATCGATAACAGCTTCGCTAAAGGAATTAATATGCTTTCTGCAATAGATTGCAGTTCTCTCAGATTCAGATGGAATTGCGTAAATGTAATTGATGGCTGTTACCAATCACAATACTTGATTGCATAATGAAGTCATGAAATATTGAAAGAGTGATTCTCAGCAGGAAAGTAAAAACTATCACATAAAAAGAAAACAGAAATATAAATACAAAAACCTATGGAAAGAGGAAACACATGATTAGCTGCCACACAAATCAATATTACCCTCTTTTCTTTGATTTAGCGTCACTCAGTTTGGAAATATCTTATGGACATACACTAACTAGTTCAACGAAGCACCTAAGCTCCGTCCTATAACTTGGGAAGGAGAATGCAGCTAAGTATCAATCTTCAGCGCTAAATGATGTGATCAGAAAATTCTCATATGACATGACAACCAACACAAGTATCAAGCAGGTAAACACAAAGACAATGTTAAGCTTAGTCTAACATATATGTAGAAATAAAAGACAAAACACCAATGATTAAAAGGGATTAATTTGATATAAGAAGAAATCCCACACCTTAAGGATGAAAAGCAGATAGTTACGGGTCTCAATACAAAAAATTGATTCCACTTCTTTTCTGCCATTTTGCAGAAAGAACAATCAAAACCAGAAAACCCTATGTGTGAGGACAGAGAATTCCATCCTTGAGAAACATATTTTTCATAACTTGGAATCACAGTATCACTTATCCCCAGCTCCTGACGCGAAGGCCTATCTGATCTTGTGTTGTCAGATTTTGAAGTCGGCCAGACAACGAACTCAAAATCATGGAAATCAAATAAAAGAATATCTTTCTTCCCAACTAAAGCATCCACTTCTTCAGCCTTCTCCACCAACAATTTGACATGGGGGCCACCAACAAGTATGCCAACCTTAATCTGTCTCTCTGGATGAACTCTATGTAAAGACTGTTCAATAATGCGCCTGGCGATCCCATCTTCGTCATAACTAGCCATGTCAGAATCAACCCCACCTGTTACCAAAGAACTTGAATGAACCGTTCCAGTAATATCGTCTACAAATAAGCTCTGAGACTGTTGTGTCTGCCACATTAGCAGAGCCATTGAAAACAACGATGAATACTCTAAAACAATATCCAACTTTCCCAATACCATGCTGCATTTCCAGAGCCCCGAATCTTGGTTACCAGCATCCTGATATGCCATGCAGCTTTTAATATCAACGAGTAAGCAAGGGTTATCAGAAATTTTAAAAGTACTTTTATCTAACTTCAAGCAATTGCTCTTCCAGTTCGACCACATTTCTCTCATAAGATTTTGTAGATGCAGAATGCCTTCATGTCGATCATTGCCATGATTGTTATCTGTTTTGGAAAGTAGGATTGGCTGTGCTGGGTCCATCTCTAGGATAGTTTTCACATCTTCACGCATATGCTTCTTATTTCTCTGAGCAGAAGTACTGGGATCTTTTGTAGATTTCATGAAACGACTGGTTTTTCTAAAACTAGAAGACTCAACCTTCAGTTTCCCACAGGAAGCAGACGAACTCTGAGTAAGACAACCAACAGTATGCATTACCAAAACCTCATCAGCCGAGAGGCAAAGAACGACAACATTTGAGTCCGTGTGTCCAGCACTGTCTTTCGATGTCATAAAACTTGAAATCATTTTCTCTGGATAAAATGTGATAGAAAGTCTCCCAAGATTGACAACTGCATGAAACTCAAGAGATACCCGCTCGGAATCATCTTCATTGTTCCTATCAGTTTGTAGTTCTTGGGTCAACAGCTTCATGTACGAGAGAAAGCGGGCTATAGACCAGAATGTCCTACTAATAAGTCTCCATATATAAGTTAAAACCCAGGTGATCTTACACAAACAATTGAAGTGGCCATATAGGGAAGTTTCATCATAGTTATCATTAGCATTCTGAGAATTCAGGCAGGCTCTGTATCTGGCTACTCTCCGCGCCCGTGCGATTGCTTCAGCAGGGAGTTCTTTCTCAATATTACATATCATCTCCCATTTACGTCTTGCAGTTACAAAATGCCTTTTGTTTTCTGAAACTTTCCAAAGTGATGATTTCTCTGGTGCTTTCCTGGAGTACCCAGCTAAAGATAGCAAATACTCGTAAGCATTCACGTACCGCAGCCAGAGGATAACAGCACTAGCTAAATTCTGGAATGAATTAGTGTGAGGTGAGATCATCAAGCCGGTTCTGCGAGCAGCTACTTTCCAAAGATAACGTCCATTTCTGACAGAATTACCGTCTTTGGACGATAACTTCGCCAGTCCCATAAAAACCGGAAGATCAGTGGGTCTAAACGAGAAGCTCAGCTCTGGAATGCGGAGGATCAGATCAGTGAGTTGAAGATTATGCAGCGTAATCAACATGACAAGGCTGTCAAATGCGCAGAGGTCGGCGGAATCATTATTCCTCTTATATCCAACCTTGAAACCGTAACCACTCAGTGTCAAGGAACTACGGCTCAAAGGGAACAAAACTGCAGCAGCTGAACTCCTTAATACACTAAGATTCCCAGAATTCTCAGAATCACTCCTCATCTCGTTGATTTCCAGAACAAAACCCAAGTCACTTGAACCCGGTAAACGAACTTGAACATCAATGCCATGTAGCTGAATACGGAAATGACTGAGGATAAGATTCGAGAAGGAAGTCTTGAGCTTAGTTCCCTGGGAAGTGCCATCCAGCATCCTTTCCAAAATTTCATGTAAGAAGCATCCCTGCGATGTAAAAGAAGTAAAAAAGCAATTGGAAATACACACATAGTTACATTCGGGATCAACCAAATCAGTCCCAGAGTTAATGAACAATTGGGGAAACAACGTAGCAGAAAAGGAAAAAAAATCAAATTAACAGGTGTACCTCGGGATCAATAGACGCCAGAACTTTTTTTATCTCAGTTGCTAAAGTTTCAGGTGATGATGGCATCCTTCTCGAGCTTCCCTCCTCCGTCCCTCTTAAGGGAGAAAAAAAAACACAGAAACCGATAAACCCTAAAGGAACTATTGAATTTTGAAGCCCAATACACGAAATCACAATTGAGCGATGGGATTAAGTTACCTGGCCAACAATCTGACATGTACGCCGCGAATTTCGATCCGAATGGCCGGAGCTGACCAAAGGGACAAGTGAACAACCAGGTGGTCGACAGTGAATCCTTCGAATGAAAAACTGGATCCATCGAGGAGCTGATTAAGCTGAGAAACGTCGAATCGGAAATTCCGTAATGTGAGGAGAGTATCAGTAAGCCCTAATTTGACCTGAAGATCAGGCTCTTCCCGAGAAAAATTCCGCAGCAGAGTACGAAGTCTCCGTCGGAAGAAATTGCAAAGGAACGTCATTGCGAATTCAAGTCAAACAGATTCCTCCATCAACGAGTTCGAAGATCTCCAGGAGAAACAAACGGTTGATATGAGCCCCTCCTTGTGAGAAATCCCCTTATCAGGCAGAGCGGGAAAGCAAGAGGCCAAAGACGACGTCACACGACTCACGGGAACAAACCCTTAGAGACACGTGTCAGTCTCTTACTTCAGCGCAGGCGATGAAACTGTTCTTTGCCGTTTTCTTCTTAGCCAACGGGACTACCTGTAGTTTCCAAGAGGACCTCCTCCAAAAAAGTAATAAAAATACAACACACGCGCACGCCGCATGCCGTCGCGTTCGTAAAGAAACGAAAAATAAAATTAAATAAAAGCTAATTAACATTTCCTTTTGTTGAAAAAGACAAAAATTTAGAATTTCCTTTTATCAAGAAAAAAACGATTAAACCCTTTCTTTTACTAAAAGAATTATCTTGCCAAATCCGTTTCCTTAGTTAAATCTGGTGTTCAGCCAAACGTCTATATATATATGTACATATAACACTTATAAACAAGAACAGAGAGAGAACGAAAGAAAAAAAAGTAAGCATAAACCTTAAATTTTTCGATAATGCACTGCTTACATGGGCATCTCCTAGACAATGTTCTCTTTAGGATAGATCTCAGATCTCTCGCGATGATGCGTTGCACAAATAGATCTCTCAACTCGCATATTACATACGACCCGTGTTTTAAATCTCAATACTTTTATCGGATCGGATCCGGTTTGCTTCATATCTCCACTTGTGGCTCAAATTTGCTCGGCTACCACCCATACGGCGATTCTAGGTCACAGAGAATCACAGATACCTTAATGAGGTGTCATATCATGGGATCTTGCTCTGGCCTTCTTCTACTCTACATTGGTGATTCTCTATGCGTCGCAAATCCCCTTACGAAGATGTTTCGATTCTTGAATCACTCTACGTTAATGGCTTTTGCTAGTCGTCCAGAAGCTTTTCGTCGGGACAACAAAAAGTACATCGGGTTCGCAGTTGATCAAATTGATCGAGCCACCCTCGTCCACATAATCGAGGATGGAATAAACGGTGAAAGGAAGTATAGGTTCGAGATTAACGCCGGGAATTCATGGAGACTTTCGAAAACGAAGATTACTTGCCCCGCAAGCGATCTAGATCACCGTATGAAAACCCCTGTTTACTTGGACGGATATGTTCACTGGCTAAGAAAAGACGGAAGCATCGTAGCTTTCAACCTGGAAACAGAGAAAGCACGACTGATTCCGATCTTATTCCCCCTGGGATTGAGTTTGAAAGCGCTCTTCGCCGCCGGAGATAATAGCCTAACTTTGATATCAGCCACCAAGGATGTCATTTACGTTTATGCCCTCGAGAATATTCTCAGTGATCCCAAGTGGGTCCTCGTGGCGCAGATCCGGAACGTAGTGCTCGACGAAAAGAGGTGTGATTATTGGAACGTAGAGGCTTACGACGGGAAGCGTTTACTGTTGAGGGAGAATAGGAAAGATCACGACAACGTGATTCATGTGTACGACTTGAGTGCTAAAGAGTGGAAAGTCAGGGGTTCGGTCCCAAGGTGGTCCGATGCAAATCGAGATGTTTTTCAGTTTACACCGTCGCTGTCTTCTGTAGGACTTGATCAGGTGTTGGCTAGTGATGATGATAAGCGCATCTCCTCTCTAAGCTCGATTATGGGGACTAATTGATGGAATCTCATCGGAAATAGTGGAAAGGCAACTTAGAAAAAGATGCGCTGAAGCAGAAGAGAAGAAAATAGCTAGTATGGCTGTATTGGTGAAGAAGATGATGCCTTCGTTCAAGTTTTTGTATGAGTACAGAACCAACAAAAAAACAAGAGTGGTGTAGACATATCATGCAAGGAACATGTGTCTTCTGGTTTGAATTTTAGGTTTTCTTCTCTCTTTAGTTTTTTTACTACATTTACTATGTTCGTCATTTTATTTTTGTATATGCTAAATAAAAATAGTTGCTTCTTATGCTGGCTGTTTATTTTTTTGTATGTTCAAGCATCTCTCAAATCATATTTTCATAGTTGATTCTTATCTGGCTACTCTCCGCGCCCGTGCGATTGCTTCAGCAGGGAGTTCTTTCTCAATATTACATATCATCTCCCCATTTACGTCTTGCAGTTACAAAATGCCTTTTGTTCTTTGCCGTTTTCTTCTTAGCCAACGGGACTACGTACATGTAGTTTCCAAGAGGACCACCTCCAAAAAGGGAGAAAAATAAAATTTAGAAGCTAATTTTGTTTTAAGTTGCAAATTATGCATTTTAGATCCTCCTTCCTATTAATTGAGAATCTCTTTTTAATGAAAAAGCTCAGTTGTCAACTCTAGAATCAAAGTTAGTGTATTTTTTTGATGACATGTAAATGTGACATGTCAAATTTCCTAAAATAAACGAAATGTTTTGATTGGTTGAGTTAAAATTAAATAAACTATAAAATTAAAACATGAATACACTAGATTATAACATTAAAATTAATAAATTTAAATTAACAAAAAATAATAATTACTATGATTTCAATTTGTTTGTACATATATCCTCCTTCCTATTAATTGAGAATCCCTTTTTAATGAAAAAACTTAGTTGTCAACTCTAGAATCAAAGTTAGTGTCTTTTTTTTATGACATCTAAATGTGACATGTCAAATTTCCTAAAATAAACGAAATTTTTTGATTGGTTGAGTTAAAATTAAATAAATTATAAAATTAAAACATGAATACACTAGATTATAACACTAAAATTAATAAATTTAAATTAACAGAAAATAATAATTACTATGATTTCAATTTGTTTGTACATATATTCATAATAAATTGCATAAAATATGAATACGAAAATTATACAACCAATATATATTATATTTTTATATAAAAAATAATAATATATTATCCAATAGGATAGTAAATACGCTATACCATTTTTTATCTCTTATTCATTTTAAAATAAATAAAAAGTTTATATCATACTCATATATAGTCTCATTGTAGATCGAGAATTTGAGATCAGAAATAATATGAAATGTAACTCGATGAAAAAATAAATCATAAAAGATAAAACAAATATGAATAAGAAGTAGAAGTAAAAATAAAAATAAATCTCTACAGTTTTGGTTTTCTATAACATTCTCGTACTTTGTTTTATGGAGTCGTTTAAAAATCTTAAGAAACAAATTTTATAATAAACGAATGTGCGGCTCAAATTTTATAATGAACACATGCATACATGCCAACCATAATAAATTTATTTTCTTCAGCAAACCAATTCCTCAATATTATTCAAAGAGATGAGCGGAGAGCTACCGGAAAATTTTATAAAATATGATTTCACAAATTTTATAACAAATATTTATTATAATTTTTATTGAAAAGGAAAATTACTAATAGATTATCCAATGTACTACATTTATTTTCATGATAAAGAGAAATATTATATTTTTAATTTTTAATTTTTTGTAATTTTTGTTAATAATTAGTGTAAATTTAATTTGAAACCATATATCATAAAATGCTGAAAATATACAATTTTATTAAATAAAAAACGATAGAAACGGTTTTCGTGATTGTTCTTAAATATCAAAAATTACATCGTGTAAAAACATAATGTTTACGGAAAATATCAGAAAAACTAACCAACACTTAAATATTACAATTCACTTATTTTTGAGTCATACTCCCTCCGTTTTTACTTAAGTGTCGTTCTAGACTTGTTTTTTTGTTTACAAATAATTTTCGTTTTCGGATTTTTCAATGAAGATTTATGATAAAGTTTCCAATTTTAATCTTATTTTTTAAACTTATTAATTGATGATATCAAATAAAATAGTGTATTAATTGAGGGGTAAAATAGAAAAATTAGTTGTTTTCTTAATATGTGTGAAACAACCTAAAACGATAATTAAAAAAAAACAAATGGTGTACTTACATGCATAAATATACGTATTTATTTCTTTTTAAAATTCAACCATACATTATAAAAATATATATTACAAAACATATATTTTGTTATTTTTTTAACACGTCATACTTCGATTTTTTCACAAATATATGTGTGTATATAAATATTAATTATGCAAAAGTCAAAGTCGCATGCGAATTTGTCGTGCGTGCATTTTGTTAACCTCGATTACAGTCCAATTTTAGTTTTAGTTATTAAACAATTCACATATATATATATATTTATAACTTCTATATGTCCTAAGAGCGGTGAGATGGTTGGTATACACGAACGTGCGGGTCAACCATCTATCCGCTCTTATGATAAGGAAAAATTGTAAAACCCATTTTTGTTTAATTAGCAATAGGTCAAAGAAAAATATATATTTAAAATATATATATTGGCAAGATTATATTATGTAAAGAGAAAAGAAAGCATAGTATAGATAATATTCAAGGCATATTATAAGAATTTAATTATTATTTAATATAACGTTTACTTTTGCAATTATATGTTACTGTAAACCGTAGAAAAAATAAAAAGTTTTAAAATAAATCAGTTTCAAAAAACACAAAACGATATGAAATGTTTATGTGATTGTTGTTAAACACTAAAACTGTATATGTATAAAAATATAACTTTTACATAATATATAAGAAAATTAATCAATACTTTATTATTACAACTATCTATGTCTATAAAAAAAATTATACCGCCTGCAGGCCAACCATAAAAATTAAATAAATTATTATATGTTTTAATATTTTTGAGTTTATTTAATTATCATAATTATACTTTTTATCTAACGAAGTATTTTAAAATCTTGGTTAATGGCTTTTTATCTTCAATTTCTATTGAAATCTAGAACATTTTTCATTTGATTTATCATTATTTTTTTATTATTAAATATTCATATAATGTTATTATTAATACATAATTAATTATGCACAAATAGATCAACGTCAATATACAATATTATTATATATTGAACATATAAAATATTTAATAGTTCGCATACGGTGCAGACCAATCACCTAGTTCATATTATTTTAAAAAGGTAAAATAAAAATACAACACACCCGCATGCCGCATGCCGTCGCGTTCGTAAAGAAACGAAAATTAAATAAAAGCTAATTAACATTTCCTTTTGTTGAATAAAAACAAAATTTTAGAGTTTCCTTACTGGAAAACTGGTGTTCAACCAAACGTCTATCTATATATAAATGCACACAATCATAAACAATAAATTAGAGAACAAAAAGTAAACAGAAAATTCTAATTTTTTCGATAATGGACGGTTTTTCTGGAGACAAAGTTTTATTCGGGATAGATCTTAGATCTCTGGCGATGATGCGTTGCACAAATAAATCTCTTAACTCGCATATTACATACGACCCATATTTTAAATCTGAATACTTTCTCGGATCGAATCCGGGTTGCTTCATATCTCCACTTGTGGCTCAAATTTGCTCGGCTACTACCCTTACGGCGATTATAGGTCACTAAGAATCACAAATACCTTAATGGAATGTCAGATCTTGGGATCTTGCTCTGGCCTTCTTCTACTCTTCATTGATGATTCTCTATGCGTCGCAAATCCCCTTACGAAGAAGTTTCGATTCTTGAATCCCTCTAGGTTGATGGCTTTCGCTAGGATAACGAGTCGTCGTCCAAAAGTTGTTCGTCACGACAGCAAAAAGCACATCGGGTTCGCAGTTGATCAAATTGATCGAACCAGCCAGAGTTTCAAACTTGTCCACATAATCGAAGACAGAATCAACGGTAAAAATAAGTATAGGTTCGAGATTAACGCCGAAAATTCGTGGAGACTTTCAAAAATGAAGATTACTTGTCCTGCAAGCGATCTAGATTACCGTATGAAAAAAAATGTTTACTTCGACGGATCTGTTCACTGGCTAAGAAACGATGGAAGCATCGTAGCTTTCAACTTGGAAACAGAGCAAGCGCGACTGATTCAAGTCGAATTCCCCCAAGGATTGAGTTTGAAAGCGCTCTTCGCTGCTGGCGATAATACCTTAACTTTGATATCAGCGACGAAGGAAGTCATTTACGTTTATGCCGTCGAGAATATTCTCAGTGATCCCAAGTGGGTCCTTGTGACGCAGATCCGAAACGTAGTGCTAGACGAAAAGAGTTATTGGAACGTACAGCACAGGCTTACGACGGGAAGTGTTTAGTGTTGAGGGAGAATATGAATAAGAAGTGCAATGACGACCGAGTGTTTCATATGTACGACTTGAGTGCTAAAAAGTGGGGAGTCATGGGTTCGGTCCCAGGATGGACCGACGAAGAATCGAGATGTTTTTCAGTTTACACCGTCGGTGTCTTCTGTGGTAGGACATGATGAGATATTCCTTGGTGATGATAAGCGCATCTCCTCTCTAAGCTCGATTATGACACTGATTGATATATGGAACCTCGTCAGAAAGAGTGGAAAAGCAATTTAGAAAAAGATCGGCTGAAGCACAAGAGAAGAAACTAGCTATAGTATTGGTGAGACACGGAAGCCTTCGTCCAAGTTTTTTTTTAGCAAAAAAAATGATTTTGTATGAGTAAAACAACCAACCAAACAAACAAACAAACAAAAAATTCATCTCTCTTTTCTATACCTTGACAGAGTTTTCGGTAATTTTACTTAGGACCATAGAATAATTAATCAAACTTAAAAATAGAAAATATATTTATATAAGCTATACTTCGTGTTCTTCTTCTTTTTCTTACAGCTATAATTCGTATTCATCTTTACAACAAAATCTATGGAAATTTCTTCCGGAATAAATGGTTCCAATTTTGAATAAACTATATATAGAATAAATTCCATATAGAGACACCATCGTCTCCAACCTTTTATCTTTTTTTTATTTCCCCTTCGACGATGCTGTAATCCGGAAAATCTGTCTTAAAAATCCAACAACGAGAAGCTAATCTTTCAATCTTGATTTCTTCAAATGCATCATCACAAGGCTTCGAGCAGAGACGCTAATAGCCAGAAATTCACAAACCTAAGTAGAGTAGAAACTAATCCAGATCCTGACATCTATGATATCACCTACGTCGACATTTCTCCTTCCGAAGGCTCCTCTTCTCCTCTGTCAAAATCACCATGGGCCGTACAAGTCGATCCCACCAACGTAGAACCGCCGCATTCGGCGGCGAGATCTACGGCGGCGTCCGCCGACGAATCCAATAACTACTCTCCCAACATCCTCATGGGCTCTCTGGTCCGCGAAGAAGGCCACATCTATTCCTTGGCCACGTCCGGCGATCTGCTCTACACAGGATCCGATTCCAAAAACATCAGAGTCTGGAAAAACCACATCGAGTTCTCGAGTTTCAAATCGAACAGCGGGTTGGTGAAGGCGATCGTCCTCGCTGGAGACAAAATCTTCACCGGGCACCAAGACGGGAAGATCCGCGTTTGGAAAGTCTCGTCGAAAGGCTCAAACGTTTTCCGCCGCGTTGGCACGATGCCGAATCTCAGGGATTACATCAGGAACTCGATCGCGCCTTCCTCGTACTTCAATTTCACGAGGCGGAATCGAACCAGCACCAGCGCGCAGGGGTTCCGGCACCTGGACGCGATCTCGTGCCTCGCCTTGAGCGAGGACAAGAGGCTTTTGTATTCGGGATCGTGGGATAAGACGTTTAAAGTGTGGAGAGTCTCGGATCTGAGGTGTTTGGAATCGGTGAATGCTCACGAGGACGCCGTAAACGCCGTCGTTTCGGGGTTCGACGGTTTGGTTTTCACCGGATCTGCGAACGGGACGGTTAAGGTGTGGAGGAGAGAGGATCAAGCGAAAGAGACGAAACATTTCTTCTCCGAGACGCTTCTGAAACAAGACTGCGCCGTTACGGCGATCGCGGTTGATCAGAGCGCGACGTTAGTTTACTGCGGGTCCTCTGACGGAACCGTCAACTTCTGGGAGAGAGATCACAACATGAAAAACGGCGGCGTTTTGAAAGGGCATAAACTCGCCGTGCTCTGCCTCGTCGCGGCGGGGAGTCTGTTGTTCAGCGGTTCCGCCGATCTCGGGATTCGCGTTTGGAGGAGGCCAGAACGCGGAGGAGGAGGAGGAGTGCACGTGTGTATTTCGGTTTTGACTGGACACGCAGGTCCGGTGAAGTGTCTGGCGGTGGAGAGAGATCAAGAATCGGTTTCCGGTGAAAGACGGTGGATTGTGTATAGTGGGAGTTTAGATAGGTCGGTGAAAATGTGGCGTGTGTCGGAGAATTCGCCGCCGATAGAATACCGGTCGCCGGATACTTTTGGCGGTCCGTCTGAATTAACGGTGGCTCCTAGTTTCTCGGCTCAAGGGAGAATTAGCCCCAAAAAATAGTTGTTCTCTTGTTTTTTTTGTATGTAAACAGTAAACAACAGCGAAATATTCAAATGTTTACGTAATTAGTATATTAAACAGATTGATGCAACAACCATCTTCATGTAGTTCCGGTTCACCTTAACCGGAATTTTGAGGATATATTTGGATAAGGGAACTTTTTGATAACATACACTCATACAACTATCTTTTTTTGCATCTATCATGTCTTTTATCTTTAGATCATAAATCTGAAGCAGATCTGATTTGCTATGTGCTCTTCTTCATATTAATCTTACAAGACTGTCTCTTTAGTGAACGCTAAGACCAAAATATAGAGATTTACTTTCCTGTTTGAGCCATTTTTCTTTGATTGATATTAAGATCAAGAAATTGATATGCTATATGCCTCTGTTGGTTTCAAGTAATTTCAACTTTATTATCCATTGTACGCAGAATACTAACATGTCACATATGTTTTTTGATTGCTATAAAACTTCCCCTTACGTTTTGGTTCAAAGATTTTTGAGAATTACTTCCAACAAAGATTGGTATCGACAGAACACTACTTGTCTGATCTCACTTTTATTTACTTTGGCAAAACAGTAACTGGTCCTTCTTGCCTTAACCCACTAGCAAAAAAAAAGATGGCCTAATTCTTCTTGCAGATAGAAGAGTAGAATTGCATTTGTGTTTCAGTTTTAAGACATAATACATGATTTTTAGCATTCAGTTTCAAACTAACCGTAAAAGTCCAAATCAAGCAAACAAAACATAAAGATTTTGAGACAAACTAATATGCATGTCAAATGCAACTCTCTGATAATGCAACTCTCTGATAATGCATTACACACAAATCTCTATAAATTGATACTCGATAAATTAATAAAATTTTTGTCGGTCGCGAGTCGTGCCAGTGTAAAAATTAGTAAAATTCGATAGGATAATAAGATAATATATTTTTTTAAACTTTTATGTAAATTTATGCCCCTAATAATAAGATAAAATAATAATTATAAATATAGACTTATATATAATAAAATATAATTCTATTGTTGTGTTATTTTTCTGAAAATTGGATTCTCGTTTCGAGTTCATCTCTAATCTTTCTTATTGCATCAATAATTTTTGGTGTTGTTTTCTTGATTTGCATTCAAAAATTATGAAAAGTTATACAAGATATAAGTGATTCATGACGCATAATTATTACCAAATGTTCTATATTATCTTCTTCAACTTCCTCATCAATAATAAGGACGTTAGCCACAATTTTTTTTGTAAACTCTAAACTTGTGATTATGTATTACTTTCACCTAGATAGTCGAATATGCTATTATATTCTTTTTCGATAATTGAGATTATTAACCACAACTTTATGTTCACGAATGTTGTCTGGCTCATCTTCCAAATTCATTGATGCGACATCTTCTGAACAAATTTTGCACTGTTGAAAACAATAATGTCTAATCATCACTAAAAGTTCAAACCGAAAAATATAGATATCATCTGGGCTAGGGTTCGCAATTTGACAGTAATGTCTAATCATCTATGTGACAGATGCGGTGGTTGCGTTGCTTTCGTGGCCTTTCGTGATGATGGAGACTTAAGTACTGACGGTGTACCCAGCTTTGACATGGTTATGAACCGCTACGCTGCAGAACAAAGACTCAACCAGCTACTTACGGCGTTGCATGAGTTGAATGTGGGTGGAATTGATGAGTGTGATGAGGTAACACTTGACTTCATGGTGTTAATGTTGTTGGCTGAAGTTCACGCAAGGAGAGGGGGTCTATGATATTGTGATCTCAATGAAAAGGGATTTAGAATATGTTTTTGCGGGTTGTTTTTATGGTTTTTGAAGTTTGGACAGTTAATCGAGTAAACAAAAAAAACATTATGTTAGGATAACACAGTAATTTGTAAGCACTAAACATGGTCCAAGATAGAAGATAGAGTTAGAAACACCAAAGCACAATATGTCCTTGCTTTATGTGTTAGTAACCTTTTAAATCATTCTTGTAGGAGAGCCAAGTTATCACAAGTTGGAAAACAGCAATAACGATAAGAAACAAGCCACAATCGATAATGCAAACACCCATGACGAGCCAAAATACGTGCATTTAAACCCTACCCAAAATCTGGTGCGACGTAGAGAACTATATGCATTGATGCTTTCGAACGTGGGTACAAGATGGCTCTTAGATAGATCCAACACAATGCTCCTGCTTATGTTTTTAAAAAAAAATCATATGCCTTTACATTAGTACCAAAACAGTTTTCAATGATCATTTGGTTGCAGATGAACGATGCATCATCTTTATCTTTCATGAGGAATCCCATAAAAACCTCATATCTGCTGAAGTGGTCTCCGAACTCCTACAAGACTGCCCAAAGGCCACGCAATTCAATAGAAACGACCCATGAACTGATACAAGATCACATGCGGTATCAAAAGCTTGTTGTCCGCTAGACTAATATCTAGTAATGAGTATGTGTCTGCATTCCTCTTTGCCCTGAACTGGAGGCTCTCGGGGAGAAGCTGAATAACTACTATTTTCTGAATCAGATGAAGAAGATGTTTTGTTGTAGCCTCCTGCTCTATATTGTCCAAACCTTGCTTAGACCACTGATGAAGACTCGTAGAAGATGCCCACTATTCTTGTAGACCACAATTTTCATTCATAATTACTTGTTATGCTTCAAAGTTATCAATCCTCTAGTAATGGTGTAATACAGTAAAACCTTTATAAATTAATAATGTTGGAGGTTCAAAATTTTATTATTTTATAAAATTACTAATTTTATAAAGATGTTTTTTTGGTTTGGACTCTTAATTATCATCAAGAGACAATAACAAATTATTTTCGACATTACACAATTTGTTCACAAGATGTTGCATCAATGAATTTGGAAGATGAGGCAAACAAGATGTGTAAACATAAAGTTGTAATTAATAATTTTAATTATAAAAATAGAATGAATGTGATACATGTTCAGAAGTTCAAAATTTATAAAAAAAGAAAGTTATGACTATCATTCTTAATGTTGATGATGAAATTCAATATGGTAATATAGAACATTTGGTAATAGTTACATTTCAAGAAGAATTTGTATAACTTTTCATAATTTTTAGATGCAAATAGACAAAACAACATCAAAAATTGTTGATGCAATATATTAAAGATGAACTCAAGTGATAATTCAACTTTTAGAAAAACAACATAATAATAAAACCATATTTTACCATAGAGCTTCGTAATATGGGGTTCTATGTTATTGAGGAAGCTAGAATGGTAATTATTTTAATATGAGATTCATGGATATTTGATCTGGCAACACAAGTACACAACGTTTTGTTCGATTATATATTTATATTATCTACAGAATTTAAACTTGACCAACAATGTTGTTGTAGTATAGTGGTAAGTATTTATGTCTATCACGGTTCGATCTCCGGCAATGGCGATATTTTTGTTTTTTTTTCTTTTAATTTTTATTTAAGATCCTTGGTATTATTGGATAAGCTCAATTTGTGGTTTCTATAAGCCCCATATGACTGTTTACCAGGCTAGTATTTTCCCAATTAGAGAAAACAAAAAATCAATTCGTGAAATAAAATAATAATTCTGAAGCAATGATACCAAAACAAGGGCATTAGATTTTCAAACTTTCTTAAACCATAAACCACCACAATATTGGTGTCCTAACGTTATCTGTTTTTGTAATATTTTTTTTTTTAAAATTGGGAACATGTTGACCACATAATAAAAAAAGCCTTTGTTTGTTAAACAACCCATTAACAAATCTAACACATAAGGTTGCTTCTCATAGCTTCTTTACCAATCAGAAGAGTTATATATAAACACATCTTTGTCAAGGAACACCAAAAACATTCATGACAATGAATAAAGCTAACTTCTTCGTCCATTTCTTCGTATTGTTCTTGTTTGGATCAAGATTTTCAAGAGTAGCTAGCGCAGGAGACCAAAATGCCTTAGCCGCATCATTTGTCTTCGGCGATTCGCTAGTGGACGCGGGAAATAACAATTACTTACAAACATTATCTAGAGCCAATAGTCCTCCTAATGGCATCGATTTCAAACCATCCCGTGGATCTCCAACCGGCCGGTTTACCAATGGCCGTACCATAGCTGACATCGTTGGTAATTTGATATTAACTTTCATCCAAAATTTAATCTTTATAATGATTATGCTATATAAAAAAAAAATCTTTATAATGATTATGCTAATTAATGTTTATTTCGATTTTGTTCTGTTTTCTCTATAGGAGAAAAGTTGGGACAACCAAACTATGCAGTTCCATATTTAGCACCAAATGCAAAAGGTGAAGCATTATTAAATGGTGTGAATTATGCATCTGGTGGTGGTGGAATTCTCAATGCTACTGGAAGTGTATTTGTAAGTCTTTTTGTCTTTCATGGAGACACTATTCATCGTTTATTACGTGTCGCGTGCGTTTGGTTAGAAGGAAAAGTTTACGTTAAAATTCATAGTAACTATTTTTATAAAGATGTGTTAAATTTTGTTTTATCAGACACTATTCATTGTTTATTACGTGTCACGTGCGTTTGGTTGGCAGGAAAAGTTTACGTTAAAATTCATAGTAATTATTTTTATAAAAATGTGTTAAATTTTGTTTTTATACTCGAAATATCTGCTTGACTGTGTACACGGATGTGCAAATCGAATGTTGCATATACTTTATGGTTAAAAATTTGCGATTTTGTAGGTGAATCGCCTAGGAATGGATATACAAGTCGATTACTTTAGCATTACAAGAAAGCAATTTGATCAGCTTTTGGATAAAGATAAAGCTAGAGATTACATCAGAGAGAGATCCATATTCTCTACAGTCATTGGCTCAAACGATTTTCTCAACAACTATCTAGTCCCTTTTGTTGCGGCTCAAGCAAGATTAACACAAACCCCTGAAATTTTTGTTGAGGACATGATTAACCATCTTCGTGACCAACTTAAGGTATGTTGTATATATGATGAATAAGTCTTTTTTTAGTGATTTCGAATGTTAATTAAAGTATTTTTTTGGGGACAAAATGTTAGAGGTTATATGCATTGGACGCTCGTAAATTCGTGGTGGGGAATGTGGCTCCGATCGGGTGTATACCGTACCAGAAATCGATCAATCAACTGCAAGATAAGCAGTGTGTGGATTTAGCAAACAAACTGGCTCTTCAGTACAATGCTCGTCTCAAAGATCTCTTGTTGGTGGAGTTGAAAGATAGTCTTAAAGACGCACACTTTGTGTATGCAAACGTCTACGATCTAGTCATGGACCTCATCGTCAACTACAAAGACTACGGTAAGAATACAATATATTCTAGGCCCATGGGCTTTTTAAACATCCAATGACCACCTGTCAAATTATAGTAACAACATCTCTATTCTCTAATGCGTAAATCAGTGACAGTATACAAACAAAAAAAGTAACAACAACTTTGGTAATTGGTTATGAGTTTGATTGATTCTTGTGAGATAAAAAAAAAAAACAAAAAAATGATAGGGTTTAGGACGGCGAGTGAGGCGTGCTGTGGGAGTGGGACGGGAGGGAGACTGGCGGGGATATTGCCATGTGGACCAACGTCGAGCCTTTGTACGGACCGGTCAAAGCATGTGTTCTGGGACCCTTACCATCCTAGCGAAGCCGCTAATCTCCTCATTGCTGACAAATTGCTCTACGGCGACTCCAAATTCGTTACTCCTTTTAATCTCCTCCAACTTCGTGACCTTTGAGCATCTTTCTTTTTTTAATTTTTAAAGAAAAATTGTAATTTCTATTCCGAGATTGTGTGAGATTCTTTCTTTGTTTTTGTTGTTGGTTATGTATGGTTATATTACCGTTAAAAACATAATATATTTGTTCATGTTTTGCTGATTTTTAAAAAAAAATTAAGATATTGTAGATTTGGAGTTTAGCCACGTGGTTTTAATTTGGAGTAGTAATTAGTTTGCGGAGATTTTGTTTTTTTTCTTTCTTGGAATTTAGAAATGTTGGACACTATAACACTTGCACAGCTCATCGAACCTACGAATGAGTCTTTCGTTACTAATTTGGATAAGTAATTACATTTATGGTTACGGCCTTAAACCAGAAATGTAATCTTGTTCCAATTTAATGGAAGAACGAATCTATATTGATAATTATCTATGTGGAAAACACTATTTCTTCCCCCCCCATTTGTTAATTATCTAGGTGGAAAACACTAGTTCCCAAATGTAATCTTGTTCCAATTTAATGGAAGCACACACAAAAAAAAAAAAAAAAACTCAGATTCATTAAAGTAAGAAAGAACAAATGAAACATTTAAAAAAAGCGAAAGGGAATAATCAGGAGTATACTTGTTTTATAGTATTTGTTAACTGAGTTAAAAAAAAAAAACATTGGACCGTTGGGCACAAGCGATCGCAGATAATAAACACGGCGTGATCGAGGAAAAGACAAAATAAACCCTCTTTGATGCATATACACAAAGACAAAAAACACCCTCGGATCAAAGATTGAGAATAGGAATCAGAAAACAGAGAGGATTAAGGAAGAAAAAGACAAGAAGATGAGTGATGAAACAGAGAAGAGAGAGAGAGAGAGAGGAGGGAATAAAGATTAGGTGTCAGTAGTTTTGATCTGAAAGGACCGGACCGGACCCGAATAACCGACAACGAAAGGACGGCTGCAAAAACAAACAGGACACATCGTCCCATACGGGGTTTATGGCACAACACACAATCCACACCTCTCTGCTCTCTCTTCTCTCTCTGTTTCATTGTTTTGGGTGTGAAAGCGACTAGAGAGAGAGAGAGATAGAGAGAGAAGACGTTGAAATGGATGGTGGTTCATGTGTGGGTCATATCTTCTTCCCTCCGGCTGCGCGTGCTTATAATCCACACCTCCTTCGACCCGACCCGACAGCTTCACTCTTGTCTCTTTGACCGTTTTTTCCTTTTAAGATTCTCTCTCTCTTCTCCTCTCCATTTTGCCATGTACGTACTGTAAGTTTGTTGTATAACTCATTTTCCCTATATATACACATATATATGGACCAGACCAGTATGAAAACTTTAGTTCAAAGAAAACGTCGGATTTGTCTTAATCACGTTCTGTGTGTTTTGACGAAAAAAAAGTAATTATTTAAAATATATAAAAAATTGTTATAATAATAAATAAAAAAATGATAAAGAGTGAACGAGAAATGCGGAGAGAGACAGAATGATGGGAAGGGGGTTGGGACAAGGCGTGGAGAATTATAATTACACAATTTCCTCTGATTGCGGATTCATCTCCGTCACAGTTTTCATAAGATGATGTTGATTCTCTCATTTAAATACTTATTAGTATAAAAAAAATTCAAATAGTATTAAATTTTTTTCCCCTGTATTCCGATTTACTACCTGTTTCTCTAGTAATTTTTAATAGTTTTTGAAGTATGTGCGAAGTTTTTCTTTAAAAAAAAAAAAAGGGTTAGGTTTGTTTTCGTCCCATGTTTGTAACTTTAAATCATATTCCTATAACTATTTGCATATAGATTTGGTATTGATGTGGATTAATGTGGTCCTCTCGAGCGATCAAACTCCGATACAAATTGTTAGTCGTCTTATGGATATCGACTACTATAAGATAGTAGATTCTGATTCGCCTGTCAAAATCAAAACAACATCATAATAAAGTTACAACGTGAATTTAAAATAATATTATTTTATCATTTTGTAGATTTACAATAATAGCACAACATTAGTGACTGAAGAAACACGGAAGCAGTCAGTGTCCACCGCCATTAGCAGTTTAATTAGAAATCCCGCAAACTTTTTTTTGTATACTTTGAATAAAAAATATTTTAACAAAAAGTGTTAAGAAAAAGAATAATCTACAAATAAACAGACAAAAGGTTTTCGGTACATTACTGTATTGTCTTTTCTTTAGACAGCGAACGATGAAACAAAAAAGATCAATTTTTTTTTTGGACTTTAATTTCAAAAGCTGCGTGATCCCACAAAGAACAATACTACTAATAATTTATTTCGTCTCAACATAAAGTAATACTATAATAAATCCAATTTTATCCATTTTCATGTTTAATTTAACCAAGACGATAGAAAAACGTGTCCATTGTTTCCAACTTTCTGGAACATGCATTCGATTATTTTATAAATTGCCCAAGAGTTACGCTTACGAAAAAAAAAAAAAACTATTCTTTTTATGACTTTAAATAAAAAAAACCATACTATGGAATATTGATATATTTACAATACTTTTAAAACGGAATAGTACTAGTCGACAAAAAAAAAGAATAGTACTACATACATATATAAATGTTAGTATTTTTTTGCTTAAAGGCTTATAGATGTTAGTATTTTTCTGTCCCATTTTAAGTAATTTTTTAGTTAAAAGCACATAAATTAAAAAAAACTATTTTGAGAAAATTAAATAAATTGGGAATTTTTTTTTTTGAACATCGTTTAAAATAGGAGTAGTAAATTATCGGAAAAATGTTGAAAAAAAAGTTATCGGAAAAATACGATCGCTTGGTGTATTATAAATTTATAAAAAAACAATTGAAAAAATCTTAGAAAGATAAATTGTAGAATTACTGGGAAGTGGGAACCGGCGGTACATTGATAAGCTCAATAGTCATCCTACCTGCGTTGCCTACTGCGACCTACCCCTCTCTCTCTATGCATTATCTCCGTATCATTTTGTTTTTTATTCACATGTACTTGTTTGTTTTTCCACGAAAGATAAATTATGTCATTATTATTAGTTTTGACTGTTGTTTACTAATTAAAAAATTTAAACAGAGGCAACGCCATGACTAAACCGACCTTTAACATTATTATTAGACGAACAAGTACACTAATTGTTTTTTTTTCTACATTTTTATCAAAAATGATTTAAGAGGTTGGTAAAGATTAGACTAAAATAAGATGTATCATGATGTTTTCCCGATATTGTAGGTAGCAAAAATTTAGTAAATCTTAGAACCACAAGGGTGAATTATTATCTCGTTGAAGTTTTTGAAGAGAAGAGTTTTCGTTTATCTCATTTCATATACCTCAACAAATATGTCAATTAAAACGTTGGTGCGCCATACTATTCACACACAAGTAAGAGTGTTTGGTAATAGTCAAATATTGCGACGATCATATAAAAATTGTATTTTTTTAATGACGGCATTTAGGTGCCAATTTTTTGTTTGTTCCTTAAAAACATTTCTATATCTAATGAAGTGTGACTCGAATATAACTAAGCTTTTACACAACAAACAAATTGATTTCGATAACCTCTAAGCCTTTAATACTATCATTCCATGTACTAATCACCCGGCAATTATTTTGAGCCTTTAGAAAATTAGAATCAAGGATGTGAGACTTTTGTTTTATATAAAGAGAAATAATGTTTTAATTCACTGTTAAAAAAACTGAAAACTTTGAAAGTAGAGCCACCTACGTATGAAGAGAAGCCGACTCATAGTGTCTAGGGAGGAAGCAGACTAACAGAGATATCATCACTGTTCACAATAATCCATAGCCGACTCAACAATTCCAAAAATAAAAACTCCAAGAAGAAGACAAATTTTAAAGACAAGAGAGAGAGAGAGAGAGACTGAGAGGGAGAAGGAGAGAGAGAAACAGAGCGTGGCCTCTAATCAACCCAACACCCTCTGTCAAAAAAAGCCTGACTTTCTTCTCCATCCCCATTTCTATCTGCGCATGTTTGTTTCCTCCCTTCTCTCTCTCTCTCTCTCCATAAAAAGCAAACAAAGTCCCCAAATCTCACTCCCTCGTAACAAAAAGTTTCAACCTTTAACCCTCCCAACAACAACAACTAAAAGCTTCAACCTTTCTCCATTCCCGCGTTTCCCCTTCTCGAACAACCCCCGATTCTTTTTTGTTCTTCCCTTTCCGATCATGCCGACGTCTGACTCCGGCGAATCTCTGCGGATAGCCATGAAACCTCACGGCGGGATTCCTCCGTCAACCGAGCACCAAGAGCAACTCCCCTGTCCTCGCTGTGACTCGACCAACACCAAGTTCTGCTACTACAACAACTACAACTTCTCTCAGCCTCGTCACTTCTGCAAATCCTGCCGCCGTTACTGGACTCACGGCGGCACTCTCCGCGACATTCCCATCGGCGGTGGTTCTCGTAAAGGCGCGAAACGCTCCCGCACTTGCTCCTCCTCCTCCTCTGCTTCCGCCGTCAACTCCGTCGTCTCTACCTCCTCCGCAACCCGCAACGTTCAGTTTCATGCGACACCTGTTCTCTTCCCTCAGTCGTCAATCTCTAACGGCGTTAGCCACACCGTAACCGCTCCGCTTGAGAACGACGCAAAGGGGAGCGCTTTGTCTCTCTGCGGCAGTTTCACCTCTCTCCTGAACCAAAACGCCGCCGCCGCCGCCGCCGCCGCAACGGCCACGCATGTATCAGGTTCGGTTATTGGACTCGGCGGGTTCGGAATCGGACTCGGATCGGGGTTTGATGACGTCAGCTTTGGATTTGGAAGAGCGGTGTGGCCGTTCTCAACCGTGGGTGATGCTGCGACGACGAATGTAGGGAGTAACGGTGGTCATCATCACGCGGTTCCGATACAAGCCACGTGGCAGTTCGAGGGTTTAGAGAGCAGCAACACCGGTGGATTCGCCTCCAGCGAGTACTTTGCGTGGCCGGATCTCTCCATCACAACACCAGGGAACTCACTCAAATGAAGAGACTTTTCATAAAGCTTCCGTCTTTACCAGAGGGTTTCAGTTTCTTCCTTTCTCTAAGGTCTCGATTGGCTTTTTCAATCTTTAGTGATCTCTTACTCTTTAGTGTGTCTGGTCGTTTTAGAATTTGTGTATGGGAACTAGAAAACAGATAAAGTTTGTGTTTTTTTGGCTCTCAGATCTTACCTTGTTACTTTTCTACTCTGTTATCGGAGTGTTCTTGCACAAGTGATTTCGAATTGAAATGAGGATACTTTGCTTAGAACAACTTTTAATCTGAAAACGCAAGTCTTGCAAAGAATGGATCTTGTTCACTGAATGATGATGATATACACAACATATTACTCTTTAACCTATGTAATTCATCTTGAGCTTGATTTACTTGTGGGTTAGACTGGTCTCCGGAGGTAAAAACTTGCGTATTGTTGTTGTTCACTTCAATCCAGCTCAATCCTGGATCTTTAGCAGAAGCTAATCCTCTAATCTTCCTTCTCATCTCTGCAACATCCTCCCATCTCCCATTCACAGCATAGAGATTCGATAGTAGAATGTGTGTTGCAGTGTCTTCTGGATCAAGTCTCAGGATCTGCTCAGCTGCGTACTGTCCCATCTGCAAGTTTCTTGAGTTAACACAGGCGCTTAGCAGAGTTCGCCAGAGCTCTGCTTGATTGTTTTCCGGAAGACATTCCTCTATTAGTTCCAGAGCTTCGTCTAGTAACCCAGCTTTTGATACCAAATTCACCATGCAAGAGTAGTGCTTAAACCCTGCTTTGATGCCCTTTTCCTTCATTTGTCGCCACAGAAATTTACCTTGCTGCGTTGATCCGCTGTGGCTGCAGGCTACTAGTAAAGACAAGTATGTTACTGCATCAGGCGTGAGACCATTTTCTACGATTTGTTCAAAGAAACTCATAGCCTTTTCGACCATTCCATGCTGACTATAAGCTCCGAGCATCGAGTTCCAACACTTCAAATCAGGATTTGAAACAAGTAAGAATATTGATTCTGCAATGTCATATCTGCCGTTTTTGCTGTACATGTCTACTAGGGCTCCGCATACCCACATAACACTATCGAATCCTGTCTTCACGGCAAGAGAATGGAACACTTCACCTTGTCTTAGCATTGCCACGTCTGAACATGCTCCTAAGACACTGCTCAGGGAAAACCCGTCAGTTCTGTTTTTCTCTCTGAACATTTCAATGAAGAGTTGGACCGCGCACTCGCTGTTTCCCACCCTAGATTGCCCTACGATCATCTCAGTCCAGAGAACAAGATCCCTTTCCGTGATCACACCAAACACCTTCTGAGCAGATTCAGCTTCCCCGTTCTTGAAGTACATGGACAAGAGTGTTGTTCCAACAAAAACACTCCTTTCATATCCCAATTTAGTTACTTGTCCATGGAGAAGCTTTCCATGAACGAATCTTTCTGGTTCCGCTGCCGCAGATATAACAGCAGAGAAAGTATATTCATCTGGCCGAGGTGTGGACCTCCCCTGTAACCTTCTATACATAAGAATCGCTTGCTCTCCAAAGCCGTTTTCCGAGCACCCCGAAATAACCGAGTTCCATGAAACCAAATCTGGGTTATGAATCCTCCCAAACACATAAAGCGCTTCTTTCATATCCCCACAACTGCAATACATGTCAAGAAGAGCATTTTCTACAGGCAAATCAGCTAAACTATCCGAGACTATGATCCGGGCATGGATTAGTTTCCCCAGTGAGTAACTTCCCAGTTTACTACAAGCATTCAGCACCATCGAATACGTGAACTGCGTCGGATCAACACCGGACATCAACATGCTTCTAAAGAGCATAAGCCCTTCTTCTATCTTGTCATTCCTCAAGCTCCCAACTATCATTGTGTTCCAAGCCACGGCATCTCCATCATTTACACACTCAAAGATCCTCCTCGCGGATTTATAGTCCCCGCAACTGGAGTACATCCCCAAAACCGATGTCTGGACAACAACATCATCTGAATATCCAAGCTTTATAATCTGTGAATGTAATGATGATCCCATCAAAACATCCTCGAGCAAAGCACATACCTGCACTAAGCTAGTGAAACTCGAGCTATTGGGACTCAAGGAATCAAATGCCATCTCGTTTATCAGACTAAACGCACAGCTCGCATAATCCGGGTTTCGTGAATACGCCGAATAAAGCGCATTGTAAGAAACCACGTTTCTCTGAGGCATTTTGTCGAACACTTTCCGCGCCTTTTCCAGTGAGCCGGACCTCACGTACATTGAGATGAGGTTGTTGCTTGCGTATGGAGACTCAGCCGCTGCGCCGGCGGTGAGGACGAGAGCGTGGAGCTGACGCGCCCGTTTTAGTGCGGTGATCGAAACGCATTTCCGTGTTAGTTCTACGACTTCGTTCAGTGGCATAAACGCTAGAAAAGCTTCCTTCGTGTTTTTTTTTGCAAGGGGATTCAAAACGATGCGTTTTAAAATATAGTCTCTTCTTATGATTAAAACGCGGCGTATCGAAGATCTATTTGTAACAAAACGGCGCTCCCGGCGAGAGAGAACATTCGTCGGAGAAAATGGCTACCGGAGATAGAGCTTGTCATCTTCATATCTTGATCGATCGTTGTGTCCGACGCTACGCTGTAAGTACTCTTGTTCTCCGTTTCGTTATGAATTACCGTAACTTAGTTCTATAAACGCAACGCTCAATCGTTATCGGGGACATGTAGGAAAGAGAAGTAAATTCTCCGACGAAGGAAATGGAGAAAGATCTGCTTCTTTCTCTATCGCAGGTACAGATTTTTATCTTCGAAGCTTCTTTCTCTATCGCAGGCATTGAGTTTGATTTACTCCGGAAAAAATGGTATTGCAGGTGTTGAGAGAAATTCAATCTTGGATTACCGAAATTGGCAGTGATGTGTCGGGGGTGAGTTCCTTGGTTCGAGTACTCTTGCTTGTGTGTAAGACTCTAAGGTTGGTTATTGCAGCTCTTTTGATTTAGCTTCCTTCAACAGGAAGAAGAAACTGGTGCTGCATCGTATGGTCCAGAATCCAAAGAGTATCTATGCTTAGAAAGGCTTGTGGCAGATCTTGTAAGTTCCTCATTCTTGGTTCACATAGAAACTTCTCTCTGCAATAATGCTAAATCAGGGCAGAGTTAAATCACAAACTTTGTACCTTTGATGGTTTAGGATGTCTAGAATTTGAAGTTTTTTTGATAAAGTCGATAACGAGTTCACGTCCTTTAGCTTGTTCTTGTATCTCTGGGGGTTTCTGGCAGGTTGGTTTGTTAGGTATGAAGAACGTTCATGTACAACATTTGGCTGGCAACATTCTTGTGGAAGTATCCGAGTCACTGGTCGAATCTGTATGTTGCGTCTGCCTCACTCGAGATTTTAGAATGTTGTTATCTTCCAGCTCTCATACCTACTGATTTATTTTCCCAGGGAAGTCGATGGGATGATTTCATTCGCTTGCTTTGTGACTGTTTGCGCTTAGCAGTTATCTACAGTTGCCCAATTCCTGCTGTTTCTTCTGCAACTGGGTTTGAGAGTCCGGATCTACATTTCTTTGGTTCTGATGCTCTTAAATGTAAGCTGCAAAAGGCTAACTGGTGCTCGGTGTCTGCTATCTTTAAAGTTCTCCGTAATATATTGAAGCGATTGAGCCAAGAAGAAAATGAGGAACTTGTTGATGTATACTTGGAATCTGTCAACTCTACACTTGCAAAAATTCCTTGGTGTCGAGTGGATACTATTTGTTCTCATCATCATGGAACTCTAGGAAGCATTGCAAACAGTGAGGAAGTAACTGTATTTCTTGGTAGCTTTGTTCAGTTTCTCTGTTCCGTGGTTCAGCACGTTCGCTTTGCAGAAGATTCTGATGGTTTTGGACCTACACATTTGATACTCCAAAAAACCATCGAGCTTGTTCCGGATCTCCTCCGTTGGTGCCAACCAAAGTTAGATAGTAAAAGTGTCTCTTGCATGTCAACGTACCTAGTGCACAAGTTGCTGGTACGTTATTTCAACTGTACATGAAGCTACAAGTTCAGAGAATTTTTGCTTTCTTTCTCGATATATCTCTGATAGTAAGTTCATCCTACGCTGCTTTCTCTCCCTTTTTGTAGGTGTTGATGATCAGACTTACTTATCAGTCCAATATAAAATGTACCATTTTTCTTTCATGGCTGCAATATTTGCAACGCCATTTTCAAGGCTTTCTTCAACACACTCTAACTGGGCTTAAACCCGTACAAGATAACTGTTTGGAAGGATCTCCATTTTTTGTGAGTTTGTCGGATAGAGAGGTCAATGAGACGCATTCCAATCATTTGCTAAGACTTACTGTGTTTCTGTTCCTACGGTGCTCCTTCACTTTGCTTTATTCAAGTAGACATACCGACAAGCACTGTGAGTTTGATTGTAGAAAGAAAGCGATGGAAGAGATGTTTAACTGGATTGAACGGCAGATTCCAGGCAATACATTTTCTGATCACAGAACTTATAGCAAGAAGAGTGTTGATTTTTCTACATCCTTCGTCCGGCTGTTCATGCATGAGGTTTAAAGTTTATCCTTCTCTATATGCCATTTGTATTTGGGGTTGCTTTTAGCTTAAAACCATACAGTAGAGTAATATTATATATTTTCTCTATTTGATTGTAGGACGATCTATTATTTAAAGTCCTCCTGCAACTGCTGTCTGTACCATTGCATGTAGAGGAACTGCAAATAGGGTAAAACACTGCCTTTCTGAAAACTGTTAACCAAATTTTCTGTGAGATCTCTTATGACCGTTTTTTACTTATAGGTTTAATGCGGAAGGGCTTTCGCTTCAAAATGAGGAACAAATTATTCTCTTCCGTTTATCAACCTTGTTCAATCCTGTTATCATGTTCTGTATATTTCTTTCAGAGGTAATTTTCATAAAACATTCACATATGGGAATCCCTTGTGCTATGTTCCATGTAGGCTTGTTTAGTTGTTCAATCTTTGTTGCAATCCTTAATGTGATGCACCTCTTGTTTTCTGTTGTCAGCTGCATTATGATCATCAAGTCCTTCTTGATTACCTTATATCTAAAGACATCGGGGCTAGCTGTGCAGAGTACCTGCTGAGGTTAATCCTTTTTATCCCAAGTTATTTGCATCCGAGTATCAAGACTGGATATGTTCTGTTATTTTGTTTCTGTGAGACGAACCATGTTAGCTCTTACTCTACTCTTTCAGTGAATTCTCTATTCTTCAAATTACGTGATGCATTTCCCAAACAAATACATAATATAGGCTGATTCCTGTGTAACATCCACTGTGTTTCCTGGTAGATGCTTGCGCGCAGTCTGTGATTCGTGGACGCTATTTGTGAGATTTCCATTTGAAGGAAATGTAGATGCTTCGTCTTCAAAGAGAAGAAAATATTCGCTCGAGACTTCTGCGGTTGAACAAAACTGGAAATTATGTTCCCAGGCTTTTGAAGATGCTAAGAACTGTCTTCTTTCATTGCAAAATTCAGTTGTTAAGCTACATCAGAAGGAACTATTCCCATACAACCCAGAAGCTCTTCTACGACGGTTAGTCTATCATCGCGACAATAAACTCACCCTATGCATATAAATATTATCACTTAATTAAACCTTTTCTATCAGTTTGTCAAGGTTTCAAGAGCTCTGTCTACTCCACGAGTAATTTATCTGGACCAAAGGTAAATCAGGTCCATACTTGACATGGATTCAAAAGGATTGTTATATGAAAAGTATTTGACTTAACCTCTCAGTGTGGTGCTTCTCAGGTGAGATTCTGTGAGACAGAAGGATCAGATGCCAACACAAAGAAGTCTCCTTTCCAGATCAACTTTCAAACTAATTGGTTCACATGTAGAATTGTATGCAAGTTCGAGAATCTCATGTCTAATCGAATTTTCTTGGGTTCTGACACAAGTGAACCTTACACGAGTTCTGTTTCTGCGGAGAGATCCCACATTCTTGACTGGTCCAGGAGCAGCTATAAAAAATCAGAGAACATTATGTTCTTGCCTCCACAATCCAAATCTGAAAGGTATAAGGTACTCTAGTCAAGCTTAATGTGAAACTGCCCCATCCAAATACAGTAAGCAAAATGTAATGTAGAATATCAAGAATCACAAATATTGAAGCTCTCTTATTCATATCATATAATAAAAGTGAAGCGTGAGAGATACACACTCGAAGAGCTAACTTTGATTTCAGGATACTCAACACAATGCTAATTTTTCATTTTTTTTTTTTCATTTGTATTTCGCCGCTAATTCCTTTAACAGTTGGGAAAGCTGTTGAGGCTTAGTGATCATAGCCATGTGACCAGCTTCTTCAATCACATTCACTTCATCAGGCTCGTAGTTAGTAATCATCCACTTCTGAATCTCCTCTGGAACCACATTGTCGCCTTCGCAGACGATAAACACTCTCTTACCATCTCCATACCTCTCCTTCGTCAGCAAATCCTCACCTTCCATATCCTTTGGGTATAACCAGCTCGGTTTCACCAACGCCATGGCTAATTCAAGATCCTGCAATCAGATATTACCAACAGATATCACCTGATCTCGGATTGTGGATTGAGCCCAAATCTGCTTATGAGCTTAACTGAAATGTACACTAATATGCCATAATACTGAAATGGATAGAACGCTTTTTGTTTTCCTTCTTTCTCAAACCCATTAAACAGAAATGGATGTAAAACTCACCTCTAGCTTGCAGTTACTATATGCCTTCTCCTTCAAGAAACTAGTACCGAACATAACTGAACTTGGCAGTTGTTCAGGTCCTTCCTCGAATGTAAACTCAGAATCCATGGCGAATCCCTCAGGCAGTCTCTTGAAATACTGGAGACAAACAGAAAGTGACATGCGATTATAAGATAATAAATAATTTCAAGAATGGTCCCAGTCAAGATAAGAACTTTTTTTTTTCCTTTTCTTAAGATATGAGAGTTTTTTCAGGCGACCGACCTCTTGAATCAAAACCGACGGAGGAGAGTCATGGTGCGGCATATAAGCAGAGAGGAAGATTCCGACAGAGATTTTGGTCGGAAATCTTTCCATGGCGAGAGCGGTTCCAATGCCACCATAGCTATGACCAACAAGAACCACCTTCTCTTCCTCAGGGAGAGACTCCATGAAACTCATCAAAGGCTCTAGATAATCCGAGACGGAACGAACCTCGTCGAGCCGCCTCGTGTCGATCCCGGACCCACCAAGGTCAACAGCTGTGACTCGTTGACCACCGGCCTTGAGCTTAGCCGCGAGTTTGAACCAGCACCATGCTCCGTGACATGATCCGTGGACAAGCACGAAGTGGTGGTGTTGATGTTGTTGCATGTGCTGTGTTTGCATTTGATATTGTTTGGTGTAGGTCATGTTATCTTTTCTCTAGCTATTCGTGTGTATATATAGCCAGCGATTTTTATTTCAGGTGAAAACGGTTTAGTTGTTGGTTTACCAGTTGGAACTGGTTGGACCGGTTCTAGTTGGGACTTTGTGTTTACATTGTTTATGTATGATTCAAAACTAGGCAAGAGTAATATAACGAAAAACTCACTTTAAAATTGGATATATTCCTCCTAATTAGTGGATTTATTCAGGTATTTTACGCAAAACCATATTAGAAAAATTAGAACTCTCTATAACAGTACAAGATCTTTATTTTTTTTGCTAAAGAACAGTACAAGATCTATCATACTTCTATTTACTATTTAGGTGTTGTTCGAGATTATCGCCTTGGTAAGCTATGAGTTGAAAGAGAAACTATTTGGCCGGTTAAAGATTAAGCACGTGGGGAGGGAATACACAAAACGCAAGCCATTGTGGTGAAATGATAATGACAAGTTTGAAACTGTTCAACGTTTTTTTGTATCTCTCTCTTTAAATCCTGTCAGTGTCAGATCTATTAATAATATTGACACTAGTATATGAGGCCATTGCAACTTTTCCGAGTCAATTTTGGTTGTCTTAAACGATCTGTGAACATTAGAAAAAAATTAGGTGAGATCCTAATAAACCGTATTTAGAATTCTGTTTGAGAGTTTGATTTTAGTTATGAGACTATGAAAGAAATATTTGATCGGATATAGCTTATATTTTTCTTTATAAGTACGTATGATGAGTCATACCGTATGACTCGAGAGCATTTTTCATACACATTTTCTATTTTAACAACGTAGATCATAATATTTTATTAAGTTCAAAACAAAAAAAGATCATAATATTTTATTAATATGTAGCTTCCGAATCTAGATGTATCTATCAAAAAGAAATATATATTTTTCTGAATCCAGATATATATATATATGTACCATAAATTGAGTAATTTACATAGATATATTCTATTAATGTGATGGACTGATGATACTCTTCATTTTTACAAAATCCTCAACTTTTTGCAATTTCAATTAATTTTATTTTTTAGTATGTTTATATATTTAGGATAACCATGAACATTGTTTTTTAACTAGGTAGACCATTATGAAGGTTTTCCATTTGAAAAAAAAAAACAGAAAAACACTTTAGCTAAGAAATATCATATTTTTGTTACTTTTTGTTTCAAATGGAAAAACTCCATTAAAAAAATGTGATATTTCTTAGGGAAATTTGGTCTGATGACCATATTGAGGGATGAAATTAAGTAAGTAACCATAATAAACGATGGCTACAATATGTTGTGTGTAATATGTATTAATGATAAAATTATCCTTATCTTTTCTTTTTCTTTTTTTTTGTTTCTTCTCAATTGAAAGACCATTCGACCTATGCTCTCATCTCTTCTTTAACTTGATTCTATTTCTGTTTCCTTCTCAATTGATCCATTCGAACCACTATGCCTCTTCTCCTGTAGCAGTAAGCTCTCTCTCTCATTATTTGCCTCAGATCTCTGAAGGACAGAGATTTGGCGGTGGATCTAGGGTTTGGGATCTCGACAACTTCAGAGAGAGCCGCGGTTCAGGTTTACAGATTGGTCGGTGTAGCAAGTTGAGCTTCGTCATATGAAGATTTGTTGCTGGCGAAAAAAACACGGCCTGAGAAACGTGATTCCGGTGTGATAGCGACTCACGGTTTGCAGTTGGAAATTAGCCACCAAAAAACCACTGTATCTCGGACTATACTATATTGTTTTGAACTGTACTATATTGTTGTGATTTTTTTTTTGGCTTTTTCAATTACAAAGTTTGTTTTGTTCTTCCAATTACAGAGTTTTTTCAATAACCTCGAAGAATTTGAACACTACGACGCAGACCCAAATTTCTATTTTCCCACCCCTTGTCCACTTCACCGATGCCGACCTAATACCAAAAACCTCGGTAATCAAATAGCTAATACTATACTATTTTGGTTTTCTAGCCATGGTTGTTCTAAATACTGATTTTGTTGTGATTTTGTTGTTTTGTGTTGCTTTTGTTGAATTTGTTAATAGCTTTATTTGGTGAATAAAAACTGAATCTTGCGATTTGGGACAAAGGTGAGAGATCAAAATCTTGTTTGTGTAAACTATTTTTGTATTATGAATTTATTTGTTGTAAATACTAACTATGTTATACTATACTTTTTGTTTCTGTGAAGTTATACATTGTACTATTTGTTATGTTTCATCATTATTTTGTGGAGTATATGTGATCGACGAAGATGGTTTGCTCGCTAGAAGGATTTTCATACTTGAGACAAATTTGTTGGGATAAAGCGATAAATTCTCTTAATATATTGCAAAGTTATAATTTTTGAAGCTTTGTAATAATTTTTGATTCCAATTCTACGTGCATAGTATTAATCATTCTATTCCATTTTGAATTTTATATATTAATTCATCTATTTAATTGTAAATTTTATGTTTAACCACACAATTTTAAAGTTAAATATACTTACTTTACTCAAATTTTAGTTATTTGTTATTTTGTTGCTTTTGTGTTTACAGTTTAAATTTATAGTATAGTTCGATATTCTATACTATTTCTAACTATATTATAGAATGCTATCTTATTATATGTGTTTATATAAAACTATGTGTTCTTTATTAACGACACTTGTGTATGTTTAAGAATTATGTGTTTGTTTTGGCAAATTCAAATCACGTTATATGTATTGAAAATAGTTTTTTTTTTTTGTATTGATGTAAGATTCAATTAGATAATAGTACAAATTAAAACAACACCCAACATTAATTGAGGTTATATATAGTAAGATAAAATAGTACAAAACTCTAAACAATATTCTATTATAACGAAATAGTATATAAACTATGAGTTGTTTAACGAAATAGTATTGCATACACTATTTTCTTGCCAAGCAATTAGTTGTAGGGGTATTTTGGTCAAAAAAATATAGAAGTTAGGGTTTTTGGCTATCCAATTAATTTTAAAATTCTTATGGCTATATTCTTTATTTGATTTCCCAATATGAATATTCACCTAAAAGACCCTATTTCTTAACCAGCATGTTTTTTTTAATTAAATATTACCAATTAATAAAATAACATGTTATTTAGAGAAATAGCACCTCAATGAATTATTTTTGGCAAATATAAAAAAGTTTATGGTTATCTACCAAATCAAATTCCTCAATATGATCATCTACCTAAATGACCCTATATATATTATATATGAGTTGTCATTGTATATATCATTTAAAACAATATTTTTAAAAGATAGATTGAAAGTACATATAACACATGTCTTGAAACAAATATCTTAAAATTGGAAGGAAATCCAACAATCCAATCCAAGTACAACTTCTGAGCCAAATCAAACTCTCAAAAAGATAATTACCGCAACAAGGAAAAGAAGTAAAAAGCAATCATTCTATGCTGAAAAAGCATAAATGACAACCCAATTTCGGAAATTGTCTAAATAGCGTGAGAGCACTAACAAGCAAAGAGAGAGAGAGGCGAAGACAAAGAACTGAAAGAGACAACACAAATAAATCAATCTATTAACAGTAACATGTCCCACATATAGAAAGACAACATATCTATCAATGACCCCATAACAAGACTTTTAAGAGGAAGAGGCAAATTGAATTATAAGAACAATGTTGGCAAGATGAGTCAAACCGCTGATCAATTGTGCGATGAAGCATCCTGTTGGTCAAGTGCACCAGTCAAGCCATTCAGATTGGTAGGTTATAGGCTCTTGTGGTGAAAATGTGAAGATAAGGTGAAAAGAAATGAACAATGATTTTGACATTGATAGGATTGTTCAAGCAAGGATTTTGACATTGATAGGATTGTTCAAGCAAGGTCCTACTACTAACTCCTGATCAGATGCTTCTACAGTCATTTGATAGAGCCAGATGAGAACAAGAAAAAAAGTCATTTGCCACATACACAAAGACGGTGCAAATTGCTTGAAAAAAAAAACAAGATAAAATCACTTTCTACAATTAATACCACATGTTTACCTCAAGGGTCTCTACCGACTTTAGAATGGTGGGACTTTCCCAATTTGGAAATTTTGGAGACTTGTGGCATATTAGCAATGATGGTTGCTTTGCTTTTTCGCTTGAAAGAACGATACATCTGTCATTGACAACAACAAGCACAATGAATCAATACTAGCTTGATCAAACCATAGGCCATAGCCATCAATTGGGAAATGAATTTTGCAAATTGTAAATTCAATTTAAAACACAATGCATTTTTAGAAAAACCATAGGTGATCTCAGAAAAAATCCAAATCGGATATCTTTGGAACGAAGAAGATCAAGCACCCTATGAAACATAATGGTATGTAAAATGTCTCAACCAAATTGTAACCTTCTCAATCTAAGTTGCAGTAGAACTTAAATAGCATAACAATGACTAAAGCACTAAAAAGTGGTTTACGCTGCTGCCTTGACGATGCGCACTAGGCGTGTATAGACCGCCATAGGCATTGGCAGTGGCGGAGCCAGAAACTTATTTTACTGGAGACACACTATATATTAAAATTTAAAATATAAAACAAATATATTAAATAAATATATTTTGTAAGTTTTGTATGTTAATATTATTTCACAAATATTAAAAATTTGACAAATGATAAAAGTTATTTTTACAAAAGCTAAAAACTAAATCAAGTATATGTTGAAAAATACAAAAAAAATATTGCAAAGACATAAATTTAGATTTGTATGTAGAGAAAAAAAAATTGATAGTAAAAAAAAAGAAAATAAATCATAAGAATAAAATATGTTTTCTCCAACAAAATAGATATCAATAATTATGAATGATATTGTATCTTTAATATATATAGAATCTATACCAATCGTTTCACAAACAAAAGCATGAGAACCAGATTTTTACATTTAAATAATTTGTAATAAAAAGGAAAAATTTAAGCAAATAGAATTAAAATATAAAAAGTAAAATTACCTATCACTTAAAAATAGGAAATTGTAGGGAAAGAACAAAAAAATTGGGGTCATATTATAAATAATCACGGGAGCATTAATTGGATTTAGTTATAATCTATACTAATAAAAGGTGCTGTTTGGGGTTCCTGAGGGGTGCCATCTCAGCAAAAAAAAAGAATCCCCAAATCGATGACACGTCAGCGCTATTACAAAAAATTTCGTTTCTATTTTTAAAACCCATTATACGACCAATTAAACAAATTGTATTGGGTTAAGCCCAAATAGCAATGACTCACCCACCACCATCTCTCAAACCCAACAAACAACTAAAAACCTAGAACAAGAAAAGTCTCTCCCTCACCAAAATTTCTTCAGCCGTAACAGTTTCCAATCATCGACAATTATCGATTCTCAGATTCATCGATTCCTATCCCTCCAGAGGAATCAAATCGACATCTGTCAGTTACGACTTCATCACTCATTCCATAATTCCCCTCGATTTAAAGAATTTACTGCCCACTACCTACGCCGTTAACCCTCCCCTCAAAGATGTGTATAAATTATCGTGTTCTACTGATCCACCATCCCACCATCTCTCTGATTACCAGAAAATACGAATCAAAACATGGCCCCACCAGCTAAGCTGTCCTCTACGAATCCCCTACCCACCAAAACTTTTGATGACTTGCAAGGAGATTTCTGCAAAGATGAAATTTTGGTAATTTAAAAGGCCAATAGTAAAGGTAAACTCACATTTGCAAAAGCTTAAGTTTCTCCTTTATTGTTTCTCTTTAAGACTCATCTCAATGTCTGCAAGCAGATGGGATTTCTTGGCTGTTGCTGTGAAGAAGTTGATGGAATCAAGTACTACACTTCCATAGTCGAGAGTCTAACGAGAGAAGTAAAGCTTTCATCTCAACTACTCTAAGCTATTGCTTCTACTCTCCATCCTCATTTGAAACGTTTAATCGAACTTACTTGGCATGTTTCAGATATCTGAGGAGAAACAGAGATTAAGGACCGTGACAAAGGCGATAGTGCCTGCAGCGTTTGTGTCTTTCAAGAGCCGTTTGGGAGCAGCGGTTTGTGCTCAAACTCAACAGTCAAGAGACACAATATATATAGTGGCTAACCGAGTGGGCCGCAGAGCCGCGTGACATCTACTACGATAATCTGGCATTGCCATATGTCGATCTTAAGATAAGGAGGATCATAATCGCCGTCGCATAATTCTTCCTCAACTTCTTCATGATAGGTGAGTATAGAAAAATTAGATATTTAATTTCACATACTAACCTCATTACACTTATATTTTCCTAAATTTTATAAGTTACAAATCTTGAAAAGTGATGACAGGAAAAAAAATATGTAGATAGTTACTGTAAGATATGTCGCTGAAAATTAAACTCTTTTCTCTTCTTTCTATTTGTTGATTATATCATCATTCAAATTCTAAACAAACTTTAAATTTATTTAGAACTTTTACCGCTCTATGTTTCAGATGATATTGGAATGTGGATGCAACAAGGCTGCAAATTCGAATAACTTGCTACATACGTTTTACTGTCCTCTCAATCTCTTTAAAAAAATCACATTCAATACAGCTTGCAACAACATTGCTCTGTAAAACATCAACTTCCCACCATAAACGTGAAAGGATTCGGAGAATAGAGTTGTATGATGTAGCCGGAGGTGGAGAGGAAGAGAACGTCAAGACTGGTAAATAGGTCTGAAGTTTTTTCTGTCGTATTGTTCAATACCTCAAGTTCATATACTCTTAGCCAGTTATTCTCGATTCTCGATGTACATAAAGCAAGGAATATGTGTACTATGGTCTTTTTTTTATAAACAAAAATCAGTTTCTTTGAATTGTTATGTTTCGTGTGTAAAAGGTATATTTCCACACTTTCAAATTCAATTACTTCTACAATTGTTTTTGGTGTGTTCATTTTCTGGATTTTTTAAAAAAAGAAAGAAAACAAAACTTTCAGGCTAATTTCATGCTTATGAATTTGATCACATAATGCTAATCAAATTTAGAACTGGATGTTGTGATAACGTTCTAATTAAGCATCTTTCTGTTTTTCCAAATAAATGTAGTCACACATTTTAAACATAGAAATTTTAAATTCATATGAAGATAAAAAGATAGAGAAAATGGACAACATAACAACTACTAAATGAGAAAATAGGAAATTCTAATTTTTAAAGATTTCATATTTAAGCTAAAAGAATTATTTTTTTGGGCGATATCAAATTCGTGTAATATATGGTTTTAGTTATATTGAAGCTATTTTTAACTTTTATTTATAGTGACACATATACATTAAAAAAACTAAATTTATACTATATAGAATTTTTAGGTCGACTAGATACGAACAAGTCAGATGAATCAAAGTGTTTTTAGAAAATACAAACAATTTTACTCAGTTTATATTTTTTAATAATTAATGATGATTTAAGTAAGAGAAAATTTATAGTATATACCAAAACATTGTGCACATATATTGAATATTTAACATAAATAATTTTAGATTTTAATAAGTCAAACTATTTAAAAGATCAACTTATTATTTCTCTATTTTTATATTTGATAAACATATATTGTTTTTGGATCCATAAATTTATAAAAACTATTATGATACCATTTTTTTAATATCCGGCCTTAGCCCTGACCATTTTCAAGCAATCAATTTGAATGACTTGCAATCTTTTTTTTTGGGTGTTTTCCAATCTCAGGTTCTAAAATTACAAATCAACGTTTGGTAGTCTACGTCGCAAAAATTTCAATAACCATAAACCAAAATCAAACCAGCATGAATCTCGAGATTGCCATCATCATCGACAAAAGAGATCCCACCTAGGACGAACACATACATAGTTAATACTTGATAGTTATGTACAAATTTTCATTTTGACGCTTTTTTTTTTCAATTTTGCCTGAGTATTTGGTGGGAGTGTCATTTAATATACCTTTTCAAACGAAGAATTTCTATGCAAAAAACTATCTTGATGTTATTTGATATTGCTATTGCTATCGATGTGCTAATTCCCCTTTCTATAATTTTAGATTCATGATACTGAGAATTGTTATTAAACTTTTCATATACGGTCATTCAGTTCTTTTTAATTTGTGTTTGTCTTTAAGCTTAGATGAAACTGTGCTTGCTTCTCCCAACAATAAAGAAAAATACAAAATCTGAATCTATTCTCAATTGAGATAAAAGTAAACCAGAACCATGAAGAGAAATTTGATCTACGAGCAAAAAAATGAGAAAGAAATGATTTTGTCGTATGTCGAATAAAACAAAAAAACAAAAAAAGAACAAAAAAAAAGAACATGAGTTTTCATGTGAAGTGCATCTAATACAATTATTTCGAATGATTTTTACAATAAGTCTTTACAACAATTGTGTAGTAAGTAGTAACATGTGAATTATAACAAAAACATTGGATCTGTAAGTTAATTTTTTTTCTTTTTTGAACAAAACTGTAAGAACTTCTTTTTGCAAACTACTAAAAAAATCAAAAAATTGATATTATTTTCACAAAAACCTAGGTTTAGATATAAAAAAAAAACTAAAAACCAATATTTTTTTCTCAAATACTTTTTAATATTTGGTTCAATATTTTTTTATCAAATTCAATAAAACATTTGCTATAAAAAAAATATAAATTTACTATTGTATATTTTTTTGGTGTGAACAATAGTTTTCGGTTTTAAAATGGCTCACACTTTTTAACACACTATATAGTTTTAAATTTGTATATTCATTGAAAAAAATCATCTTTCTAAAAATAAAATCATATTTACACTCTAAAATCAGTTTTTAAACCTTCATCTTAATAAAAATGTTGTCATTTTTCATTTCAAAATAGAGAAAAAGATATACATTTTTTTTAGGGTTCAAATCTCATTCTCATAAAATTAAACTGGACTTGGATACAAACTTAGAGTCTGTTTGGCCAGCCCATCAGTTATAAGTTAAAGTTATGACTGATACATTGAAACTGAGAAAATCAAAGGTATTAGCCATTTCTAAGATGCCCGATGAGACTCCGAAGTCTTGTCAATCCACGCTTCAAAGCATCTTCCAACGCCGCGGGGATCGCAAAAGAAAAAGATATACATATAAACAGAAAATATGCAGGCAAGTATCTCTTTAGCAATATTATTTTTAAAAATTTATATAAGAAAAATGTAGTTTTGGGGTGAAATAATAAAAACGTCCAATAAAATTTTAAAAATAACATTAACATTGTTTTCATAAACTTAGAAACCTCTAAAAACACAAGATATAAATTGATAGAAAGTTTTTTCACATATTTTAAATTAGTATAACAAACTTAGCATGATGCACCCTTTTCTAAACTTTAGTATATATCAATTAAGTCACAAATAAAAAGATATACTGATAAAATTTAATAAAATCAATACATTAGTAACTTATAGAAATGCACAACTAACATAAATAAATATTTCTCAGCAAATTGGATAATTGCATTTAAAAATGATCTCAATACAAACATTAATTTTAATTATAAGACAAACCGCGCGTAGCGCGGACAATGTTCTGGTTAGAACTTAATATACAAAATTTGATGGAGGAAATATGACTCCGCTACCATGCATGTGGCTCCGCGACGCATTGGTATTAGGCGTTATTGTTATCAAGGGCAACTAGAGATGGTTCTAGACATCTCTAGACAGTCATACAAGTTTTTCTAATTAATTAATTTTTTTTTTTTTCGATGAGATGTTTTGGATTTCTAACTATATATAATTAAATTTATAAGTTTTGATTTGATAACTATAAAATTCTGGCGGTGACCCAGCAAGAGGTTTTGTTTAATGTTATTGTTACTCTATCACATACAAAAAACACAAGTTGTTGACAACAAGAGGTTTTGTTTAATGTTACTTCAAAACCAAATATAATAAAACTTTTTGTTTTGTCAACGACTTAATAAAGTGTTAAAAAGAACATTATATAGTTCACTATAATTGGTAGGGACAAAATAAAAACTAATATTACCGTAGAAAAACAATCACAATCATCATTTCATATCTTTTATTAAAAACTTGGTCAAATCACCATAATATTTGATATGATTATTACCATAATATTTCACGATAAAGTCATTATGGAATATTTTCCTACCTATCTTATTATTTCAAATTTTGTAAAAATACCTTTAACAAAAAAAAATTTAATAGTAAAAATATACTACTTGTAAAAATTTAATAGTAAAAAAATTTAATAGTAAAAATTTAGTAAAAATTCAAATTTTGTAAAATTTTGTAAGTCAATGATTTAGTACTACTTGCACTTCAAAATGAGTCTCACTATAAGTGGCATTTTCATATACCCACAGTAACTTGAAAAAGAAAAGAATTACTAATGAAAAACTTGCAAAAATGTTCTCGGCCTGCTCTTTTCTTTAATCACATCAAAGTTAGAAAAAATATAAGCTTTACCAGAAAAGAACTTGAAAAAAAATAGTCGTTATTGAGAATGGTTTCCCTAAGCTTCTTTTCTTTAATTCCATAATCACAGCAAGTTGGAAAAAATCAATCCAAATATGTGATTTTGTCCAAAGACCAATTCCATATAAGATTCATTCATGTACTAACCTTATATATATCGAGAGGTAAAGCTAAAAGGCGACGAATCTCCTTGTGATTTAATCAAGCCTTATAAAGAATCTTTAGAAAATGCCTCTTAATGAGATGATCGCAGGGGCTGCTCTTGGACTTGTTCTACAAATCCTTCACCAGGCCATTCAAAGAGCAAAAGATAGATCCACAACCACAAGATTTATCTTGGACCGTCTTGATGATACAATTGTTAGGATCACTCCATTGATCGTTAAGGTTGATAAGCTCAGCGAAGAAGCCGATGATTCTCTGAGGAAAGTAATCGAAGATCTTAAACGTCTTCTTGAGCAAGCCGTAGTTCTTGTCAACGCTTATGCGGAGCTCAAACGTAGAAACTTACTTCGGAAATATAGGTTTGTGAAGGTCTTTTTGAAAATATGTATATACATGAAAGTAAATAGTTAAAGTTTATTTTAGTCTCAAGACAACTTCTAGTTATCTCCCAACACATATTATATAGATACGTATATATAAAATATATATATATATATATATATATATATATATATATATAAAGCTATCATTTTTTGTTTGACGTAATAACATGCCAAAGTGCAATGCTTTTTTTAGGTACAACAGAAGAATCAAAGAGTTAGAAGCTTCGTTGAGATGGATGGTAGATGTGGATGTTCAAGTCANCATTTTTTGTTTGACGTAATAACATGCCAAAGTGCAATGCTTTTTTTAGGTACAACAGAAGAATCAAAGAGTTAGAAGCTTCGTTGAGATGGATGGTAGATGTGGATGTTCAAGTCAATCAATGGCTAGATATCAAAGAACTCATGGCCAAAATGTCCGTTATGAACACCAAGCTTGACGAAACCATGTGTCAACAAACAGATCATATATTATCTGTTAAGAATGATAACAAGCAGAACATAGTCGCCGAAGCAGAAGATCAATCTTTGGAGACTAAAGATGGATGCTCACATGAAGTTTCAAAACCGATAATCGATATTCACCTTCAATGGAAGAGAAAACATAATAAAAACCGTGAATTCCGATTTGTTTTAAATTAGTAGTATTCTCATTTCTAATCTCTAATATTACGTTGATCGTACTTGTGATAAAGCCAGAATTACATATGTATCTGAAAAAGCAAGAACTTCTAGAGATAGAATTTAACACATAGATTTTTCAACCAAATTCCTCAATTAGATTTATCTTTAATGGTAACTTACAAGAAACCAAAATAGAGAACTTACAAGTATCTCTCTTAAAGAAAATCTAATTTCTCCATTGATTTTTCTTACAAGAAAAACCAAAGAACTCTTTTGTCTTTAGAAAACTCAAACTCTTAATCTCTGATTTTCTAAAGAAGCCAACGACATCTATTTATAGCCATAGAGTCCCAAGCTTTTACAATTTCCTAATCCTAAAATAAGACTAATTTCCTTTTATCCCTAATCCCTTGATTTCCTTTTCTTCTTGTTTTTCCTTTTTCCTTTTAGCTTACAAGCCTTGGTTAACCGTCTTTGATTGTTTTCCTTTTTGCTTTGTGTTCTGTTTTCCAGTTTCAACATCATCATGAAGACCATCGCCATTTGCAATTTCTGTTACAAGAAATATTGCATCTTCAGTATCAAGTTTTTTTTGTATAAAGACAAAAGAAGATTGTTACAACTTATTTATACAAATTAAATACTAGCTCTATCCTGGCTTGATCAAACCGTAAAAATACAAATTAGTATAAAAGCTAGATGGACTACGAACCCTTTGGATATTTTAGTCACGGAATAATACTATTTACACTAAGAATGATTCTCACTAATTAAGAGGCATTTTCATATACCCACAGCAACTACAAAAAAAAAAATTACCAATGAAAAACTTGGAAAAATGATTCTCTGCCTGCTCTTTTCTTTAATTCTTATAATCACGTCAAGTTGAAGAAATATACTTCTTTTGATGCTGTACGCTTCTTTTCTTTTAATTCCATATAATCACAGCAAGTTGGAAAAAATCAATCCAAATATGTGCTTTTGTTCAAAGACCAATTCCATATCGAGTCGTTCATATAACAGCCTTACGCGATCGAGAGCTAAAGCTAAAAGGCGACGAATCTCCTTGTGATATAATCAAGCCTTATAAAGAATCTTTAAAAAATGCCTCTTAATGAGATTATCGCAGGGGCTGCTCTTGGGCTTGCTCTTCAAATCCTTCACGAGGCCATTCAAAGAGCAAAAGATAGATCCTCAACCACAAGATGTATTTTGGACCGTCTTGATGCTACAGTCTTTAGGATCACTCCATTGATCGTTAAGGTCGAAAAAATCAGCGGAGAAGCCGGTGAACCTCTGAGGAAAGTTATCGAAGATCTTAAACATCTTCTCGAGCAAGCCGTAGTTCTTGTCGACGCTTATGTGGAGCTCAAACGTAGAAACCTACTTGGGAAATATAGGTTTGTGAAGGTTATTTTGGTATATATACATGAAATATTTAAAGTTTTATTTTAGATTCAAGAGAACTTCTATAAATCTCCCAACAGATAGAGAGATCCCTATATATATTTAGACAAAAGCTATCATTTTTGGTTTGATGTAATAACATGCCAAAGTGTAATGTTGTTTTTTAGGTACAAGAGAAGAATCAAAGAATTAGAAGCATCATTGAGATGGATGGTAGATGTGGATGTTCAAGTCAATCAATGGCTAGATATTAAAGAACTCATGGCCAAAATGTCAGTTATGAACACCAAGCTTGACGAAATCATCTGTCAACCAACAGATCATATTATATCTGTTGAGAATGATAACAAGCAGAACATAGTCATCGAAGCAGAAGATCGATCTTCGGAGACTAAAGATGGATGCTCAAATGAGGTTTCGAAGCCAAAAATCGATATTCACCTTCAATGGAGGAGAAAACATAACAAAGACCGTGAAATCCGATTTGTTTTGAATTAGTTTTTTTTGTGTAGTGTGTCATACGCCCAGAAAATGAGAGAAAAATTTCAAATGGGAATATCTGATTGATTTTTTTTTTTTAAAGTTCATAATAGATCTTAATTACTGTAGGTATGTATGGTAAGTTTTTATTTACCAAAAATTTTAGAATTCTCGTTTCTATCTTATTATATAAAGTTGGATGCGTCAAAGTTGCTAATTCACATGATCGCGACACATGGCAAGTTAATCGATGAGATTTTGACACGTGTCGTAGTTAATTAGTTAATAAAAAGAAAAGGAAAAAAGAAATTTGCTCAAAGAAAAAAAAAGATATGTACAAACTAAGAAAAATAAAATAAAAATAAAAAGTAAATAATATTAGTTTTAATTGGTTAATAAAAAGAAAAGATAAAAGGAAATTTGCTAAAAGAAAAGGAAAAATAAATTTTACCTTAAAAGATAATTTTATATGCAACAAGGAATTTTATTGCAAACAATAAAAAAAGGATATACAACAAGGAATTTTATTGCAAACAATAAAAAAGGATATGTACAAACTAAGAAAAAAAAAGTAAATAAGATTCATTTTAATATTTTCGTTAATAAAAAGAAAAGGTAAAAGGAAATTTGCTAAAAGAAAAGGAAAAAGAAAATTTACCTTAAAAGATAATTTTCCATGCAACAAACTAAGGAATTTTATTGCAAAAAAATGAAAAAAAAGATATATACAAACTAAGAAAAGGAAAATAAAAATAAAAGGTAAATAAATTTTATTTTAATCTTTTAAAAAAAAGAAAATACTGAAAAAAGAAATATTGAAAAAATGATATATACAAACTAAGAATCTAACGTTTAACACAATGTTTCTAAAACTCCAAAAAGGAAAATAAGTTCTAAGTCGACACATCGAAAATACAAGTCAACAAAAAAGGAAAATAAGTTCGACAGTTGTAAAATAAATCGGCAAACCCAAAATATAAGTCGACTGTTGTAAAATAAGTCGATCAACCCAATCTATAATAAATCTACTGTTGTAAAATAAATTGACCAACATAAAATATAAGTGGACTGTTGTGAAAATAAATTGATTGTTGTAAAATAAGTCAATAATTGTAAAAATAAGTCAACCAACCCAAAATATATGTTGACGGTTGTAAAATAAGTCAAGTTTTCTAAAATAAGTCGATTGTTATAAAATAAGTCGACTGTTGTAAAATAAGTTATTTTTTTTTTTTGTAAAATAAGTCGACTGTTTTAAAATAAGTGAACCTAAATATAAGTCAATTGTTGTGAAATAAGTCGTCTATTGTGAAATAAGTCGTCTATTATGAAATAAGTTGACTGTTGTAAAATAAGTCCATTATTGTAAAATAAGCCGACCAATCCAAAATAAGTCAACGGTTGTGAAATAAGTGGACCAACCCAAAATATAAGTCGACTGTTCTAAAATAAGTCAACCGTTGTAAAATAAGTCGACTGTTTTAAAATAAGTCAAATGTTGTAAAATAAGTTGAATGTTGTAAAATAAGTCGACCAATCCAAAATAAATCGATTGTTGTAAAATAAGCCAATTGTTTTAAAATAAGGCGACATTTATAAAATAAGTCGATTGTTGTAAAATAATCCAACTATTGTAAAATAAGTCGATCAACCCAAAATATAAACCAACAGTTGTGAAATGAGTTGAATGTTGTGAAATAAGTCAAGTGTTATAAAATAAATCGATCAATCCAAAATAAGTCAACTGGTGTAAAATAACTCGACTGTCGTAAAATTAGTCGACCAATCCAAAATAAATTGTTTTTGTAAAATGAATTGTATGTTGTAAAATAAGTTGAATGTTGTAAAATAAGTTGACTGTTGTAAAATAGGTCGAATGTAGTAAAATAAGTCGACTGTTAAAAAATATGTTGACCAAACAAAATATAAGTCGATTGTTGGGAAATAAGTCGACTTTTATAAAATAAGTATATTGAAATAAAATTCTATGTATATTGAAATAAATTATAGGTTTATTAAAATAAAATTTTGTGTATATTGAGATATAATTCAATTTTTATTAAGATATATTTCTATGTATTCAATTAGAATTTAAAGATAGATTTATACGAATATTAAGATAGAGTTCAATTCTATGTATATTAAAATATAATTTTATGTATTAAAATAATAATAAAATAAATTTGTGCTTTTATAAACAGAACGTCATAAAGAAACATATGTTATTTTTATTATGATTAAAATTTATTAAATACAACTTTAAATTAAAAAAATTATATAATCAAATAATAATCCTAAAAAGAAATGATTAAAAAACAGAAAAAAAGAAATAAATATATAGTTCAATGGAAATCTAAATTAAAAATAAAAGTAAATAAAATTAACTACAATTTAGAAAAATATACAATCTCATTATATAAAACTTGATGTTTCCAAATTGCTAATTAACATGAACGTGAAACCCTTTTAAAGTATATCGATTAAATTTTGACACTATCAAATAGATTTTGTTTGAGAATATAAAATTTCTGTTTGTAATTTTGACACTATAAAATTTTATATATATATTTTTTAGTTTTATTTTTCTTACAATGATCAGATTTTATTTTCAAATAATTTTTCACCGTTTTAAAATATTTTATTCAAAACCCGCATATATGCGGATCCTATTCTAGTTATATTATAAAGCCAGAATTACATATGTATCAAGTCTATTTTGTATAAAGACAAAAGAAGATTGTTACAACTTATTTATACAAATTAAGCTATTTGTATATTTTAGCGCAAGTCAATGATTAGTTACAGATTCAATTATTGAGATTGATTCTCTCTTTGTTGTACCTATAAAGAAAGAGAGTTGACAGATTCTAATTAAGTCTAAGTCAATGACTCTCGTCTAATGTCTCCTTTTACCTAGAAAGAAAGAGAGTTGACAGATTCTAAGTCTAAGTCAATGTCTCTCGTCTAATGTCTTCATAGAGCTCCTCGATTCCAAAACAACTTGTTTTGTTGAAAGACTATTCCATAGTTCCATGTACATAGATTTCTCCATATATACACGTCGAGAGAACTAAAGCTAATCTCAAGAAAAATGCCGGCTAGTGAGATTATGGCAGGGGCTGCTCTTGGACTTGCTCTCCAAGTCCTTCACGACGCCATCAAAAGAGCAAAAAATAGATCTTCAACCACGAGATGCATCTTGGACCGTCTCGACGCTACACTCTTTAGGATCACTCCGTTGGTGGTTCAAGTCGATAAGCTCAGCGAAGAAGTCGAAGGCTCTCAGAGGAAAGTAATCGAAGATCTTAAGAATCTCCTTGAAAAGGCTGTTTCTCTTGTCGAGGCTTATTCGGAGCTCAGACGCAGACACTTACTCAAGAAATATAGGTTTGGTTTATATGAAGTCGCCTTAGTTCTTAGTTCTTAGTTTAATAGTTTAGAAAAATGTCTTCTTTTTGTTACTATTTGAGATTACATATATTATATACATATGTATACCATTAGAAACTTAGATTGATATCATGATGTACATGATTAATCGGAGATGCTTAGTTGATATCTTTGATTAAGGATGGTTAGTTGAAATATCTGTTAAATTCATGGTTTCCAACTAAAATTCAATTGGCAATAAGTGGATTAATGCATATTTTCAATGTGGAATTTCTAACATTTTTCCATTCAACATTTTTTTCTTTATGAAACATGTGTTGAATTATTATGGGCTTTGTTTCGGATTCAACATCAATTTTCTACGAAGTATTATTTAAGAGAGTTCCAACAAAAAAAGAATCATAACTGTGTGGTTGGTTTTTTGTTTTGTTTTCCAGCTCCATTCGGTTTATCCAAATTATAGTTTGGCTCATTCCCTAATCTCCCAACATTAAATCTAAAAACAAAACCCTATCATTTCTTAAGAAATAACAAGTTTTTTTTGTTGTTGTTGTTGATCATTAGGTACAAGAGAAGGATCAAGGAGTTAGAAGCTTCATTAAGATGGATGGTAGATGTGGATGTTCAAGTGAATCAATGGCTAGATATCAAAGAACTCATGGCCAAGATGTCCGAAATGAACACTAAACTTGACGAAATCACACGTCAACCATCAGATTGTCCTTGTCTCAGGAAGAAGCACATCATATCACAAAGTACTGATCAAAACATAGTTGAAGCAATAGGCCGATCTTCAGAGGAAAATGATGAATGCTCGAGTGATGGATCTAAACCGAAGATTGATATCCACCTTCGATGGCGTTCAAGAAAACGGAACAAAGATCGTGAGATCCGATTCACCTTGATGTGATGATTCTTGATTTACCAATTGTATCCTAGGCAAACAGAATGAATGATCAAATGTGATTCTGTGTAATAGGATTAGTTTTGAATGTGTAGATTCGAAATGGGATCATATACACAAATAATTAAAGAATTCTTTTTTCTTCCTCAAATCTAATGTCATATAATTTGTATAAAATGTAGAATTCTCTTTTCTTCCTGAAAAAATATAAACTTTAAAAGAAAAGAACTTGAAAAAAAAAATTCCTTATTGAGAATGATTTTCTACGCTTCTTTTCTTTAATTCCATATAATCACAGAAAGTTGGAAAAAATAAATCCAAATACATGTTCTTTTGTTCAAAGACCAATTATCGAGTCATATTTTTTTGTTGAAATGAAAAATATTTCGAGTCATTCATATACTAACCTTACGCGATCGAGAGCTAAAGCTAAATGCGATGAATCTCCTTGTGATTTAAATCAAACCTTATAAAGAATCTTTTATAAAATGCCTCTTAGTGAGATTATGGCAGGGGCTGCTCTTGGACTTGCTCTCCAAATCCTTCACGAGGAAATTCAAAAGAGCAAAAGATAGATCCTCAACCACAAGATGTATCGTCTTGATGCTACAATCTTTAGGATCACTCCATTGATCGTTAAGGTGGAGAAGCTCAACGAAGAAGCCGGTGAATCTCTTGAGGAAAGTAATCGAAGATCTTAAACATTGTCTTGAGCAAGCCGTAGTTCTTGTTCTTCGCTTATGTGGAGCTCAAACGTAGAAACTTACTTGGGAAATGTAGGTTCGTGAAGGTCTTTTTGATCCATGAAATAGTTAAAAGTTTTATTTTGTCTCAAGACAACTTTTATAGATCCCTATATGTATATGTAATAACATTGCCCAAAGTGAAATGTTGAATTTTAAGGTACAAGAGAAGAATAGAAGTTTCACATTGAGATGGATGGTAGAAAATGTTTTGTTATTTCTACTCGAATTTGGATGGTTTCTTTGAAATTGTACTATATAAACATAAAAATGAGTCAATAAATAAAATTGTAATTGCATAAGGAAATAAAAGGGATATAGAAATTAGTAATTAGTCTTGAGAGTTGACAAAAAGAAGAGATAGAATATTGGTTTTTTTTTTTTTAATATCAGTGAAAGAATTTAGTTTTTCAAACGGCAAACGGAAAAACAGTTTGACACTTTGAATTTTTATTACCTTTAACAAACGAAATAAAGAAACGAAAAAAAAAACAGTAAAGAAATGTAAAACGGATAAACAAAAAGGCAATTCTTTACAGATGACAGAGACACGGAGTGAAGAAAATTAAAACGCGGCGGCTTTTGTCGTATCAAAGCAGGAAAAACTCAACGAAACGACGTCGTTTGAGAGTTCTTTTCTTTCTTATCTGTTTTGGAGAGCGACCAATAATTTGCCTTTGTCTTTCTCCTTTTCCACCAAATTTTACCTTCGCAGATATTTTCTCGTTTGCAAAATTCCACTCGAAGCTTCTTCTTCTTTCCTTCTAGATTCTACCTACTGAGATTCTTCTTCTTCTTCTTCTTCTTCTTCTTCTTCTTCTTCTTCTTCTTCTTCTTCTTTCTTCTCCTCTTAAATTGATTCGGGTCTTGGAACTTCCGGTATCGGATTTTATAGCAATCTGATATGTGATTGATTGAGAGGTAAAAAAAGGAGGGAGAAACCGGAGATGGATCCGACGGCGGTGACGGCGATTTCGCCGATTGATTTGCCGATTATGCACGACAGCGATCGTTACGACTTCGTCAAGGATATTGGGTCCGGTAATTTCGGAGTGGCTCGTCTCATGACGGATAAGGTTACGAAGGAGCTTGTTGCTGTTAAGTACATCGAGAGAGGAGACAAGGTTTGGTTTTCGTTTATGATCGGAAGATTTCACTTCTTTTTTTTTTTTTTGAATGGAAATAGATATATTTATAGGCTAGTTAGTGATGATGCCCTACGATTTCGGTTTAGTTTCCAGATTTAGTAGCTTCCTTTTATCCATCTTACACACTTAAATGGTGTTACCATGATTAATGCTTTGATGTAACGTTAATTTGCCTTTAAAAGTTGTGAATTTTAGTTAAAGACTTGACCTTTCCATATTCGTTCAACGGCTTCATTGAATGCTGTTTTTAAGTTGTGACTTATATAAAACCAAGTGAAGAAGAAGAGATTGATTTGGATTTGGTTCTTCTGCTTTTTTTTTTTTCCTGGTTTGCAAATTTAACCCTTTGTAATATGACACTTTGTGCTACAGATTGATGAAAATGTTCAAAGGGAGATCATCAACCATAGGTCGTTGAGGCATCCTAATATTGTCAGGTTCAAAGAGGTAAAATAAATATAAACACCTTCGTAGCTCCCTCTGGTGTTGTGCACGCACATACCTCTCTCTCTCTCTCTGCTTTAGAGTATTCGCCGTTTCTGATAAATGTTGTTATAGGTGATTTTGACGCCTAGCCATCTGGCTATTGTAATGGAATATGCTTCTGGTGGAGAACTTTATGAGAGGATTTGCATTGCAGGACGGTTTAGCGAGGATGAGGTCTGCATTTCTGATTATCTACTACTCTTACTTCGTTGCAGTATCGATGTGCTGCTACTATTGATCTTTGAGTGTTTTTTTATTTTATATATTTGTATGCACAGGCTCGGTTCTTCTTTCAGCAGCTTATATCTGGAGTTGATTATTGTCACGCAATGGTACGCAGAGCAGTGTTCTTGCAACTTCTTGTTTACTTTCGGAGAGTTTCATTTGATTTACTCTTGTGTTGATTTCCCTATGAAAGCAAATATGCCATCGGGACCTGAAGCTGGAGAATACATTGTTGGATGGAAGTCCTGCCCCTCGTTTGAAAATATGTGATTTTGGATATTCCAAGGTACTATCTCTCTCAAGGTTTGTTCTCTCAATTCCTAGTTTTTATAAATATGACAAAATTTGATTCCCCCTTGCGCTTCTTATGGCTTATGTTCTTTACCAATCAATGTGTTTCTGCGCTGATGATTATCATTGAAATAATTGTTTCTGATTTAAGTCTTTAACTTTGCACTTCTTTTCTTCAGTCTTCTGTTCTTCATTCGCAACCCAAGTCAACTGTTGGTACCCCTGCGTACATCGCGCCAGAGATTCTTCTTCGACAGGAATATGATGGCAAGGTAATGATGGCCATGAGACCGATTCCTCTTACCAGAGCTAAACAAGCTTATCCATGATTGTTTGTTTATACCTCAAAATATTCTTTTAGCTGTCCTCTGAATTTACGCGGGTGTTACATTTCCCAGATTGCAGATGTATGGTCATGCGGCGTAACCTTATATGTAATGTTGGTTGGAGCATATCCATTTGAGGATCCAGACGAGCCAAGAGACTGTCGAAAGACAATACAAGTAACGTTTTCTTTAGAGTTCTTGATATCTCAGTTTTACTCATTATCGTTAAAGTTCTTGATATCTCATTCACCTTAAGTTTACTCATTATCCTTGAAACCTTGACGGTTTGAGTTTGCTTACACGCAGAGAATCCTTAGTGTCACATACTCAATCCCTGACGACTTGCGCCTTTCACCAGAATGTCGCCATCTAATATCGAGGATTTTCGTGGCTGATCCTGCAACTGTAAGTTGTACAAACTCTGTTCTTTAAAGCATTCTGAGTTCTATATAAGACAATTGAGAGAGATGCACGATGTGGCAGAGGATCAGTATTCCGGAGATCAAATCCCATGAATGGTTCTTGAAGAATCTTCCTGGGGATCTGATGGATGAGAACAGGATGGGTAGTCAGTTTCAAGAGCCCGAGCAGCCGATGCAGAGCCTTGACACTATAATGCAGATTATATCAGAGGCTACGATTCCTGCTGTTCGAAACCGCTGCCTTGATGATTTCATGGCCGATAATCTTGACCTAGACGATGACATGGATGACTTTGATTCCGAATCTGAGATTGATGTTGACAGCAGCGGAGAGATAGTCTACGCGCTCTGAGGTTTTAGAGGACAAAGTCTGTTGAGACACCATTGGAGTTTTGTCTTGGCTCCGATCTCCCCCCACCGTTCATTTTTGGATCGTTTGTTGTTTTTTTTCCTCTACAAACTTTGGATTCACATACATATATATCTGTAGTGTGTGTAATATATATTTCTCTTTGTTTAATCACACTATTGGCACATTTTATACAAATTATATGATGTGAAGGAGAAGAGAGAATGCTACAAATGATTTGTGTATATATGATCCCATTTCGAATCTACACGTTTTAAACTAATCCTATATTACGCAGAACCACATTTGATTATTCATTATGTTTGCCTAGGATACAATTGGTAAATCAAGAATCTTCCTCTTACAATATTTCTCTTCGTCTCTTCCATGGCTCCTCACACTCTGCCATCTGGCTCCGGTGAATCTGCCGCTGTTGTAAATCCCACAGTATCACAATAACCAACCCCATCCTCTCGGTCAACATGAGTAACGACGTAACGAAAGCTTGACTCAAACAAAAGGAAGTCCATAACAACTTGTGAAAGTCACATTGAGTTTATTGGAAAGAGATGATTAAAAAAACTGCTCCAATGCCGGGAATCGAACCCGGGTCTCCTGGGTGAAAGCCAGATATCCTAACCGCTGGACGACAATGGACTTTGTTAACATCGAGAAATAATATAATTGAAGTTTATGAAACTTGTATATGGAGTAAGACAATTGCATTGTGGGTGCAAGCTTTTAAGTTATAGAGCCAATTCAAATAAAATCATTGGTAAATAAAGTAGTACATTCTTTTTTTGATGAAGAATACGAAGTATAGCCGGCTTACATATTTTTTCGCCGTATATCATATCATATCATAGGTTTGCGCTGACATATTACGTACAAATAATAATAACGAGAAATTCTAACACTATCACATATAAACATTAACGAAACTATGTATTACTTAGTTAATAAACGAATATAAAAAGCAATTTCCTCCATTTGGTGTAAAAAATTGTCCAGTTATAGGCTTATAGCTACAGTAAAATTTACCATTAACAGTTTTTCAGAATGTTTTCGAGAGAAAGATTCTTTGTTCTTCTGCTTTTAAATTTTCAGGGTTTTGTATCATATAGTCAATTTGACTATATAGTTTTCGACACAATCTTATCAAATTATGTGAATTTATAGTCAATTTTGATTTACATAAACTTTAAAAAATATACTAAACCAAATCAAAGCAACCCAAACCACTTCGTTTTAAATTCAATTTTATCCAACTTATCATCTGAATCAAATTGAAGTTTAATAAAACATAAAAACCAGCATTTCAGCATTAAAATTCTTTTAAAAAAAAATTATTTGTGTCAAACTAAAAACAAAATAGCAAAACACCAAAACTACTAATCATATAACTGCCACTACATGATTCCCTTTCTATGGTAGTCTAAAAGACACCAAAAAAAATATTTGTGTCAAACTAAAGTTCAAATGAAGACTCGTAGAAAATGTCCACCATTCTTGAAAGAATATCATTTTCAGTTAGACCGAGTTTTGGATAGAGAGTTTGGAGGATCGTGAAAGGCAGCTGGTTCCCTAGGACCAGGAGATTACTCTCAAGCATAGGGAAAATCCAAGGAACTCTAAAGAGAGTATCATTTTGGATTGTCAACTTCACTCTTTCTGATCCCACCAACATAACCATCAACACAAAACACCCATCAATAACCATCATCTCTACTAGTTTTTATTTTGTTGGTTGAAGACACTGCAACTCAGAATAAAAAAAATTTATATTTTTTTCCAAAGCACTCACATCATTCATCAAAGACGCTATTGTCACACGTTCGTCAAGTCCACTAGCTTTTAGCAGAAAGAGATTAAAAACTCGCTTCTTGTGCATTTGACTTATTTTGAGGTGTTTGTTGCCGTGGTGGTACGGACCAACATATACTATCTGAAGTTGAAAAGACTTTGGGTTGGTTTGAAAAAGGAGGGAGGAGCTCTGAATATAATACAAACTCTTTTATTTCAGTCATGTGCGCAATTGAAAAGCGTTAAAAATCACAAGATACAAAAAAAATCAGTTATTTTGAAGAAATCAGTTATTGAAAACAGTAAAAACTGAAATGAAAACTCTTGAATCAATACACAAGCCACAAACAGACATCATAAAAATCCCCATTGCTCGCTCATGAGCAGATTAATTCAACTGGATAAATTATATACGGTTATCAAAATTGAAAAGAATGGTTTCCATTTGCAATAAATAAATAAGAAATGGAACCACATATTGTATATGATATTGACCAAAATTTTCGAATCTGAAATCTTAACCAAAACATAAAATAGCTTGAATATAAAAGAAAAACATAAACACCAACCAAGTTCAAAATAAACATCAATCAAATTCAACATATATAACACATTAACCAAGGTGAACATAAATATCAACCAAGTTCAACATAAACATCAACCAAGTTCAACATAAACATCAACCACGTTCAACATAACACATCAACCAAGTTCAACATAAACATCAACCAAGTTCAACATAAACATCAACCAAGTTCAACATAACACATCAACCAAGTTCAACATAAACATCAACAAAGTTCAACCGAAACAAATGTCTATCGTGGAAAATTCCTTACCTCATTCTCCTTCATTCTCAGTTCCCTTCTACACACCACCTCCATTGCCATCTTCCTGAAAACCCATCAAGGCGTTAGAGATAATACAACCAAATTATAAATGATGATAGTAAATGAATAGATATTATTAGATTCACCGTTGCTAGCCAGACGACGACGGGTCCATATGGAACTGTGTGGGATTTGCTGTCGGGAAGTACGTCGGGAACGGCGGATATGGCAGCGTAAAATAGGAGAGCGACGGATTTCCTGCCTAGAACGGCGAATATTGCGTGGCGGCGGAGTTCAAGGCGGAGTACCACAGATCCGGTGGTGGCAAACGTGAAGAGAAACAGATTGCTCTGCAAAAAGTACACCTCCATCCTTGTGTTTTCCATTTGTTGTTCTAGTTGTGTAATCATCCGTCAATAGAGTATCCATCGCCGTTTGACGTAGGTGTGGCGGCGACGTTCGAAGTAAATGCCCCAGTAACTCAGTTGGGTAAAACTGCACGATGGTCGTAAATTTTCCTCTGCTATGCGCTGGAACGTATGGTGTGAAAATACAATCTCTGAAGCATCTTTGACGCATATGGAAACAAGCGCCACACCGCATTTCTTCTTCTTCTCGCTTAGATGTTAACAATGGCGAAAAAAGAATTCAATGAAGACGAAAGAGAAAGATAGTACGTATTTATTAATCGAACTGAAGATGAAAGAGAAGATTTTTACCAATTTACCCTTCTATTTTTTTTGTCGATAAGTCCACTACAAAACCCATTGTCCAAGTATCAGGTCACGGTTTATTTCAATATATACAAACTATAGTTTTTTTCAAACAAAAACATGGTTAATTCATAAATAATTTAATCTATATTTAAATAAATTTATTGATTCATTAAAAAGTAATAATGAAAAGTGCCCATTCTTTTCCCCGAAATTATAATTATACTTTTCTCTTTATTATATTATGTTTTTATTAATCCTCTAAAACAGCTACTTAGTATATAATAAATAATAATAAAAAATAATAATTTATCAAAATATGTTTTAAATATATGTGCTTCCATGTGTATGTGGCATATTATTAGAAGCTCATTATCGAATACCCCCATATATATGGCCAAAATTGAAAAATGAAAAAAAAATGGAGAAGATACTCTTTACATTTAAAAGGATCAATGTACCCTTCTTCGCTAACCGTCTCTGGGTTTTACAGTTCTATTTATTTTATTTTTATTCACCCTCCAATTACACGTACAGACTAATTTAGGCGTAGGATATACTTAAAAAAAAGAGATTATATATTATTTTAGGTTGAACAAATTATTTGGTTAAAAGTAGTAAAAATCATGACAAAAATATATATTAATAAGTAAACAATGCAATACTGGTAAATATACTTATATACTAGTAGCTCTTCATTAAATCCCAATAAAATAGAATTCGTCAAATTGAGCATGGTTTCGTTGCTCGTGCATTATGGATATATATTATATAAAAGTTGAGTGTGCTTCACAAGGGGTGGACACCTAAGCACTCCTCTCCATGACACATCAGCTTTGAAAAATAACAATAATAAAAAATTTAGAAATAGGAAAAATGATGTTTAAAAAGCCATCAATAAAAAATTTCGCTCCCAATAACTCTCGAGATTTGAATCTTATTTTGTCATCACCTCCCCCCCCCCCGAAGTTAACTTTTCTATGTATTTATTAATAGATTTGCAAGTACTTTAAGTATAGTAAAACTACGATTGAGAAAGTGGCATAAATATTTGAAATGTCTTAATCGACGCAACTCATCCTCCTAAGCCTAAAATCAACGTTTCAACCTCATGGTGATCGATGTCTTCAGCTGTGGTGGAGGGATTGAAAGGGGAGAATTGCCTTCGTTGGTGGATAATGAAACTAGAGAGAGACTGAGAACGAAATGAGCGGAAGAAGAAGAAGAATTATAGTTCTTTAAAATCCATCTCCCAATAACTCCCTAATGATTATAGTTCTTTAGCAAGGCAAGAGATACGGAAGGTACCAGTATGATAACACTGGTTTTATTTTACAAATCGTGATGTATTTGAAATGAGTTAAAATATAGGTTCTGATTAACAATGGTTTGAAGTAATTTCTTATTAACAATGGTTCGATAGAGTAGGTTTAGTTACATGACCGGTTTGTAAATAGATATGGACAAAAGTTAAATTGTGAAATCTGATTGCATTTCGGTTTAGAAATTTTGAACCTATGTATCATGATAGTTTTGTGTTTCTTTTGTAATGTTTCAGTAACAAACCACTATCACTACAGAAGGACAGAGCATACCACCATCACTACAGAAGGATAGAGCATTGTACACTGAAATTGAGTTCTTCATTTATCTAGCTGCATAACCAATATTTGTTTTCTTTTTTCGGATAAGTACAAAATAAAACTCACAGTTAGTTAATACTTTATGGTTTACAAATTTCAAAGAAAGATGAATTTGTAATCGAGTGTATCCAAGTATATTATACTAAATGAAATGGACTATTTGGGGCTCTAGAGGCCAGCCACCTAAGCAAAAAAAAAGCTCTTAGAAGATGACACGTCAGCTTCTATTAGAATCTATAATATGGCTACCTACCCATCGACTCTTTACAAAAATATATCATAATCATTTGGGCATATCAAGCCCAATCATATATACCGCCGGCCTGTTTCGCTTCTATCAAATAATAAAACGTCTTTTTTACACTATCAAACAATTACTAACAGAAAAAGTGACGCCAACGTTTTCGGCTATATTAATGCAATTTCACACAGAAATCTTTCTATATCCACCACAGAGAAGACCGTATATTATACAATTATAATGTTCACCGGAAATTCGATTCCAAAAAACTCACAACAACTTACCATAACACACATCCATACTATATAATCCACAGAAAGAGTCATTCGTCAATAACATATCAGATCCGCAACAAAGTAAAAATAAATAAATAACAGAAGCTTCTCATTCTTATCATGCCCTCCTTCTATGGCTCTGACGATGATCTTCATCTCTCCTAAAAAAAAAAAAAAAACCAAAATCCTCTCAAGGTGCTACTTACTTTATTTTTAACTTCTTCTCCTTCATCCAGATTCTGAAACGGTGTTTTTGTTATATTCTAATATAAAGTACCACATGACATCTTCTTCAGGAATGAAAAGTTGTATTTGCTTACTATCCAATTATTAAAAACCATATTTCGTATCAACACAACAATATAATGCTATTCAATGAATTTTCACAGGTTAGAGCAAGGAACTACCACAAGAAACTTTCAGACAATCATCAAACAGAGTTCAACACCGAAGTCAAACCCTTTAAACCATTGTAAGCGTCATACACCATCTATTTAAATACTATTAAATACTCTATTAAACACAAGTATTTTTCTATTTAATAGGACTCCACATTCCAACTTCAATTTTATATCATGGACGAAAGCCAACAACTTTTATCATGACCCAACAAACAAATCTTTCACACATGCTCCATCGTCTTTTGTTTGGGATAAAAAAGCAAACATGTGGAAACCAAAATACCCGGGATTGGTAAAAGGAAGGATCACGTATGCCTCACCACCGTAGACGAACTATACATGAATGATATTACGAGATTATTCAGGAACGCCCGCGCTACCATTTACAATTTTTTCTCTGTTTCTTTGTTGTCTCCCAGCCTGTCATAATAAGGTTTCAAAAAAAAATATCCAAACTTGCTTAATAAAATTCCTTTAAGGAGGGTCTTTTTCTGGGTTTCATGTTATCTAGAAAAAAAAAGACCCCCGATCATAGGTAAACATAAGTAAATCATTAGTCAACAAACTTCCTCCTCTCGAATGCCCACTCTATTCTTCCAATTCAGTGGTTTTAATGGTCACTCCCCTCATATTTAACCTTACCCCCAAATAAGCTTATAAAATGGAACCTCACACAATCCTCAACCTACATCAAAACTTCCAAAGCTGTTCCAAGCAAATATCAAGATCGAATCATGGCTTCCAAAGCTCTCTATACTTCTGCTCAGCCATTTACATTCCAGATTCTCAACAACACTCAAGCTAATTTCTGCAACGAAGAGGTGCTAGCTCGCCTGGTTCACTTTTGGGAAGCCAGAAATTTCAGAAAAGGCAACATCATCATGGGTGTAGAACTACTTCTCATAGACTCAGAGGTATATCTAACCACTACTTCCATACAGTCCATACTTCCCCGACCATAATACTAATATAATTATACTATTACACTCTAATGCAGTGCAAGCTTTCATTTCGGCAAACCGGCTGTTCCGCCATGAAGATAACCTCAAAACAAACTCTGTTTACCAGTTGAAGAAATTCTTGATTAATCCCTGCAAAATGCGTTACAAAGTCTCGGACCACAAAAAGGCCATCTGTTTCACCGACCACACAACAATGGTGGAGGTACCTGAGGGAGATAACAAAATTGATAACCAGAAATTCAGACTCCGCACATTCACTGACTTCTCTGCCATTGCCGACATGGAGACCGATCTCTACGGTAACAAGAAACCTTAATCGCCTTAGTCAACTTCAAAGAAAATTTAATACCAATCATTTCTGGCTGGTTTTTCGTAGATGTCATTGGACAGCTTCGCCTCATAAGCGGTGACAACCTACAATCTGCTACTGAATCGGCAACTGCACCTAAGTTCTAGGCAACAGATCAAAAGATAGCGTATTCTTGCACCTTCTTTTGAAAGAGTAAACTTTATGTTCATCTTTACTTTAAAAGAGAACGCCTCATCAAAAGTACGTAACGGCTGACCATATCTTCGATTCATTTCTTTAACAGTGGTGAAACCATACGCGTTTACCTCTGGGGCAATATTGCCGCTGCATTTAGAGAGAGATGGAACAAAAGTGATGTACAACCTGTCGTTCTCCTCATAACTACAGTCAATCCAAAAAATATTGGAGGTACACCTCTCTCATTCTTACTCTCTCATTCCATACCATTTTACTAAATCTGCCCACCATACCTTCTTACCCTCTCATTAGGTATGTTGCCCACCTTCTCAGATGCGGTAACCCTCAGCTCAACATCGTCCACCAGGCTTTTCTTTGACTCCGACATTGCAGAAACTAAAGAGTTCCTCACAAGGTCTGCTTCCATAATTTTATGCCACTATTACTATCACAGAATCTACTACACACATCTAATTCTCTAAATTTGTCACACAGTTTGGGTGATGGCACAAACACCATTCCTACCGTCACTAGCTCCTCTGCTGTTATTACCAAATTAGAGACAGTCACTCTAGATGAGATCTACCAATTCGTCAAAAATGAAATGCCACAAGTACATTTTGGTTTCGTCCCCACCTAATACACATTTGTTTCCTTCCATTTCTTTTAAGTTGCTAGACTTAAAAACAATATATAGGTTTTAGTAATTAACTATACTCATTGTATTCTTCAACTACATGACTCTTATTTGGTCTTACATTGTATACTAAAAAAACCTAAGGATGTTAAAACAATCACCGAAAGTTCACCTTCAGAGATTGCTAATCCTAATTCTGTACTAAACAGAATGCTAGCTTCTATTGCTACTGTACAATTGTCGATGTTCCAGAACAATCAGGATGGTACTACCTCTCTCATGCACGTGCAAAAGTAAGTTGGACAAGTCTACAGCTTCATTATACTGCACCACGTGTAAAAAAACCAACAAAATTGGTCTTATCAGGTTTGAATACTAAACTTATGTATTCTCGATTCAACAAAAAAAATATATATATATATGCTCTGAATATCCAGGTATCGCTTTGAAATTTCGGTGCGTGACGAACACAACGAAACCGGTACGTTTGTCATGTTCGACCCAAATGCCATGAAACTTGCCGGCAGGAGCGCATGTGATGTTTTGAATGAGGCATTGAGGTATAGTTCTCCATCCTATCCACATAGACATCTTAATAAGTTTAATCCATCTACCTAACAGGTGGCTGGCAATGATGAATCCGAACAACCCAACACAAAAATACCAGACTGTCTCAAAAAACTCATTGGCCGGACTTGCAAATTCCAGATCAAGCTCACATCATACAATTTTCAAGCTTCTAGGCAAACTATCACAGTGTCCCGTATAGTAGAGGACAATGTTGACGTTAAGACCAAGACAACCGAAGAAAACTTGGTCGCAGACGATAATGAGGGGAATTTAGAAGTCACAGGTAGAGACGAAACAACAAACACAGATTTCAAAACCGAACACCTGGTCGTCTTGGATGATGGGAACAAAAACAAGTGTCCCCGTCACTAAATGGACCACCACTCCTCAGTCCTCCCGCTATTGTCTACTGACGACTATTTGCTGCTTTCTGTTTTTCTATTTTAAGAAACTTTTCTCTTCGTCTCTTGGTTTCCTTCAAAAGAATCATAACATCTTCGTTTGATATTCTATTCAATATATATTATGAATCTTGAGTCTATTGAATCTTCATTTGATATTCTATTCAATATATAATATGAATCTTCAGTCCATTGAATATTCGTTCTCTCTTAGAAGTTTAAAAAACAAATAGGAATTAAGACAAAGACTTAACATTGGAAAAACGAGTGTTGAGAATATCCTTCACCCCGTGGAATATTATCGAACGACTGGACGGCAAGATGTCGAGAATTCGTTCAAACTGAGTAACAAATAACGACATATTGATCTCAAACACCCATGAGCTTTGATCAAATAAATACGCCCTACACAAATATGATATTTTCCAGAAAGATGGTTTGAAGAAATATAATGGGGTAAACCTTAAAAGTGTCACGAAATATCAGCTTCCCATGTGTTTAGGGGTCTTACGTGTTTTTAAACCCAACCGGATCTATATTCAATTGGTTTAGGTTTAACCGGAAATTGGTAGCTCCAACAATAAGTTCAAAATTTCGACCTAAAGTAAACGAACCAACTAAAAATTAAAAAAAAAAATTAAAAAATTTGCACCGCTAAACCATTTATATAGAAACTGCCATATATAATCAGAAAGAACCCGTACGTAATTTCCTCCCTTATTAAATACAATCAATAATGGTAAGAATTGTTCGAATAAAGTTTAACATAACACTATCCATCTTCTAATGAAATGCAATTCAATCACGCCTCCATCAAAGAGAATAAACAAAATTTAATTAATATTTACCTTAAAATAAGCAATTCAATCTTCCCACTATCATCGTCCCACACCAACAAAAAGGGTTTCCTCTGCAAAGTCAAAACAATCTTCTCAAACTCTTATACAAGAAAAGCAAATCTACAAAAAAAAAACAAAACAAAAACAGACACACACGATTCCATCAGAAGATAAGCATCTCAAACTGCAACATCATTCATTTCATTTTTTCCTACTTCTAAAAAGACCTCAGAAATCGATTAGATCACATGTACGTGCTTCTCAAATAGGGCAGAATATACTTCCTCATTAGATCTTCCTATGTTTATTTCAAAACGATTCCAACCATGTAAAATTTGACAGGATCAATTTTTCTCTGATTATCATTGAATTACAAAAGCGGAGAGGTCGTCTTCAGAAGCACATGCGATGGAAAAAGACGGGCATCAACCGCCAGAAGTGAGCCACAATAAACATAGAAAACGGAAACGTGGACATGGGACATTACACCTAATCCCGGTGCGTCTGTCTAAACTTAGTAAATCATTTTTTGGTCTAAATTTAACTGTATACCGACATTCGAATGTGGTAAATAACTCCAGCATCATCAGATCTACCGGTTGGAATACAACAAAGCATCACACCCACATATTATCATTGTAAGCTTCTCACTCAGTATACATAAACTACGTGTATAAAGATTACCAATTTTACAGCAAACCCCAACCAGATTTTGAAAAACAAAAAACGCTCATACCTGTTTAATATTTTATTAGGTGGTTGTAGCAGATGCTCCATATACGGTAAATCAACATCACAACGCATACCCCTTCAAAACACCAGTTACAATGTATACTACTTAAAATAAGGATTTTTTAAAAATAGTATGTTTGCGACTGCGTCCTGCAGTTAATAGGAGAAATGCGCGGTCTATGAAAAAATCGATTATGCTATCAAAAAGATGGTAGGCAAGGACAGTACCAGAAGATATTATAAGGCTATCCATATGGGATGAACAAGCAGCAAATTTCCGTCATACCTTACGAATCAAAGGCAGAAAATATGCAACCATGTTGGTCACAAGCGTGAACCCCAAAATATACAAAAGTATTGACTTAACAATATTTTGTTTTCTCTAGAAAAAAAATATATATTGTAAAACAATAATAATTTTAAAAACATGCAGGAAAGCTCATACTCGATTCATCCCAACAACAAGATTTTTTTCCAACAAAACTATAGACATCATCAGGGAATTCAACAAGAAGAAATATTAAAGATGACTCAAACAACTTAGCCAGCATACAAGTTCCGAGATGTTCAACAAAAATAAGCAGGACGACACATCCTAATCAGGGATGCAATACAAACTACACGATGTTTAAAAAAAATTACAAGCTTTTTAACGCACTATTACCTACAACAATTTATCTATACATATAAAAAGGGAATTGAGCTATATGGCACTTCATGTTTTTTTAATAAATTTATCGTACCTTCCACCTTAAACCTAAAAAAATACGTCCAACGATAAATAAAAGATAAATTGTCTCAAACAGTCTCATTTTAAGTTTTCAGTTCAATAATAGACCTAAAAAATTTGTTAATCACTTTTAGCATTATTAGGAAGGTGTTAGACACATTTAGGAAGACTGACATAACTCAATTAGGAAGCTCTTAGACATATTTAGTAAGACTTTCCTAACTTTAATGAAAATTTAGGAAGCCGTAAGAAAGACATTAGACATATTTACGAAGAGTTTCCTAACTATTTATGAACAAACGAGTTTTTAGGGCTATTTTTGAAAAATAAACTTTATTTTGTGCTCTTTAAGAAAATTGCCCTAAAATCCAACATATATAAGAGTTATATTAATAAATATCATGCTCACAAATTTTTTTATACAATCCCCCAGAGGCCCGTAGTATGTATGGCTAGGTGAAACAAAAACAAATTGCACCTTCAGCAATTATTCTTAAAAAAACTATAGAAAAAAAAACAAGTTATCAACACTAACTAGAAACTCAAAAAATAATACTGTACTGAATTATAAAACACAAATACCAAACTAACAAAAATATATATAAAAAAAATATTACACAAATCCGCGCGTAGCGCGGAAAAACCCCTAGTGTAACTTAGAATGGTCTAGGTGTGAGTTTTGTAGATATAATTTGTTGTTAATGTCCTTAATGAAATCATAACATTTTCTAGCAAATTCAATGGCATAATAAATAAATACCACAGTAGGAATTGAATATTTTGAAATGTGTTTCTCTTTTAATAGTATAGATTCAGGGCCGGCCCTAGGCTAAAGTCCATGAAGCATGGGCTTTAGGCGCTAAAATTTGCCATCATTTAATAGGACATCAAACTTTTATGGATTCTTTTAATATAGGACATTATTTTTTTTGATGGACTTTAAGCACCTAATGGGTACGGGCCGGCTAACAGATTGATTCATTCATTAACAGTAATGAAAAGTGTCAAATAATATTTATTTTCCCTGAATTGGATTTAGACTTTTCTCTTTATTCTATTAATTATATTTTTATTCACCCTCTACAACAGCTACTTAGTATATAGTATTTTATCAAGACATCTTCTAAATATCTGCGCAGTACGTACACTTACTCTTTTTGCATGTGTAGCATATTTTTTTTATATATATATAAAGGGCTCTCATGTGTAGCATATTATTAGGCTCATTACCAAATACCCGCCAAAATACCAACATTGCGAACGATCAAATATATATTAAGCAGCGTATACCAAATCATTCTGAATATTAGTAATGTTTACATACATATATACTCATGCTAAAAAGTCTAGGATGTTACGATTTACGAAACAACAATTCTTTATTCATGATCTTAAACAATTCTTAATCGATCATACACTTACAAATCGCAATCATAAAATATTACAAACGGTTATATACAGAATAACTCAAGTACACTAATAATCTATGTTAAACAATAGGTGAAAGTCGTTAACTACTAAAAACCTCCTTAAACCTAAATGAATTCATGGATCGTCGATTGATGAATGTTGATCACACATATTTTCTCTTCTTAATTTGTATATGAATCAAGGCCGTCCTAAGAATCTAATGCAAATATTTTCTAATACATCAGCAACAAAATGTATTGGGATATCTACAAAGATTAATCAACATTGACGAAGATATGATATTTCCATACTTTTCAGTTTAATGAATAATTTGGTTAAATTAATAGATAGCTCATGTAATACCCGAAAAGTAGATTTACATTTACAGTACTACGGGCTTAGGCCAAAAATATTTTAGGTAGTATTTCAGTTAACCTTACGAAAAACAAAGAAGTTATCGTTTGCTTTGTTTTTTCATAAGAAGCTACTAAAAATGCTCTTAAACTAATAAGTGAAAAAATAATAATTACCAGTGTCCAAAGAAGTTATCGTTTGCTTTGGTAGTACATGGACAAAACCATCAGCATCCAATCAGAAGATCACGTCTTTGAGGGCGTCTAAGTATGTTACCATTTGCTTTTTTGTTATATAGCTATAGAGGTCAGATTTTTGAGGGACTATAGAAAGCAAAAGTTGTAACTTTCTTTTGTCAACCGTAACACAAATGCCTTGAAGGGTTCTTAATACGTACCATCGCGACTCTGATTGGTTAATTACTATTCAGAATTCGAAATGACATTACAATGCTAAGTACCGAGCTCATCGAACCTTACCAACCAGAGCAAGATCTTTCTCAGTTGCATATCTCATATGACAGGTAATAAAAGGGTTATATATACAATCTCTTGTGACCTTGTCTTCAAATATGAGGACTAACTCCAGCTCGCAAGGAACGAGCTCGTATCCTTGACCCGGTCCAAGGCTGCACTCATCTCATTTACAACCTCCAGCGTCAGCTTAAAGACCTTGAGGACCAACTCCTAGTCGCAAAGGAACGAGCTCGCCTCTTACAATATCGTCCCGACACTAGCTAGCTAGAGCTCCTCCGATTACGTATCAGCAAACTAAAACCAACAAAAAAGATTGCATGAGATCCTTTGAATATTAATTGACAAAACTATATAATAACGCAAACAATATCGGTCTCCCTCTTTTTTATTCCCATTGCCAAAATTTTGAGGGGGAGAGAAATTACTCAAAGGAAATAAACAATTTAGAGCAATATTATTTTACTTAGGATAGTTAACTTTTCATATATTAATTTTTGGTATAATGGAAATCTAACAATCATTAAACAACTCCTAAATTAGCAATTGAGTTTATTTGTTCTAAATGGATTTTCTTAATTTGTTTTTTTTTAGTCAACCATAACTTTCTGTGGGTGTATGTGTATAGTTCCAAAAATTCCAGTAACAAAAAAAACTCCATGAATGTGGTCGTAGTTTTGAGCGAACCAGAGATTTAAACTTCAACCCTAAAAAGGTTCGGTGTGATTGATTTATACACACGCATAACTTAAGCGTGGTTTCATAACTTCATATGTTAATTATGCTAATGCATGAACAAATCAATATATATCATATGGAAACACATACACTCGCACACCCATATATGCTAAGACTATAAAACTTGTGTTCTCAAATCTCCTCTCTACTCTTGTTGTCATGTTAAATTGAATCAATGTTCTATTAGTGGAACAATTCACACTGTTTGCATGTAAAGTGAAGAAAGTTGCATCTTAGGATCTCTTCTCTCATTAGATGTTTAATAGGAAAATGTATATTCTTTTTCAGTTTCTATCGTTTTCAATAACTAATTTCTCCAAAATAACTGATTTTTTTTTCTTTTGTATCTTGCGATTTCTAATGTTTTATAATTGGGCAGATAACTGAAATAGAACAGTTTGTGCCACTTCGGCTCATGGAGTCCACCAGTGAAGATTGTATTATATTCAGAGCTCTTAAACTCCTCTTTCCAACCAACCCAAAGTCATTTCAACCTCAGATAGTATTTGTTGGTCCGTACCACCATGGTAACAAACGCCTCAAAATGATTCAGATGCACAAGAAGCGACTTCATCATTTGTTTCTGCTAAAAGTAAGTGGACTTGATGAACGTGTGACAATGGCGTCTTGGATGAGTGATGTTGGTGCTTTGATAAAAAGCATAAAAACTTCTTACTCTAAGCTGGAGTGTCTTCAACCAACAAAAAAAAACTAGTGAAGATAATGGTTATTGATGGGTGTTTAAATGAGTTAGGCTCTAATATGACACTTCACATTTTTCTTCCTTGAATCCTCTTGAATTTCTCTTTATGTAGATTCTCATATTGTTTTTCCCTTGCCATTTCACTTACTCATTTTTGTTTGATACAATGTGATTATGATTTTGGTAACCCGCGAGCAATTTTCTCTGCGTGGCTTCTTATAAAACTTGTGTTAATCTTCTCTCTACTTTTCTTTTTGTCGTGTTAAATTGAATCAATGTCTCTATTAGAGAAACAATTCACGTTGTTTGCATGTAAAGTGAAGAAAGTTGCATTTTAGGATCTCTTCTCTCATTGGATGTTTAGTAGGAAAATGTATATTATCTTTCACGTTTTAGGTAGAAGAACCTACAAAATATGGGATATATTGATTTGATCACACACATTTGGGGCAAGAAAGCGTTGAATTAATCTCATCATAAGAGAGCAATGGAGATTTTAATCATGTCTGTGTGTGGCTCGTGTATTGATTCAAGAATTTTCGTTTCAGTTTCTATCGTTTTCAATAACTGAATTCTCCAAAATAATTGATTTTGTTTTTCTTTTGTATCTTGCGATTTCTAACGCTTTTCAATTGCGCAGATGACTGAAATAGAAAAGTTTGTGCCACTTCGGCTCATGGAGTCCACCACTGAAGATTGTATTATATTCAGCGCTCCTCCTCTCCTCTTTCAAACCAACCCAAAGTAATTTCAACATGAGATAGTATTTGTTGGTCCGTACCACCAGGGCAACAAACGCCTCAAAATGATTCAAATGCATAAGAAGCGATTTCTTGATTTGTTTCTGCTAAAAGCAAGTGGACTTCATTAACGTGTGACAATGGCGTCTTTGATGAGTGATGTGGGTGCTTTGAAAAAAGCATAAGAAATTCTTACTCTGAGTTGGAATGTCTTCAACCAACAAAATAAAAACTAGTGGAGATGATGGTTATTGATAGTGTTTTAAATGATTTTGCCTCCGATATGACACTTCACATTTTTCTTTTTGAATTCTCTTGAATTTCTCTTTATATAGATTCTCAGATTGTTTTTTCCCTACCATTTCACTTACTCATTTTTTTTATAGGCTCTCATTATGATTTTTGTAACCCGCTAGCAATTTTTTCTGTGTGGCTTCTTGTAAAATTTGTATTCTCAAATCTCCTCTATACTTTTCTTGTTGTCATGTTAAATTGAATCAATGTCTCTATTAGAGGAACAATTCACGCCGTTTGCAAGTAAAGTGAAGAAAGTTGCGTTTTAGGATCTCTTCTCTCATTGGATGTTTGGTAAAAAAATGTATATTTTCTTTCACGTTTTAAGTAGAATAACCTACAAAATGTGGGATACCTTGATTTGATCACACTAACATTTGGAGCAAGAAAGCGTTGAATTAATCTGCTCATAAGAGATTAGTGGAGATTTTAATCGTGTCTGTGTGTGATTCAAGAATTTTCATTTCAGTTTCTATCGTTTTCAATAATTGATTTCTCTAAAATTACTGATTTTTTTTTCTTTTGTATCTTGCGATTTCTAACGCTTTTCGATTGTGCAGATGACTGAAATAGAAGAGTTTGTGCCACTTTGACTCATGGAGTCCACCCGTGAAGATTATATTATATTCAGCGCTCCTCCCCTCCTCTTTCAAACCAACCCAAAGTAATTTCAACATGAGATAGTATTTGTTGGTCCGTACCACCAGGGCAACAAACGCCTTAAAATGATTCAGATGCACAAGAAGCGATTTCATCATTTCTTTCTGCTAAAAGCAAGTGGATTTGATGAATGTGTGACAATGGCGTATTTGATGAGTGATGTGGGTGCTTTGAAAAAAACATAAGAAATTCTTACTCTGAGTTGGAGCGTCTACAACCAACAAAATAAAAACTTGTGGAGATGATGGTTATTGATGGGTGTTTAAATGAGTTTGGCTCCGATATGACACTTCACATTTTTCTTCATTGAATTCTCTTGAATTTCTCTTTAAGTAGTGATGCAGGATCATGGACGTCATCAACCATGGAGCAGAGTATGATCGAGGCCAGCACTGAAGTTCATCAAACAGAAGCAATGCTAGAACATGTTGCCGAAGTTGCACAAGTTGAAGAGCTTGCATATGGACGTGGAGCTAAGGCTTACAAATGGGTTGTGACCATTTGTACTCTTTTTCCTTATCCTTGATTTTATCCCAATGGGTTTTCCAGGAAAGGTTTTAACGAGGCAAATTGGTTCACATGTCTTAATCCCATTTAGAGCTCCAATGGACCCGATGGAGACCTGCGTTTTTTCATCGAGTTATTCCGGCCATACCAAGATGATCCAAGTAACAAATTCAATTGTTTTGGAAACTCAACTCATCATAGAATCATGCCGAAGTGGAATCAGCTCAAGCCGAGCTCATATGACGAAGTTATTATTTTTACAAGTTGGATGAACCGGAGCTTTCCCGATTTGGATATAGGCGCACTAATTGGAGGATTCCGACCGAACCAGAAGGAATTAAGCTACAAACCGACTTGGCGTGGAATCTTGACTAAACCAGGGAGCTTGTCGAATTGGAATCATACCAAACCCGGTTCTGATGTGAACGTTATGCAAGTTGTAAGACAGAAGACCCTCAGCTTGCCTTATATGGAACCTTCCGGGTTTAGGAGGCCTCAAACGTATCTTTGGCGTCCAGGAGTTAATGACAACCATCTAGGGGCTGTAAGAGACATCCTTTAGCTACACCAGCACCCAGATGATCAGGCGGATCCTTCCCCACTTCAAGTTTCCTTACTTGGACTCAAGAGCATTCAACACCTTTGGAGCATTAACTCTTCAACGACCCTCTTGCCCAAGCTACTGCGACTTAGGAAACTTCTATGACGACCAGAATATCCCAGAGAATCTCACCTATCCCCTCAAACCGTCCAGATACAAGGAGACCTCACTGTCCACATTAATTGGCCGATTTGCTCATTATGGCCAAAAGATTGTTTTAAACTCATTGCTTTGATTTCTTTCTTGTTTTAGTGTTTTTGTGAGCACTATATAAGCTCAGCCACGGCCCTCATTGTAAAGCACCTTTCAATCAATCAAAAGTATATACAAAGTATTTGTTTCTCAAAGAAGTGTCTTTGAAAACCGTTGTCTTTAGATTCATTTGAGTGATTCATTTGTTTCTATTGATTAAAGGATTAGGTTTGTTTGTGTGATTCAAACAAGTCTGGTTCTCCAAGGATTGAGAGAGTCAATCAAAGCCCACCGATTGAGAGAGTCAATCAAGTTCCACCGCCATCTCTACCTTCAGCCCCTTCCGCGCCAAGCTTGTTGATCAGTTCTTGATCACCTTTTGTTATAAGATTGTGGAGTGATTCCCAATCCTGTGTCATCTGGTATCAGAGCTTCAAAAGCTCCTATCCCTCAGGTTGTATCCATCCAACCTTTATCTTTATTTTCTTTTTCGTATTTTTTTGTTTTCATTTCATAAATCAAAAAAAAAAAATTGTTCTCTGTTTGATTATGTTTGTGTTCTTTCTGTTCTTAGTTTTATTTTTCATAAAATCATAAAACCCATAAAAATCTGTTGTTTGCATTTCGTTCTGTCATTTAGCATTCATCTCCATTCAAAAACAAAAAAAAAGAATTAAGAAGCATCTGTTTGATTGCATATTTGTTTTGCGCATCTTGTCTCTTTCCAAAAGGAGAATTGTTAGCATAAGTTGTTTCCATTTTTTGCTTATTGTCGCATCTTGTTCACCTTGATCAGCACGGCCTTGGCTTATTTGAGTAGGACGGATCATCTTGCATTTAAATCAAACCGTGTTTACATTATTGCTTGTGCGACCAGTATTGATTTTTGTTCCTTTGTGCTTTAATTTGAATCAAAAACCGGAAATTGTTTAGTTAAGGATTAGTAGAGCTCTCGAGTTTTTCTATATCTTTAAAACTACATTTTCGAACTTTGATATTGCCTAGATAATTGTTTTGTCAGGAACCAACTGGAATCATCTGAAGAAGAAGAACAATGGACAGAAGAAGATTATTCAAGCTCTGAGTTTGAAGAAGAAGCATATAGAGAAGAAATGGATCCAGAACCACCAGATTGCTATAGAAGCTGTTCTCATACACGGTGGTATGAAGAAGATTCAGAGGAGGGCTCATATGAAGAATACAATCCTCCCAAGAGAGCAGAGAAGCCAATCAGCTATGGAGTTATCTCATATCAAGTACCAGCTCAGTCAAGACCCACCGGCCCAAAGAAGCCAAGCTACAAGAGAAGAGTTCCCAATACCAAATCATTAACCTTCTCAGGTTACAGCCAGAACCCTGAAGATTATCTCCAATGGGAAACAAACATGAAGCAGTGGCTGCGAACCAACAATATCCCCAAGGAAGATAAGCTATCATATGCCGTTGAAGCACTTATTGGAGATGCTTACAAATGGTGGTTAAAGGAATGTACACCCGGCTTCTACAACAAACCAGTACTAGATTGGGGAGAACTTAAGGCCAGGATGTATAGAGTTTGCAAAGAAGTACCAGACACGCAGAGGCACAACTACAACAACAAGAAGCACTAAGTTCACACCAGAACCGAGGCCTACTCCTAAGCATAATAATGCTTACTTTTCTGAGCCAAAGAAAGTGTCAAGAAAGACTTCACTAAGTCAAACAGAGGCTGAGAAGATGGTTTCAGCAAAAGGAGTTCAGCAGAAACCCCTCACCACACTCGAATGGTGGGAGCAATTCAAGACAGACTACAACATAGGGGATAAGAAAACTAAGCAGAAACAGAACTCCAAAGAAGAACCTATGAGAAGAGAAGCAGCAACCACGCCCAAGTCTACAACCAAGTCACCAGAGACGCCAACTCAAGGTAAGTCTTCTGATTTTGTGAATTCTAAAGAGCCTACATGTTATAGATGTCATAAGAGAGGACACTTTGCTGCAACTTGTCCCATTAAGAAACTGTTGAAAGAAACTTCACTATATGAGAAAACAGAAAAATCTAGAAATAGTGATAGTTTACCTCATTCTGAGTTTTTAGTTCCTGATTATGCTACTACTTGTTTATCTAGCAATTTGCTTAAGGCTACATCACCAGAAACGAAATTGGAATTAATTAACACAAGTGATAGCCCAGTTCATTCTGATATTTAATTCCTAATTCTAGACTCATGCACTTGTCTATGCCAAAGAGTTTTGATCCATGAATAAGGCAAGAAGAAAGGGAAACAATCCAAGATGGAAAGCTACAAGGAGAGCATATTCTACAATTGATTTGTCCAAAGGAGAATGAGAAAGGAGAAGAGGGACGACCAGAGGCTTTGCCCTCACCTGCAAAGCTAGCTTTAACCATCTCTAGAAGAGAGAGCAGCCAAAACCGTGGAGTTATAGCCAGTAAAGAGAAACTGATGCTACAAATAGCTAACACCATCACTGTGAGTTTAAATATTTCAAGGCCTATTTCTATAATTTTAAACTCAGATATGATGCACTTGTTCTTGAGAGTTGTTTCAGGTCCAGAACATACCAAGAATAATCGAACAAGAGAAATTTTGGTAAAGAGAGAAGACAGCTTCAAAGAGAAGCCCCCAGACCATACATTCAATCACTTTACTGATTTGGCTAGCAAAAACACCAAGAGTGTTCCTCAGGTAAGTCATTCTTTCACCAAATTTATTTCAAAGGATTCAAAAAAAAGTGTTAGTGAACTTACTGGAATTAAAAGAAAGTGAGAACTATACAGCTACATCTTCTTACTTGAAACCGGAATTAGTTAAAAGAATTGATACAACTAGGACATAAGATTTAACAAGTTTAAGTTTTATAAAGAACCCATAATACACTTGTTTCTTGTCCAAATTGCTGAGATTATTTCAGGTACTAAGGAGATAAACCCGAAAGAAGTTCCACCAGAGAAGATAATGGTGTTAAAGCAAGCTCAGAACAAAGAGACATCACCACCCAAAACCGAGGTTATCAAATGGGTAAAAGCTACAAGGCAGCAGAGCCACGCCCCAGACCATAGCATAGGAGTGATTATATCCTACTTGCTCAAAGGAAAACCCCCAGATGCTCAACAACAACCCAAACTGAGCACCAACCAAAACTGTCTCCAAGGTAAGTCTATAAACTCTCATATAATTCATGAAACTAACTTGAGTTATCTATGTGCAGATAAGCAAGTTTTGAGGACAAAACTTTTTGAAGAGGGAGGGTATGATGCAGGATCATGGACATCATCAACCATGGAGCAGAGTATGATCGAGGCCAGCACTGAAGTTCATCAAACAGAAGCAATGCTAGAACATGTTGCCGAAGTTGCACAAGTTGCCGAGCTTGCATATGAACGTGGAGCTAAGGCTTACAAATGGGTTGTGACCATTTGTACTCTTTTTACTTATCCTTGGTTTTATCCCACTGGGTTTTCCAGGAAATGTTTTAACGAGGCTAATTGGTTCACATGTCTTAATCTCATTCAGAGCTCCAATGGACCCAATGGAGACATGCGATCACTCATCGAGTCATTCCGGCCAAACCAAGATGATTCAAGCAACAAATCCAATTGTTTTGGAGACTCTATTCATCATAGAATCATGCCGAAGTGAAATCAGCCCAAGCCGAGCTCATATGACGAAGTTATCCAACCTACAAAATGGGTGATGCCGAACTTATCTGATTCGGATATACGTCCGCTAGTTGGAGGTTTCTGGCCGAACCAGAAGGAATTAAGCTACAAACCGACTTGGCGTGGAATCTTGACTCAACCAGGGAGCTCGTCGAGTTGGATTCATGCCGAACTTCATTACGGTTTAAACGTTATTCAACTTCTAAACCGGAGGATCCCCAACGTGCCTTATTTGGAAGCTCACGAGTTTGATCATTTACAAACACGACTTTGGCCGCCAGGAGAACCATCTAAGCATTCAAGAGACCTTATCCACGGCCCAGAAGCATCCCCAGAGTTCCTACAATGCTCCAGCACTCAGAGAATTAGGCGAATCCTCTTGCATCTCAACTTACCATATTTAGACGCATTCACACTTGGGGCATTAAAACACCAACGGTTCCTTCCTTGCCGAAGCTGCTACGTTTTGAGGCTTGATACAATGCACCTAGACGTCCCAAGACAGCATTACTTCACGCCCAAGTTGTCAAGACTCAAGATATTCCGAGTTTCCTTATTCCGTCCGATTTGCTCATAATGACTAAATGGCGAGTCTTTAATTCTGCAAATCTTCTTTCTTTCTTTAGAGTTTAAGAACGTGTACTGAGCCTCTATATAAGCTCATTAGTTGTTTCATTTGTAAATCACCTTTCAATCAATCAAAAGTATATACAAAGTATTTGTTTCTCAAAGAAGTGTCTTTGAAAACCGTTTGTCTTTAGATTCATTTGAGTGATTCATTTGTTTCTATTGATTAAAGGATTAGGTTTGTTTGTGTGATTCAAACAAGTCTGGTTCTCCAAGGATTGAGAGAGTCAATCAAAGCCCACCGATTGAGAGAGTCAATCAAGTTCCACCGCCATCTCTACCTTCAGCCCCTTCCGCGTCAAGCTTGTTGATCAGTTCTTGATCAACTTTTGTTATAAGATTGTGGAGTGATTCCCAATCCTGTGTCATGTAGATTCTCAAATTGTTTTTTTCCTACCATTTCACTTACTCATTTTTTTTGATAGGCTATGATTATGATTTTGGTAACCCGCTAGCCATTTTCTCTGTGTGGCTTCTTATAAAACTTGTTTTCTCAAATCTCCTCTCTACTTTTCTTGTTGTTGTGTTAAATTGAATCAATGTCTCTATTAGAGGAATAATTCACGCCGTTTGCATGTAAAGTGAAGAAAGTTGCATTTCATTTTAGTATATCTTCTCTCATTGGATGTTTAGTATAAAAATGTATATTCTCTTTCACGTTTTAAGTAGAAGCACCTACAAAATGTGGGATACCTTGATTTGATCTCACACATATTTGGGGCAAGAAAGCGTTGAATTAATCTGCTCATAAGAGAGCAATGGAGATTTTAATCGTATCTGTGTGTGGCTCGTGTATTAATCAAGAATTTTCATTTCAGCTTCTATCGTTTTCATTAACTGATTTTCTAACATTTTTCAATTGTGCAGATGACTGATATAGAAGAGTTTGTGCCACTTCGGCTCATGGAGTCCACCAGTGAAGATTGTATTATATTCAGAGCTTCTCCCCTCCTCTTTCAAACCAACCCAAAGTCATTTCAACCTCATATAGTGTTTGTTGGTCCGTACCACAAGGGCAACAAATGCCTCAAAATGATTCATATGCACAATAAGCAATTTTTTCATTTCTTTCTGCTAAAAGCAAGTAAACTTGATGAACGTATGACAATGGCGTATTTGATAAGTGATGTGGGTGTTTTGAAAAAAAAAACATAAGAAATTCTTACTCTGAGTTGGAGTGTCTTTAAGCAACAAAATAAAAAAAACTAGTGGAGATGATGGTTATTGATGGGTGTTTTGTGTTGATGGTTATGTTGGTGGGGTCAGGAAGAGTGAAGTTTCTTAATGATACTCTCTTCACAGTTCCTTGGATTTATCCGATGCTTTAGAGTGATCTCCTAGTCTTAGGGAACCAGATGCCATTCACGGTGCTCCAAACTCTCTATCCAAAACTTGGTCTAACTGGTACTGCTACTGTTACAAGAATGGTGGGCATATTCTACGAGTCTTCATTTGGACTCCACTAAAGTCTTCATTTGGACTTCACTGGCCTACGTAGAAAATGTGCAAAACTTGTGTAGGAGTCGAATCAAATGAATTAGTTGTGTAATCATCCTTGCACTTGCGTAGACTAAATCGTCTCGGCGGTTCTCGGCCTCCCTCAGTAGAGTATCTATCGCCATATGATATAGGTATGGCGGCGATGTTTGGATTAATGCCTTACGAATCCAGCTGAGTAAAATTGCACGATGATGGTAATTTTTCTCTGCTCTGCGATGAAAGTATAGTGCGAAAATGCAATCTTTGAAGCATCTTTTATGCATATGAAAACAAGCGTCACACCGCATTTCTTCTTCTTCTCGCTTAGATGTTAACAATGGCGAAAAAAAAACTCAATAATGAAGACGAAGAAGAAAGATAGTAGTGACTTTATTAATAAGACCGGGGAGATGAAACAATAATCAGGTCTATTTTATTTTTTGGTATATCGATTAATTATCTTATATTTTTAATATCTATTATATATATGATAATAAATTAATGATATTCTCATATTTCTAATTTTAACAAATATTTTGATAGTTACATCATGTAATACCGAAAACTAGATTGTTTACCCAGTTATAATATCGAAGATTGGTTTGCTTGTTGGTTGGCCTTTAATTCAAGAAATTCCAACAGCAAATCATCAACTTGGTTCAAATCTTAATAATCTGGTTTAATTGTGGTTCAATTCTAATTGGGTTTTCATATGTTAGTTATGTGTAATATCGAACTGGGCCTAGGCTCGGCTTCTGTAACATTTTCTTTCCTCTTTTTTTTTACTGCATTTTTTTTTCTTTCCTCTTTTGCATTAAATAGAGTATCTTTTAGCAAACCAACAAAATAAAAAATAAAAAAAATTCATAGAGCTTTAGTTTCATAATCATAAAAATGAGCTTTAGAAAAGTTCATACATGATACATATGTACATGATGTAACTATTGATTTAACCAAAATATGTGCACGAAACAACTTCATACATGATATATGTACGATACTACGTGTTACTACTTTTGCTGCGGAGAATATTCAAGTGCAATTAAAATTGGAAAATTCAACAATTAATAGAAATTAATAATAGGATGGACGTTTCCACGTAGAGTAATTAGTAATAACATCGACATCATAGGTTATACTAAGTTATAACATCATATAACAAATAATAATATAAAATTAAGTGCATATATAAGTAAACAAAAATAAATGTAAATTCACAAGTCGCCTCCGAGTTTAAAAAAAAATTCAAGAGAACAAAGAGAAAGTAGTATATGAATGACCTTAATTTAACTGAAGGTAGGCTTTATTATACACGCTGTGTGACAGTGTGAACATATAGAATCTAAAAGTTTCATTTTTTTGGGATTACAAAACTGTTCTAGACCTTGACCTCAAAAGCAAAAGTAATTTTTGGAAGATTTCACAATACCCCAGTAAAAAATTGCTACGCTGTTTTTACGAGTCTCACTCATAAATATAAATATAGCGCACTTATGATTGATCATATCTTATGCCTGTGAACCAAAAAATCACACTACCAATGTTATTACACATGCATACGCGCACACTAAAGAAAAAGAAAATCTTCTATATATTAGAATATTATAGATCACACTTGTTAAAGACTCTAAACCATGAAGTTTTTATGTAAAGGGTTAACACTATTATAAAAACTATTTCCATGATCATTGATGTAATGTAATCATGTTTCATATCTTTGATGGTATATTTTTGTCACGCACAACCATCGCTCTCTGATTGTGTTGCGTCTGCTTCTCTGGCGTTTTCTGGATCTGAGCGGCGTGTGTAGATGCAAAACGGTGAGCCTCTTCATGTAACTGTCGCAACTGTTGTTGAGACGTTAAATGATTACCATAATTATTATCCATATGCATCATCATAGGATTGTGATGGTTCTGCTGATACTTAATCGGAGGAGGTGGCTCTAGTGCCGGGACGGTAGTGTAAGAGGCGAGCTCGTTCCTTGCGATTCGGAGTTGTTCCTCAATGTATTTAAGCTGACGCTGGAGGTTGTAAATGAGACGAGTGCAGCCATAGACCGGGTCAAGGAGACGAGCCTGTGCCTCGAAAGCGAGCGAGTTCATAGCATATTCTCTCTGGCTTGGGTGAAGCTCGTTGAGCATTGTAGCCACGTGGCTTGCTCCGAACACTTTGTGGACCGCTGTGTACTTTTCCAGTTTATTCGAGGGGAAGTAAGGCGCGAACACGCAGTCTTGTATGCATTTTCTCCTTAGGTACTTGCAAGCCGCGCATGGTGTCGGCATCTTTTCCATGTGAAATATAACAAAGGAATCTGTCAAAGAAGAAGATGAAACTATATATGTTTGTTTGTATGAAAGTTCTCGAAATAAAGTTAATAAGGATCGTAAGAATAAACCCAAACAAACCGAAATTCGGTTCTTTTTCAAACCTATTTTCCCTAATTTCAAACGGAATCCAACTGCGAATTCCTCCTATATAGAATAGTGAAACGGGAAAAAGGAAAAGTAAGGAAAAAATCGGGAATTCTTCTGCACAGTAACTAATGAGATTAACCGCAGTAAAATAATAATAATAATAAGGAGATTAACCAACCAGAGTCGCGATGGTATTGTGCGCACGTATTAAGAACTATGTCTGTTTATATATATGTTGAGAAGACGGTGTTATCAAGCTCATATATATGTTAATGAAAACAAAACCTAGCTCAAGTATAAGAGGATGAACCTTAATTAGATTTCTTGAACAAGTTTTTTTAGATAGAGAATGAACGTTTCAATGATAAAAGGTATGTTCGTATAGCTAGATCAAATCGGAGAAACTAAAAAAAGTAAACTCAAAAGAGATTATTTACCTTACCGAAGCAATTCTGTTCCAAAACCTCTCTTGGTTTCTTAATGCAGAGGTCAAAAAGTTGATCAACCGTAATCCTTTTTGACTTGGGTCAAAAAAAATTCGTACGAAATTTTATTTATATTAAAGTCTAGCCACGGTATATTTGGAAAAACAAATTAACACAAGTTTGATTTGTTGATATATACGAACGATAAGATAATCATTCGTTATACGATAATTACTTAAATAGGTCCCTAATGATTCAAGAATATGTGTAACTAATAAAAAAAAACTGAAAAAGTAATGACATTATATTATGAATCTTTTTTTTTTGTTATTGGTAATCTATTTGTTTTTATATTTCTTTTTTTACGAGCTGTAAAATGTTAAATTACAAATTCTGAATATAATTTAGTGATTCAATAAACCCCTTAGATTCTGTTTTTGAATTTGTTCTTTTTTACTTTTACTATTCCATAGAAACCGAAAGAATTGAAGAAACTATACCCAAAACCACAAAATCTGCATGTAAATTGGTCAAAACCTAAACCTTACAGTTAGTGAGCCAGTATGGACTCTTATCTACATGATGAGTCAAACAAAATTTGGTGACTCTGAGCATTCTACTCGAGGTGAAGTAGGAAAAGATGAGGATCCCTACCAAACCAATGAAGCCCCAGCTATGTTAGCAATCAGATTGCTTGCCATTAGATACTGTTGTTGCACCAAATGCCACAGCAACACATACCATGGCAACTGAGATTGTCATGACCCCAAATCGGAAAATGATTCAAAAGATGACAACTACACCAAGGAGTAACAATGCCATCAAAGAGAAAACCGCCCCGATCCAGAAGGTGATCTGAAAAACTATCTTCACCCACAACGTCGTATGAATAATGGATGGTCAGTGGCAAAAAGAACCGCAATCATCGGCGTCGGCGCCTTCAATTTTTTTTAAATATCTGAGATAAATCAAATTTTGTTTTTTAAGGCTAATGGTAAACCTGGGCTTAAAGTTTAGGCCCAGTCGTGGCTAATTCATGGGCCCTCAAGGGCCCGAAATTATTATCATATTCGAATGGTGTTCATCTCCGGAGGCATCTCTCTTGCTCGTCGCCGGATCTAAGCCATTGACCGATTTCAGCAATCTCCCATGGCGGAATCAAGTTTCGAGTATGCTTCTTCTAACTTCTTTGTTCGTTTAGTAGTTTCTTTATTTTCTATGTTTAATGACGTAAAATCTGGCCATCGATTATCGGCGCACTGTTGTTAAATCAATATGCGTATTCGATGATCTGATCGTCTGATGGAGAGTCTCTTTACCGGATTTGTCTCAGCTCCATTGATCGGGATTATGCTGAGATTGTTGTTGTTCGTCATGGAGAAACATCTTGGAATGCGGAGAGAAAAATCCAGGTTAATTTTTGTTTTTTAAATTCAAATGCGTAATGGTTTTGTAGCTTTATCTTTGCCATCGAAATTCAAATCTTCGTCTTGTAGTATTAGTTATGATTAGTATCGCAATTCCTCTAGTTTTTGGGAACCTTGATTGTTTTTTTGTTGTTGTGGCAGGGTCATTTGGATGTTGAGCTAAACGATGCAGGAAGACAACAAGCAGTGAAAGTATGTGTCTTTTACTTTCCTTTTGATTGTTGCTGTAACCTTACCTTTGAATGATGATGATGCCTTTTAAACTTTTCTTTTCTTTTGTGGGGAAAAAAAAATAAAAAGGTCACTGAGCGTTTATCAAAGGAGCCTAAGATATCTTATGTGTACTCCTCTGACTTGAAGAGAGCCTTTGAGACTGCAGAGATCATTGCAGCCAAATGCGGCAAGCTTGAGGTATAAACCAAAAAAATATTCCATTTAAGAACACATACAGCTATATGTGTTGAAAAACCCCATTTCTTTACTTCCTTTTATGAATCTGCTCCTGGAAAGTCTCCACCTTTCTTCTCTAAGTTCTGTATAGAGATCAACTGTACATAATGTGGTGCAGGTACTTACTGATCCCGATTTACGGGAGAGACATTTAGGGGATATGCAAGGTCTTGTGTATCAAGAAGCTTCCAAAATTCGTCCTGAAGCTTACAAGGCCTTTTCATCTAACCGCACAGACGTTGATATCCCAGTATGATATTATTTCAACAAGAAGCTTACTTAGTATATGAATGATGGCTCGGTTTCTTAAATTCAACTGATTCTGCTTGTTTATATGAATTAAAGGGTGGAGGAGAAAGTCTTGACAAACTTTACGATAGATGTACATCTGCATTGCAGAGAATCGGCGACAAACATAAAGGTTTGTTTTCTTTCTCACAAATCATATTACTACACAACAACACATATGTTCTTGTAAGTATTGTGTTTTTTTTTTACTTGCTTGGTGGTGATGATGAAGGTGAGAGAGTGGTAGTGGTGACACATGGAGGTGTGATTCGATCTCTCTACGAAAGAGCTCGTCCAAGTGCACGAAAAGTTGAAAAGATTCTCAATACATCGGTTAATGTGTTCCGTTTATCCGACGGAGACAAATGGACAATCCAAGTTTGGGGGGATGTGACTCATTTGGACCAAACCGGTTTCTTACAATCCGGTTTTGGTGGTGACAGAACCTCTGGTTAGATTCAAATACTCTTCCACCGAGCTTTTCTGTAATGTAAGTTTGACCCCATAACTTTTGAGGTTATCCCAAGCTACCCTGTGATTGGGAGGATTGATTAAAGTAAATTGCTATAAATTTCAACAGTTTTCGTGCAGTCAAAGGATATATGGTCCACTAAATTAGTAATTACATTGAACCTAACGCCTCTGCTAAACTTTAAAAAAAAATCATCATTTTCTAGTAAAGAAACCAATTTTAGTTTTTCAAGAATTTGGACGTCTAACCATTTAATATAAAAAAAGATATGCTTAGCAGAATAATAGACGATTAACGAAATGGTTGGCAGTATAAACAGATTAATAAGACCGACTGATTAAGCATATTTAATTTTTTGCAACAGAGAAATATATATTTGTGACATTGAACACTGAAAATAATCAATATTGGAAATGGGATAAGATTCTGGAGGGGGACCAAATCGTGGTGTCCCAAATAATCTCTATTGAAGATTCAGTGTTGGAGTTTGAGAATAGAAACATTGAACAAATGAAGTGCTTAGTAACTTGACTGAACTCTAAACTAAAACTAGCCTATACCCTTGAACAAAACATTGGGATCATCATAAAAAATTGCCTTCTTCTTGGAGACTGAGAAGGAAACATTGTATTTACAGAATTACCCTCCTGAGTCACCTTTGATTTTGGCGCCATCGCTATCGAAAAAAGAGAAAAGGGTGAAAAGGTTCGTTGGGTTCATTTGACCATTGGCCCCAGAGCTCTTCTCTGATTTTGGCGGCAATGGGTAAGGGGTGAAATTGGAAAAAAACATAAATAGGTGAAGAAAGTAGAGATGTGTTATTTTCCTAATCTCCAATGATTGTCATCATTAGGACTTTAGGAGTACTAGTATCGTGTTGCTGTCTCTTATACACATCTAGATGTGTATAAGAGACAGGCCTAAGATATCTTATGTGTACTCCTGTCTCTTATACACATCTAGATGTGTATAAGAGACAGGTGTTGGAGTTTGAGAATAGAAACATTGAACAAATGAAGTGCTTAGTAACTTGACTGAACTCTAAACTAAAACTAGCCTACCCTAAGTCTGTCTCTTATACACATCTAGATGTGTATAAGAGACAGAAGATATCTTATGTGTACTCCTCTGACTTGAAGAGAGCCTTTGAGACTGCAGAGATCATTGCAGCCAAATGCGGCAAGCTTGAGGTATAAACCAAAAAAATATTCCATTTAAGAACACATACAGCTATATGTGTTGAAAAACCCCATTTCTTTACTTCCTTTTATGAATCTGCTCCTGGAAAGTCTCCACCTTTCTTCTCTAAGTTCTGTATAGAGATCAACTGTACATAATGTGGTGCAGGTACTTACTGATCCCGATTTACGGGAGAGACATTTAGGGGATATGCAAGGTCTTGTGTATCAAGAAGCTTCCAAAATTCGTCCTGAAGCTTACAAGGCCTTTTCATCTAACCGCACAGACGTTGATATCCCAGTATGATATTATTTCAACAAGAAGCTTACTTAGTATATGAATGATGGCTCGGTTTCTTAAATTCAACTGATTCTGCTTGTTTATATGAATTAAAGGGTGGAGGAGAAAGTCTTGACAAACTTTACGATAGATNCATATCATATTTTTTTGCACTTATACCAAAGTTTAATTACCGTAATTTATTTGAAAATAAGAATTAAATTACTCAAAAAAATATAATGATATATTTAAAATTATGTATTATATAATATTAATATATTTCTCATTTTTAAAAATTAAATGAAAATTTATCTACTTATAATAATTTTTAAATAGTTGAAATCAAATTTAGTGGTTTTATGTATAGTTGATTGTACTTATATTTAATATGTATTTATATTACTTGACATTTTTTTAAAAAAAAATTACTTTTCAATTTATCATTTTGAGGATTTATTTATTTATGCGTTGGGACATAAGTTTATAATTGATATACATATATATTTTCAAAGTGCTTCTAATTTAATATGTAAAATATATAGATAATATCATAAGCTTTTAGAGAGGGTTGTCAAAGAGTATCCATGACATAATGGGAAAGAACCATCTAATTTTATTGAAAGAATTATGAGTTTGAATCTGCATGAATGCAAATAAGAGGATAAAAATATTTTGTTTGGTTCAGATTTAATATAAATAAAATAATATTTAAAAAATTAAATAATAAATGACATGTGGCATACTCTGAGATGTTGAAGTGGCATGTCATGTAGACAGCCATTAAGCTTTCATATAGTAGAAAATAAGAATACTAAAAAAAATATAATGATATATTTTAAATTATGTATTATATAAGATCTATATATTTATTTATTTTTAAAATTAAATTAGAATTTTATCTACTTATAATAATTTTTAAATAGTTGTATTCAAATTTGTGGTTTTTATGTATAATTAATTGTACATATGTTAATATTTATTTATGTTACTTAATGTTTTAAAAAAAATTGCTTTTTATTTATAATTTTTTGAGATTTTTTGTATTTATACGTTTGGGGCAGAAGTCTATAATTGATATACATATAAAGTTTTTTAAAAAATGCTTATAATTTAATATGTAAAACATAGAGACAATATATACGTTTTTAAAGAGGGTTGTCAAAGAGTGTTCATGGCAGAATGGAAAAAACAATCTTCTTTAATTGAGATGGTTATGGGTTCAAATCCCCTTGAATGCAAATAAAAAAATAAAAATATTTTATTTGATTCAGATTTAATTTAAATAAAATTATTTTTAAAAAAATAAATGAAGAAGTGACACGTGACGCTCTCTTACGAACTGACGTGACGGAAGCAGGAGAGAACCCTTCTACTTTTATATAGTAGATTATATTATAAATAAATGATAGGTTCATGGGATGTTAAGCCTCGTGCCGCTAATTAGTCACATTAACCATGTAATCTGTTCACGTATATTACGCACAATTATCACATTTATTGATATTATATATAATTTGTTAACTGGTTTAGGATTATTGCTAATTGTTATCACAAATTGATCCTAATTTTTTTTATTAATCACGACTTTTAGATACACGTTTACACATTGAAATGTAATTTATACACTAATAATTATCCCTAAATTCACCGTTTTGGTTTTTATGTTTTGGAAAACACTTTAAAAAATATTTAGTATACATAACAAAAGACGTTTTTTTTGTCCCGCAATTTGCGTTTAACATTTATAAATGGTACTTGGTAAAAACTAGATATTAGGTCTGTAATAGTGGGCATACTGTATTTGAAAATGTAATTAAACGCAATCACAAGCGCTCAAACTCAAAAGGAAATAAGCTAAAAGGAAAATGTATCCAAATTGGCTACAAAATCATCATGTTAATTTTAATAGGGGGATACGAATTCATCAAACATATCTATCATATAGGGGATACATATAATGAATATGTTTACCACTACGTGTGCATGCATTTGAAAATGATAACAATACGAATATAAGTGGGTAAAAAAAAATGATAGCTAGCTGCAAAATTTGAATTGGCTTCTCAATATGTCGGGTGTAACAAGCAACTAACGAAAGCTTCATTTCATCATGACTGATCTCATACGAACATGTAAATATAACATAATCATTGTTTTTAATCTCACGTTGTATTGTTTTGTTTTGTAATGTTAAATTAATTACATGAAACCTTAAGCATTTGAATCATTCTTTTCCGCCTTTGACGTAGTCACGTAGCTGAGATTGTTTAAATTGTCAAATTCTACTACGAGTTAACTAGTAGTTATGTATATTTTTTTTTTGTTCGTGTTCTACGTGAAAAAGCTAACGTCGTTGACCCATAACGAGTTGAATTGCTGACGTGTCGTGAATAATGAGGTGGACCGGGGAAAAATAATAATTTATATATAAACTTGTAAATTGTGTAATAACGACTATACCCCTTGAGAGGAAAATAGAGAAAACCAGCTTTTTTGAATCAAGGAAGGCATCGAACAGAGTTTCCACGGACCCCACACCACATAATCTAAATGGCAATAGCGTTAATTAAGGAAGGAACAAACCTACTTCTATATTCACTATTTATTTGCTATTAATTAATTATTATTTATTGTTATTTAACGAGCTGGACCACCACCCTTCTATTGGGCCCCACTTTACCCACCACCTCTCTATTCCTCCTTACGTCGATCTCCGATTATTATTACATCACATTTTCCTACACCTCTCTCTTCTCATTTTTTTTTTCTTAATAGAATAAACATTAAGACAGAGAAAAATAATAACATAAAAAAATACTCCATACTGTATAAGACCCAAATATTTAGATTAATGACTGGAAATCCATAATATGAAATTTTCAATGGTTAAGTTACTACAATTAGCGGCCTTTCCAAAAAAAGGTTATCCGAATTGAAATCTTGTGCACATTAAATGCATCTGTATATTTGTATAAATAATACAATACCCTGTCGATGTCTATTAAATTGTCCAATTAATTCTGTTCCCAATTAATTTATTTATTCAAATAAACTAGAATTAATGAAGTTAGTTAGACTTTATTTTCTTGATTGAGATATTACCAAAATTTCTATTGATTACAAAGTACAAAAACACACATTATACATCGCCGTAAGGATTATTCATACTCTATTTTAAAATGGAAAAGGTTTTCACCGAATTCTCCTATTTTCTCGTTCGGTCTTTGTCTTTTTATATACACGTATTTATTATTATGTCATAATGTCACCAAGAAAAAAAGATAAAACTTGTTAATCCTTGTACGGTGTATTTCACTTGTAGCGTAAGCTGCGTAACAAATTAAGTAATTACTAATTACTGTAGCAATTAGCTTAACGATTTATATATAAGACTAGTTTAATTGTAATTAGTAGAGTTGTTCAATGTAATTTCTTTTAAAAAGCGAACGTATCGTCGTTTCTCTTTAAACTCATTCTCTTGGATCCAAATATTTCGCCATCGACAAAGGAGACAATTCCAAAGAAGAAGAAGCACAAGAAAATATTCAGTTCCCAAAATATAAAATCGGGAGGAGAGCAAAAAAAAAAAAGAAATATATTCAGTTTCTCGTTTGCAAGATTTGAAATTTTGAAATTTTGATTTCTGGGGTTTGTTTGTCTTTTTGATTCGAAATGTTACTCTTGAGATTTTGATCTGTGTGATGCGAGAGATTCCTGATGGGTCTCTGTACTTCGAAACCTCATCCTAGTCCGAATTCTCCAAATTCCGACCGAATTCCGGCCGGGAACAGTCCTCTTCCGGCTTCAGAATCCGTCAAGCCTCCTCCTTCTTCGAGCTCCTCCGTTAATGGAGGAAACCCTAACGGCGACGATCACTCTGTAGTTGCTAACAATGAGGGGAAGAAATCGCCGTTTTTCCCCTTTTACAGTCCGAGTCCTGCTCACTACTTCTTCTCCAAGAAGACTCCGGGGAGATCTCCGGCGACTAACAACGCCAGCGGAAACTCCACGCCGAAGCGATTCTTCAAGCGGCCGTTTCCTCCTCCGTCTCCGGCTAAACACATCAGAGCTGTCCTCGCTAGACGGCACGGCTCCGTGAAGCCGAATTCGGCGGCGATCCCGGAAGGCAGCGAAGCGGAAGGAGGAGGAGTGGGTTTGGATAAAAGCTTCGGGTTCTCAAAGAGTTTCTCGAGCAAGTACGAGCTCGGCGACGAAGTTGGCCGTGGCCATTTTGGGTACACTTGTGCTGCTAAGTTTAGGAAGGGCGATAACAAAGGACAACAAGTCGCTGTTAAAGTTATTCCCAAAGCAAAGGTTGGTGATTTCGATTGTTTCTTTTGCTTTTTTTTAGTGACGAGATCTGATGATACTTGCAGAATCATTCAATGTAATCTGTCCTGTAAAGATGCTTTGTGTCAGATTTGTTTGATTGGATTTGATTGTTTGGACTTTGTTGTGTAGATGACGACGGCTATTGCCATTGAAGACGTGAGGAGAGAAGTGAAGATATTGAGGGCTTTGTCTGGTCACAACAACCTTCCTCATTTCTATGACGCGTACGAGGATCATGATAATGTCTATATAGTGATGGAGTAAGCTCTCTTCTGCTCAAGGCTTTATTCCAAAAATCAGCGTTGCAGAGGCTTAACAAGTGTTTTGTTTTTACCTTTGCTGGTTTTAGGCTATGTGAAGGAGGAGAGCTTTTGGATAGAATACTCTCAAGGTAAAGGGATTCTCAGTTTTCAGAAGTAGGATTGTTTTGTTTTAGTAGTTTCGGGATCGTTTTTTTTTAATTGAACTCGCTGGTGTTTTATGTGCAGAGGTGGGAAGTACACGGAGGAGGATGCAAAGACTGTTATGATACAAATACTGAATGTGGTTGCCTTTTGTCATCTCCAAGGTGTTGTTCACCGAGATCTCAAACCCGAGGTGATGAAAGCTCTTTATTTCCTACTTATACATTTGATGTTCATAGCGATCTTATTGAAGTTTACTCGAATACTGTTTTGAACAGAATTTTCTTTTTACCTCAAAAGAAGACACCTCTCAACTGAAGGCAATAGATTTCGGTTTGTCAGATTACGTGAGACCAGGTAAAGCCCTCTCAGATTATATTTAAATTCCAGAATCCAGAGACCAACGTTTGTTTATATACTTTGACGATTCCATTTTGCAGATGAGAGGCTCAATGACATTGTTGGCAGTGCATACTACGTAGCACCTGAAGTTCTACATAGGTCTTACAGCACAGAAGCGGACATTTGGAGTGTTGGTGTGATTGTGTATATTCTTTTGTGTGGAAGCCGACCGTTCTGGGCTAGGACGGAATCAGGAATCTTTCGTGCTGTTCTAAAAGCTGATCCGAGTTTCGACGACCCTCCTTGGCCTTTGTTATCTTCAGAGGCGAGAGACTTTGTGAAGCGGTTGCTAAACAAAGACCCTCGTAAAAGATTAACAGCTGCTCAAGCCTTAAGTAAGTGTAGAATGCATACAAAAGCTGTTTTGAATGTGAAAAAGATTGTAACTTTTTCCACTGTTTCAGGTCATCCATGGATAAAGGACTCAAATGACGCCAAGGTTCCGTTGGATATTCTTGTTTTCAAACTTATGAGAGCTTATCTACGATCATCGTCTCTCCGTAAAGCTGCATTAAGGGTGAGTGGATCAGTTTTTCAGTATATACACTTAAATGGGCACTTTTTTTTTTGCTTACCATTAACCATTTTCTTGCAGGCCTTGTCAAAAACACTTACGGTCGATGAACTGTTTTATCTGAGGGAGCAGTTTGCTTTACTAGAACCTAGCAAGAACGGAACCATAAGTCTAGAAAACATCAAATCGGTAAGTTTTCTATCATCCGTCGTGTTTTATTTTAGTTTTCGGTATGCTTTGGTTAATTTAATTATCATGACACTGGCTCGAACTCTCTTTGTTAGGCTCTGATGAAAATGGCAACAGACGCAATGAAGGATTCGCGTATACCTGAATTCTTAGCGCAGGTAAGAGCCTTAAATTGAGCAATTTAATGTTTGAAAACGCACGATTTGGCTTGGGAATTTACCTTTTTTTTGTTTCTGGACTTATCTACAGCTGAGTGCTCTTCAATATAGAAGAATGGACTTTGAAGAGTTCTGTGCAGCGGCATTGAGTGTTCACCAGCTAGAAGCTCTTGATCGATGGGAACAACACGCTCGTTGTGCTTATGAGCTTTTCGAAAAGGAAGGAAACAGACCAATCATGATCGATGAACTCGCCTCGGTCTGTCTTTTTATGTATCCCTTTTCGACAAAAGTCTTTGAAAATGCTCTAAACCAACTCCACCGGCTAAATTGTTTCAGGAACTTGGTCTTGGTCCTTCTGTACCGGTTCACGCAGTGCTTCACGATTGGCTTAGGCATACCGATGGAAAGCTTAGTTTTCTTGGTTTTGTGAAATTGTTACATGGTGTGTCTAGCCGCACGATCAAAGCTCATTAGAAGGGTTTAGAAAGTTTGCGAACATGTTACATGTATGAGATTTGTCTGAGATCTCTTCTCTCCTAAGAGCTTTGGACCAAAGAACTTTTGCTGATTGGGTTATTATTATTATAAAAGCCGAGAAGAAAAAAAAAAAAGAGTGTAGCTAAAAAAGACAAGTGTGTGTGTGTGTGTGTGTGTGTGTTAGTTTGTAGAGGATGAGGAAATCTTTCCAAACTTGGTAACATATGACGATTGATGATGTTTCCGACATTACTTCTAGATTTGGTTTTTGACACAATTTTTTGTTCTTGCGATTGTTTCCCTATTCGCGATTGTTTCTCTCTATTCGCGATTGCCTTCACTGCTTGCTCTGTGGGGGCAATCACAAGTTTGGTCCAAGACCTTGCCAGAATAAGGGCGTTTCAATCCATGATGATTCTTAAGTAAGAACCCAAAAACCAAAAAGTCGTATAGCTAACTACTTATAAAATGTTATATATCACTGATTTGCACCACTCCAACCTTAAATTTGTGAAGTAATCTTCCTTGAAAATGATTGTCCACAATATTATCTGCTTAAACTATGTGCTTCATTAAAATCAAGAGACTCATCTTGGTTAAGAATCTTCCTGTAACATTTACATATTAAAAATGAAGATGGTTCAATACTACTAGTATATAAATAATATATATTTGAATTAAAAGCTTATAATTAGCCAAAATTTCTAACACTAGCTTCGCTGTAATCTTCTTTTCTCTTCATGATTTTTGATAAATATTCACTAAGGGTTGGCCTTTACCCTTTTAACAATAACCTTTTTACCTCATTAACAATAACCTTTTGGTGTATTCATGCAAGTGACGCCTTCACCAACAGGACTTTCATCAATGTTAAGCATTTAACATTCATCAATATATGGAGAACAAAAGTCATATTACTACCTTTCTTTTTTTCTTTTCTACCCATGTCAGACTCCATTTCTAGACCAAGTAGATGTAATTAATCATCTCCTCACACACACAAAACAAGAGCAAGAAAAGAGTGGGACTTTAAAACAAAACAAACAAAACTAAAAGTGATCAAGCATGTTTTTGGCGTCGACCGTTTTTGCAAACCAAGGAACAACCACCAAGACATTCTCTACCCGAACAATGCCTGAAGCTCACAGTTACACCATATTTGCAATTGTCATATCTTATTATATAAAATTTGATGTTTTAAAATTGCTGATTAAAAATAAATAAATAAATGTTAGGTTTTTTTTTTGGATGGTTTTGTTTTGATGTATTTTATTTATGAATAATCCGATTTTGTTTTTAAATTATTTTTAACAGTATTTAATTTTTTTTTTATTATAAATCTGTGTATACGCGGATCATAATCTACTATCTAATAAACATCATTTACATTGTTTTTTTTAGTTGACTTAATATACTCATTTATCTTCTTCTTTTTGTCAAATTTATTCATTTATCTAATCAAACAGAATCTCTATTTAAAGAAGGATCCAACTGTAATTACTACAAAAAAAAGCGGATCCAGTTGGAGAGTTTCGGGGCTCCGACAAGTTTACTGAAAAAACAAAAATCAAAAGCCGTTTGCTTTTTGAAATTCACATGGCGGACGAGAAGGAGATCATCGATATATGTAGCTCGGATGAGGAAGACGAAGAAGAAGAAGAAGAAGGAGAAGAAGAAGAAGATGATATCGATGACGAGAGTAGTGAAGACGAGGAAGAAGATGATGAAGAAGAAGTAGATCGGAGTTTGAGGTATTTAATTACGTATTTCGCGATGATCTATTTTCCGAATACAATTGTAGATTTTGATCGATTCTAGATTTATTCGATCAGTGGGGATGATAGCGAATGGAGCGAAGATGATTCGACGGATTCGAATTCAGATTCAGATCTTGATGACGAAGACGACGATGATGACGGCGATGAAGAAGATGACGAGAATGAGGAAGACTCTCTTGTAAATAAAGTCACTCGCCTGCTCAAAGGTTTATCAATTTAGGGTTTATGGAATCTTGATTGCTACGTTTCGCATCAATTTCTTGTTGTGAGCATCTATGGATTTTATTAAAATGTAAAGACTGATTAGTATAAATTCGTCTCTGTAGATAACAACAATTCGTTTTATAGGAAACATTTTTGCTTAATTTTGGGAGAAATCATTGAATCTGGAATCTGAATAGAGCCCTAGGCATTCTTTTGGGGTGTGATCATCCTAAAATGTTTTTTGTAAGATTTTTGCTAAAACCTCTGTTGGGATTTGGTTTAGGGAAACAAGATTGATGACGACTCTATGAACATTTCTTATCTAACTAATCATGTTTTGTAGCTGAGAAAGCGCCTACGAATGCGATTAGCCAGACAAAAACAGTTTGTATGTTTGTATTCAAAGGAATTTTTATAAATTTGAGACATTTTTGTTTCTTCTATGTTCTTTCTTTTTCTCTTGTTGTTGTTGTTGTTGCATTGTCCTAAGAGAAACAGCTCTCTTTGGCCAGCACTATTGTTTGCATCTATGTATTGTAGAAATTTATCCGGTTATATAATTCCTTCTTGTGATCTTTACCGGCTGATCTCAGGATAAAAGACAGGAGCAGAGAAGCAGTTTATCTAAGATCATCTCTTGTTAAGGTAAATATGATACTGTTCCTAAACATGCTCTTAACTTATTGCGAGATGATGTCGAAAATCAAAAATTTGTTTCGAAAGGAGATTTATGTTATCTTCACACTTTATATGAGCTTCACCAGAGAGTTGTAACTTCTTTAATGTACTATTTGTGGCCTAGTTTCTCTCCTTCATGCAATACAAAGAAAACAATGCTAGCTCAATGAATGTGTAATCAAAGAGTGTTCCTGATTCAAAACTTATCATTACTCTATTTTTTTCTTTCTAAGAAGGTAAAAAAGTTTCAAGACGATCCTTATTGATTATCAGAGTTTTACTCTCTTCTGTGGGGAAAACAAAAAATGGACCCCTAGAAGTTCCACGAAGTGACAACACTTAAAGGACGATTGCCTCTATTCAACCTTTAAGGGGGTCCCTTTTGATTTTGTGATCGGATCTATATGACTATTCACATGACTTGTCGGATCCTCTCTTTGTGTCCTAGATTTGAGCACGAAGTCATTTGTACGCTTTTAAAATTTAAACGCCACAAGAAAAAAAAAATTAAAACCCTACCCGACAAGACCAAAACATCATCCCACTAGTCAGTCAGTCACGCAAACTAAAAAACAAAAAATGTTGATATGAGAGATTGATGGATCATTCACACCAATCATAAACCAACCCTTTTTAAAAATACTTTCATTATATTCCAAATGACCACACATACGTACTTATCAAATGATCACACATACGTACGTACCATACGGCTAGAAGAACATTGAATAAAACCATAAACCCGAATAAACAAAATCATATTTTTAACTGCTAGAACCTTGTGTTTGATGGTCGGATATCGAGTTCGTGAGTCCAAGCTCTTCGGTCTTGAACATGAAGGCTCCAATATGTTTGAGCCAATACATCAGGATCCATTCCCATCACTCCCGAGCTTTCGCCTTCTCCTTCTCCATCTTCGCTTCCAACGTTGAATGATTGCTCTGCGACCATTCCTCTTGGTGGGATGTTTATTTCTCTGAAGAAACAATTTCCCAGAGACTAATTAGACTTATATCTCTTTTCTTTTGCTAAAGTTAATTAGACTTATATTATATATCTATCCAATACCATTTTCTTTTCCTTAGATACTCAAATGTTTAATGTGTTTACAGAATTACAGTGTGGACCGTTGTGTGCGTGGGGACTATTAAAAGTTATTCACTTTTTCATTTCTTTTTATATATTTTTTTTAAACGAAACTCACTTCAGTTTTTCATCTTTGACCGTGCATTTCGAGAAATAGAAGAATGAGAATATATGCTAAGGATTCAAAGAATGGTTTCCATTTGCAATAAATTAATGGAATCACATATGTGATATGTGTACTGTGAATCTCGAACCATTTAAATTTTTTTGTGATTGTAAATAAATTCATTCTTTTTGATGTAGAATCTTGTCGGTTTGGATCGGAATCTTGCCGTTTGTGAAAGGTATAAAAAGTTAAAAATACCTTTTTGGATAAATATTGTGGTTCTAATTTCATCTTCTTTTTTTCTATTGATAATTTAAAAAACTATATTATATAATTGAAAGAAAATAATCAAGTACCTTGGAGGTCCAACCACACCGTCGATGATAACATGAGCCACATGTATTCCAAAAGCTTGATATTCTCTTGCTAAGCATTGTGATAGTGCTCTCAACGCAAACTTCCCACAGCCTGTTACAGTTTCAAATATTTATTTTGTGATATTTAACCCAATTTTTAAAAAAGACAATAACAAATATTAAAATGTTGAGAAAAATTACAAAGTTCGGAGAAACCAGCAACGCCATTCAGTGACGCCGAGCAACCGGTGAAGAGTATAGTTCCTTTCCCTTTCTCCATCATCCCGGGAATAACCTTTTAATTGGTACCATATATATTAATTTTTATACAAATAAAATCAAATGAAAAAACATTTTTTTTTAAAAAAAACAAAAATGTCGAAATCACTCAATATTGTATATACCCTACAGGCTAAGAGGCTTAATCACATAAAATAAAAATAGAATTTTAAAATAAATGATACATAAATACTAGTACATCAACAATGATTAAATCTATCAAAATTTTCAAAAAGTCGAAATCACTCAATAGTACATATACACCTCTACAGGCTACAGCTCAGTCACAGAAAATAAAAATAATATTATATACACGTACATCAACAAATGATTAACTCTTTCAAAATGTCGAAAATAACTCAATTTTACATACAGGCTACAGATTACACAGTAAATAAAAACAGTATTTTATAATAGATTATATACGTATATACAACTAGTAACAATTATTAACAAAATTCACCGTTACGACAGAAATAATCTTATTCATTTTAACCAAAATATTAAAAGTCTAATAGAAATTGATGAATCCAATAATACTAACAAGTGTTTTTTTTCATAACTGGATAAATTATGTCGAAACACATGTACTATCATGAAACCATAAGTTCTAGGTTTTCTTGACCATGACTAATAAGAGCGAGTCTTCAACCACTGATTTACCTTAGTTGGTTATTAACAAAGCTTAATTTTTAATAAGAAAATTATTAAAAGAATCACAAAATATTTTTATCGGGGATTTCGACAAAGGTATACATACCTGTTGGGCGCAGAGGAATGCAGCGAAGACAGAAACAGCGAGAGAAGTTTGGAAAGATTGGAAAGGAATGTGGGTGAAAGAAGTTGGATGGTGACTTGTGTAAGAAGATGAAGAATGATAAGCATTGTACACCAAAACCTCAACGAACCCTAACGACAATACTCCTTCGAAGGCTTCTCTTACGCTTCTTTGATCCGCACAATCAATTCTTATAGCAAACACTTGCGCTTTCTCCTCTCTCGCGATCTCTTCTGCCACTCTAGATAACCTACCTGCACAATTTATCCGACCCTATATAGTGATTGTTTTGTGATTATAGTATAATATAAGTTTATGAAGTAAGAGAAGCAATTAAGAGGGAAGTAATAATATAGTTAGAAGGAATGAGAAAAAAAAAACTATTTATTATTGAAATTTAAATAGAAACCAGTTAAATGTTTTCCTCACCAAAGAGGATGCAGAATGAAAGTGTAACTGTTTCTGCTACTTTTGGGGGGGAAAAACAGAAAAAAAATATATTAGCTTAACTATTTTTGTTTTGTCTAACAGCTTAACTAAATTACTTTTCACTCAACTGGTCCTTAAAAAGCTGGATTCAGCTAGACAATTATTTGTTCTATTATGTCTTACCATGGTGATGTACTGATGCATGAACCCAAAATTTTAAAGGAAAAAAAAAATTGAAAACTTTTTAACAAATTTTACTTTTAAATTTTAAAATGCACATTCTGAATAGAAATTACAAACGAAAGCAAGATATAGACAGATAGATAGAGAGATATGTGTGTGTGTAAAAAGTTAGGTGCATTTTATATATATGTTTTTAAATCCTAAAATTATAAAATAATACCTTTTGAAAAGAAAAACTGCCGCAATTTCTTTATCTTCTTTGGATAAATAGAGAAGGAAAATATATATATATGGGAATCTGCTAGTTTATTCGGGCGTGTATAAGTGTATGTATAGGTAGAGAGAAATGGATAAAAAGAATAGCGAAAAAAGTAAAAAAGAGAGAGAAAAAGGGATCAAACCGAGATCGCGGGCGAGAATGGCGACGGTGTAGCCTTCGTGAGCGAACTTACGAGCGACGGAGCGGCCAAGCTTTGGCCCGACGCCGACCACCGCCGCTATGCCTTTGCCGCCGGAGTTCGAACTCCCTACGTTTCTCATCATCGATTCTTTATGACTTTTGTAGTCTCAAAATAGAAAAAAAATGAAAAAATAATTTTTTAAGTTGTCGACGCGCGTAAGCTGCCCCCTTAACCTAGGCCAATCTCTAAGCTCTCTTTCTTCCTCTATTTAATAAGACTTGAGAAAGGAGAAATATTCTTGTGGACTATACACACACACACACACACATATAGACACCTTTCTTTGTCATTTATATAATAAATTCATATACGTTAATAAAATAAACAATTTCACTTTGCCACAATTTTAACAATATGAATATACGCGTACCTTTATTCACTTAATATTCTCTATATTGATATATTTGTTCTAGGTAAAAAAAATATGTGTCCAACGTATAGATAAAGAGACATATCATGTGGACGAAATTGTAGCAATTGGTTCTTACTTGTTAGACTCCCAATATGTTTCGAAAAGACTAAGGTGGGGGTTTGTAAATTAAGTGGTTGAGGATTCTATACATTCTATCTATTGGTCAATATTATGGATCGAGTTTCACTATATGCATATACATTCTATCTATTGGTAAATATTATAGATCGAGTTTCACTATATGCATAGTCATTGTAAATGGTTTAAAGTGGATCCTGGAATGAATTTGGATTTCATTGCATAGTTACTTGATTGTAATAAGAAAACATAGAAAAACTTTGTGTGGTATATTGTATTATTAACCGATGTTAGAATTTGATGCGCTGTTTGCATATAATTTATTTATCTATGACTATGATTAACTTAATTTACCCGATCATTGTGATATAAAACCGATATTTTTAAAATATTACGAAGTAGTTTATATGCATTTATAAAATATATATTCCTTAGGAGAAGTAGAGAAAACTTATGAAGAAGATAACAATTTATTTAAAATGTTGAATCCATTTGCTCTCCTTTATGGGGAATAAAATTTGATTTTGTATATAGATTTGGCTTTTATTTTTGTCTTGCAAGTTGGATATTGTTGCCCCCTTTCCTCTTCTGTCTACAGCTCATCAGACTATCAAACATATACATACAAATTTAACATATGCATGTATCTTTCCTTTTCATATTTCAACGAAGTTTCTTCTAGATATACATACACATATTATATATATATACGTACATAATGTACATGTATTTAATTTAATTCCCTTAATAACACTTAGCACCAGGTGATTGGGATCGCCGATAACATTACTCTTATGCTTTTACGACTTAATTATTGAATTACCAATACTATTAACATTACTCTTACTATTAGAATGATCAAGATTATGCTACGACTGATGTTTCATCACATTAGATATATTGGATGGGGGTTGTGAATGTGAACTGTGAAAGATCTGGATTGTGTTGATAGATTCTTGCAGATATGGGGAGGAAAAATAGATATAAATATATATATATATAAGTGAAAATGGCAATAAGAAACCAAAGGACAAATACCAATAATAAGTCATTAAATATATGGGACCAGAAATGGAGAAGTGAGTGTCCCTTATCCTCCATGATTGGTCTGATCTTTGCAATCTTTCCTCCATCCTCTTTTAAGTTTTAAGTCCCCTTCGATCACCTTAAATTGAAAGTAGATACGTTATAGTTATACGTATACAAGTACATATTTGACTATATAATACGCGTGCATATCCTCCTTCCTATGAATCATCTTTAGTAAAAAAAACTGAGTTGTCACTTGCACAATGAAAGTTAGTGTATTCTAATGATAACATGTAAATGTGACATGTCAAATTTTCTAAAATAAACAAAATGTTTTGATTGGTTGAGTTAAAATTAAATAACTTATGAAATTAAAACATAAATATACTCCCTCTGTTTCTTAAAGAAAGTTGTTTTGGGTTTTTCACACATATTAAGAAAATTTTTAAAAAGTCTTTTCTAACCTTGTTTTATTAGTTATTACTTTAGTTTTCTTTAAAATAATAAATGTTATAAGGGTAAATTAAGTAAAAAAGAACAATAACTACACCTAGAAAATTGAAAACATCCTTCTTTTTGAAACAATTTTTTTTTCTAAAACAACCTTCTTTAAGTAACAGAGGGAGTACTAGATTAATTATAACACTTAAATTAACATAAAATAATAATTACTATGATTTCAATTTTTTTTTACATATATTCATAATAAATTGCATAAAATATGATTACGAAAGTTTTACAACCAATATATATTATATTCTTATATAAAAAATAATATATTATCCAATAGGATAGTAAATATGTTATACTATTTTTATATTCTTTTTTAAAAATAAATAAAAAAATTATATCATACTCATATACAGTCTCATTGTAGATCGAGAATTTGAGATCAGAAATAAAATGAAATATAACCGGATGAAAAAAGTTATAATAAAATAAAACAAATATGAATAAGAAGTAGAAGTAAAAATAAAAATAATTCTCCACAGTTTTGTTTTTCTGTGAGACTCTCGTGCTTTGTTTTAATCATCGACATGTGGTTGAAGGACGAATAATAACGAGAAATGAGAAAATGATTGATCAAATAGTTTTAATCCCTAGGATGTATGTGACACCCCCAAACACAAGGTTTCCTTTCAGAATGCGTAGTAGACAATTCTCTTTACCTTTAGCATTCACAATGACCACCAACAAAAGCTAAGGACAATCACTTGAGAATGTCGGTTTGTTTCTACCTAGACCAGTTTTCTCTCATGCGCAGCTATATGTTTGCATTATCTAGAGTTAAGTCTAGATCAGAACTTAAAATTCTAATCACATACAAAGAAGGGAAGGTGCAAAAGAAAACAATGAACGTCGTCTACAAGAAGGTGTTTCAAAATCTTGCTTAATTTCTATGATTTTCATATATTTTATAACAATTAATTATATGTTTATTATCTTTTTCGGTTACTATAATGTTATCATCTTTATGTTATTTATTTTACATTCTCTAACATCAACTTATATTAGAATCTTTTACTACTTACATTTGATCATTAATTATTTTTAACTATCAAATTTATCATACAACATCATTACTTAGATCATAATTCATTGTATGCAAACACTGATAAATTAATAGATAATATGATTCATATATAACATATAAAATGTATTATATTCCGCATATGGTGCACACCTGTTGGGATATCAATCCAAGTTCCACATCGGAAGTTTAGACAGTAATTGTCTAATATATAAGTAATGTCCAACTCTGATTAGTATGAAGCCTTTTAGGAAGGAGCCTAAAGATAAATCCGTACGGGCTTTGCCACCTGGACTCAAAGCGGACAATATCATACTAATAGGGAAGTTGGACATGAGTTTCAAAAGCCCAACAAGTAATATCAGAACTTATGTTCTAAAAAAGTGGACCTGGAGAATAGGTCCAAAGCGGACAATATCATACTAATGAGGAAGTTGGGCATGAGCTTGAAAAACACAACAAGACCGATTATGATAAGGACATATAATAATAGCTCAGACGTAATAAAGCATGTATATGTTTATGGTATTTAATCTACTTTTAGGTTTGAATTTTTTTGGTTTGTTTTAAATAAATAGTAATCAATATGAAAAAATTGAATCTAATTAATGCGAATCGATTTGGTTATATATTCCGTACGTGGTTCTGGTTGCAGTTTAGGTTTGTAGTTGCTGGTTTGGTTCGAAATTAATTTTAAATTAAAACTTTTTTAAGAAACTAGAATTAGTTTTTATTTTTAGATCGAGAGTCTCTTTTAGTTAAGTTTATATTAACTTGATATTTACAGCTTTAACATCCTACGTACGTAACACAGCGTCCACGAAACATATGCTAAATCTGCGTCTTTAGTCTTTTACTACTTTCAAGAGTTAAAACCAAATTTAGCCGTTTATGAACAAAACCGTATGAAAATAACATAAGGTCTGGTCATTCTCATCATATTCTCGTTGGAAAAAATGACCCTTTTAAGTTAAAATAAATAAGAGAGGGGAAATGTTATTTTCTCTTGATTTCTATCGCACCGTCACCCGAATAAAATTTTGTTAAATAAAAAGAAACTTGATTTTTTTTTGTTTTCAATTACGTGTTCTTTTGAGGTGTGGGGATCAAGTCAATTACAAGCATTGATTCAAAAGGGGTCCCAAAAAAAGTTGGTCAGTAGCTGTGGTTGGATGGAATTAACAGATTCATTTAAAATATGTTTCTATTTCTAGTTCGTAACTTCGTACTACTATATCAAATTTTCCAAAACTGTATTTTTTTAATTGATTTGATATATCATCAGTACGTCATTCTCGGAAAGAAAGAGAAAAGAAAAACATAAATATAAGGTGCAGGTTTGTCTACCTCAAAAAGGATTATCCGGGTAAAGCCCACAAGGGCCTATTATAGAGCTTCTAGGCCTTTATAATACTAAAGCCCATATTTATTTTATGAACTTGAATCCGAAAAATTAAAAACAGTTTATCGAACTAAACAATGGAAATAAATTTGTAGGTGCAGAGAAAACTAATTAAACAAAATAAAACACTAGTATTTTATTAATTTAAAACGAAGAACAAATCAAGAGATATCCATGAGAAATGGACAAAACAAAACAAAACCCTAACAGAAAACTAAAAAAAAGAAGAAAAGAAAATCCAAACAGAAGAGAGAGGCGCGCGTGAGAAAGATGCGTTTAGCTCTTCTAGGCGTGCTTGATGTGACAAGAGTGTTGAAGAAGAGGAGTAAAGAAATGGCTCTTGAACATCATGTGAAGACGGCCGTTACACTTCTTGTCCATATTCAAGACGATCTCACAACACTCCTTGTCCAAAGCGAAATCGTTCTCTGCCCAACTCGAAAATACCTGCGAGAAACATTTCTCCGCCACCTTCGACTTACCTCCGGTCAAACACTTCTCTAACTCACCGGATTGAGACACGAGAACAGACTCGAACTGGCCTGGAAGTCCTGGAATGTTGGGAAGTCCCGGGATATTTGGTATCCCGGGGATTTGTGGGATATTCGGTATCCCAGGTATTCCCGGAATGTTTGGTATTCCTGGAATTTGTGGGATATTTGGTATTCCAGGGATTTGTGGAAATCCCGGGATGTTGGGGATGTTAGGGAACGAGCCAGGGGGTGAAGGAGGAGCGTTAGGGTCACCGGAGGAAGAGCAAGCCCAACCAACCTTAGAGTCACCGAGGTTGCCATTGTGGTTGGCTAGATCGGACGGCTTAGGCCACGGTTTCTTTTGTAATCCGATGGTTGGATGTGGGACAGAGACGAGGCATAGGAGAGCTAAGATGACGATGACGCTCTTCATCATGGTTTAGGGCCTTTAGGCGATGATATATGGAAAACAAAGAATATCTCTAAGTGAATAAAACAAAAAACGAGAGAGAGAATGGATCCGTTTATATAGAACTTTTATTGTTTTATTTTAAAAATAAAAAGATGATGAAGATGATGGAATTCGCATATATATGATACGAATATATGTTGTAGCTATCTCTACAAAACTGATTTATTGCACCTATTATCGAGTAAAAGTAACAAAATAATAATATATTTTAAAATCACGTCGATTGAATTTTACATTGTTATTATCTACTTAAATATTTTTAACAAAGAAAACTCTGAACGATAAAAAAAAAGAATGAAAATATATTGAATATGTTTCTGATATACGTAGAGAGATATTGACGAGAAGAACGTCATTATCAATTCGTGTATATTATGTGTTTGTTACAGGAAAAAAAAAAAAGATATTCAGGCTAAAAGTTGTTAAAAACTAAATATAGTAAATATCTTAAATTATTTGACAAAAGGATACTTTTAAGTATATACTAGAGGATATTTAAATCTAAGAGTTTCAATTAAGTTAAATAAGTTAATTAACAAGTTAAAAGTTTAGCTGTTATCATTATCTTAACAAACAATTTTTTTTTCCCTGCACACTAACAAGTATTCAATAGTTGATTCTCTCAGTTAAGTTGTGTACTACAATATTTTTTATTTTTTTAAACAAATATTTTTTTGTCAATAACAGTTGAATATATAGGCACACCACCGGAAAGCGAATTCTTATAAATATAAAAATAATTTATTATGTAGGAAAATAAAATTGGACATTAGCATAATAATAAATAAGTCAAAGATTTGGATATGAGAAAATCATGAAAACAATATATGTTGATATCCAATTTCTATTTGGAAGATTATAAGAATTTTAAACAAAAATTTGGAGGAGGCAGCGCAACAAATTAAAAGAAGGTGATTTGCCATGCAAGTTCTTAATTATTCTTTCCCCGAATATTGGATTAGATCCAACTGGATGATCGCACTCTTTTTGAATGGAGAATTAATGTAATTAAATACCAAAAATAATAATTTATATACCGATATAACGAACGAGAGATTGCACCGGAATCGATATGATCATACTTAACAGTTTTCTTTCCTAACGATCTTTTCAAGTCCAAACAAATTATTTATTTGATCTCACGTAAACTGAATGCGATTGAATTTATTGGTAATTATTTTTTTTTTTTCTGGGTTGCCAACACAAAACTAGCTAGAAAGAAAAGAAAGAAAGCCATCTTATTCATCATCAATTAAAACGTACTACTATAACAAAAGAGGCGTCCATGAGAAATATAGACGACAACGATATTTTTGAACTATAGACGACAACGATATTGCATGACTAAACGAACCCAAACAATTAAAAAAAAAAAAAAAAAACCCATTAAAGAAAAAGTCCAAATCAAGAAACGAAGAAACAAACAAATTAGTAGGTAACGTGACAAGTGCAACGAACAAGAGGAACAAAGAAAGGATCAGTGAAGTATCCCCAAATGACATCGTCACATTCATTCTTCATGTTGACGATAAGATTGCAACAATAGTCACTGACTTGAAACATCTTCGTGAAGAAACTGAACTCCATCTGCCCACGACACACCCCAACAGGTCCCATGTTGCTCATGCAACTCCCAATGTGTTCCCATCGACTCTGGTGATGACGGTGACTGTGATGATGCTCCGGATGTGGATTAAATGGCTGACTTGGAGATGATGACATATCATCACTTGGCGGCGGAGGAGACGGAGACTTCTTCGGAGCTGGAGGCGGAAGAGACGGTGTTGGCCGTGGAGGAGATGGAGACTTCTTGGGAGTTGGAGGCGGAAGAGATGGCGTTGGCGGCGGAGGAGATGGAGACTTCTTGGGAGCTGGAGGCGGAGGGGATGGAGATTTCTTGGGAGTGGGAGGCGGAAGAGACGGCGATGACGGTGGTGGAGATTTTTTGGGAGTTGGAGGCGGAGGAGATGGTGTCGGTGGCGGCGGAGACGTTTTGGGAGTGGGAGGCGAAGGAGGCGGTGTTGACGGAGACGGAGTAAACGGAATAGACGGAGAAATAGAGATGGCTGGAGCAGATCCGTTGCTATAAGTACATTTCCAGACTTTGGAATCTCCATAGTTGAATTTGTGCGAAGTGGACTGGAATCTGGATACTTCCAAGGGATTTGGCCATCCTTGGATAGGTTTTGGCCAGAACAATCTCGGGTTTTTGCCCAAGGCTGTGGTCGGAAAAGCGACGAGGCAGAGGAAAGCTGCTGCCACGAGGACAATGGAGCTTTTCATGGTTTATGTGGGGAAACAAAAAGTGAAGAAGATTGTGATCGAGTGCATGCAAGACTTGATCGAGTTATATATATATATATACATATAGAAGGATTAGCTCTCTTATTTTTATTTTTCAAGGTTAAAGATATAACCAACACAAATTTACGTACAATCTCTAACTATTATCTCTTAAAAAAAAGTGAATATTATCTTTTAAAATATCAAAATGAATATTCCTAACGAACACGAGAAAGAAAATATAAAGAATATAGATTTCAATGAATTTGACCAATATCCTAGATAGTTGTGAAAAAAAAACGACCAATATCCTGGATAACCATGACAATATTGATTTAACATTTAAACCAGAAAAATAAAACCATAAGTCCATAACTATATTGTTAGGTGTAAACCAGCAAAACACATTAAAACCTCTATATATTAATATTTGATCAATTAATAATCACTGTAAATTAATAAATTTTGTCGGTTTCGAATTGGACCAGTGTAAAAAATAAGTAAGACAATATTTTTGTTGGAACTCTTATGTAAATATATAGTTCTAATAATAAATATATTAATAATTATAAATATAGACTTATATATAGTAAAATATAACTCTATTATTGTGTTGTTTTTAGTGTTGTTTTCTTGATTTGCATTAAAAAATATAAAAATATTTTTGACGCGTAACTACTACTAAATGTTCCATATTATCATCTTCAACTTCATCATCAACATTAAGTACATTAGCCACATATCTTTTATAAATTTTGAACTTCTGAGCATGTATCACTTTGATCTAAATAGTTGAATATGCTATTTTTTGGGTCATGAGTCCAATATGCTATTGACTTTTATCTTTTATAGATAATTGAGATTGTTAATCACAATTTTATGTTCATGAACATTGTTTGGTTTATTTTCCAAATTCACTGATGCGACATCTCTTGAACAAAATTTGCACTGTTAAAAACAATTTGGCATAGTCTCTTGATGATCATTAAGAGTTCAAACCGAAAATACATGTATAAATTAATAATTCGATTAAATAATAAAATTTTGAAATCTAATATTATTTATTTATAGAGGTTTTAACTTTAGTAAGCCCTTGTGAACCCAATTATTAACTTAGTACAAAGCCCATGACATACTTTAAACCAGACACACTTACACAGCGTAGAAGAAAGCCCTCTATTCTTTTTTATAGGTTAAAGATATAACGAACATAATTTTTGCGTATCTCTTAACTATTATCTCTAAAAAAATTAAGTGAATATTATCTCTTGAAATATCAAAATGAATATTCCAAAAAAAACACGAGAAAAAGAATGTATATTTAAATTATTATTTACTTCCTCTGTTTCATAAAAAGTATTATTTTAGAAGTTTTTACACTTATTAAAAAAATTATGAAAAACTCTATGCTACCCCTTATTAATACACTAAATAAAATTATCTCTCTAATAAATACATTAAATTAATAGGGTTAAAACTAGATTTTTATTCAAAATTATGCATTGAAAATCTAAAACGACATTCTTTATGAAACAAATTAAAACCTTAATACGACACTCTTTGTGAAACAGAGGGAATATTAGACTAAAATATCCTGGATAACCATAACAATATTGATTTAACATTTAAACCCAAAAAAAAACCATAACAATTTTGTTAGTACTAATTAAACAAAAAAAAACCAAAAACAAAAACCGTGTAGACATAGTAAAGCCCATATAGACCCATTTATTAACTTTCTACTAAGCCCACGACTTATTTTAGCTCGGACTGATTAAAACGATCTCGTTTTCGAATCAGACACACTGACGAGGAAAACCCGAAAGATCCGACCCGGAGAAGAGAGATCCGGACATCCCGACCCACATTTTTGACATTTCGGTTCGATGTTCTTCTTCTTCCTCGACCTTTTACCGACTGGTTAATCTTATTCATTTTTTTTCCCTTCTGATCTTCCCGTTCGATCTCACTCTTTTTCTTAAAACCTTCGTATGCTCAGCATTCTGATTTGAAGCAAATTCATGAACTCATAATCTCACGCGGATCTACGAGCAGGTAAAGCAAAAACGAACAGTAGCTAGCTATCGGCGAATTTCCCTTTTTTTTTTTGAATTTCAGATCAGTAAATCTTGTTACCAGCTCTCCCTCTTTCCCTCTGAATCTCTGATCGATCTGCAATTCTGGATCGTAATTGTTCGTATGTTTGCAAGATGAGGAAAATGGACTTTGTCTTTCAGGAAAAAAAAAGAGCAGTTATGGAGTGGGCAACGGTGCAGCATCTGGATCTGCGCCACGTAGGTCGCGGTGTCAGCAAGCCGCTTCAGCCTCACACGGCGGCGTTTCATCCGACGCAGGCCGTAATCGCTGTCGCCGTCGGCTCTCACATCATGGGTAAACCAATCTCCGCAAATTAGTGTCGTGGTTCCACATTCAGCGATTTTGATTCCCTTTGATTTTACAACTTGCTGAATTTTCTCGCGTATATGAACATTACTTGGTTCGTAGTTGTGATTGTTCGTTGATGAAAACCTGTTTGGTTGCAGAATTTGATGCATTAACGGGATGTAAGATCGCGTCCATCGACATTGGATCTCCAGCTGTTAGAATGTTGTATAGTCCTACTAGCAGCAATGCCGTGGTCGCCATTCTTGAGGTTGAACTTTCCCCGAAAGCTGTTTTAATACTGAGTACTACTTTTAGATTGGTGTTTAGCATTTTGAACTGCTTTGTTTTTTGGATCTTTTTAGGATTGTACAATTAGGTCTTGTGATTTCGAAACGGAGCAGACCTGTGTCTTGCACTCACCTGAGAAGAGGAGTGAGCACATTTCCTCTGATACAGAAGTTCATCTTGCAGTGACGCCACTCCAACCTGTTGTGTTTTTTGGATTCCCAAAAAGAATGAGTGTGACAGGTTCGATTATTGGTTACCCGAGTTCTCCTATATCTGCAGAATTAGGTGTTATTTTTACTTTCTGACTGCCTTTAATCGTTCTTTGCTGTAGTTGTTGGAACTGTTGAAGGTGGAAGAGCTCCGACAAAAATTAAGACAGACCTCAAGAAACCAATTGTGAACATCGCTTGCCATCCTCGGCTTCCTGTCCTGGTATGATACAACCAACATCCACGTTTAATGTTGTGTGGAATCTGGTTTTGTTGTACACATGCTTAATTTCTTTGTTTAATGCTCTGTCTTTTCAGTATGTAGCATATGCAGAGGGGTTGATACGAGCCTATAACATTCATACGTATGCTGTTCATTATACACTACAGCGTGAGTATAGGAAGATCTCACATTTCTCATTTTCTTTATTCTTCACGCTTGAGGTATCATGAGCGTTGGATACCACACCACTTACAACGGATCTTTGTTATCCTTGCAGTTGATAATACTATTAAACTCATCGGTGCCAGTGCGTTTGCTTTTCACCCGACACTAGAATGGATTTTTGTTGGAGATAGGAGGGGTACACTTTTAGCGTGGGATGTTTCAACTGAGAGACCTAATATGATTGGAATGTAAGTGAATTTCGTGCGTTTTCAGCTTTCTGTCAGCTGGCATGGGATTTCTAGCACTTGTTTCTCGTAATAACTCATTCCTGTTCTTTTTTTTTTTTGGTATCACCGCAGTACGCAAGTTGGTTCGCAACCCATCACTTCAATTTCTTGGCTTCCTATGTTGCGTGTACTTGTCACTGTGTCCAAGGATGGATCTCTTCAAGTGTGGAAGACACGGGTTATAATAAATCCTAACAGGCCGTCGACACAAACTAACTTTTTTGAGCCTGCCGGTAAGCCTGATGTCTCTTAAAGTGGATCCGCAGACGAGGAAATGTCTTTTCCTACCCAATTTGGGAATAATTCACATGATTTGGTTTGGAAACTGTGTTTATGCAGTGTAACACTATCCTTTTTTTTCCTGCAGCTATGGAATCTATAGACATTCCTCGAATTCTCTCTCAACAGGGTGGGGAAGCTGTTTACCCTTTACCACGAATCAAAACTTTAGAAGTTCACCCAAAGCTGAACTTAGCAGCTTTGATTTTTGCAGTTAAGAACATTCATTTTACTTCCTACTATCATTCCTCGCGTAGGTAGAATTGTGGATTCTGTCTCTGACATACTGGATTTCTATACAGAACCTGGCGGGTAATGAGAACACTCAAAATCGAGCAGCTCAGACCAGGGAAGGAAGGAAGCAGCTCTTTGCAGTTCTGCAAAGTGCTAGGGGATCTTCAGGTGAATCTTGAGCATTAGTTTTATTTACCCATAACAAGCGATACTCTTCTTAAGCTGTATGGATGTGTCTCTTAAGATTCACTAATCCTCTGATAATAACAAGTGTTGTGGGTTCGTCCAGAGTTGTTTGGTATCTAAACTGCTTTCTAACATTTGAGGTGATTAACAGCTTCTGTTCTAAAGGAAAAGCTTTCATCTATGGGTTCCTCTGGAATTTTAGCCGAGCATCAACTCCAAGCTCTGCTACAGGAGAATCATCACAAGGGGTAGGTGGATATTACCTCATGCAATCAGTGTTGGGAATTTCCTAACAAAAATTTCCTATCAAGTGCTGGGAATATGCCGTGAATTCCGTACCAAATGACTCAAGTTGTTCATATTTCATTCTATTACTTTTCTGCAGCCAGAGTCAGCTAACAATTTCTGATATTGCACGGAAGGCATTCCTGTATAGTGTATGACTGCTTTACCTTTTTGCTTACACATTATGAATGTTTATTATGTTGAACTATTTTTAGCTAAGTCCTTGACTTAATCCATACAGCATTTTATGGAGGGCCATGCCAAAACTGCTCCAATATCAAGGTTACCTCTTATTACCGTCGTGGATACAAAGGATCAACTTAAAGACATTCCTGTTTGCCAGGTATGTTTCTGCTGTCTAGAATTTGTTTTCTGTAGTAGCTGATTTATGCCTGACTGATTGGATTCTTTGACAGCCATTCCATCTGGAGCTGAATTTCTTCAATAAGCCAAATAGGGTTCTTCATTACCCTGTGAGGGCCTTTTATATCGAGGGCCTTAACCTCATGGCTCACAATCTCTGTTCTGGAACGGACAACATCTACAAGAAGCTGTACACATCGGTAATATCTAATATCTGATATCATGTGATTTCAATATATGGTTTATTTTTACTTACAGCCCTTTTTGATTTCAGATTCCCGGAAATGTGGAATATCACTCAAAACACATTGTTTACAGTCGTAAAAGGCACCTCTTTCTGGTTGTCTATGAATTCAGTGGTGCAACAAATGAAGTTGTGCTTTACTGGGAAAATACAGGTTCTCAGCTGCCTAACAGCAAAGGAAGCACTGCTAAAGGTTGGTCTGATTATTGGATTCCTTTGCTGTTCTTTAGAGAACTTCCTATCCCGCCTCAGAATTTTTAGTGGTGGAGAATATTAAATGGTATTCATACTGCATCCGGTCATTTAGATATACCAGGTCTACAATGTATGCTATAGCCAGTAGGTGCTCTTTCCGCTGCGAGACTGATGCTAGGGTCTAATTTTGTTTATCCTTGGGACTAACAATCAAGGAAGCTGAAGGTTTCAACAAATGCTTTGTTAACATAAAAGAGATGCAAGCTTAGAATTATTTATGGCATCCTTTTTGTTTTCCCATGTTTCTGAATGCATAAACGAATAAGGGATGACTATCTCAAAGCTATATTTTTGCTCTGCAGGTTGTGATGCTGCCTTTATTGGCCAAAATGACGATCAGTTTGTAATTCTTGACGAGGATAAGACTGGACTGTCTATGTATATCCTCCCAAAACTTACTACAATGGAAGAGAATGAGAAGAATTTGTTATCGGAAGAGAACCAAACCAAGGAGGCAAATCCTTCTGCTATTCAGGGTCCACAACAATTTTTGTTTGAGACAGAAGTTGATCGTGTTTTTTCCACACCGATAGGTGATGCATCAGATAGCATCAGATAATCTCGCTCTTGAAAATTACTTATCATTGGGAGTATGCCAGCGCTAACTGATGCCACTTTTGACTACAGAGTCCACTCTGATGTTCGCTTGTAATGGAACCCAAATTGGGCTGGCGAAGTTGTTTCAAGGCTACCGTCTCTCAGCTTCAGATGGTCATTATATTTCAACACAAGGCGATGGACGAAAATCAATCAAGTTGAAGAAACATGAAATAGCTCTTCAGGTATGAAATTCCCTACAAAACATGAATGACTTGCTGATTCTGGTACAGGCTCTGCTGCAACTTCTATTATAACCTAGTCCTGTTTACCAATAGTTTGGAGAGAGAAATAGTCCAACCAAATAAACTTTTGGTAATTAATTTCTGAATCTACGACCAGCCCAATACATGCAGTCGTTTTACTCCTTTACCCTTTTATGTGGTTTGCATCTGGCCAGTTCTCTCTTGAAATAAAAATGACTCGTGATGTTTGGTGTTAGCTGTTCTATTGCTAACTCGACAAGGGTCTTGATATACTTGTTACTGAAATTATGGTCAATCAACTTTTGTCGTATGTAGAGATTTTTAAAATATGTTTTAGATCTACAAAGTAGTTTTCCCCCCCAATTGTAATTGTTGTCTCAAAATCTACAGGTTCAATGGCAAGAAACACCCAGAGGATATGTTGCAGGGATATTAACAACCCAAAGGGTGCTGATGGTGTCTGCAGATTTTGATATATTGGCAAGCAGTTCGACAAAATACGATAGAGGACTACCATCAATATCCTGCTTAAACTATCTTTCTTTCCTTTTCAATCATGTGCATTATATGTTAACACTATTTAGATGTGTGCTCATTGATTATCGAGAAGAACCTTAACTTATGCGTACTTTAGATCTCTTCTATGGGTGGGACCTGCCCTACTCTTTTCTACAACAACTGCTGTATGTTTGCTTGGCTGGGATGGGAAAGTGAGGACCATTCTTTCTATAAGTACACCATACGCAGGTAAGCAGATCTTGGTTCTCTGAATGCTTATAGTGAACTTAATCTTGGTTCTTTGAATGCTTACAGTGAACTTACTACATTTAATTATCTTCAACGCAGCCTTAGTTGGTGCCCTGAATGACCGCCTATTGCTTGCTAATCCCACTGATATAAGTCCGAAGCAGAAAAAAGGGATTGAAATTAAGAGCTGTCTTGTTGGGCTACTTGAACCGCTTTTAATCGGATTTTCTACAATGCAACAAACATTTGAGCAGAAACTGGACCTTTCTGAAGTATTGTATCAGATAACAACAAGGTTTCCCTCCTGTCCTGTTTTGTTGTGTTCGAAATTTTGTTAAGCATATTTAACATTGAATATTTTGGAATTGGTGCGCAGGATACATCAGAGTTTTTTTGTCTCTTTCTCTAGCTAATCTTTATTTACTTCATTTCCATCCTATCTATAGGAGCTTCCTTAGTTTGTTTCATATATTGGCTGCAGATTTGATAGCTTGCGAATTACTCCTAGATCTCTTGATATTCTTGCTAGAAGCCCTCCAGTGTGTGGAGATCTTGCTGTATCACTAGCTCAAGCAGGCCCACAGTTCAACCAGGTGAGTCGAATTTAGTAAATCTTATGACAGAACTCTCTCCTGGAAGTCGTCTTCTTTTACTAAACTGTTCTGAACAAAGTTTAGGTATTACGTTGTACATATGCAATCAAGGCTCTTCGGTTCTCTACCGCTTTATCAGTTTTAAAGGACGAGTTCTTGCGTTCTAGAGACTATCCAAAATGTCCTCCGACATCTCTTTTGTTCCAGAGGTTCCGGCAGCTTGGATATGCTTGTATCAAGTAAGTAAACTTTCTTTGCAGGACATATATATAACATCTGAATCTCAGAATATATAATTAGTTGTTGTTGGATGGCCTATTTCAACTCCATTTGCTGTTGAACTAATACGTGGGGGAGTTGTAGTGCATCTTGAAAACTGGACCTTGAAAAGTTGATCTCAAGTATATTTTTATGTGCGTCCCCAGTTACTATGTATAGTTAGTTGGAACTTTTATATAACACTTCTTGATCCTTGTAGCTAAATTACTTCTCAACGCTAGTTTCTTATGGAGATGTTATTAGCAAGGTTCAGTCATCTAACTATTTTGGACATTTGTTACTGATAGATACGGTCAATTTGATAACGCAAAGGAAACTTTTGAAGTAATAGCCGACTACGAGAGCATGCTAGATCTTTTCATATGCCACCTCAACCCCAGTGCTATGCGTCGTCTTGCCCAGAAATTGGAAGAAGAAAGCGGAGATCCTGAGTTGAGACGATATTGTGAAAGGATTTTACGAGTACGGTCTACTGGATGGACCCAGGGGATTTTTGCTAATTTTGCAGCAGAGAGTATGGTTCCGAAAGGACCAGAATGGGGTGGTGGCAACTGGGAAATCAAGACTCCAACCGATATGAAGAGCATACCTCGATGGGAGCTAGCTGGGGAAGTAATGCCATACATGAAGAATGATGATGGAACCATCCCCTCAATAGTAGCTGATCATATTGGTGTTTACTTGGGTTGCGTCAAAGGCAGAGTTAATGTGGTGGAAATTAAAGAAGACAGCTTAGTTACTAAACCTGGAGGGCTTCTTAGTGCCTTGGGTAAACCTGTATCAGATAAACCATTGGCACTTCCTGCAGGTGAATCCAGTTCCTTGATGGGTCTGGAATCCCTTGGAAAACAAAACGTGGCTGATGAACAGGCGAAGGCTGCTGAGGAATTCAAGAAAGCAATGTACGGGGCTGCTGGTGATGGTAGCAGCAGTGACGAGGAAGGTGTGCCAAAAACTAAGAAGCTGCAAATCAGAATACGAGAAAAGCCAACATCTACCACTGTGGACGTCAATAAGCTTAAAGAAGCTACTAGAACGTTTAAACTCGGAGATGGGCTAGGCCTACCAATGAGCAGAACAAAATCAATTAGTGCTGGATCCCAGGATTTGGGTGAGATGTTGAGCCAGCCTTCTTCCTCGACAACGGCTCCGGTTTCTGCATCTGCTCCTGTAGATCCTTTCGCAATGGGCTCATGGACTCAGCAACCTCAACCAGTGTCCCAACCAGCTCCATCTGGTACAGGTACGGGAATTGTAGCTGGACCGATACCCGAAGACTTTTTCCAAAACACAATCCCATCTGTTGAGGTTGCCAAGACATTGCTTCCTGCTGGCACATATCTTTCGAAAATGGACCAAATCGCTCAAGCTGCAAAGAATGCTCCAAATCAAGCGAATAATAATACTACACTGCCTGATATTGGTCTTCCCGATGGCCGCGTTCCTCAGGCAACTCAACAACCTGGTGTTCCATACCAGACCGTTGGACTTCCTGACGGCGGTGTTCCTCCACAGTTTCCTCCTGGTCAGACCCAGGGGACACCACAGTTTCCTGGTCAGGCTCAGGGGACACCACAGGTTCCCGTTTCTACGCAGCCTCTTGATCTTAGCGTTCTTGGAGTTCCAAATACTGATTCTGGAAAGCCTCCTGGGCAGCCTACATCTCCTCCTTCTTCAGTTCGTCCTGGACAGGTGATTGTGCATTTTATTGTGTTCTATGTGTTTGCGTGCCAATCACGAATTAAACTTGCTAATGTTTATGGAATTACACATAAAGATTATGATGATGACTCTCCTCAGGTTCCACGTGGGGCTGCAGCTCCGGTTTGTTTCAAGACTGGACTTGCCCATCTTGAACTAAACCAGCTTCCAGATGCACTGTCTTGCTTTGACGAGGCATTCTTGGCTCTGGCCAAGGATCAATCACGTGGAGCTGATATCAAAGCTCAAGCCACAATCTGTGCTCAGTACAAGATCGCTGTAACTCTCCTTCGGGTAAACTAAATCTCTCATATATCTCTCCCCTATATTAGTTTTTTAACCTGACAAAGATAAACTAATCTTATCAATGCTTCTTTGTCTTCTCTCGCAATTGCAGGAAATCTTGAGGCTACAAAGAGTCCAAGGCGCGAGTGCATTAAGCGCAAAGGACGAAATGGCAAGACTCTCGAGGCATCTAGCTTCGTTGCCACTACTAGCAAAGCACCGCATAAACTGCATCCGCACTGCGATCAAACGAAACATGGAAGTCCAAAACTATGGCTACTCTAAGCAGATGCTGGAACTGCTTCTCTCAAAGGCACCAGCGAGCAAGCAAGAAGAATTAAGAGGACTAGTCGATCTCTGTGTACAGAGAGGCACGTCGAACAAATCCATCGACCCGCTTGAAGATCCGTCTCAGTTATGCTCAGCTACGCTCAGCAGATTATCGACCATTGGGTACGATGTTTGCGATCTCTGTGGCGCAAAGTTTGCTGCTCTTTCGTCCCCCGGTTGTATCATTTGTGGTATGGGAAGTATCAAAAGGTCTGATGCACTCGCTGGACCCGCTCCTGTATCCACACCGTTTGGCTAAAAGGTTATAGAGTATAGACATGATTACGGTTCGTTTGATTAACATTAAGCAAATTTCGAACTGGTTACATGTAATATTCGATTGATTTCGGGTTATTCGTCTGTATATGATTTGTTTATTTGTATCTCTATTTTTTTATCCGTTTGTGGCGAATACAGTTTGTAACGTTAACTCTTTAACTTTTCACCAGTTTTCTTTTACTTGATCTATTTTCAACGAATATTGAAACGGCAACATTTTTTAAACAGAATATCAAGTTTTATCAAGCTAGCTTGGGAGAAAGAAGAACACTTATTCATAGTCTCGAAACTTTAAAGCGAATCACCTCATACCAAAATTGGAATTCAAAACAATTTAAAAAAAAAAAATTAATTGAATTTTGATGATCGAGTTTGTCTTTGGGAATAGGCACGAAGCCTGAGTTGTTTTGTCTCATACCTCTAAGTCTTACCGATCAAATCAACTACAGCCGTCAAAATAAGAAGAATATTCGTATATACGGACTCTAATTAAGGCTGCTTTTTCGTGCACTACAAGAACATGGTTCAATAATGATATGATACTTTAAATTTTAAATTATTATAGTTATAACTTATAGTTATGATATTTCTTCTCAATGTTTTTTTTTCTTTCCAAAACTTCCTCAATAGTGAGGTTACTGTACTATAAAAGACCAACTCGCTGAATTGAATTCTTTTGAGTAAAATACTAAAATCCCATAAGGTTGGGTCATTTATAATTAATCGTATACAGTATAATCTCTATAAATTAATACTCGATAAATTAATAATCACTATAAATTAATAAATTTTGCTGGTCCCGAGTCGGAACAGTGTAAAAATTAGTAAAATTCGATAAGGTAATAAGATAATAACTTTTTTAAAACTCTTATGTAAATATATGGTTCCAATAATAAACTAAATTAATAATTATACATTTAAGCATATATATCTACATATATAACTAAGGTAATATAGTAAAATATAATTAAATTATTTTTTAAGTTTAAAAACATTGTTGATTTATCTTTATATTTTTTGATATGATATTTTCTAAATGAATTTTATAATTTCGAAAATAGTTTTGTATTGTTTTTTGATGAATGTTAAAAGTTCAAACGGAAAATATCTCTATAAATTAATAACTCTATAAAATAATAAAATTTCGAAGTTCCAACATTATTAATTAATAGAGGTTTTACTCTAATAACTTATTGACGTCGCCAACTTATAAAAACAAAATGTGTTGTTTTCTTAAACTAGAAATGGTATGCTTTTACATTTATTTATTCCATCAAAAGAGATTCAAATAGTGAAAAGCGACAAATAGCTGTCCATATCCCAAATTTGGAAATCTTTAGACCTTCCATTTACTCTAGTTTTGTTGACCTCGAAAACTCTTAAATCTTATTATATGTGTGTAAGCAACTGCTCGTACTAAAGATCTTCTAAAATAAGTTGTTTTAGAATATCTCAGCATTCAGCAGTACTCATTTTTAAGTGCTTTTGAATTTGAATTATATATCTACCTCACGGTGGCAAATACTAGTCCATACCAACATTACGTACGTATACGATATAACAAGTACTAAAAAAAATCATAATCAACAAATAATATATATTAACGTACAAACTCATACAATAGTAAGAGTATCAATTGTTTTTTTGTTTTTTTGCTAAAAAGAGTATCAATTGTTACGAAACAATTATTATTATTATTTTTATTCATGATCTAGAATAATGAATCCATCATAAAACATTACAAATGGTGTATATATTATAAAATAATCTAAAATTTACGTATCGTAAAATAATGTATTAAATGAAGCTAGAAACTATTAATTTTTCTTTTAAGCTTTAGGCTCGTCGTTCTTGACGGCATGACCAATTCCGGGGCTATGTCCTGGTGTCGTGGGCTTGAAGTCATCTCCTTTCTTATGACCCATCCCGGGACTGTTTCCCGGAGAAGTTGGTGCGAAGTCGTCCGTAGTTCCGGTTTTAAAATGATCTCGACCGTCCGTTTTCGGCAATTGTCTGTCTTCCGTGGGCTCGAAGTCATCTTTAAACCCTTTGACATTCGCATGCCCTTTCTTGTGGCCCACCCCAGGACTGTTTCCCGGAGAAGTAGGTGCGAAATCGTCCGTAGATCCGGCTTTGAAATGATTTTGATCGTTCGTTTTATGCAACATTCTTCCTTCTTTGGGTTTGAAGTCATCTTTAAACACTTCAACATTTGCATGTCCTTTCTTATGCCCCGTCCCGGGACTGTTTCCTGGAGAAGTAGGTGCGAAATCGTCTGTCAATCCGGTTTTGAAATGATCTTGACCGTTCGTTGTCTGCAACCTTCTTCCTTCCGTGGGCTTGAAGTCATCTTGAAACCCTTCAACATTTGCATTACCTTTTTTATGTCCCATGCCAGGACTGTTCCCTGGAGTAGTAGGCACGAACTCATCGGTAGATCCGGCTTTATTGAAATGATCTTGGCCATATGTTTTCCTCAACTTTCTTGCTTCAGTGGTGATCGGTGCTTGGTCAAATATCATGGAGATGATGATAGTTGTCACAGTGATAGTGAATAGTTTCATGTTTTCTTTTTTTGGGGACTTAGAATTATAGGGTTGAGGAGTTTGTATATATGAGTAGATGTGCTGGAATTTGGAGTAAGAATGCCCCCAAAGAAATTGTATTTATAATGCCAGGAGATTGCTTATGTTGCCGTTCATTGAATTTAATATGTGTGGACAATGACCACATTGATTGATTGATTGATTTTGGACCGTCTATTCAACAATTTAAGAATATTGATTATATACTACAAAGTATTCATATATAACTATAATAGTTAAACTATCCCAAGACCGTCTTAAACAAAATTTGAAGGGTTCTGTTCTAAAATGAAATAACGTTCAAATGCGTTTAGTTACAAATTTATTTATTTTGATTATTATTTTTTTCCCTTTATTTAGTTTCTTGTTAAAAAAAAAAAAAAGGAGGTGATAAGTTGTTAGTGATATTATTTTTATTTGACAATTTTATATAGAACTCGATTATAACATTACAAATGTTAAATGTCGAACATTACTATTTTACTAACAGCTACTTTGTCATGTAATACTCTATTATTAAGTATATTAGTAGTTCTTTACGAAAATCTCATTATAAGAAAATGTAAATTTATAGAAAATAGTAATTGAGTATTTTGTGAGAGTTCTCCATTCCACATGCAAATAGTTTTTTTTTTATTTTAAACAAGCGGACGCGCGTTCTAATTCTGTTGCTCGTGTTAATTAAAATAGAAAATCAATGAACGATAAGTATTGCATGTCTTAAAGGAGATTCCAAAATATTTGTCGATCATTGTTATTTCTGTTGAAGGTGAATATACAATACAATATTACAACAGTCGATCCTAAACCTCTCATAGTGCTCCATTGTTGAATATACAACACACATTGTATTCTGAAATTGTAACGAGGGATCTGGAAATCATTACACATCGCTTTGCAATTTTCATATTAATAATCTAAATTAATCAGTACATTGTTTTGAAATGAATTCAAAGGCTAAGAAAAGCTGCCCTTTAGCCACCACAGAAATGCATTTGAAACAAGGTTATTTAATTGCACACGAGGTTAAAGAAGTCTAATGATTTGACAAAAGATATTCTTAATTGACTTTTATATATCCCCTTTAAAAAGTCGAATATAAAATGTAAAATAGGATTCTACGCATGTTCGACACTATATTGCCATACCATACAGTATGGTCCATACTGTTGAGATTTCTATATACAAAGAATTTTTACATACTAAGTAAAATAAAATGATCTGCGTCTCAAATATAAGATCTTGATCCACACTACCCCCACAAAAAATGTTGGCTCCTATCATATGATCCCACCATTTTCGGAAAATGTAGTGTAGTCTTTTTTTAATTGAATCTCATGAACTAAAACGTTAGACTAGTTTGTAAAAACATTAATGAACAACTCGCATGGAGAAAAAAATTGTTACCAGTCTTCGATTTAGGGGACGAAAATCGATATATTAGAACCACTTGATTGACTTGTTATATGTTTGTGGATGTTATTATTTTCCTTTTCAACTCGCATGTGACCGACGACGCCGCCATGCTTCTAAGAATATACCATTTCCAAAATAAATAATAATGACAAAATACGCAAATTAAAAGAGGGAATCAAATATAAACCAAAATATAATAAAGCAAAGTGGTCAATAGATTCACTAGAATAAAGTCAAAGGCACCATCACCATCAACAAAACCACTATATGGCCCCTACTAGTCACTCACACCACTCACTTATTATGTTTGTTTATTTTTTCACCTGACTCTTTTTTCATATGTAGGAACATTAGGAAATATTTATTTAAAGAGTTTACTCAATATTATTACCGTCAACCTTTTAAAAAATATATATATATATATTATTAATAATAAAATCCCAAAATTGGGATTCGGAGTAATAAAATCCCAAAATCCCAAAGTAATATTATTAGTGTCAACTTCTTGTCAATCTCCTAAACTTTTGGCATTTTTTGGAAAAATGTTAAAAACTAATATTCAAAACAAAAGCAAATTGTAATTAGCATCAAAATATTTTCTATATAAAATCTAATAATATAATTTTACATTGAATGACAAAAGTTCATTTTTTCTACAACTTCTAAATCATGTGAATGCTGCAGCCGGAATTAATAATTGTCCTCTAAAAAAAATGCAGCCGGAAATGAAAGGGATACAAAAATGATTAAAAAAAAAACAAATATATTGAATGACATGTTTTAATTTGGTTGGCTCCTCCTGCACACAGGGAAGTTCCACTAAGGGCCCCACCGTAGCCTCCGCCACCAATGCTTCTATTTGTACGTACAATCAATATCACCATTGATTTTAGATTTTAATCATAACATTGGAAAATTCAAAATTGTTGATCATAATCTCTACAAACTTCTCGAATTTGTTAATGACATGCACACACAAACTTGGTCTTATAATACTATTATATATGGGGTATTTCTCATAATTATACCGTCTAAATATGTGAAAGTATCGATATAAATTCAAATGTTGATCATAATTTCCACGATAAAATGGTTGGAAACAAAAAAAAATCCACAACAAAATAAATAGATATAGACACCAATCTTGAAAAGTCTAGGAGTTTACTTGAAGAAAGAACCAAAAAAAATGGAAAAGGAGGAACATGCTAACTAGGAAATAGGAATAACTTGAAATCAGAAAACATGCGTTAGTGTTCGTGGGTTAAGGAAATGAAAAGGAATGAAAAAAAAATATAACTGTAAAAAGAAAATCATGTGTGATTTTCCTATGAGTAGAAATACTGGGATTAGGGTTCGATCTTCATCATTATAAGAGACTTTGTAAAGTGATTTGTAGAATGGAGGGTGCCCACCAAAGAAGAGAAAATTAGATTTTGTAACGTCAGAATTATCAGTATAATTCGGAGGTTTGTATCAGTATTGCGAACAAGTAACGGATTTATCAAAGTATAGAGTTGGTGAAGTCTTCGTAGAGTTAAATTATTTGTGAATTGTTGGTTTACTTTGCTACAAGTCAATTATATATATACACCATTGTAAACACATTATGGATTCGATTTTGATAGAATAACAGAAAATCATTTCACAATGTTCATGGACTCTGTTATGCTATTGGGATTTGTGTTTGATTTACGCATTTGCGGTATATGCTTTACAATTCTAATAAATAAATAAAAGTTAATTAACTAGTTGATTTTACATATTAATTGAAAAAACACTCACTATTCCATTAAAGTTCGTGAACGAATCAATTTCTAAGGAATCACATATGTCATTATCATAAATTTGTAACACGCACAGGCTCTTTACTTGAACTTTCCAACCTCAAAGTTGGTTAGTCTCAAAATTCTAGCGGTTCAAAGGCGTTCACTCTTGCTTTTTCCCTCCTTTACTTTAATCTTTTGGTCTGCTATAAGCATTTTTCATTTAACTATATTATTTTGAAGCTTTCTTTAGTTTCTTCCTTCCCCAAAGTGAATCTTTACAAAGAAAGTTGAGATAGTATTCTCTTTGATTGATCAGTAGCACAATCTTAGTTTTCCTTTTTAGTTATATATAGTTTTGTTTTCATAAAACTAAAGAAGAGAGACCCAAATTATGCCGACTGAGAAATACCCACTACTTGTTTATAGGGTACAGAATTTAGATAGTCTAAATCTGAACTAATTTAGGTAAATTGTTTTGATGACAAAATCGTAAATAAAAGAACATCAAAATTTTTTATGTTTTGACCAAAATATCATTCATACTTTTTCGTAATTGAGTAAAATATACAACTAACCCGCTCGCTATATCGTAGATTCGTAATATCGAATAAAATAACATATATATCATCATCGAATGAAATAGCATATTGTTTGTTTGATCTGCGCTAAAACCTTAACAGTTTGAGAGTTTGTGTGATCTTACACCAAAGTTATCAAAACAATTTACCTAAATAAGTTCTAATTATGAAAACAGTAAAGCTAAGATCATTTACCTAATTATGAAAACGGTAAAGTTATCTAGTGCATAATCCTTATTTATATGATGTAATTGTATTTACAGTAGTTAAATGGATGTAAATTGCTCTTCATGAAAACATTTATTTCTCCAGCAACATGAAAGGCCACAAGTCGAATATAAGAAGGAAAAAAAAAAGGCTTCTTAATGGTCTTCTTGTGGTCTTGAGAGTTGGGCCTATTCTCAAGGCCCATTTCATAAATGAAAATAAAGTATTAAGAATGTAAATAGAAATACCAAACAACACTGACCCCAAAAAAAAAAAAAAGAACCAAAAGAACAAAACTCAAATCAGCAGCTATCACACAAAACAACTTAATTGACCTCTAAAAGTAAGCAGTTAACTCTAAAAGCAAATTCATTTCCCACTTTTCATTCCCTATACAACCCAATTGAGAATATTGAAAAAAAAGAAACAAAATGATTTCTGTTCTAAAAAGGAGAAAGGAAAGATCAACAACTAGTTGAGCAGAAGAAGAACCTAGAAAGTAGAAAATGCTTCAACAAGAAGACCCTTTTTTTTTTTTTGGCATTTTGCAAACCCTTTTGTTGAATGTAGAAGAAAGTCTCTTTAGACAGTTAAAAAAACACTAATAATCTGCTCGTAGAAATTTCTCGTACTCGGTCCCATTCAATGTCTTGTTTATATCTTCCCAGTTCTTGATGTGATCTGACAAATCCCCTCTGTGTATTTTCACCTGTCTGCTCGACAAATTTTTCACAGGAATGTTCAAAAACTCTTGAACTTGTTTCAATCTCTGCATCAAAACCCCCAAAGTAATTAACATATGTTTTCAGAGAAAAGGCTTACAAAAAATATATCTCTGATACATAAAGATGGTAAATTTTTAAAAAGTTCAAAACTTTGCTCTGAAAGTTCAATTCTGTGATTGCCTTGAAGCCTTACCGTTCGATTTGTTATGAGATCTTCGTAGAAGACAACGATATGACGGGTGGTGTTGAAATATTCTAAAGCCTTTGCAGCTAAATTCTCTGTTTCTTGTAAATCGTGGATCAACGATGTTGAGTTGATCACCGGCTTATACCTAGAAAGTGCATCTGCCTGCAGTGGAACTGTAAGGATCAAGAAACCAATCCAAACCAAGAATCCCAAAATAACAAAACGAAAACATCTGTCTGCGTATAATATATAAACCTCTTGAGGAGAATGAACATGAGACTTGTGAGTCCCATTCAATAGCTTCGCGTAGCGATCATAAGAATTCGCCAACACAGAAACCATTCTTCTTAGAGGGTTCTTTCTGAACAGGAAGATAGCCGAGACACCTCTTCGGTTAAAGTAGTCTACTATCTCTTTATGGTTATCCAACAAACCCTGCAACATAATCAGATCAAGAAAACTATAAAACCAAAAGTAATTGGTCCCGAAACGTTTCAAGTTTTGTCTTGATTGATCTGGTTACCTGGTTAAGCATCCATTTGAATCCAATTGCAGCAGAGCACTCGTTCTTTGAAGCGCTCGTGAACACGTCGAGATTATAAACTCTGTCAAGAGTCTGAATGATTGAAGAAACGTTTTTTCTTCGACCCAATACCGAGAAGATCTCACCGTTAGAGCTAACATTGTTATGACTATTCAACAACGTTTCGAACCAACCGCTTCCTGACCTCTGCATCGACAATATCGCAAAGAACCTCACCGGATTATGCCCACATTCAGCTCTGTTTATAGGAAAAACACAAACAGAGATTTGAACAGACAAACAAAACAGAAAAGAGTTTGAAAATGTAGACAAGAACAGAGATGATTGATAATAGTTGGTACCTATTAAAAGTCTGTGGCTTTGGGTAGTGAATCCGAGTAACAACGTGTAACGAGTGAGAATCAACAGGGTTTGGAACAAGTTGGGAGCTTTGGAGATTGACATTACCAAACTGTTTTAAGCAAACGGAGCAGATGTAGAGACCACAAACCATAGCAAACACTAAAACTATCATCCTTAAGAACAATGGTGACCGCTTTGGTGGCTTTATAACAATCGCTGCACTGTCCTGTTACATCAACATCACAATCAGTCTTTAAATTGCAGAGAGGGGTACTAAACCCTAATTTAAACAGTTTTAAAGTGAATCTTCTTCCCCAATTGCTTTCTCTAGGTTTTTTTTTTTTCCTCTTTCAAAATTAGGTACAAGATTTGGTTCAAATTAAAGTTGGAATCAAGACTATACGAAAAAGATAGATTCCAAAAATCAATCCCATTTATTATATAATGGAGCAATAACAGAGAGAACCAAAAAAAAAAAACATAACTTTGAATCTTATGAAAAAAAAAAAAAAACAGATTTTTCAGGTAGATTCCATTGATAAAACAGACATGCATAGATACCCAGAAGCTTAAATCACAAAAAGATATATGAGAGAGAGAGAGAGAGATCAGAACCTTGCCGAATAAGCAGATGAACTCCGCCATTGATGCTTCTAGAAGCTTCTGGAACAGAGAAAACGAAAAAACAGGAGCTTAGTTACAGAGACGAGATAGATTCATGAATCCACTTCCGGGTCCAGAGAATCTGAGAAGAAACAAGGAGAAGAAGAAGGAGAAGAAGCCAAAAGAGTTTAGCATTTGGAGTCTGAGCAAAGATTTTGTATAATATAAAGTTTCCCTCGCGGAAAGTCGAGCCACTGTCATTAAAACATGGGGACTGTCTTTTTCTGCTTCGCTAATTAATCTCAGAATATGATAATTAAATTCTGTTTAATCAAAAAAATTAATTTCGATTTCCCTTTCTCCACAAAGTCAAAAGATTAGCAAAGCTTTCGGATCAGGGAATTATATTACTAAGCTATTAATATTTCCTGATTTTGGGATTTGACTTGTTAATACAGTATATCTGTCTCATTTGTTGTAATTACGTAAGTTCCTGAATTAGTTTTGACTTTTGAGGTAGTAGTAAATTAGACAAGAAATTTAAAGGTGTAAACATTTATTTCGAATTTTTAACTAATTAACTTATTTAATGAATACATTTAAACAAAAGTGGAAAATGCTAACAAAGTGTGAGCAAGAGCCTCTAGGTCACGCGCGACCATCTGGAGTTTCTGAACGTTACACTTTTGGTCTTTTGTTTGATAGTTTTGCTTCTTAATTACTCAAAATTTTAATTAAATTAGCTATGTTCGTCTTTAGTTTAAAAACTTTAAATTAATACTAGTGCACTACTTTACACAAAGGAATAATAATGACAAAAAATTATTCCATGGTGATTATATCTTTGTTATTAAATTTGAATAAATCTTTTAAAAATTAGAGATATTTAATCAACTTTTCTTTAGGACAAACCATGATTGCACATTACATTGTCTCAATTTACTAACCTTGTTAAGCGGATGTTATTATATCCCTTTTCGTCTAATTGTTTATATAGGTTCTGTTTATTCGGTCATTCGATTTATAAATTACAGCTTTTACCCATTGAACGAGTTTTGTGGGCTAAAGACTTAAATATCTAAAGCGGGAGCCGGGAGGAGAAGGAAATATACTTTTGAAGTTTTCCAATATTTTTCTATTAAAAATGTTGTTAGTTTGAAAGTGTTAATCAAGATATATATAGTAAAACAAATAGTTGCAATACTAAATTTTTTTTTTTTTAATCCTAAAGCAGCTAAGAGGAAATAAGTTTACATAAAATATTAAGTCATCTGCTTTTACGGAAAAAAAATGTAAAATAATACTATTAAAGAGAGTACATTTTCATAAATTTAGGCACAGAAAACACAGACGCATAAATGACAAAAGAAAACAAATGCAAACACATTAAAGTTCGAGCTACCGACACCGTACGTTATAACTGATCGGCTTATGAAACACAATCGATACTGTTTATTTGGTCTTTACGAGAATTCATGTAACACTCCAAATCACATGAAACTATATTGCTTCATCGTAGTTTCTAACTTTTCAAATATAATATAATACTAATTCAGTGTATAATTTAAAGTTTTGTTACTAGTATAAAATAGTGTAGCCTGGCTTGTCGCAGTTTGAGATGGTCCAGTGATGGTTCATGGTTGCGCCTTATTTGAGCAAAACCTCAATCCCAATTATTCTAGCCCGAGGCTGGTGTGATGGCATACGTCGATGGTATCTATTATATCTATCTATATGACTATATATACATATATATTTCTGTAATTACAATATCATTATTAGGGTTAGGCATGCTGCATGCAAATGAATATATAAATGAAATATATACAGATATATTATCATTATTAGAATTTGGCATGCGATATAATTTGCATAGTTCATCATGACTTGCATACAATCATGATATAATTTGCAATCTTCTCCCCCATCGTTATACAGACGAAAAGAAATACTAAATATTGGAAAAAATTAAAGCAGACTCAATTATTAATCACCCACCAAATTAGTTGTATTAATTTATTTATTTATTAATGTTTTGAAAAAATGTATCAGTAAAAACAAAAACAAAAGAGAAGAAGAGCTTATTTGTTTAATATTCCTAAGAAGCGAAAAGGATTTGGGTTGGTATCACATGGTTCGACTGTCTGAACGTTTGAGTGGGATCCAAATGGTGCGAAGACTTGAGGTCCATGGAATCGAGTGCAGACAAACTATTTTTCTTTCCCTGTGTTTGATAAAGATGTATTTTTTTTTTTTTTTGGGTCTAGTGATAAAGATGTATTTGTTATGGGAATATTAGTTTTGTTGATAGAGACCATATGAATCTGTTATGACAAACTATTTCTTTAACAAAAAAAATATTAGTTTTGTTGACTGTTGGGTTTTGGTTTTCGAAGGAGTTTTTGCTACCAAACATCAACATCAGGTTTGGTTGAGTGAGGAATTTTTTTTAACGAATTCTAAGTGGCGCTTAGAAAAAATACCGTATTATATAATTTTTTGAGAAAGAAATATTTTTTTATAAAATAATGATAAAAATATTACAAAATACTGATCTGAGATATTATAAAATTCATACATGGTTCAACAAAATTATTTTTTCCGAATTTTTTGATCGGAGAACCGCATATCCTTTAAGAAAATGAACCATATGATCCATTTTTTGAAAAGATATGGTTCTCTAACCCAAAACTTCAAAAAATAGTTTTGCTTAGCCATGTCATAAGTTTTCTAATATTTCAAATTACTGATTTTCTATGTAGACGTTGAAACATAAAAATAACCCCAATTATCCAAATTTCATATAAACTAGCAAAAAATAGTGTGGATGTGTTTTAAATAATATATTTTGGATTTTTATTTTGATAGTTAACTTTTTCTCTCGCTTTTTTTTTACGATTGTTTGTTTTATTTGATTTTTTTTCTGGATGATCTTTATAGTTTTTCTATACATCATCCACTTATTATATGGTTCTATGTATTTTAATAGTTAGATTAATATTTATTTGTATTATTTCACTATTTGATAGTTTATGTAAAAGAATAATTGAAGTGGACGACGGACTCTTATGTCAACACCGGAGAGCCTTCATAGTATAAATAGTTATGGAAATTATATTTTATGTTTACTATTTAATGATTTTAAAGTATTTTAATATAAATTAAATAATTTTTATATAATTAATAGTTGGAGATGTGGCAGTTTTTCATTTGATTAGCGTCAATTTATATGTCTGTTATATTTTTTTTGTTAAACCCAGAAATTTGACAAAGGCCCAATTATATGATATCTGAAACCCATTTATTTTGCTTGATTCGATCGAAAGTTAAAGCTCGTCTATATTTAAACAGCCCAATACGTTTTTCTTTTTGACATTAAAAAGCCCGATACTTTTTCACGGAATAGTATAGGCCTGGATTGCGGGTCGGATCCGCCCCGTCCGATCCGCTCCGCAGCGGGTTTTAAATTTTATATATCCGCATCGACCCGCCACGCAAAAGATTTGAACAAAAAGTATTTGACCCGCACCCGCCCCGCTTGAATTTAAGAATACCTGCGGGTTACCCGCGGATAACCCGCAAATATTTAAATAAAAATAAAAAATACATTTTGTATAATTTTAACAAAAAAAATCCTAATAAAAAAATCCAAACTATAAATATACAACTATACAACTTATTTAAAAAATTTTAAAAAATTATTAGCGAATTTATACATATATTACATAATATTTTAAAATTTTAATAATTTTTTTTAATAATTTTTTTAATAATTAACATTTAAATATATATATATATATATATATATATATATATATTAGCGGGTAACTCGCAAACCCGCAAAAAAAAATTAGAACACCCGCACCCGCCCCACAAAACCTGCTTTTTTGTAAAAAAAAATTTGTTTGACCCGCATCCGCCCTGCGGCGGGTCTAACGGGGCGGAATCCGCGGGTTGTGAACCAAATTCCCAAGCCTAAGTATGCTGTCGCTATTTTTTTGTAAAATTTGCATTTTGAGAAAGCTTACGAATGAAAAATTCAGAAACAAACTCCATTGCGGGATTATTAGTGCTATCTGAAAATCGAGAGATAATTTGATAAATACCAGAGTTCTTTTGTCGAAAACTGTGTACTCGTTTAAATTTGTTAGAGAAAAAAGATAATATGCGATTGAAAATTAAAAGGCGGGAAAAGATCTATTAGAATTTAAGAAAAGGAAAATAAATAAAAAAAGTAAATAAAATTAACTATAATATATGTCAATATTCTGACACGTGTCTTAATAAAATATTATAATTTATATTAACTTTGAAAAAGATTTATTAGAATTTAAGAAAAGGAAAAAAAAGTTAATAAAATTAACTATGATATATTTCTAATAAGATTAACTATGATAGAGAGTAGAGAGATCATATACGGGAGATGACTATGAAGAGAAAAAAAGGACTTTGTTTGCTCGGAGAGAGTTAATGGGAAGATCGTTAACATACTCGAATGACTCGAATTGCATACCCAAATTTTTAATGAAGCAGAACAGAAAAATATAGTTGATAAAATGTGTGAACTACAAAAGAAGTATGGTTAATGTTGCTTAGGTTCCGCAGAAGATTCTGTGTTTTGAATATTTTAATTGAAAACATATGGGAATTAAAATAAATAAACAACTCTTATGTTTCGATTTTGTGTTTTTAATATATATATATATATTTTTTAAAGTAATGATCCGGTTTTGTTTTCCAATTTTTTTTAAAAAAATCATTTTAATGGATTTAAAATTTTGTTATTACAAACCCGCGTAAACGTGGATTCTATATATATTGAATAGAATGTCAAATTAATTCAAATCCAAAAATACTTTTTTACAAGTATTTTTGTTTGAATTCTTTCAAAGCTTGAAAGCAGTTATAAGAAAAAAAAATCTTTGAAATTATGTTTGAGAGATTTGCTTAGATTTGAGGTGCAATTTTGACAATGTTACTTGACGATGTTACGGTCTTAAGGCAAACTATTTGAGGAGTCCATCTTCATAGTCATGGACCCATGTTGCTCGAATAGAACTGATTCGGTTTCTGATGTTTTTGTCAATGGACTTGATGAGTCGAGATGGAGAACTAAGCGTGTCTTTATGCCTCCTGCAGTTATATTCCCGCGAGATATGGTACACAGGTGAGTGGAAAACATATTTGAAGAGGAATAGCGATATATATTATCACAATGATCATAATTTTAAAATCATCTATCAAAACTGATATTTGTTCGCACATATATTTTTTTAAAGTATTGGGTGTATTGGATTTACTTTGAATATTTAAAATGGTTGTTTTTCAAATTAAACATTAACATAAATAGGCAATCTCAAATTTTAAGAAAATTATATGTTGATAAAATAATGTTTTTACATATAATAATTGAAAGCAGAAATTGCCACCGTTTCACACACACAAAAAATATCATTTAAAATATATACAAACAATATTGGATGTTAATTGGCAAGTTTTGCATCGTATACAATCGGCAAGCAATTTTTAGCAATTTGCAACAGTCACGAGAATATTGCACAGAAATTCACATTATTGTTATGTGGGTGCAAAACAGAAGAGAGACAGTTAAGTAATGATTGAGTTGGCTCGTGGGAAATACTATTGTTAAATTTAATGGTATGATGGATATTCAGACAGTGTATCGTGTGAATTCAAGAATTAATATAGGACGACGATAAATAAGAATCACAAGAGGATATTAATTAGTAATAATTTGTAAATTCATTTTACTTATTTATTAACAAATGTTCATTTCATATTTAGTAAAAGCAAATTAAGTGCCGGTACACCATTTATACCCCTGAGGCCCTGACCTCTCCCATTTAAATACTGTCCCACTTGATATTAAATAATCCATTTTTTATGTATGCGTAATGTCAAAAAAATTTTGATTTCACTGTGTATATTACAATATCTAAGCATGTGAATATGTTTGTGTACGTATTATATATTGCCACAACAAATCAGAGCATGTTACAGCATTCATTTCGTTATCACCTAACTGTTAAATACCGTCATGGCCCTAGATTTATTGTGTATTTGTACCCTCCGTTTCTCCTTATTAAGATATATGTCGACCCCCTTATAAATAAAGTTAAAATTTTATGACGCTATAGCAAAACTTATAAATACGACTATATTGTATGTTTTATAAATATTAGAATCCACACACACACACAAAAAAAAACACGAAAAAAAATATCATCATAGGAAAAAATTAAATAATTTGGGATCTTCCGTGGATGGTATTTTCGTTATTTATCTGTAGAGCTATGGATGTTATTGGCTTTTCGTATATAAACTCGCAATTATTACCACTAAAAGATAAACAAATCCCGATCTTATCTTAAAACCACGAGAATTTTATTCTCATTCTCTCTTTCCTTCGTTGATTCCATTGGAAAAGTAAATCAATTATACTACTAGTATTAAAAAATAAACAAAAACCTATTAATCTAAATACATTCGAATTCGTTATTCGAGGGGGGGAAATTAAAAAAGAGAGGATATGCACCGATTCTGAAACGTTTGATGCCGTTAAGCGTTAAGAACGTAGTGATTGAAGCCCACGTGTCGAGCGTATAGGCTACAAGATTATGATCTATATAACGGCGCCGTCAAATTTCCCGTTACATAATCAGCCTCCCTAATGGTCCCCACCACACCAATACCATTCCTTCTTCACACGAGGCTTTTTTCTCAGTGAAAGTGACAGAGAGTAGATCGTGGCCGTTAATAATTACGATCGTCATCACAAGTTAGTATAACAGAACAAACCAATGGTACAAGGAGCTAGAGAGAGAGAGCAAACACGCACGCACAACGAGAGAGAGAGAGAGAGAAAGAGAGAAAAGAAGGTGACGTCGGAGATCAATGGCGGCGGGAGAGGTAGGTGTGAGAGGTAGGAGAAGAGAACGAGATGCGGCGGAAGAAAATGAAGCCACGACGACGACGCCGACGCCGACGGTGAAACGAAGGAAGCTGGAGGAGGAAGTAGATGTAGAGTCCAGGATAATCTACTCTCCGTGTGTACAGACAGCGAATCGCGGTGGGACCGTGGCGAGAAATTCGGCCGGTGCGTCGGAGACTAGCGTCGTCGTCGTTCGTCGGCGAGATTCTCCCGTCGAAGAACAGTGTCAGATTCGTAGCTCGGATTGCGATTTCGATCGCGCGTCGGTCTCTTGCTGCTCTAGTAACAATAGATCCGAAGAGAAATCCAAGAGGAGGATCGATTTTGTTGATTTCGAGGTGAGCATTGTCGTCGTCTCTTACTCTCCCTCTCTCTCTCTCTCTCTCTCTGTTGATTTTTGATTTCCAAAAATTTCGTTCCATCTTTCAGGAGGAAGGTAACGGTGCTGATCGAACCGAAACGTCGTGGATTTATGATAACTTCAAGACGGCGAGGTTTGTTACGGAGATTTAAATTTTTGATCTTTGGAGTTTCGAATTTGAATCGTCGGTTACGAAATTGTAAAAAATCGGAGTTTCTCATAGAGATATATAAATGTGACTTTTGATCTCAAAAAATTCAGGAGAGATCCATACAGCGAGCAAAACGAGGAATCGGTCAACATGGATTCGGCAGCTACGGAGAACAACCAAGAGGTCGAGTCTCGCCGCCGGTTAAGGATGCAGAAAACGAGCCGTGAGACGGTGAAGGAAGCCGAGCTAGGAGATTTTTTCCAGGCGGCGGAGAAAGATCTCCGGGATAAGATGCTGGAATGTTCTAGGAAGTAAGTTTTTGATCCTCTCCATTTCAGCTACGGCAAAATCAAAGATTTTTTTTAAAAAACGAACGTTTTCGAGAATCATCTTGGAAATGGATTTGCAGGTATAACTTCGATTTCGAGAAAGATGAGCCACTTGGTGGACGATACGAGTGGGTAAAATTGAATCCTTGAAGACGAAGACGATGATTATCGATCACTCGCCACGTACTTATTATTATTCTCTTCTATAATAGTAGTAATAATCTATTTAAAAAAAATGTAATCTATTGATTTTTCTTTCCAAAAAATTGTAAATATCTCTCAAATAATCAAGAACCTTAATTAGATCCATGTTTTTATCTCCATCAGCTAAGTAAAACCTAAGAGTGATTAAAAAAGTTATTGAAGAAAGAGCATAAAAATAAAATTTGATGTAATATGAAGACGACGTAAAACAAAAAAATATAAAGAAAACCAATTTAGACGACATAATAATTTATAGCTACCATTATTGATGTGCTTATTATACCTTCTTCTCATTCTTCGACTCTTTTCTTCGTTACATAAATATGTTTTCGTGATAGTTTTTTTTTCCACTTTCCACCATTATTGGATTTTATTTGATCTGTTTAACAATGAAAATAGAAGTGTAGAGCAGAAAAAGGTGAAACTGAGACGGATGACGTGGCAATGGAATATTACTACTACTGTTTATTCATCAGGCTTTTTCAGTGTAAAAAAACAGTACATTTTATTCTCACTTGGATTTTAGTGATTAACTATGAACTTATGATTCACATGCTATTAAACAAAAATATACTGTAACTATTTCCAGATTCCATTTTTAAATTCAAAATTTTTAGTTTGAAAAATTAGCTTAAATATAGCCTGTTCCAGTTTTTCCTTCTCTTTTTTTTTTCTCCAGCTAAATAGCCATTTGTAGTTGCTTTATTTTATTTGTGTGAATTTTTATCTATCTTACGTGGGATTTATTAGAAATGATTGGTGTTTATTTCCAGGTCCGTTTTCTGCCAGTAAAGAAATTGGTCAATCGCAAATCTTTTTATACCAAACTCTGCCATTATTATTATAACACTCTTTAATTTCCTAAACCGAGGATGACTTTATTAATAACTTTTTCCCCCTTTGATTTTGGTCTCTCCTTTTCTGTTCTTTTTTGTCATTATTATCTCTCTTACTTTAAAAACACCAGAACACAAGATTCAACGATTCAATGAAAAAAATTCAAAAGTTATGATTAAAATGTGTAATTAATTGTCGTACTTGTACTGATCAGTTGAAGAGACTGACACAACACAAAGATGCGGGAATGTACACTAAAACCCAAGAGGCAAAGTACCTTTTTTGTTAAATCCTTTTTTCTTGCCAGCAAAAGCCGAAGAGAGTTGGAAACTGTTCTTGACTTATTCGTTTTATACGTTGGGCTTAGCAGCCCAATAGATAATTTTCTATACGTATCTTTGACGCAGCTTTTATGAGCTATAATTGATAATTCTATGTATGTCACTTCGTATTTGATTTGCATCATTTTTTCCGATGCGTTAACATGAGAGCTACTCGTAACGAAAGAACATGAATATACTTTATCAATAACTTTTCTGTATACACCGGGTTATATATGTTATTAGGAAAGTTACTATATTAGTAAAAGTCGGAACCACGATTTTGTATACACTGATAATTTGTTAATCAAGAGTTCTACAAATTCGGCTTCTATTGTTAACCTAAAACGGTATTGAACTTTTAGCGATAAGCTAGATATTTTAGAGTTAAGTTGGAGTGATAAGTGATTATAAAATAGTTGAAAACTGTATAAAAAAAGATGTAGACAAAAGCGGTACAAAAAAATTGAGTGTAATACTGTTAGTAACGCTTTCCGTAGTACTTTTGTGATTAGTAACTATTAAAAACGGTAAAACTTATACCGCAGTTTTTTAGTAAAGCTTTTGTTTACCAATCAAAACCATTTCATTTGGAACAACTTAAAACAAATTATTAGAACTAAATTTATAAAATGCTTGATTATTTAATGCATTAGTTCAAAATGATTTATAAATAAATAGATAAAATAATACTCCATTTGTTCCTTAAAAAAGTTTTTTTTATGATTTTTACACATATTACGAAAACACATTAAAACTTGACAATAAATGTATTATTTTCTGTGATTAACAATTTTCTATAAATTTAAACCAATAGTAATTCAATAAATTCAGTTGCTTTTCTTGAAATTTATAATTTATCATTATTAACTACTAAAAGTGCATAGAAAAACTAAAACATCTATCTATTTGAAACAAACAAAAAAATCCTAAAAAGTCTTTGCTTATTGAACAGAGGGAAGGGAGTATAAATTAAGAACGAGACGTTCCGTATAACTATGATTAAAATCATGATATTCTTCTAAATTAGCAGTGAGCCAGTGATATATCATCAGTGCTTGCAAAATATACTGAACGATCTAAGATAGTATGTCGTCAGACAAAGTGCATATAAATGTAACAACTTATAATTAAAAGTAGGGATAAAACTCTCTCTTTTTTTTTGGATGGTACACACAAATCTTCCACTTGCATTAAGAAAATGGAGATGTTCCCAAAAAAAATTGTTTCTAGAACAAGACAACAAACTGACAAGGACAATAAGAGTTGCTGGAACCATCTTTGTCCAAAGAACATATAGGTACAGTCAATCTAGATTATCATAAATAATTTATATTAAATTTCTAGAAACCAAAGTGAGAGCTCTACAATTCCTTCATCATGTATCTCCAACTTGACACTCCCTCGTCGCAACATTTCCTGAAACCCAAAAGATTTTCATTACTTTAAATTTTAAAAAATTTGTTGTATACCTGAGACCCAAAAGATTAAGAATTTTGTTGTATACCTGAGACCCAATAGATTAAGAACTTTTTGTTGTATACCTGAGATTGTTTTGTGATCTTGACCTAATGAACAAATCCCTTCTTCATTGATCTTGTCCGTCTTCTTGGATCTAACATGGACACTCTTGAGGCCCAACAGCTCCTTCCACGTGCCCTTTGTGGAAAAGGGCGAAGAAGGCAAAAATAGTGGCCTGAGGGAAAAGATATTGCCATCGACTACAGAATCCTCTTCGTCAACAAGAAGCTCTTCTCTCAATGTCCTGGTCTCCTTAAAAGGTAAGATCTTTCCTTTGAGGAAGATCTCATCGGCGGGAATCATGGCGTAATCAGTGACTGAGAACTCGAAATCAGAAGAGGGCTTGGAGAGAGAGCTTCTCGTGTTGGTGTTGTTGCTCTTAGCATTATAACTCTTCTCCGATCTGATTTCGACAAAGTCGTTAGAAAAAGAGATTCTAGCAGCAGCACCATTTATGGAGTTGTGCATTTCTAAGAATGCCATTGTGTTTTGACGCTTACAAAGAAAAGACTTGTTGAGAAAAAGAGATAGAGGGATATATATGGATACTCAATAGCAGATATAATGAGAGATCTAAGCTTTTAGTTTGTAACTTTAATTATATACAGGAGTCGCGATGAGATGATTAATGTCCAACTCATAGATTAATCATTAATTAAGCTCGTATTTTTTATTTTATTTTTAAACAACATGCATTAGCATAAACTACTAAACTGCATGTCTTGTCTATAAAACTCGATCTATATGATTATTTCTCGGAAAAGTTAGCAAAAAAAGTGTTAAATATATCATTCATTGGCAAGATATTGATCTTCGTATCTTGAGGGGGTTAAAAATCACATGGGGGCACGTGAGAACTATCCATTGTCCATTGTTATTTCTTGTTCTGTTGATTACCATCCAATTAATAACTAAGGAGTATATGAAATCTCAATAATGATTTGGCATAAAAAGTTCTAATTAATATCTACGTACATACGATTGTAACGTGCAGTCAAAGGACCACGGTTGTCAACAACGGGCTTTCGAAAGTTCCATTGAACCATGTTTCTGCCACGTGTTGAGCTGGGAAGATGCCACTTTATTCTGGTCGTGATTGGTCAAAACAGCAGTTTCGTATCACTATAGGAAAAATATCAAAACATCCCTAGCTAGTTAAGCATTTTTTAGAGTAACCAAAAACTGATATCAGTGACTTGGAATTTCGTTTTCAAAGTTGAATTTCAAATCATACTCTGCTTTGCAAAAGTGTTTAGTATTATTCTACCTATTTGTTATATCGTGAATCAAATGATTAGCTTTCAGTTTTGGATTTTCTTGCTTTTTCATAAATTGAACATACATACCTGTGGATAAGCTGACAAACATGGAAGCAATTACCTGCGCGAAGTGAGAATTTTATAATTTTTCTTTTAAGTAAAATTGAATTTAAAATATAATAATTTCTAACTATTTAAATAAATATTTTTCATTAAATTCTTAATGGAATATATTTTTGAAATCACCAAGTTTATGACAAGGCATATTTTTTAAAGTAACTTGATTGATTATGAAAAAGTTAGAATAATAACTTTCCTTTTTATAATGAAACACACAATAAATAAAAATTAGAGGTTTGCGATTTTGGTAAGTTTTATTGTAATTAATGAATTCGTACTTAATAAAATAAATTAAAATAGACTTATTTTGGGACTTCATGAAAGTGGCAGCGAAGGAATATATTTTCGTCGATTTGTTTCCCTAAACTTATTTTGGGACTTAACGAAAGTGGACATATTTAAGTCACTTAATGTAAATAATTCCGTTGGTCATTATTCCAAAAGTTTGGAATAAATAGAAGTAGGTTTATATAATTTTAATTTTATTACTAATGATGCATAATATTTTTTATATAAGTATAAAATTTCTGGTTATATAAAAAAATACTTAATGGTAAAATTTATTCTATTTTTATTACTAATGATGCATAATAATTCTTATATATATTTTCTGGTTATAACAAAATACAGAAGGCGGATAATGGCATATAATGTAAATAGTTTATAATTTTAATACATAAAATAATTTATAGATATCTAAAAGAAACTAATTAGGAAACATATGAAATGTCTTTGTGAAAGTGGTTGTGTACATATTATATTGTCTTTGATGTCTTAAGTTCGATTCCCCAAAAACGAAATTAATATTTTTTGATTTATACATAATTTAATTATTATTAATTTTATTAAATGATATGTCAGAATGAATGTGGTGGTGACACATCAGCAAAATGGCACAATTGTAAATAAAAGGGTTTTTGAGAATGTTTCTCAAATAATATATAGGGGATGCATAATGATGCATAATAATTTTTATATAAATATAAAATTTATGGTTATATAAAAAAATACTTAATGGTAAAATTTATTCTATTTTTATTACTAATGATGCATAATAATTCTTATATATATTTTTTGGTTATAACAAAATACAGAAGGTGGATAATGGCATATAATGTAAATAGTTTATAATTTTAATACATAAAGTAATTTATAGATATTTAAAAGAAACTGATTGGAAAACATATGAAATGTCTTTGTGAAAGTGGTTGTATACATATTATGTTGTCTTTGATGTCTTAAGTTCGATTCCCCAAAAGCGAAACTAATATTTTTTGATTTATACATAATTTAATTATTACTCCCTCCGTTCCTTTATATTTGTTGTTTTAGAGATTCATTTTTGTTTCAATTTATTTGTTGTTTTCGACACTTTTTATGTAAAGTTAATAAAGTAGTATTAAAATCTGGATAAAAACTTTTTCCAAAGATTCTCTTTCCAAAAAATGACTACTTTTTTTATTTAAAATATTATTGTAGTTACATTTTTTTGTAATTAAGTGAGTTTCTTAATATGCGTGAATTATGTTAAAACAACAAACAATATGGAACGGAGGGAGTATTAATTTTGTTAAATGATATGTCAAAATGAATGTAGTGGTGACACATCAGCAAAATAGCACCATTGTAAATAAAAAGGTTTTTGAAAATGTTTCTCAAATAATATATAGGGGATTCTATTTTTTTTATTTTTTTCATAAATCAAGTTCTATCATACATATCTATAATCTATCTACACTTTTATTCACATCACAAGAAACATGAATTTATAATCTACAACAAATTGTATGTTTGAGGGTTGAACCCTAAACCTTTTGGTGTGAAGGCTTTTTCCCTTTAATCATTTAGCCAATTGTTGGACCAAAAACGTTTTCATGCTTATAGACTTGACTTTGTAATATTATATTTTTTTGAACAATATAGTGTGAATAAAAAGCACATGGGAACGACATTGGACTCTTGGGACATCACTCTTTTTCATTTCATCGTTGTATCCGCGTCAAAAGGCCCAGTCCCCTACCTCCACTATACTTTATTTATAACTTATAAGTAAAATATCTAAATTACATTACTAAACATAGTTTTTGGCCTCTGGTCCAAATCTACTTTTCTTCTTTTCACTTTTGACATTTTTACTACCAGTTGACATGGACTGTTCTAATTCCGTAATGATTTCAAGAAGTGGCCACATTGGCATACATAGAAGAAGAATGAAGAAGGTGAGATTTTGAAATGGACTTGTCTTTTAAAAATGGCAATTCCACTTTAGTGTTTCATTGCAACTATCTGCAAGTGGACTTGGAGAGATGAGAGAGAGAGAGAGAGAGAGTGAGTGGTGTGTGAAAGGGACAGTAGAAAGAGTGAAGGGGTTTTGATTTGTCTTTTCTATATCTCCAAGTCATCGGTGGGGTTTCTTATGTATGACCAAAGAGTGGCATTGAGTCACCACCAAGAAAGTGTCACTCTGTTTTTACTCTTACTTATCTCTCTCTCTATTTGTTTACCCATTTTTGTCACCTCTTTTGCCTTTCTTACACCACTTTTCATTTTAGCCCTTATTAACACAAAATTTACCCATTTTTGTCTCATCCTTTACAGTCTGCACTAATTTTCAGTTCAAGAGTTACAAAAAAAAGTTGTGGAGTCAGCTGATGAATGTTTTTGCAACTGTTATTTTTTTTACTTCTAAATAATTTTGAAAGATTATATAAAAAAAATGGCAAGATTATATGGTTTTATCTACTATATATATTTTGAAAAAATGCTAGGAAGTAAATATAAATTTTGGATGAAAACCTTTTACAAACAACGATCACTCAAGCAAAACTGATTCTCTTTTTATTACCCATCCTGCCATCCATTATTATTAATTTATTATTACACTTGAAATCAAATGTTTTAAATGAAACAAATTAAGGTGTTAAGAAAAAAAATTTGGTGAAGACTGCCATACAAACAAAAAACATTTTTTTATGACTCCAAAAACTATTAACTTTCGTACCATTTTATTGACCAGCTAACTCCCTTTGTCGTCCAAATTGCAACTAATTAAACAATCTCAATGCTTTCCCACGTTACCAAAGGAAAATTGCCTGCGGGCCAAGAAAAGAAGGAAATCATTAAACATGGGCTTTGGGTTGGGGTCTCGATTTCATCTATACTTGGAACCTTTTCGTCTTCCCAATCTGCAAACTTAGAAACAAACAATCAACCAAAACCATGGTCCCATACTGAAAGCAAAGCATATATGATGAAGACAGATGAACCATGGTGTCGTACTCGAAGCAAAGCAAAAAGCATTAAAAAAAACCCAATATTATGTGTCTCATGAGAAGCCCATTACTCCATGTAATTAGGAGTTTTATCAAGTTGGGATTTATATATATATGTAGGCCTGAAAGTTTCGGGACGCATTTCCAGTTTCCACCCGTATCCGTTTCAAATTTTTCGTCTCGTTCTTTTTTTCGCTAAAAAAAATTCCTATTAAAGACTATTTACTTTTTCAAACGGATACAGAAAGTATACGTGAAGGAAACAAATATGAGATCGGGTACCAGAACTATCCGTTTAAAAATTTTATATATCTTTTCGAATTATCCCAAATTTTTCCGAATTTTCTCGAATTTTCCCGCATTTTCCCAAATTTTTTCAAAATTTTCCAAAATATATGTCCCAAAGTTGATCATTATCTAAAATAATTATCCGTTTGGAAAGAGATTTTAGGTAAGGAAATTTCACAAACCCGTCCCGTTCCCGTTCCGTTTTTATCGGATTCTCTTTTTTTTAATTGTTTTTCAATTCCCAAATTTTTTTGTTACCGTCTCATACCCGTAAATTCATGTTTTGCATCCTGAAAATTTTAGGGCTATATACATGGGTGTGATGACAATAGATTAAGTAATTTGTGAGTTGCCACTTTGTACTGTTACATAATTATTTAATGTAGTGTAAAGGAAAAACGACAAAATGGATTGCTGTAATCAAATTAGCAGACACAGGGTATATGAGTAAAAGAAATGTCAGGCCCATGGGTTTAATCATAATATGAAAAGCCCATTTAAAGTGTAATGCCAATAATCAATAACATCCAAAGGTTTCTCACCTATACAATAAAAGGTCTAATATCTCCCACTAATATACAAAATATATTTTGTCCAATGTCGAAAATAGCTACATCACAAACCCGAGCTAAAAAATCGAATTCCAATAATATCATTTATCCAATTTTTTCCATCGGGACAAAAAAAAAAATAATGATTGAAACTATTTTTTTTTTTTAAAGAGAACAAAATAAAAATACTTTAAAAATCTTTTTTTACAGAATACGAGAAACCCTAATAGGCAAACCGTTAGGAAAATCGACGAAAGGAAAAGCAAATGGTTGATCATCTTCTGCTAATTCCCAATTAAAATTAAGAACAAGATGATGAATAAACACTGCCATTTCTAGCTTCGCTAACTCCGAACCAGCACATAGCCTTGGCCCTCCTCCAAACGGCATGAAGTTGTTCCCCCACGTCGAAATGCTACCAGACGACCCGCACGCTCCGTTGTTTTGCTGCCGAAACAAACGACACACAGTTTTATAAAGACAAAAAAAAGGGGAGACGAACACGTGCTTGTTGGCACCACCCCACGTGGGTCATTAATCATCTTACCTTCCCCACTCACTCTAACATCATGACTCCCATTATTATTATTAATTTATTATTCAAGTATTATCCCACAAATCTTTTTTCTTTTCTATTTCTACTTAAGCCGATTTGATAGATTAATTAATAACACGTGGGACCGGCCAACGTGGCAGAATCTAACACACGTACAAGTCGTCGGGCGTGTGAGATCCGTCAATGCCGTAGTACCATCATCCGTCAAATCTAATCTACCAAAACTCGATTATAAATCAACGGTCACGATTAAATTGTGGGACCCAGAGTTTGATGAGGTTAATAAGAATTTATGCAGTTCCTATACGTCATTAAAGACATACCATCCTACTAATTAATTGTCTTCGCGTACACCAACACCACCACGTCTCTCTCTCTTTTGTCCAACTTTAATTTCACATGATATTTTAATCTCTATGTTTCATGTGATAAATGATCGATGACGTGTTAAGATCTAACTTTCAAATATCATTAAAAACAAAAAAGTTTTTGCCTAATTAATGGTTCTCGTATAGTATCTATAGACAGGTTTAGTCAATGCATATGCACGTATGACGTATCAATTCATGCATAGATGAAACTATATATTATATAACACTTGAAATTAACTAGATCGAACATTATTTACCTGTTGCCATCTCCAAGGATTAAAGAGATTAGGTTCGTCGTAACGAGAATTATCCAAATGTACGGCTGAGATCACCGGTAACACTTTCCACCCACTCGGGATATCGTATCCTTTTTTTCCCAACAATAAAAAAAAGATAAAAGTATTTAATATGAAGTTAAAAAAAAAGTATTTAATATTTTTTCAGCCAATAAAGAGTTATATAATTCGGATTTCATTATTCTTTTTTGTATGCATATAAAAAAGTTTACCTTTGTACCGAACGTCTTTGAGTGCTTTGCGATGCAAAAACCTTACTACGTTTCCCAGCCTAAGAGTCTCATTAATAACCTTCATCAGACCAAATAAATAAATTTCAATAATTGTGTTCTAAAAAGAAAACTAAATATAAAAGTATTAAAGAAAAATAACATACGCATTGAGTGAAATCCATTTTCTTGTAATCATCCCAATTCAATTCTGATTCTCCAAGTTCCTTCTTGGCCCTCGCGATCTCAAGATGCTCTTCCTTCAAAAGAGTTTAAACCAATAAACATAAATTAATAACAATTAAATATACTTAACATGCGTCATTAGGAATAGTAATTAACTCGTACTGTTATTATAATCAATCTTACCCTAAGCTCATGAACGGCTTTAGGACAAGCTTGTAAGAAGAAGATAGCGAGAGCAATGGCGACAGAAGAAGTTTCGTGTCCGGCGAACAATAAACTAAGAATGAGATCGAGAATTTGCTCGGTCGATAGATTCGAATGTTTTAAAACCCATCCTAAAAGATCATCGTCTGTTCTATGTTTCCTCTCGTGATGATCACTCTTACTAGTCGTCTCTGCTTCATCCTCTATTTTCACTTCCACTTCTTCGTCTTCTTCCTTGATCTCTGATTTTCTCTCTTCCATTTTCCTCTCGATAAACTTCAATATCGTCGCTCGTGACTGCACAATTTTTTATTTAAATCATAAATAAAATAAAAACATTATCTCTACGAAAGGTTATGCCTTTACAGCAACAAAAAAAAAAATCAAAATTTTGAGGTTCAATAAATGTACCTGAAGTGCTTTACGATAAGCAGTTCCGGGGAGATTGAGAGGAGCAGAGACAACACCTTTCATGAAAGTCACATACTCTTTCTTTAACTGCTCTGTTTCTTCTTCTCCAGGATCCATACTCATTATATGCTTCGCCATTAGATTGAACGTAAACTGCTCAATTTAAACCCACAAACAAAAACTTAGATTAAAAAGTTTCAGAAACAAAAACACAATTCAACCAAAGAGAAAACAAAAAAAAAAACCTTTTTGGCCTCATCTTGAGCAGAGAAAACAGAGTGTTGTTGCCAAGAATCAAGAACGAACAAAGTGTGTCTCTCAACGTCTTTGAGAAGAATGGTTCTGAGACGAGCGTGACTTAGAAAGTTAAGCGAGATGCTTCTCATGTCTCTGTGCATGTCCCCAACAAGAACAAGCATCGACCATTTACCAAGAATCCCACCGATACTTCGAGGATAACTACATTCGAAGAGTCTCCCTTCGTTCTGTAATATGAATCTGTTGAGTCCTGCATCAGCTGATACTATCGTTTGCTCTCCAAACAAACTCGATCTGTATATCTTCCCATACCTAATTTTATAAATATTTTAAAACCCTAACATTAGTCAAATTCCATACAGAAACAAAGGATTTTTTCGAGTTTGGAGATGTGTTTAGTTACTTGGAGACATGTTGTTGCATGAAGTCACCGAGAGTCGTGGCGGAGTAAGGTCTGAGATAACCGATGGTTTCGCCGAGAAATGGCCAACCGGGTTTTCCCGGAGGGAGATTGAATCTGTGTCGGCTTCTTCTCTTCAGTAGAATCAAGAAGAGGAGAAGAGACAGAAGCGATGGGAGAAGAAGAAGAGGGAAGAGAGTATGCTCTGTTTCGAACATGGAGATTCTCTCTCTTTATCTCTCTCTTCGTCTCTCTCTCTTCGTCTCTCTCTCTCTCTGTCTCTGTGTGTTTTGCCTTTTTCTTTTTCTGAGGGATTGGGAATCGGACCTCTACTGAAAAAGGGAGCTTCTGTTTGTAAGAGGGGGTTTTAAAGAAGTCAGAAAAAATTAATTTAATTATAATTTGTTATCATCGTCATAAATTTAATCAATCTTCCGATTAAGCTAACCTAACCAATCGGCTTCCTGGCTTTTGTTTTTCCGTATTCATTACTTTTGTTGCCTCGTTATGCTTTAAAATCCTTTATTTATTATATTCAGAAAAAAGTTGCAGAAAGCTGCGATGCGCAAATAAGTTTAACAGCTATTTTTTAAATATTTAAGGATATTTGATTATATGATCATCTTTATGTATAATTCTCTCACATACGCTAGAGTACAATCATGTTTTCACCGTGGTAGAAAAAAACTACGAGAGAGTGAGAGAGTGTGTTATTTGTCTAAATCCAAAGAATTAAAGGTAACCGTACACTACACAATTAAAAAATTCGGTGATAGTTTGATCATAACGTACAAGTTTATGAATTACTATATCTGATCAAGTCTGAGATTTTTTTTATTAATAACCCATTCGTGCTAATAATATAAAACAGTTTTGATAAATGCTCCAGCAGAATCCCAGGAAGTCCGGTACGGTCTCTATCTCGGTTTGATTGAGAATTACAGAAATACCCTCAGGATTTTGGAAAGGAAGGACTTCACGAGCAGGGGTAGAACAGTGAAAATGTCAGAAGGACCCCTACACGAGCGTGCGGTCAAAGACAGAGTTATTAGATTATTACCGAACTGGACAGTCAAACCCGTAGACTTTTGGCATTGTCTTTTTTTGCCCCTCCATAGTCACTAACACTCATTTACTCCATTTTATATTGTGAAAAAGTGTAAAATAAATAAAATAAAAAAGGTTTTAGTTTTTTTTTTTTAATTGTTGTTCCAATTCTGAATCGCGCCATGAAAATAGTACTAATTAAGTAATATATAAATTATTTAAATATTAAAAATTGAAGCTAAATTAGTTTTTCTATTTTTATATGAAATTAGGAAAAAAATTGTTTAATAATTTAAAAAATTATATAATTTGAAAAGTAAATATGTTTTTCTAAACTTAAAACAATTTTATTGAACGATAAAATTATAATATATTTGTAAATTTAAAATTATAATGAATATTCGATTTAAAATTATAATAAATATTTGATATAGGAAATAACAACAATGAAATAAATGATAAAAGATACTCTCTCTATTTCTAAAAAAAGTTGTTTTGAAATTTTTACACATATTAATAATATATATTAAAACTTAACTATAAATGCATCATTTTTGTAATTAACAATTTTTTATAAATTTAAATTAATAGTAATTTTCAAAATTTAATTAATTCTTTTGAAATTTACAATTTTTTATCATCGACTAAAAAAAAATGCATATAAAACTTAAAACATATGTCTCTGTAAAACAAAAATAAAATTTAGAAATTCTTTCTTTTAAAAACAGAAGGAGTATATTTTTCTTTCAAAAATTATAATATTATCTTTAGTATATAAATTTCCATCTTTCACACCGTTATCTTTATAAAGATTCATATGTTAATATTATTCTTTTGATTTTTTTTATCCATTCATATTTAGTTATTTTCACTAGTCATGCTTTAAATCATTTGCATTGTTCTAATGATAATTTTTATGTTAGTTATTATTTATTTTTTGGTGCTAATTATTAATCCTTTTATAAAAGTATTTGTTTATTGAATTTGTTAGAGCATTAAAGAGCTTGTTTTCATTGTCTATCTGAAATCCATGTTTCTGAAATCCATCAATTTCGTGAAAATTGTTTAGAAAAAATAATATTTGATTAACTAAAAGTAAATAATTTATATTTTGACATATTTTTTTTCAGTTTTCACTTAACATAGTTTTTAAGATAAGGAAAACAAAAACAAGAAAGAAAATATCAAAAAAATCTTTGAGTTCAAGATGTTATTAATACTTTTAGAACTCAATGTAATTTATTCTAATACTAGGATATACTTACTCATTCAAAGTTTTTACATTTAATTTTTCTTTTATTAAAATTATTTTGATAAAAATGAAAATTAATAATACTCAACGGTTTGCACTAAGATAAAATAAAAATGCAATGCTCAACGGTTTCTTAAATTAATAATAGCATTGAATACATAAATTTATTATTTGCAGATAGAATTGACTATCACAGTTGTAGAGACTGACATTATGGCAACAAGAATATAAGTACGTAAAGTATAAGAAAAACAAAAAAGAAGTAACTTAAAAATCTTCGTGGCCTTGCCAATATATGAACAAACTTTTTTTGTCAATGGTTTTTAATTTGCTGTTCGTTGATAGTTAAATTTGTATAGAAATCAGAAAGATAAAATGTATGCATTAAAAAATGTATTTTGAATAAACATCTCTAATAAAAATATGGTAAACTGTTCTCTTATTAAATTCCATCTAACAAAAAATATGTTAAAGATGCATTAAAGAAAGCAATTTAATAGTTGCAGATGGTTACACGCTTGTAGAGGTCTTCGAAACTGCAACCCAAAAGATCATTGAATGGAATCCAAGAAAAAAATCAACAAACGACAAAAAAATCGTTTTTTATTGTAGTGATTGTAACATATTCCATAATTGACGACAAAAAAGTAACATATTCCATATTTATTACGACGCGTGTAAATTTCATTTACTACATCACATAACAATAGTATAGCATACTGAAATATTTAACAAATATGAAAAATCCACAAGTTAATATGGATTTTGAGATAAAATTTAGAGTAAATAATATATGTTCATTCTATAATATTTTTAAATGATAGATGTTTTGAAAAAAAAAATTTTGTTTCAAATTGTTAATTGTTCTTCTAATAATTTTTATTACCGATATTGTAATATTTTATTTTAGATTCGAGATGGAAAAGAAAACTAAAAATTAATTTTTTAGAAAACAATATTTAATTTTTTGTTTCAAATTGATGAATATTTTTTGAAAAAGTGTTTTTAAAAAATTATAATTTATCTATTTTCAATGCATAATTAATTCTATATTTGTATTATATCTATTTATTTTTTGTTTGTATATAAAATCTATTTTTTATGACAATAATAAATAAGACTAAAATTTTTGTTTACCAAGATTCATTAATACATATGATTATATGAAAAACTCAAAATATATCTAAATTTGAAAAAGAAAAAATATTATTTTAAAAATCTTTGTGCAATTCATATAAATCGTCAAATATCCAAACTATCAATTTAACATAAACAAAATAAAAGAAGGAAAAACTTCATTTTAAACAAATTTAAATATGAAATAACCAGAAGTCAAGAACTTATATTTATATCAACTAACAAATACTTCTCTATGTTTCAAAATGATACTAGATGTTTTAGGTTTTTTACGCATTCGTATCATTTGAAAAGGTACTAATGTTCCATCTCAAAATAAAAAAAGGAAAAAACTTCATTTTAAACAAATTTAAATATAAAATAACCAGAAGTCTAGAACTCATATTTATATCAACTAACAAATACTACTCTGTATGTTTCAAAATGATACTAGATGTTTTAGGTTTTTTGCACATATTAAAAAAAAATTATAAATAACTATTCTAATTTTGTTTTTATTAATTATTACATAACTTTTAAAAAAATTATTACAGAAATAAATTAAGCAAAACATTAAGGTTTTAAAAATAATAATAATAAATTAAGTAAAAAAATAACAATAACTACATCTAGAAAAATAAAAACATCTCACTGTTTAAAAGAAAAAAAAATTCCAAAACATATATCATTTTGAAACTGATGAAGTATTCTATTGTAAATATTTTTCAAAATCGTTATCCCAAATTTTTATCGAATATTTTGGAAATCCAAATAGGGTCGATATTGATCGTGAGAGAAAGCTGGCAGGGACCATTGTTCCACAACCTTTTGGTTGTCACCTCTTATTCTCTTTGATAATTATTCACATACTCCATGGGTCACTACTCTTTTTCTTTTCTTATTTTCGTTCTCTTTTCAATGCTCTTGTTAAATTTGCTGGACTAGCACAAGAATCATAAATTCATAATCATGATTGGACTGATCGAAAAATGGATATTCACTCTCGTATCTGTATATTATTATAATCAAGATTTGAAATCGCAAGAAATGATGCATGTAACTATGATCGGACATATAACGATATTCTCTATCCAAACCGAAATAGAAATTTATTTACATTCTGTTCGTTAATAATCTCTTATATATATCTTTTGTTTTTGTTATAACTGCAACAAAAGTAAACTAAACCAACCTTAATGCAATGAAAACTAACTAAACATTTATTATAAATTAAAGATAGAGAAATAGAAATTTTTTTGGGATGACTTCTTAATATTTTAACTAATTTTCTAATTCAAAATTGAAATAACTATTTTCAATTTTTTTTGTTTAACAGCATTTTTATTAAAACAGAAAACTTAATTTGTCGTTACATGGAGAAATAAAACTTATATGAATGATTATTATCCGTATACTGTTTAAATTAATACTAATATAAGAAGTTAAAAAGAAAAAAAAAATAAAGCTTGTTTTGCCAAAGAAAGTTTAGCCCTAGGAAAAAAACCCGGACCCAAAAATTCGAATCGAAACCGATCCGAAATAACCGGTTCTGATCGGATTCGGTTATCAGTATTTTACCTGATAGATTTTTAGTTTCAGAACCGTAGGTATCGGTTCGGTTTCGGTTCTTACGCGAAACCGATCGGTTATCCGATTTTTTTTGTTTACCATTAAAAAGTTGTGATCGAGTGAGGGTTTTGAGGGACAATTTTTCGACTAACCATAGGGATCCAGAAATCGATCTACATATGGATTCAAAGGTCTCCCAGTCAGCTATTCATATCTTCTTTATGTTACCGATATTAAGGTATATTCGATTCGGAAATCAGTTCGCAAGTTGACGAAAATTTACTTTTCTAAAAATTCTAGTTTTAACTTGATTTTTGTTCGGGTATTTGGTTACATTTAGGATAAACGGGTATATTTTTTACTATTTTGGGTCTAATCGGATAAAAAAGTCCGAACCGAACCGAAATTGTAAGAGAACCGATTTTTCAGATTTTAAACGGTTATGAGATTTGAAAACCGAGCCGATCCGAAACCGGTAGGAACCGAATCGAAACTTTTTCGGTACCTATATAGATATAAATTCTGTGTATCCGAAAAATCCGAAACTAATCGATTTCTATTCGGAATCGAATCGAATACCCAAATGTCCATAACTTGTAGCTCAAACTGAACCAAGAAAATAAATATTCCCATCTACATCCATCCTATAGTATCATACTTTGTATATTATGTATGCGGTTTCAAATTTTAGCCACAAGTTTTTTCCATGTAAATCGTATGTACGTCAATTTATGCGTACGTATATATATACTGTATTTTTTTTTGTCGGCGGATCATGCCGTATTGACTTTATTTCAAGCCGTATTGACTTGTAAACTTAATAGAGAACCATCGTAAAAATAAAATTTGAGTAAAATAATGAAAAGAGAGAATTGTTTTATATTGCCACTACCGTCTATTTCTCATATACGGGAATGTAACAATATACATAGTATTTATCAAAAAAAAAACTATATACATATTTTCTATAATATTTTTATGGTATAGAAACTTTTATCATCATGAAATGAATTAGAATATAACCAAATATTGAGAATTTATATATTTTGGCGACGTACTGGAAATCTAAATATAATTGTTTTTTTTTTGGAAAAATATAGAAGAGAATGATAATGGGGATACTTTGGGCACGTCCATGTGTTCACATTATTGCACTTCACGTGCATTTGCTTGTCCACCAGCTTTCTCCCAATTTCACATGACTTTTTCTCATAATTTGTTTTTCTCTACATATAAAAAAAACAAATACTGTAATTAGTTTATTTTTAAATACCGTATTTTTAATAAGAATTTATACGCAACCAACTATTTTAGTTTTACGAGTTTCTCCTCACCATAACGAATAACATGGGTTAATTATATAAAAAATAGACCAAAATTTTCTTATTCGATGTGATTAATATTGTTAAGGTGTTTTACATCAATTTTTTATTTTACATCAAACTTCAATTTCATAATTTAGGATATACGATTTTTTTATAAACTGTAAATAAATTTTTTGAAATTTTCAATTTGTTTTAAATTAAATCGTTTTTTACGTAACAAACACTTCGTCAACAATTAATAAAAATAATTTACACATTGTTTGATAATCATTATATATAGCAAAAAATACTAACAAAAAAGGTCAAAATATGCTATTTTTTTTATTTTCCGACAAAGTAAACATTTTTTTAATTTTCAAAAAAATAAACCTTAGCATTATAGTTCCTATTTCATACTTCCTAGACTGATAGAAAATATCAAAATCGATTTTAATTATGATAATATATGTCTTAAAATGAATTGTTATACGGTGATGTTATTTTTTTAGTTGTATGTACAGATTTAAAAATATTAAAGAAACAAGAAAAACCGAAACGAGATAAAAATAATTTTGAAAAAGAAAAAAACAATAATAAACAGAAATACAAAAAGGAATAATAAAAGAAAGGGAAGGAGGAAGCACTCGTGCGGGTGCTGGGGGACGTAACGGCGCCCCAATGATTGCCGTAATGGGGCATGCAGGAGGTGGGAGAGTGACACGTGGCTAGTCACACGTGTGGGAAGTGAAAGTGATATGACGAGACGAGAGTGGGCTGTGACATTAATGCTCTCACCAACCGTTTGCCTTAGCATTTTCCCTTTACAACCCAATTTGTTTTTTTTTTTTGGATCTGACCTCACTTCTCTCCTTAAACCCACCATCTCTCTTTCTCTCCCTCATGAAGAGTCAAACCCTTCTTTTTTTTCCGAGAAGTATAAGAATGATAAAAATAAAAAGGAAAAAATGAATGGAATAATGTACTTTTCTTTAATTTTTTCAACATCTTCCAATTGTATTATGTAAAGTACTAATTTTCAAAGAATCAAGTGTTTTTTTTCTTTCATCTGAAATTTTATTGAATAACAAAGAAAAATACAAAGCCAACAGATACCAAACATATTCTCGGACACATAGCCGGAGGAAACAAAAACTTCCTCGAAACCTAAGCTCTAAGAGCAAGAAACCATATAAGCAACACCAAACAAAGAAATCTAAAATACAAAGGCTAAAACATATCCGAAAGACTACAAGTTCGAAAGACAACCCGGATAAATGCCATAAACAAAATGAGAAAAAATCAAAAACACATAAAAAGGAGGAAGTTTTATATGTGATCTATCATAACCTAGAAAATAGTATTAAATGATATTTCCTCTCTCCCATTCTAAGTGATTTTCTAGCTAAAAGCACAAAGATTAAGAAAATTATTTTTTTAGAGAAATTGTCATTTAATAAAAAATTGAAAACAATAAAAATAATAAAAAAGTTAGCAAACTCTTCAACTTCTTCAACCAAAACTTTTTTAGTTAATGTATTAAATTAAAATAAATTAAAATTTTGCATAGATAAATAAGAAAATCATTTAAAATGAGACAAAATAAAAATCCTTGAAAATCACTTATAATGAGACATAGGAAGTAAATGTTATCAAGAAACAAGTGTTATCTTTTACTTTTTATATGTGATCTATATAAATGATAAATTTTTGGAAGAACATAGAGTAACTGAAGTTTTCTTCCAATTTTGTTCTTCTAACATAATAACCATTTGCACCCTTTGTTTTCCCCGATTTTGTAGTATTTTAATTTTACAAAATTACAAACTAATCTGAATTTAAAATAATTTGATACTCCCTTTGTCCCATAGTGATGTTTAAGGTAAAAACACACATATTAAAAAAATAGATTAAAAATAATAAAAAGTTTAAAGTAGAATACAAATGGTCAATAAACTGATTTGAACTTTTGAGCTTTTTAGGCTAAAACTTTTTTTAATTATTATTAGATTAAAGTAAATTAAAAAATTGCATAGATAGAAGAAAAAATCAAATAAAATGGGACAAAAAACAAGTTCTTAAACATCATTTAAAATGCGACAAAGAGAGTATTAAAAAAATTTAACATATATAAAAAAAATTCTCTATCCACGCAAATATTATTTACATAAAATTTGGATAATATTCACGTGGATAGATAATATTATCAACTTTAAATCTTTAAAATAGTTTTAAGCTCACTAATTACAGAGTTTTGCCTATTTGTCTGCAAACAATTTTTTTTGTCTATTCTCACCCAAATCGCGATCTGTCTAAAATACGATTTGGTGAATTGATCATAATTATAATTTTAAAATGAATTAGGGTGATTAGACGGAAAACATTGTTTGGAGGAGAATATGCAGAGTTCTGTAGTCTAGAGGGAATAAGCAGAACGTGTTGAGTAGAATGATCCGAGCGCAATCAACCCAAATTTGAGGTTTTCAAAATAAATAATATATGATTAGTCTATTTATATCCACAACATATATTAATATAGTAAAAAAATCTATTTTGTTATGAAGAAATTGTAGCAATGCGACATCACAATTTTTTTTTTAAATCAAAACTAAATTCGGTAAAGTGTTTCACATATATAGAAATATCATTTTATTGGTCTGAGTATTTTGATTTGAATTGCTAACAGAAAGAATGATTTTTTTCCGAATTTATTTGACATTACAAGTCTTGTTTATTTAACATTACACGACTTAAGTAATTTAAGTTTCAAGTACCGAAACAACTCTTATGTTACGCCTATATGTTCTTGACAAATTTTAAACTTTGATAATACGATTATATCATATTTTATAAAAAAATTAAATGATGATTAAATACGTTTGATGCTCTAAGCATCACCACAACTAATCACTATTCGTAGCTTACAATACCATTCTAGAAGTATATGTGTTAATAACATTTAGATACATGTAAATTATGAATTTTAGTTGCACGGTTGCACTCTATTTTTTTATGATATGGTTTATGGAATTGTAATTATTTTTTATTAGCATTTCAAATCAAAATATTTGGACTAATCAAATGATCTGTATATGAAACATTATATACCATATAAATTTTCGACGGTACCAAAAGCAGGGCTTTTTAAAACTTGGCTCTTCCATAACAAATTAACAACATTGTTTTATTGTGAGTAAATTGACTTTTATAACCTCTGAAAAAGACAAATAATAGGACCAACAAAGTTAAGACCGACTTAATATTTTATATAACGACGCAAATCTAGTTGAGCATGTAGCTACTACGTACCTGCTAGCCAGTTTTAGTTCCGTTTGTTATATCGTTAATTTCTTTTTTCAATTTATAACATTTATTTTTTTGATTTTATAACATTATGTACGAAACCACATATTAATCTGACTTTCAAATTAGTTTTTCTTTAAGCTTCTTGTAAGTAGTTTTTTTTCTTCGTCAACACGTAGAGTCTAACTGATGATTTGGCTGAAAAACAGTATTGACAAAATTTGGCAAAAATTAATGACGATTTCTAATGAAATCTGACGTATTTGGTAAAGATCTAAATAATGGCAGATAAATTTGGGGAATTAGTGAAAAATTAGTTTGCTAAATAGTTATGAATAATAACGGAAAAAAATTATCTAAATGAATATAACAATTTTTCTGCTCTTTTAGCAACACGAATTCAATTTTTGTTTTTTATAAAAGTAGTCAAACCAAATTTATCTAAATTTTTTCTCTTTTTTTGTTTTTTGTTTGTTCGTTATAAAAAAAGTTTCCTCTAATTCCATTTTCTCAGCCAAATTCTCAAATTATGATGTAACATCATTTCTTTCCACAAAAATTCCACCAATTCTACTAAAATTCCACAAAAGATGCGTTTATAATTTAGACCCGTAATTTGATTTCTCCAAACTCGGAAAGAGACAAATAAAATGGACCACCAACGTAGTTAGACTAGACCGACTTGATTTATATGTATAATGACGCGATCTAGTGGAGTTACGTAGCTACTAAATAATCTTGGATTCAATTATTTTTGTCGACGATCCATAAATTCGAAATGACTTAACAAAAGTTATTTTGTTGACTGGAAACTAAAAAGTTAGGACTCGGCCAAGACAGATAGGGATGGGTACAAACAATTGAGAAATAAGAATAGATAATCACTATCTATAATCTCTATCAAGTATCAAATCAATCTGACAAAATCTCAATCACACATACATACATACATACATACTTGTTAGGTACGTTTCTTTATTTCATTTTTGTCTTTTCCCCTCAACTCGAGCAGATTAAATTCCAATCACTTCACTTTTCTTTGCATCCCTCGTCCCTCGACCGACAAATATACCTTAAATTAATGCGACAATTTTTTTTTTTTTTTTACGATCTCACATATCACATATTTCCTTTTCTCTCCCGCAACCGCAAGTATATACACGCACGCATCACGAATGTATAAAACCATTTTTTCTACCTAGCAAGACAAAAAATTGTAGAAAAAAAATGGAAAACTAAATCTCCAAAGTCTCACATTTGAAAATTCATATACGCGAGTAAACAATCGTGATAAGCATGCACAATGCTATACGACATACAATAGCATCATTTGAGAAATGAAATAACCGATAAGAAAAATGGAATTAGAGGAACCATTTTTCACAATGAAATGACTAGATATGAAAAAGATGACGACCGTAAACGTGACATAATATATAAATTTAATTCGGAAATAAGTGTGTAAAATTGTAGAATACTAAACATAAATGGGGGAATTGTATATATTAGTAAGATTAGTAAAGTAAAGACTGAAATCATAAATTATTCTGATATTCTACCGTTCAATACACATTACTAATTCTACCGTTCAATAGATTGCTAATTCTAGCTCTTATGATTTACATTAGTGCATGATTACAATACATATTTATGATCATGTACCGTCTGAATCTTATTACAAAAAAATGGAAATTTAGGTGAAGATATGAAGATGGGATGCATGGGGGGTTCCCTACATCCACCTGCAAAAGTTATGATTGAATTTCAATCATTGCTCACGAGCGCAACCAACACATCTCTCTCTCTCTCTCTCCCTTCAATTCATTTTTTTTCTTCATCTCTTATCATTTATACTTTGCTCGATGCATAAGTTTATGTAATACATATTTCTCATGCTTTGAATCATATCGTCCCACTACTTTTTGGAACTAGTTGCTCACAATGTTTGACTCTTTCCCTTCTATTCTTTTTGTCTTTACCTTTCTCTATTTCAGAAAGGCTTTCCTTGAATGGTTATGCACTTATGCTTAATGAGTAACAAAATTAAACTAATACGATAAGTCTCCTTTTTTTTTTGCTTTGAAGTTTTTCTAAATTGTAGGCGTTTTTAAAAAGGAACCAATTGTAAATCTCTGTTAAAATAATATTTCCTCTTCGAGCTAGATTTTTCTTCACGGATTTACATTTAAGTACATCACAATGCATAATTTGTTTGCAACTTATATATAGTTTAATACAAGGTACTTGGATATAAATATAGATTTTCTTGTAATTTGTTTTCCCGACATGAACCAATTACTTATTGTTTATAAACAAAATCTAAGTATGTAGAGAAAAAAACCTATGGAATGGAAGGAGGATGCTAAACTTCACATAGAAGCCCCATGAAGCAAATGATGTTAAGTAAAAGAAAAAACCAATTTAAAGTAATAAACGTTATGTGTATGCGTGGTTAATGGCAAACATTAGTAAGACAAATTCTAGATTCTTTATGAAAAGAAATAGTTTTAAATCACGGCTTGTATTTGACTGTAGTAAAAAAAAACTTAACAATATATATAGAAAATTGACAAACATTATAATAATTAAAAGAGAAAAGGGAGAGAAAGAATAGAAGAGAAGTGTGTTGAGTTGTTGGACCCTCTTGGGTTTCGCATGGGGTTAACATTATAGCGTATTCCCCCTTTTACTTTCGGCTCTGGTCCCTTTCCAGATTCATTTTTGTTAATTATTATGATAATTAGTTTTTATCCACTGATCTAATATTTTAATATTACTTTATCTTCAATTGTTTAATTTCCATAAGCATGTCCTAGAAATAAGCTAGCTGGGCTGAGAAATTGTATGCTATTGTTACTGCTCGTATGAATGTTAATGGGTCATTTTTTGTGTTCGAATTTATAGCAAGAATTGTTATTTCCTTTTATCATAAACTAAACTTTTTTTGAACGTTGCCCTATGTTCCTAACAGAAAAAGAAGGATGTGTAAATCAACATCTATATGTATATATTATATATAGTCTACACATTAATGATGTATTGATGTTAAACAAAATCTACACATTAATACATAAAGTTATTCGTTTTCTAGATATATGAAAATAGCATTGACATTCCAAAAGAAGAAAAACATATTTCTAATTTTTGTTGGTTTATATAAAACAATACTAGTATTCAAAAGGCTAACACAAACAAAATGAGTAACTAGTAATCAAGAAAACAAACTTAGCGAAGCAAGACGATGATTAACCCAAAAAAATTAGAAAGATTTAATAAATCATTTGTCTGGCTTTTTTTAAATTAATAATCTAATAATTCTTACCCGAATACGACCCTTGAGCATGCGTCCCGACCTAAGTAACAAGAGACGTGTTGTATTATATAATAAGATACTTAAACGCACGAAGTGTTTTGACTTTGGATTTTAATAGTCTTTTATCATGAACAATACGTACACTTATAAATGTTTAAATCACGAATGCGCATTTATAAATACTATGGAAAACCATTAACAAAAATCCATTGTCGTCCAGCGGTTAGGATATCTGGCTTTCACCCAGGAGACCCGGGTTCGATTCCCGGCAATGGAGCTTTTTAATTTTTTTCCCTGTCTATTGAGAAGGGAGAAGTGATAATTATCAAAGCACTTCTCTTTCAGGAACAAACCACCAAAACTTTACGATATTTTTATTTCATCGGAAGTAACAAACACCATATATGCGAATTTCATTCTTCGAATGATGAGATGTAACATAGCGTAAAAAATGTCGCGACGACCAATATTTTCAAATCATCCATATAAATAAATACTGCTTTGTTCGTACTTGAGATCTTCTCTTCTGTTCACTTCCTTCCCTAATTGCTTATTTTCGATGATCATTCATATAAATATATATATAGTGCATTGATGGTGGTATCTAGATTGTGAATCTCTCTAGTGTTTGGCAAGGTCCTCTGTTCTTGTTGTGAAAGATAGTAGAATGATAGATGTTATTGCTTCCAAACCGAAAGCTCTTAAAGGAACAAAACGACCAACCATGAGAGAAGAATTTGTTCGAGACTTTGATCATGTCCATATGAAAGATTTTAGAAGAAGCAATGTGTGCCTCGACTCACATGCAATTTTTCTTAAAAAATGCTTTAAATTTGCTATAGAAATCCATTAATTTTGCTTCAAAATAGTTTTTTTTTTTCCTGCTTATTCATCATTTAGAAGTAGCATGTGTGCCTCGATTCACAATGTACCTACTACACTGGTATATGAGTTTGTTCTCAATGTATAGACCTTTCCCACCTTTTTCATCAGTGATGTTGAGAACAAACTCATATACCAGTGTAGGTGTGTCTCGATTTTACTTTTTCTCTTTTTAAAAAACTTAAAAACTTAGGTTTTACCCATTAGAGCATCATTATCGCTTAAAAACTCTTTTGAGTTTCTTAATAACATATTTTAATATTTAAAAAGTATTGACTATTAATAAAATGACAAATGTACTATAAGTTTCTCGTGAGTTTGCCAAAGTATCTCAATCAAACAAGAGAGCATAGTGATCAAAGCAAGATGTTACATCGTCATATCAGTCTCTTTTTATTTTATTTTAGGTTTATTCTTATCCGCAAACAATTAAGATTAGCTTCGGAATTAAAGGTTAATCTGCAAGTTGATTAAAAATCTATGTAGTGCTCTTAAAAAAGACAAAACTGGATTGGTGAAATGTATGATTCCTCTCTTTTGTTGAAAGGCCCGAGAGAAATACAGATACTTATAAGACAATAAAATAGTGATATCACTAGACCAGCAAATGTTCAGCAGTAATAAACAAAATTGCATTATGTTTGATTTTTATAAAAAGAAAAACAAACGATCCCCACCCCAAGTCCCAGAGTTTTTAGACTCACTTTTTTGTTTGAAGAAAAGTTAAAAAACGCAAACATAAAACAGGCCAAGCAAACATCAGCGACCAAACTCACGTGACTCTGATCTCTCAGACCGCTTACGTTCATATCTGTACTCATCTTCCTCCATTTTATCGTACCGATGACTATACCGGTCTGTGTCCCCTTGATCGTCTTCATAGTAGTTGCTACGGCTCTCTTCTGGCTCGCCATGTCTGTCTCGGTCATGGTGCTTTGACACGCTCCGCCCATACTCCGGCTCTCTTTCACGGGACCGACCACCACCACCACCACCACCTTCATGCTCGTATTCACCTCCTTCGTAGTCTCGCTCCCTCTTTCTATCACGGTCTCTGTCATGATCCCTTGTAGAACGGTCTCGACCTCTGTCACGGTCACGGCGGTCTCTATCTCCTCTATCACGGTTCCGGTCACGGTCCCGTCTGCTGTCTCTTTCTCTATCCCTATCTCTGCCTCCTCGGTCACGTCTGCTTTCTCTCTCTTTATCCTCTCTCGGTCTGTCATGAGACCGCTCTCGAAGCTGTTCAATGGACACCTCACGAGACCTTTCTCGTTCCCTTTCTTTTCCCTTTTCCCGAGATTTTTCACTGGACAGACAAGGGCCACACCATTATCAGCACAATCAACAAAGCAAAAGAGCTTACTGATGGATGAAAAAAAAAGAAATCATTACCGCTCTTCGCGCGGTCTTGTTGGCTCTTCTGACCGGGACGTTCTACCTTGCTGTTGTTGTTCCCCAACAGTTTCTTCACCATCACCACCGACTCTTGAGGTCCCAAGTCCACCACCAAGCCTGCGTGGACGCCAGTTTGGTACGGTTCTACCTCTCTCAACATCAACCAACACTCTTCTACCGTCAATCTTTTGTCCATCAGCTTGTTTATATGCAGCTGTAAGAAGATCAACAAATCACACCACGCAGTCAGTAAGAAAGAGCGAAAAGAAAGAAAAGAAAAAGGAATTGAGAGAAAACAGATGCGTTGGGACCTTTCATGTCACGGGTGTGCATGTACTCAATGAAAGCATATCCTCTTGGTTTGTTGGTCAGCTGATCAGTCACCAATTGAACCTGAGGAGTTTAAGAAGTAGACATTAACAAATCGAAGATCTGCAAGAACAAGGATCAAATTCCAGATAAAAGTGTGTTTCATATCAAACAAACAGGCAGCTCTATAAAGCAGGGCAACCTTTATTTTAATAGGCTTCCAAATCCAAGACCGTCACCACCCACATCAAGAATTGGCAGTAAAATGGATGCATTGCAGCAAATTTACCATATCTGAAAGGTCTAATAAACCACCCCTTACCAGGGTATAGAAACATCTTCAAAACTCAGTTTACTAAAAATGTATAAAAAAGGTGAACCAGATCGCCTTTATATGTATGTATTCCTAAGTCCCAGATGTTACAATACGAAGAGCAAGAAGGGTTTCTGACACTACCAAACTACCAAAAGCGTAATACCAGTAACCTGATGTAGCGTTTTCTTTGGGACACAATGGCTAGGGAATAAGGCAGAAAATATTTCTAACTGGCTTACCAGGATGAGTATATACTTCACTGATTAGGAAACCCTTGCGCCTATAACCTCTAAATAATGGATAGAGTATTTGTCCTCTGGATGAGCAAATAAATTAAAAGCAACTATCCGAACATCTCAGAAGAGGTTTGTACACGAAATTGACTTTATGCATCCATAATTTTAATTACTTGAGAAAGTTCTATGAGACTAGATATCGCTTCACAGAGCCTTTAAAAGGCGTGCATAGCAGCCATTCGGAAGTAGACCTGGCCTTTTCGGTCTAGTAGAAAAGGTGCAAACTTTTTTAAGGAATTGAAAATTCATAACCTCGAAGACTTTTGTACATAAAATAAAGCATATTGAGCAAAGAGCTTGAGATGGGGAAGCCATTACATAACTTCTTACCGAACCCGCAAGGGAATGCTCTTACCCGTTTAATTGGTCCATAAGATTCAAACTCCCTTTTAATCTTACTCTCAGAGGATTCGTAGTTCTGCAAAACGATAACACGCTAAAGTCAAGCACAACAAAACCTCAACTGTCTAAGTAAAGACATCCAACACAAAACAGCACAACTTACGAGTCTTGAAACGAACAGTGTCTTGTATGGATCTCCAGAAGCATTCGGGTCATTATTCGGGTCATCTGCGTATAAGATTTCAAAATCAGATTGGATTCCCTAAACCGTAAAAGCGCATGAAATGAACATACGATAAAACATATAGTAGTGAATAAAATTGAATGGTGGATGCAATTACATTTCTTTAAGTCCTCTGCAGCTTTTTCAACACCTTTCTCCAGTCGTAGTTTCTGAATTCTCTCCCTTTTCTGTGCCTGGAAACAAAAATACGCGGATTATAAGACACAGACTTGGTCAGAAAGCTCCCATAATCGAAATAGTTTAAGGAGGTGCATCATACAGTTGTTTCAACTTCTGGCTTAGGTGGAGCGTATTCAGGATCCCCAGGCTCAGCGAAGTTACTCACAAACACAGCCATGCCTAGGATGAAATACACGAGACAAAATCACATCCAAAGCCCTTAAGAATAAAGTTAAAAAAGCAAAATCGGATATACAAAGTTTAAGACCTGTATAAGGCGGGCATTTTCTCTTCTCTGGTGGTGGTTTGTACTCCAATGGCGGCCGTGGCTCAAAGAGCTTCAAGAGATTGTTTGTTAATCCAGTAGGGTGGCTCTGACCCATCTGCAGATGATTAAGATACATAATATTAACTCTAAAGCAAAAGAAATCTTCCCCTGAACGAATTTCAACAAGCAGAGTGTAGTTCCAAATTCTGAAAACAGCTCAAGATCAATACAGAACGAATCATATGCCCTAGTATCGGAATCTCAATAATAAAGGCAATTGCAAACTAAACTCCCGAGTGTTACAAACCGATCCGATGTAGAATTGAAGAAAGCATCAAACGACTTGAGTATTCAATCGACGGACTCGATATCTAAGTAGAGCAACGGAATCATTAGCTAGACCGATAGAGAACGAAGCTAGATTCTTAGAGACAGAGAGGATGGATATAAACGAGAGATATCAAGAATCAGCGAATCCGAGATAAGAGAGACTAACCAGCTTGGACTGAAGAACATTAGCTCTGTTCTGAGCCTTAGTGCGCGCCTGAACGGCGGCGTTCTGGTTACGCATGAAAGGATCATCGGAGTCTCCCATGGCGACAAGAGATCTCGGACCTCAGCTAGGGTTTTTCAGGAGGTATGTGGGATCACTGGGATGTGGGATTCGCAGAGAAAGACAATCGAAATTAACAAAACCAAAATGAATCTGAAACCGGATTCCGGTTATCGAAATCCGAAAGATAACCGAGGGTCAAAACGATGCCGTCGATATAGCCGGCCTCTATTTAAACGTTCTTTACTGAACAAGAGGGTTAAATAACCTTTGCCATTTTGATTACAGATTATCAATAGAATATTTGTTCTTCTTGAATTTTTATATAATTTCTGTGATTTTTTAAGAATATTAATCTCTGCGCAAATTGGAAATGTGGCTAATGAAAGCAATAAATTAATTGACACGTTTGGTATATGACATTACACGTGTGACAGACGACGAAAAAAGGATTGCTTAACCGAAACACTGGTCAGTAGGAAGCGGACCAGGGACCGACCCGTTATCCAAAAACTGAAGGCCGAACACCACAAGAATGGCTAGAACCGATAGGTACGACAAACCCTCGACCGCACCCAACAGCCCAAACGGCCCATTTGGCAGACCCGACCCGGTTTTTGTCTTGGTGTACAGAGACCATCCCACGATGCCCAACACCACCAGGTAGCTCACACCTTCCAACGCTCCGATTGAACCAGCCGGTCCTGGAGGTAAGCCACAGCCAGTTGTCTTCAAAGTATAGAGAGACCATCCAATAACCGGCGTCGACACTAAACCGCCGACAACAGCCGCTTTCTCAAGAAATCCGCCAGTGTCGGTATTGTCCTTGGCCTTTGCTACGACCCTACATGACGTCTTAATTGGTCGCCGGGTCAATTTTCCCTGGTGAAACGACGGTGGTAAAGAGGTGGAGATCGGAGATAGTAGAAGCATTTTAAGAGAGAGAGAAGAAAGGTTAGAGCGAGAGAGAAAGATTGGATTTTGAACCTTCACGTGTTTACCACATAATTTTGGTATGGTGTGGAAATAACAGAACTCCAGCATAAGCTTTTAAGAGGCTTTCACGGCCGTTTGATCTAAATGCATCATCACACACACACACACTACGACAATCCTAAGCAACTAATAGTGGACCCCTAGGAAGACAATAAGGTTTTGGATCTGGACAACGAGTAATAACCGTTGGATTAGTTCTGTGTAGATGGAATAGTTTTGTGCTGGTTCATCTTCGACACGTCTCTGTAGTGTGCAACTAATAGTGGACCCCTATGTTTGACATGTATTTACAAAGACGCCATTATCTGTGTTTTTTCTTTCTTTCCTTTTTGCTTGATGACTTATCGAATATCTACAATATAGGTTTTGACTGAACTGAATTGTTGTGTAATATAGGTTTTGTTCTACTACTATAAATAAAAAAGAGTATATGTATGTGTTTTGGTTTGAATAAATTTATTTTTTACAAGTTCATTGTAGACTAATAGACTTATTCAACATGGGTACGTTCCCTAAAATTCCACATGTATTTTATCATTGACTCATTGAGAATATCAAATTGATATGTTACCAATTCGAGTCAATAATATGAGGTTCAAAGTTTTAGCACCCATCTCTTACAAGTTCATTCTAGACTAATAGACTTATTCAACATGGGTACGTTCACTAACCAAAGGCTCATCTGAATTTGGGAAGGACTTTAAGAGAGGGGTGCTAAACCCATCCTTAACATCTTTGATGCATCTTTATAACGAAATACCGCCGCCAACATTTTTCCGCCGTAACGTATGCGATAATGACGTTGTCAACGTTACGATAATCATTCATAATTGGTTATGCGTTGGTGTCCAATAAAACATCCTCGTCTTCTTTGGCTCACTTTCTTATAAACCATGAGCCTTCGAGTTAGATCATTAGTTATAATCTTTGGATGAAGTAAACTGATATTGTATATATGCTGGATTATCTCAAATCAGGTTTGGACCATTATGCGACTCTCACACCGATGGGATTCTCTCCATTTTATGATTAAGCAATTTTCACCGTTGATTATGTTCTCACCAATGTAAGTAGCGCCTAGGAACATATTCGTTATCGATTGGAGATTCAGATCCTTCCTTTTGTTCACTAAACCAACAAGACAATAAATGATGTAATATATGTACATGTAAAATGCGGCAAAGTGATCTCTATGGTCTTGTAAACAAGTATGACTGCTCATTAAATGGTCAACACTAAGAGAGTGTTATGTTGTTTCTGCAAATGATTTTACAGTCAGAAAAGGCGAGTTTGAGACACCATAAATTTGGCTCTTTATGCCATAACACGAAACCACCCATGCATATCTTTGTGGCTATTAAGATTCGTGTCGAATTTATCTCCACTGTGCCACACCTCTGCGCCAATCTTGTTCCCATCTCGGCAAGCATTTCCTCGGATATGGTAACTTCCAATACAGTTTCCAAAACCGTTTTTGTTGGTGTTCAAATTAATTTGAAAGGTTCGAATGTTTTTAACATCAATGTACAGTATGTTGTTTGAATAATGGAGAATTTTTTTTACTTTCTTTACTTTGAAAATTAATTTACTTGAGTTACCCATTACGTCCACACTTTGTTCCGGACAAAATTAAAATTCTAAATCTCAGACGTCGTTTCCTAATTATAGCCTTATAGGTGAAAGTGAAACATAGCTACTTTGTTTGGTTAACACAAACTTTTATTTTGTTTTCGTTGTTAACCCATATGTAACGTCAATTTTTGCACACCGCGTTTAGTTTTGTTGAGTGAGAATGGGGAGATAGCAAACAAATGAGTTGGAAACAAAATACGCAGAAAACATTAATGGGCTCAATTCGGGATAAAGAGATTTCGGCCCAATGTCCAATCATGCAATCTTTGGATCATCACATCGCTTCTTTATTTTTGGTTCAGTAATATTTTGATTATAACTTTTGTTTTATCTTATTTTATATAAAGTTGTATGCATCAATAGTTAATTTTTAACATGATCATGATACATGTCAAGTTAAACGATTAGATTATTTTGCTACGTATTAAAAAGAAAAACAAAAATATCAAAAAGGTACGTATTTTAGTTACTCACAAATCTTAAATTTCTACAAGCTTTTCTATATCAGTATGTGTCTATTTAACAGTTATAGCATAATATTATGAGTACAATTTATTATTTCTTTAATTTGATTACTAGATAGTGACTGAAACTTTTTCGTTGTAGGAAAGGGAATTTCAAAGCTGGCTAAATAGTGTTTCTGGAATCTTAAGGGACCCTGTCAGGCTTAAAATAATGTTGTTTTTAAAACATATAATATTAGATAGTAGCAAAAAAAAGTTTATAAAGTCAAACACTAGTTTTTGATGGGATATTGGCACTTATCCTTTTTCTTTTCTATCAAATGCAAAAGTAGAAAATTAATTCAATTCAATCTTATGATTTTATATGAATAGCATATATTATTATGACAAAGATGACAATTAATTATTGTTAAAAAGATGTTTATCTGGTTCGAATTTTATCCAACGGGCGTGATAAAATCTTACGATACACGTGGCGACAATCTTAACACCTCAAACACTTTACGAGGGCTTTGTATCAAGATCACGTAGTAATGTAGCATGTAAGTAGATATACTAACAGGTCAAAGTCAACAAATCACGCGTTCAAATTGCATTAAATGTGTAATAGTATGATAATCAGAACACTGAAATACTTTTTTTATCACATCGCTAGACGACAAAATCGACCGTAATTTCAAAAACTTCCGTAATTGTTTGTCTTCTTTATTGTTGTTTTATCGACAAATATGGAAATTACTTTTTTTTTTGTTTTTTTGAACAAGTTTTGGAAATTATTTTTTCATCGGAGGTGTTTGGTCCGACAACGGGACGGTAAATCCTCCACTCTCTTCGCTTAAGGACAACGGCAGTGAATCTTTTTTAACTCTTTCTTCTTCTTTTTTTTTTGCTCAAGTTATAAATCGACCTCAAAAATCTTATTTTACCATTTTATGGTTTTCTTTTTTTCATTTACAACTCAAACACATTCTACTAAACTTACGAAACAACAACGGTTATTACGAATTAATCCACATTAATAAATAGTTTAGTTCGTTAGCAGATTAAATCACTTTACTTTTTAAGCAAATTTTTTTCCTTTCTATTAACATTATTATGGATCCCAATTTATGAATAAAAACATAAGATGATTTTAATCGTTAACGGACTAAAACAATCTGCATTGGTGAGAGATTTGCAAGAGTTTCTTAACAATTTAATAATAATATTTTTAATATAAATTAATTGTATTATTTAATTTTAAATTATGCATAAAATTTAAATCAATAATATGAAGACAAGTAATAGATTGAGTCTCTCAAAGTTTCTCCATTCTCTCTCTTCTACTTTTTTATTTTTATTAATATTTTAATGGAGATGTTCTAACTATAATGATTTTAATCGTTAACGGACTAAGACCATCTGCATTGGTGAGAGATTTGCAAGAGTTTTTTATCAATTTAATAATAATATTTTTAATATAAATTAATTGTATTATTTAATTTTAAATTATGCATAAAATTTAAATCAATAATATGAAGACAAGTAATAGATTGAGTCTCTCAAAGTTTCTCCATTCTCTCTCTTCTACTTTTTTATTTTTATTAATATTTTAATGGAGATGTTCTAACTATAATGATTTTAATCGTTAACGGACTAAGACCATCTGCATTGGTGAGAGATTTGCAAGAGTTTTTTATCAATTTAATAATAATATTTTTAATATAAATTAATTGTATTATTTAATTTTAAATTATGCATAAAATTTAAATCAATAATATGAAGACAAGTAATAGATTGAGTCTCTCAAAATTTCTCTATTCTCTCTCTTCTACTTTTTTATTTTTATTAATATTTTAATGTGAGAGACTTAGTTAGAAACTCTAGATGCAGATGCTCTAACTACGTTCTTGCCGCTACAATTAGTTAATTCTAAATTTGAATTTGCATAATAACACAACTGATATATTTATATGCAAATTTTTTTGCACTTTTGGGGATATGATGAATCACTGACATATATGACTCCTTTATCTATACTAACTTCGTAAGGTTTTTTAGAGCACCTCCAATGGAGAATCTTAACATAAGGGTTTTAGAGAAAAAATTAAAAAAATAATTCAAAATTAAATAAAATGTTAAGAAGTGGTTTTTAAAAAAGAGTTTTTAGAATTGTTAAAAACTCCATACGTGTCAGTTTGTGATTGGTCGGTTCATTTTAACAAAAAAAAAATTTAAACTTCACAAAATTTTAAAATTTCACAAAACTTCACAAAAACTAAAATTTCACAAAACTTCAGAAAAATTAAAATTTCATAAAATTAAAACTTTACAAAATTTATGAAATGCAATAATTTTTAAGTTTTATAAAATATAAAATGTTTAATAATTTAGACAAAATAAATTCCATATAAAATATTATAATTTCAAAAAAAATATTTTTTTATTCTTAAGAACTTCTCAAATGGGATTCCACCATTGGAAGCATAAAATTTTAATTACTCTTAAATAAATTCTTAACTTAAACAATTTTAAAATTTATTATTAAAATAATGTTAAGAATCCATAAAAGATTCTTAGCATTGGAGATGGTTTTATCCATTTTAAAATAAATGAGTATGCAATAAGATTATTAGCTAAAAAAAGACAATGAGATTTTTTTCTTTAAAAAAAAAGAAAGACAATGAGATTGATATTTTTATATATATATAAAAAATGCATGGGAGTGAATCAAGATAGATACTTGAAAACACTCGAACCCCACAAGGATCGACACAATATTTCTTTAAGATGGCTCAAAAACTCTTACTTATTTAAAAAAAATTCCAAAATTTTAAAATATACAAAGTGTTGAAAAGTTGAAAATCGATTAAAGAGAAAATAAAATAAAATAATAGTTGTGCTGAGAGAGAGAGAAGAAGAAGAAAGGCTCCTTTGTCTCGGAAGAACCAAAGGGGAAACCCAACAAAAAAAAAAAAAAAAGGTCGTAGCTTTCTTTCACACGAAATCTCACGAGCCGCCTTCTTATTCTTATTCTTCTTCTTCTTTCTCTGTCTCTTTCGAAAAAGAACAAAAATCACAGCGAAAAAATCCGAGCTTTGTGAGAACTGAAGACCAACGGCGTTTCTCTCCGGTGGAATCTCAGCCGTTGGATCTGAGATATCGCCGTTTTCAGTGGAGGAGGTTTTTGGGTTAAATGAAGGTTTTTGTTTTAGTTAATATTTTTTTTTTGTTTTAATCGTTATCAGAAAAGGTAGGTAGCGAAAAAAGAGGTTTTTACGAAAAGCAGATTGACTGGTAGCTGAAGAACAACGGAGGAGAGAAATATAGAAAGAGAGAGAGAGAGAAAGAGAGAGAGTGAGTAACGATAAACCCTAAAGGTTGAAACTTGGTTGACGAAAATGAGCTGAAAATTTCTTCATTTATTCCATTCTATTTCTTACTTTATTTTTTCTTCTGGGTTACTTCAAGAATCACTAGAAAAAGAAAAAAGTTCCATTTTCTTTTTTAAGATGCCGGTAGATTTAGATAACTCCTCCACAGTTTCCGGCGAGGCAAGTGTCTCCTCCACCGGAAACCAAAACCCACATCCGAAAATCGCCGCAAAGAAGAAACGAAACCTCCCCGGCATGCCCGGTAACTTAAAAAAATCCAAACTTTTATGTAACTAAAATTAGAAATTCTTCATTTTTTCTGATTCTGTTTATGCTTTTTTTTTTCTCTTCTTTCAGATCCAGACTCAGAAGTCATAGCTTTGTCACCAAAAACTTTACTAGCAACAAACCGATTCGTCTGCGAAATCTGCAACAAAGGATTCCAGAGAGACCAGAATCTGCAGCTTCACCGTCGAGGTCACAATTTACCGTGGAAACTCCGTCAGAAATCGAGCAAAGAAGTGAGGAAAAAGGTTTACGTTTGTCCTGAGACTAGCTGTGTTCATCACGTCCCTTCACGCGCTTTAGGAGATCTCACCGGAATCAAGAAACACTTTTGTCGGAAACACGGCGAGAAGAAGTGGAAATGCGATAAATGCTCCAAGAAATACGCCGTTGTGTCTGATTGGAAAGCTCATTCGAAGATTTGTGGCACCAAAGAGTATAAATGCGATTGTGGTACTCTGTTTTCTAGGTGAAGTGCCCCCAAAAAATCGTTTTCTTTTTCAATCTCCAGAATCTATAAAATCCCTAATCTTTGATTGTTCTTCTCTTGTAGGAGGGATAGCTTTATAACGCATAGAGCTTTCTGTGATGCTTTGGCTGAAGAAAGTGCTCGAAGTCATAGTAAGAAGCAGAATCCGGAAGTTTTGACCCGGAAGAAACCAGTACCCGACCCGAAATCCGTAGCTGCAGCTAACTCACCGTCGTCTCCGAATCCTGCACCTTCCTCGGTTGCTCCTGTGGAAACTCAGTCTGCTCAAACCAAATCTCCTCCGGTTTTAACGGTTAAGCAATCAGGTAAAAAGTAACACTCTGTTACAGAATTCTAGCGAAACTAGGCAATTTTGGAATCCATTTTGTCGCTACGTTTGCTTGTTTTTATTTTCATAACGAAGAATGAGAAATCTGTGTTAATGGTCGGTGATCTTGGAGTTTAGTAGTGTTTTTGTCCGTAGCGTCGTATTATGTTACCTGATTAAGAACATAATTCGTTTAGTAAGTTTTGGTGTTCTGTATGGCTGATTGATTCTTTATGATAAAAGAAATCAAAGATATGATTGATTTGCTTTTCTCCTCCCTCCAAATTTTCTATTGATTATATAGAAGAAAAGTCTCTAACTGTATACGGTTTTTGCAGAATCCCCAAAAACCCCTCCTGAAATCTTGCAAGAAGCTCCAAGAACGACCGGTATAAACGTTACAAGAAACGGCGTTTTCGCAGGCTTATTCGAATCTTCATCAGCTTCTCCAAGCATGTACACGTCTTCTTCTTCTTCACAGAGTCTATTCGCGCGGTCCTCGTCAATCGAACCCATCTCTTTGGGTCTCTCAACAAGTCATGGATCGTCATTTCTCGGGTCAACCCGGTTCCCAACTCAGCCCGCAATGTCAGCAACCGCTCTGCTTCAGAAAGCAGCTCAAATGGGAGCAGCTTCTTCTGGAGGTTCGTTGCTTCGAGGGCTGGGCATAGTCTCATCGACTTCACCTTCTATGGACTCAATAGTCCCTCATGGTTTAGGATTGGGACTGCCTTGTGGCGGTGAAAGCAGCTCGGGTTTGAAAGAGCTCATGATGGGGAACTCATCCGTGTTTGGTCCGAAACAGACAACTTTAGACTTTCTCGGGTTAGGTAGAGCGGTCGGCAATGGCGGTGGTCCCGGAAACGGACTATCCGCTCTAGTCGGAGGAAGCGGCGGCATCGATGTGGCGGCTACATTTGGATCAGGAGAGTTTTCAGGGAAAGACATTGGTAGAAGAACATCATCATAAGTACAGTAAGTTAGTATGTGTTTTAAGAGATTGGAGTTTCTATGTTCTTTGTTCAATAGATTTAGTGTGAGTTGAATTAAGAGTAGTACACCACAAAGAAGAAACTTCCATTTGAAAAAGAAGGTTTAAGATTTAAATGATTTTGTAGCTAATTTTGCAGCTAATTTTTACGCTGATCAATTAATTAATTTATCTCTGTTATAATCCATTGAGGTTTGAATTTCCATAACCGGCCCATTGCATTAGACCACGGCCCAGCCCATTGGATCATAGGCGGCCACGTTTTCCTAAGTTCATTATGATTAGTAGATGTTTTTTTTTTTTTTGTAGAAGTAGGAAAAGTTCTATTTCCTTTTCTATCCTTTATGTAATTACTATATAAAGAGACCTTTGATCCTCATAATAATACAACACAATTCATTCGATTCATAACACGTTATCAGCACGAGCTTGCTCTGATAAACCCTAAGTAGCCGCCGTCCGTCGCCGTTCTACGCCGGAGTTGTGCGATCCGATCCTAAGTGTTTTCCGAGGTCTTTAGCTCCCGATTCTTTTCCAGTCAACCCAAAAGAAGGATCAAAGGTATAATCAAAACCCTAAAACTCAAGAACACCATAAAATCGAAATCGGACCTAATGTATATCAAACCCTAAAAACCGATTTTGATTGTTCCACTTGTTTGATCTCTTAAGAATCTAAAATCGAATTGAACCTAAGAAAAGATAAAACCCTAAAATCGGATTTGCTTGTAAATTGATTGATTGATTGTTTGGCCTAAATCGAACTTGAACTTTTGCATGATAATATCAAACCCTAAAATCCTATTTGTTTGAAATCGCATGGTTGCTTGAAAACCCTAATCTATAATCGCATGCTTTAATTAAAATCAAATTTGGTTGTTTGATCTATTGCTTGGTCAAATCCTAATTGAACTAGGAATTGCATGATAAAAATCGGACCATTAAAATTTTGTTGGCCAAAACCGAAAATCATAGATATTCCTTGTTAGGATTGAATTTGGAAAATTTCCTTTTTGTTTGACCACATAGAAATCGCAAATTGGAAATTGCCTTATTTTGAATTTGGAAAATTTCCTGTTTACTTTTATCACCTAGAATTGCATGTTAGGATTAAAATTGGAAACTTGCTTGAATTAAAATCGCATGATAAATGCATAAATTAAAATCGGTTGAAAGAAACCCTAAAATCCTAAGAGAAAAACCGATGCTTGATTTCAGATGGCGAAAGTCAACAATTTGGACTTCGCAGCCCTTAATCTCTCAGGAGATAATTACTTGCAATGGGCTTTAGATGCAAAGATCATGCTGAAATCAAAAGGGCTCGGTGAATGCATTAATGATGCAAATAACGAATCCGAGAGGAATAGGTATAAGGCGATTTTAATCATACGCCACCATCTCGTTGAGAGTCTCAAAGATCAATACTTGACGCTTGAGGATCCTCTTGATCTCTGGAAGGAGTTAAAGGCAAGATATGATCATCAGAAGATGGTTATACTGCCTAAAGCCAAATATGATTGGCTTAACTTAAGGCTCCTGGACTTTAAGTCCGTGGATGAATACAACTCGGCCCTATTTAAGATAGTTTCAAAATTGAAGCTATGTGGCGAGATTGTGACAGAGAAGGATATGCTTGAAAAGACCTTCTCGACCTTCCACTCAAGCAACGTGTTGCTACAGCAACAGTATCGTGAGAAAGGTTTCACGACCTATGCAAGTTTGATCTCTTGTTTATTGCTTGCGGAGCAGAACAATGAATTGCTGATGAGAAACAGCGAGATGAGACCTCCTGGATCAACCCCACTTCCTGAAGCCCACGTGGCCGAGGACACTAAGATGGAAACCGAGGCAAACCATGTCCAGAGATACCAAAAGTATAATGGCCGTGGACGTGGAAAGAGACAAGGGCGTGGTCGCTACCACCCATATGGTCGAGGGAATGGCCGCGGATCTGATTTTAACCGCGGTCAAGGCCGTGGCCGAGGGCGTGGCCACGGGAACCAAACCGGACACCAGTCCGGCCCGACTAAGTCTGTTTGCCATCGATGTGGGATGGACAATCATTGGGCCAAGACATGTAGGACTCCCAAACACCTTGTGGAACTTTATCAAGAGAGTGTTAAAGGGAAGAATCCAGAAGCCCACATGATCCAGCATGATAAGGAAGGCGACTTCGATCATGAACGTGATGACCTTATGGATGATCTCACGGAGACATCAGATTGTTTAAAATAGGCATTAAAATTGTATTGCATTCATGTTTTGTTTTCATTTGGATTTATGTCTTTGGATTTGTTTGGATTTGCTTAATTAATAATTAATGGCTTTTAAGACATAATTTTTTTTTTTAAAATGAAAGGCAACATGGATGAATTCGTGGTGGATAGTGGGTCAAGCCACACGATTTTAAAGGACAAGAGATATTTCATAAATCTTACATTGAAAAAGGCCAATATAAATACTATAGCAGGCATGGCCGGCCTAATAGAAGGCTACGGCCAGGCCAATGTCCTATTGCCTAAGGGGACGCATCTAGAGATTGCGGATGCATTGTTTTCCCCCAGCTCAAAGAGAAGCCTATTGAGCTTTAAAGACATTCGAATGAATGGTCTTCATGTTGAAACAATGGACGAAGGAAACCGAGAGTTCCTCCAAATAATTGAAATCGTCCAAGGCCAAAAGAAAGTCCTAGAGACTATACCTGCTATAGCTACCGGCTTATATTGCACTAAGGTCAATATGATTGAGGCCAATGCCACCGCAAACCAAGAGTTTACGGATAGGTTCAACCTATGGCACGACCGGCTGGGACATCCCGGGTCGAATATGATGCGAAAATTGATAGCCAATACTTATGGGCACGCCTTGAAAGAAAGGAGAGTAATCCCAAAGAATCTTACTTGTGCCTCATGTTCACAAGGGAAACTCATTGTAAGGCCATCACCAGTGAAAGTGACTAAGGAAACAATAAATTTCCTGGAAAGAATTCAAGGAGACATATGCGGACCAATACACCCACCTTGTGGGACATTCCGATATTTTATGGTCCTCATTGACGCATCTACAAGATGGTCACATGTATGCTTATTGTCATCACGGAATATGGCATTTGCAAGACTCCTTGCTCAGATAATACGCCTAAAGGCTCACTTTCCAGACTTTCCTTTAAAGACCATACGAATGGATAATGCTGGTGAATTCACTTCCCAAGCGTTTAATGACTATTGTATGTCCATGGGGGTAAGTGTTGAATACTCCGTGGCACATGTACATACACAAAACGGCTTGGCCGAGTCATTTATAAAACGCATACAGTTGATTGCTAGACCATTACTCATGAGGTCAAAGCTTCCTGTATCCGCTTGGGGACATGCTGTCTTACACGCTGCCGAACTAATTCGCATCAGGCCATCTAGTGACCATAAATATTCCCCATCCCAATTATTATCGGGACAAGAGCCAGACATTTCCCATCTTAAGATATTCGGTTGCTCAGTTTATGTGCCGATTGCACCACCACAGAGGACTAAGATGGGACCTCAAAGGAGGATGGGGATATATGTTGGATATGATTCACCCACGATCATAAAGTACCTTGAGCCGACCACCGGAGATTTATTTAAGGCCAGGTACGCGGATTGTCATTTTGACGAATCCGTTTTTCCAACATTAGGTGATGGAAACCGGCTGATAAAAGAAATTGCATGGAATCAAACATCCTTGAAATGGCAAGATCCCCGGACTCATGAAAGTGATTTAGAGGTCCAAAAGATAATACATTTGCAAAAGCTAGCTATACAATTGCCAGATTCCTTTGCAGACCCAAAGAGGGTAACGAAATCGCATATACCAGCCGTGAATGCACCAATGCGTATTGATGTCCAAGAAGGACCGAGTCAAGTTGCTACTGAGTCTAAACCACGATTGAAACGTGGAAGACCAATTGGTTCCAAAGATAAGACTCCTCGTAAATTAAAGAAAGGTGCTGAAATTCAGACCGAGGAGATAGTGGATGTTCCAGACATAAATGAAACTTAAGGTGCCGGAAAATGTTGCTTGGGACGCCAAGCTTCATGGGCCTGAAGTTTCTGATAACAAAGAGATCGCGATCAATTATGTCTCGTCTGGAATCCAATGGAACAGAAAGAATGTCGACATTGATGAAATATTTGCATGCAATGTAGCACTTGAGCTCATGAATGAGGATCTAGAACCCACGTCCATTTTAGAGTGCACTCGTCGATTAGACTGTTATAAATGGAAAGAAGCTATAAACGTGGAGTTAAACTCTTTAATGAAGAGAGAGGTTTTTGGTCCCATAATTCGGACACCTCGTGATGTTATACCAGTTGGATATAAATGGGTCTTTGTGAGGAAGAGAAACGAACAAGGTGAAATTGTTAGACATAAAGCACGGCTTGTGGCACAAGGATTCTCACAAAGGCCAGGAATCGATTATGAGGAGACATACTCCCCTGTGGTGGATGCAACGACTTTTAGATTCTTGATAAGTCTGGCCATAAGAGAGAAATTGGATTTGCGGTTATTGGATGTTGTAACCGCATACTTATATGGTCCACTGGATAACGAAATTTATATGAAAGTCCCATAGGTAATAGATCTGAAAGATAAAAGAAGTTCTCGAGACCGGCATTGTATTAAGCTGAATAAATCGCTCTATGGATTAAAACAATCAGGTCGCATGTGGTATAATAGACTAAGCGAGTACTTAGTAATAGAGGGCTATAAAAACGATCCCATAAGTCCATGCATATTTATAAAGAAATTTGACAAGGGATTCGTAATCATCGCGGTGTATGTAGACGACCTGAACATCCTAGGAACCTCTGAGGAAATATCCCAAACGGTTGAATACCTAAAGAAGGAATTCGAAATGAAAGACTTAGGAAAGACTAAGTTCTGTTTGGTAATACAACTTGAGTACGTCAATAATGGAATCCTTGTGCATCAAATGGCATATACAGAAAAGGTACTCAAGCGTTTTAATATGGACCAGGCTCACCCACTGAGTAGCCCAATGATGGTGAGAAGCCTTAGTCTGGACAGTGATCCATTCGGTCCAAAGATGAAGGATGAAGAAATCCTTGGTCCCGAAGTGCCATATCTCAGTGCCATAGGAGCGTTAATGTACTTGGCTAGTCACACTAGGCCGGACATTTGCTTTGCCGTGAACCTCCTTTCAAGATTCAGTTCTTGTTCGACCCAAAGGCACTGGAGTGGGATCAAACACATACTTCGTTACCTGAAAGGGACGAAAGATATGGGTCTATTTTACACTAACCTTAACAATGAAGGTTTAGTTGGTTTTGCTGATGCAGGTTACCTTTCGGATCCGCACAACGGTCGATCCCAGACGGGATATGTCTTCACTCACGATGGAACAGCCATTTCGTGGAGGTCCATGAAGCAGACACTTACGGTTACATCGTCCAATCACACGGAAATATTGGCGATCTATGAAGCCAGCCGAGAATGTGTTTGGTTGAGGTCAATGACTCAACACATTAGACGAGATTGTGGGATGATAGAAGGGAAAGAAGAACCGACCAGCATGTACGAGGACAATGCCGCATGCATAGCTCAGTTGAAGGATGGATACATCAAAGGAGATCGGACGAAGCACATCTTACCAAAGTTCTTTTTCACTCACGACCTACAGAAGGCCGGTGAACTCAAAGTGCTCCAAGTCCGTTCCAGCGACAACTCAGCCGACCTATTCACTAAGTCGCTTCCAACCTCCACATTGAAGAAGCTAATGCATCAGATCGGCATGCGCCGATTAAGTGACTTAGAGTGATGATCTTTTCAGGGGGAGTAATGCGTGTTGTACTCTTTTTCCTCGCTAAGGTTTTGTCCCACTGGGTTTTCCTTAGAAATGTTTTAATGAGGCAGCATCCCCAAGCGTATTACTATGATCCTATCATCACAACCGGTTATGTCAATCAAGGGGGAGTGTTATAATCCATTGAGGTTTGGATCTCCATAACCGGCCCATTGCATTAGACCACGGTCCAGCCCATTGGATCATAGGCGGCCACGTTTTCCTAAGTTCATTATGATTAGTAGATGTTTTCCTTTTCCTTGTAGAAGTAGGAAAAATACTATTTCATTTTCTATTCTTTATGTAATTACTATATAAAGAGACCTTTGATCCTCATAATAATACAACACAATTCATTCGATTCATAACAATCTCTTATTCTTAAACGCAAATAAAATCTTTGGTGAGAATGCAATAAATGGAATTTTTTCTTTTCATTGCCTTAATCGAAAATTCTATAGGGAGATGAGATTTACTTTCTTTTAACAGAAACTCTTTCCAAATCTTCAAGAGTTTGGGACCCAATTGGTTTTTTTTAAGATTTCGGTCGAATATTGAAATATTACCTTTCGATTTTTGACCATTGATTTGATTAGATATTCGATAGACAAAAAGAAAAAAAAAGATTCGACAATAGATTTTTCTCCTGTGCTAATAATATTGTAGGTCCATAATGATAATATGATTATATCTCATGCCAGGACAAACACTATAGAGCTTAACATTTAGACCAGAAATTAAAAAAAACACTAAAGAGCTGTTTAAATCTTTTAATACGAACGAGAGACATCATAAGAATGATATAATACACTCTATACGTAATTTGAAAGCCCATTTATCTCAAAGTAGGCCCAAAGTTCCCAAACATTAAATATCTAGAAGTCCACGGTTCAAATCAGTTGATAAATTTCAAATCTTGGTTTGGTTGTAAATTGTTTTTTTTTCTTAAAGAAACAATTTTTTTGATTGTAAATTGTTTCTTTGGAAACCGAACTAGCCAGAACTCTTCGTACACGATCACGTGTAACTTTAACATATCAGGAAACAATTGGTGTCTAAAAAGTTTTATGTGTTAGATTCTTAGATACCAGTATACAGTGACGGATCTAGAAATTATTTTTATTCGGAGCAAAAATAAAAACTATTAGCATAATATCATATATAAACAGGGGCATCATTAGAATCTTATAGAAAATTACACTGAATTTAAAAATGTCATAGGGGGCAAATGCCCCTCCCTTACTTAACATAGCTTCGCCCCTATACCACATATAAGTAGATGCCCAAAATTATACATATAGAATATTAACAAGGATTAGCGTAATAAAATGAGTTTATCTCTTCACCGAATAGATTGTATCTAACATGGATTGATTCCGTGTACGATATCGGTTCAGTGAATAGAGTTTACCAAAGAACATTAATCCGAAACGTTTTAGAGAAATTAATCATTGTTAAGTAGCCCATCACATGTATCCAATCTTAGGACTAAGGCTTGATTGCTTCTCACGCTAACATCCGCAAACGCAAATTGCTGGTGTTTAACAACAATCACGCAAAACGTTTTGTACCGTTTTGTAACGCTTTTTGTTCCTCAAAATCAAAAGTTCTTTTCATATTTTGATCCAATACTTTTTATACACCGGATATGAAAAAAACACCGAATATGAATCAAATTTAAACATATTTCAAAAATATTCTTTTTGCTCTTAGTAGTTTGGTTATTTTAATACAAGGCTCATATATTTACTGTAATACAATTAAAGAATATTAAAACAAATATATAATAACGATTATGACATAGATTAGAGCTTTGTACTAACATATCAAAGTTTTTAGAAGCCTATGATTTGTTTTTCTTCTAAAAGCTTGATAAAATTGCAGAAAATTATAGTAGAAAGAATTGTTATATTTACTGGAAACTTTTTCGGTTATACTTAAAAAGTTATCCAAAAACAATATGTATGTTATAAAGAATATTTTTTTTTCTCCAAACACATTTTGAACTTACTTTTACTTACACTTATATCTGTAATGAGGCACTTTCTACAACTTGTTTGTAATTTTGTCCCATATGAAATTATTCAATTTAATTAGGTTCATTTTTTTTTATTTTCGCTATTTTTCATTTAAGGTTTAAATGTATTTCATTATATATTTTTATGGTTACCATATTTTGTATTATTCAATTTGAATTCTCTATTTTTCATATTCGCTATTTCTCATATAAGGTTTAGTTTTTTTCTACGATATATGTTCTTTCCGGTAATGAATCATCCAATAGTCTTACCCAATATGACTGTCAACCTTATCAATAGTTGATCGCCTATGTGATCTTGTACCTATTCGTCTAATATATTACTACTATTTCTAAAAAAATTTAGCTGTTTATTGAAACTTAAATATGTTTATCTATGTAACTACTATTCATCTTTCTTGTGTGAATTGTAACGTTTTCATATATGTATTTTAAATCGTGCAATTTAACAAAACTCCAACACCGTAAACCCTAACCGTTGTTATCCATTATAAACCTAATCATGAAATCAAACATATTTGAACAATAACAATGATGTTTTATATTGAAGAGAAGTCTAAAATAATAATATTTGTAAATGTCAGTCTTAATAAGTTACTACTTGTTATGTTAAGTTCTCCATAACATTTATCGTTATATCACCTCACCTACCGAAACATTGTTAGGTAATAGCTATATGCTTCATATATAATAGTTACAAAAGGTTATTTACTTAAAACACTTTTTTCGCAAATGTTATTTTGCATATTAACTTGGTCAACATGATTAATTATGCAAGCCTCTCTAAAAAGAACCATAGTCCAAAATATACACCACAGAATAGAGCAAACGAGGAAAAACAAAACTCTTTTTTACTTAGAGTTGAAGGATTGTTCACGATAAAAAAGATCATGCACCCAAGAAATAAATCTTAATGCGATATAAGATTGTTTTCGATCTTCCACCTTAACACTTCAGACAATTAAAAAAGTTCATTTATTTCTGAAAGTGATATTTATCTATTGGTCTCTTTTGTAGTTCTTTGATGTTTCAAGATACAGTAGAATCTCTATAAATTAATACTCGATAAATTAATAATCACTATAAATTAATAAATTTTGCTGGTCCCAAGTCGGGCCAGTGTAAAAATTAGCAAAATTCGATAAGATAATAAGATAATAATTTTTTTGAAACTCTTATGTAAATATATGGTCCCAATAATAAGCTAAATTAATAATTATACATCTAAGCATATATATCTACATCTATAACTAAGATAATATAGTAAAATATGATTAAATTATTGTTTTAAGTTTATAAATATTGCTGATTTATTTTTAAATTTTTTGATATGATATCTTCTAAATTAATTTTATAATTTTGAAAATATTTTTGTATTGTTTCTTGATGAACGTTAAAAGTTCAAATCAAAAATATCTCTATAAATTAATAATTAATAATTTATCGATAAATTAATAATTATTAATTTATAGATAAATTAATAACTCTATAAGATAATAAAATCTTGAAGTCCCAACATTATTAATTTATAGAGGTTTTACTGTATATTAGTTATTGCATATATATATATATATATATATATATCCTTTCTGGTTTTAGCATACATAATGTATTTCATACATGGTTCATATTTATTTATAGTGATAAAAATACATGTTTCAAGATATAACTATAAAAGAAAAGAAAAGAATAACCTTTAGCAAAAAAAAACTATAGAAGAATACTATCATGACATATACTTTAGTGATTTGTACTAGTGTATCGATCACTATATATATCCAAATTCAAACCTTGTGTTATCGACAAACAAACAAAAAAAACGCGATTGACATAAAAGATAACAATAGCTAGCAACTTAATCGATTATATAACCAAGGTTCACATATGTTTATGTGACTGACATGCTATTTTAGTATCAGTGTATTGTAAACTATCCTTAGTTTATCATACCAAAAAAAAAAAAAAAAAAAAAAAAAAAACTATCCTTAGTTTACATAATATATTAATACATTCATTAATATATAACCTGTTGAAATTCAAAATTACAATTTTAAAATTTAAAATATAATTTATACAGTAATTAATAATATACATCCTTAATCAATGGTACCATAAATCTATTGTTTTCTATGAATAATGAATTTACGATGATTATCATTCAAACTAAAAATGTTAATCTTTTCGAAACCTACTTGATATTCATTCAATTGATATATATATTTACCATAACAATAAAAATTGATACTTTATATAAAATATAGTTGAGCTTTTTATGAAAAGAAGAATGCCAATGCATTGTTTTTATTTTATTTTAAACAACAACGACAACAAAAACAAATAAACAAAACCCGAAAAACAAAAATAACAGAGACTGATATAATCTTCAGTCTTGTCGTTTTGTTTCAACTACCAACTTCCTATGGGTTTTGTAATGATATAAGTCTTTAACAAAAAGACAATGAGAAGCTCAAAACCCTTCTCTTTCCTAACACAGCAGTTGGTCATGGCTTGTACAAACAAGCCCTGAACATCTTGAAGAAAGGACGTATCAAATTCATCATCACTTTCTTCTTCTTCTTCTCCTCCTTAGGTTCCAGACAATGACTCTCATGAATCTGATTGCTCTCTGTACCCTCTTCTAGATCTTCTGAGTCGACATCAGCTTCGTAGCTTGATGTTGCTGCACCATAGCTAATGTCTGGGCACAAACTACTTAGCAAGTTTGTCAACAAGACAGTAATCTCCTTAAACTCAGGTCGTGCGTTCGAGTCCTGTGCCCAACAAGATTCCAGAATGGAGACAATTTCATCTGGAATACCCATAAGGCTTGGCCTCTCGTTCTGTAAGAAAAGAAGATCCAACATTTTCAAAATCTCCTCCATTTTAAAGAGATTTTCCGGATAAAAAATGTTGATTNACAATTTCATCTGGAATACCCATAAGGCTTGGCCTCTCGTTCTGTAAGAAAAGAAGATCCAACATTTTCAAAATCTCCTCCATTTTAAAGAGATTTTCCGGATAAAAAATGTTGATTTTTGTGACTTTGTACCTGGCTAACAAGATAAGGCACGGTGATTTGTTGCAGTCCACTGAATGGTTGTATGTTAGTAAGCAACTCCCAGAAAACTATAGCGAAGCTGTAAACATCAGCTTTGTGATCATAATGCTTTTTCTCCCATTTCTTAAGTGGCTCATAGCTAAACACCTGTGGATACAAAACATAAAAACATTCGTTTATACAAGTTTCTATGAAACATTGTGTCAAAAGATTGAGCTCAAAGATTCACCTCAGGAGCCATCCATCTGTAAGTGCCAGCCTCACCAGTCATACCACCCGTTGCCTCTTCTCTCGCAACTCCAAAATCAGCCAACTTCGCTTGTGTCAGATCACTGTTTACCAACACATTCTCTAGACACAGAAAGCAAAATCTCAATTTGTTTCTTTACTTTACAAAGACAGAATGTATGTAAATGGAGCATATTTATTTACTCGGCTTTAGATCACGGTGAATGATGCCATTTGAGTGCAAAAACTCCATGGCTCGAGAGATATCCAAAGCAAAGCTTAGTGACACCTTCAGTTGAAGACGGTTTGGACGAACGTCCCACAATAACCTCTGAAGTGTACCGCCTTGGAGGAGTTCAGTTATTATCATTAAATGGGGCTCTATGCAAGCTCCAACAAACTGTCACAATTCACTCAAACACATGTTTACTCATTATTTATAACATAACATATTAAAAACAGCAAATGAGTTTTTTTTTTTTTCATTTTACCTTGACAATATTGTCATGTTTGATCTTGGATAGTAACATAACTTCCTTTTGAAACCTTTCCTTGAGCTCTATGCTTAAAGCAGCTGTTCTGCTTGGCTGCACTATCTTCACCGCCACAGGAACTCGGTTTTTGTACCTATAAGTCATTAGAGCGAACATATGAAAAGATATTTGAATGTTTTAGAGGTATAAGATGCTAATCAAAAATAGTGATTAGCAATAAACTTCATTCTTATGCGACTGATTAAGATTTAATGGTTTCTATTTGACATTAGCTAGATCCACGTAAAAAAATGTGGAATAGATCTAATTGAATACATTTATTGTTTGCCTTATGAGATTAGACCAAAGCTTCAATGAAAATTTCACAGTGGTTTGAACATTAAAGAATAAGAAATCGCCAGATATTCTTAGAGGAAAACCTAACAAAATAATAATAGATAATATCCTCGTCCAGTTATTTGAGCCCTTTCATACGCTGGAAAGTTGAGAGCCCTAAATTATTTACCAACACTTGAAACTGAAAATTAAATCAGATTGGAAGAAAGAAAATAAAGAACAAGCAAAAATAAAAGAGGAACATTATCCTTTAATAGATTAAATGAAATGAACATTAATTAATTAAACGTATTGAATTAATAAAATAAAGAGAAAAGACTGTAGACACATAGAGAGAGAGAGGAAACACACAAGCCTTCGTAGACGATGGAGTTGCCTCCTTCTCCAATCATCTCTCCCGTAACGATGTCGTTTGGGTTGAGTAGCAAATCTCTGCTGATGCTGAAAACGAATGGATTATCATAGCGTTCGTAGCGTTCAGAGCCAAGCGATGACATTTCAAAAGGGTAGCTTGAGTAACGCGGAATCGAAATTGGTGGAGCTCTCTGGTTCAACTGAGTTCTCATATCTGGAGACTTGAAGTGAAGAAGATGATATGAAGAGGAAACTACTTGGGCAGTATTTATACTACTGCAAAGTTCTAGGGGTACTTCTGTAATTTATCTAACCTGTGTTTTCTTAATGTAATGGACGCTCATGTCCAGCGGGATTAGAGAGAAACAAGTGAAATTTTGTTTAATGTATTAAATGACAATTATAAACTCATTAATTTGAATTTCAAGTGTTTTTCATTGTATGGCATGGTTTCGTTCATAATCTTATCTCTTTAAACCAATTTTCTTTTTTTCCTATTTTTTAATATATCCCATAACACATATACAAGTGGCCTATACAAAATATGCAATTGTGCCTCTTTTGGAAATAGTTATATGCATGAAGTGTACAAATGGTATTAGCACAATAAAAAAGCAAAGGAAAATAAAATAAAGTAAAAAAAAAGAAGGAAACATGTTTTCCGTTTCAGTTTCTGGATAATATTTATGTGTTCAGTTTCTAACCAATTTGTTACATGAAAAAATTATTTAAAAAATAAAATAAATTATTACATTTTTTTTTATTTTACATATGTTTCCATTATATATATTAGTTAGAAATAAAAACTTAATCAGAACATTAAAAAATTTAGTGATACAATAGAAAGTAGTGCAGCTAAATTTTAAACGATCAATGTTTAACAAAAGAAAATAAATATTGTTAAGTGATCGATATAGAAAAAAATGATAAACGATTGATTCAATATTGATTTTGATACTAAATCAGAATTGTTTACCAAACAATTATTGAAGTATAATTAATATTTTTAGTTTCATAAGTTATTATTAGATTGATAATACCTAATCGTATTATTTTCTATTTTACCACGTGTCGAAATTATATTTTATGGAACTTTTTTAATATTCTATATTTTATAATTTAAAACTAATCAATGTTTTCAAAACTTGGAAAATAACTGTTTTTGGTTAAATATCACATTTTGAAAAAATGACATTTAAATTTGTTAAAAAAACATTGTGATTTTACTTGTTCAATTTGAGAATTTTTTGTTTTGCTAACAATTTTTTTGGTTAGAAACATTGTGATTTTACTAGTTCAGTTTGAGAATTTCTCTCTCCCCCTCTCTCTATCTCTCTCTTTATATTTGTTTTAAATAATAAATTTAAATTTAATATCCACATATAAGGTAAATATTTTAAATCCTATTTATTATTTTGTTTAGAAACGTCAGATAATTAGGAATAATTAGATACATACCTACTTTTTGTCAATTTATATCCATTTTCATATAAGAGAAACATCTCCAAATAACTCATTTTTCATTTCTTTTTTTGAAAAATATCATAAAATAACATATTTTCCACTTTTTTTATTGAGTCTACCACATGATAAATACAACTATAAAAATTAAAATTAAATAAAATAAATTGACATATTTGAAAATTTCAATATATATTATCAACAAAATGTTTCTTCCAAAAAGGGCAAACAACTTTGAACAAAATTGAAATATGGTATTTGCAAAGGTCCAGACCAAAATGTTGGAAAGGCTTCTTCACTCGGTTCGTTATAAGTTGTTGATTGCTCAGTAGTCAGTTCTAATATGATAAATCTTCAAATGATCATAAGACATTGATTTAATGTATATGGTCTATAGGCTTTATATCTTTTTTTTTTTTTTTTGTCAACAGCTTCATATTCCTAAAACGCCCTGGATAACCAGGGCGTTTTAGGAGTTTTAGGCTTTATATCTATACTAATCTTTTTATTATTATATTTTTAATCCACTTTATTAAAATCAGAGGCACAAGAAACTGATATGGAAAATGAGACATTTTCTGTGGAGATGGATTCCTAATGGATTAACTGTGAAATAAAACATTTGCTACTGTTTAAGCACTATCTAGTCATACGTTATGCAATTTGTTACTAGATCGAATTTATATTATATACAACGCCATATAATATAAACCAGAAACATTATTTTATAACTGAATGCGCTGCATTCAGTAATTCCAATCATATAACTAAGGAATTCATCGGCTATTGTATTTGTTCTCTCTCTTTTTATTTTGCCATTACTGTATGTTTTCTTTAACTAAGGAATTCATCGGCTAATGTATCTTTACTTCTCTTGTATGTAAAATCTTAAAAGATAATCATACAATACAATATAAAGAGGTGAAAAGAAAAACATACACTTACATATCATTTTTCTTTCTCGACTGTAAAAAAAATACATTTATATTGGTTTTAAAAGTTGGCCATATCATTTCATTGATAAAGAACTGGAAGAATCTGAAGAGTAGCTTTCTTAACAATGGTGGCATCACCAGGTTCTTCCATGTCCATATATTTATTCTCTTTAGGAAATCTCTAATCAAATTAAAGAAGTAAAAGAAAGCAGGTTCAATAGTCCCAATTCAACAGTCGCAATCGCAAAGCCAATCTATGGACATATCTTCCGTCCAGAACAAAATGGTAACATCTCAAAGCTATATACCGTATTCAGACAATCGATAAAACTCTCCAGGTTAAACTTCTCAGGATTTTTTTCTTCAGAGATTATAGGGTTTTGTCCTATCGACCGAGCATGTTTTCTTTTGGAATTAAAAGAGGTGCTGGTGGTTATAGTCTTAAGGTTTCTTTGATCACAAGCTTCAAGTACAGAAGCTTGTTGACATCTTCTTCATCAATTCTCTCCTTTTATTTGATTCCAATGCAAGGACACATCTAGTCTTGAGCTTTTTTCAGCACATGTTGGTTTCTAACAAGCTCTGACGACATTGCCCAAGTCATGGTGATGGCACTTGTGTCTACTCCAGCAAGATATATATTCTACGTCAACAAAGACACAAAATGGTTAAGGACATATTTAGACTCAAGATTTGTTAAAGAATTCTCCACTGACTAGCATTAAAAAAAAACTAACCTAACGTATACATTGCATAAATCATTCCATTCATTTTATTGATTTTAAGATAAGAACCCATAAACTTTAACATGCTATATAAGAACATGAAATTCGAGGAAGTGTTAAAAAATATATATATATCACATTGATAAAAGTATTAAAAAAAAAAGAAACTATATATTGTAAGATGTAAGATACTTTTGAAATAGAAGTCTATGACTTTTTGACAAAAATTATGAAATAAATGATACGTTATGATTACGGGACTGATGAAACATATTAGTATTTGTTTTCATCGGAAACGTATAAAACAAATTGCTGCAAAATTGCGGAATTGTGATTTTTGATCACGAATTCACGTTTTGATCTAAAAACAATGTAATCACATTTTGATGCCAGAGAAATATAGTTGTGCTTTGACACCTAAATTAATTACAAAACTGTGTGTGGGGCAAATATGATGGATTTTGGTTTTGACGTTGAACTGGAGAATCATGATTACGCGCCAAAATGTAAAAAATTTTTTTTTTTTGAAAACGGGTTTAAAATGTAAAAATTTTGTTGGAAAATTTTATTTGAAGAATGTATATTATTAGAATAAAGTTATGGGCAATTCTCTTAAATAGCACAAAAGCAAGTTTATGGATCAAATATGGCACACACGCTGATTTTTTTATCTGAAATAGCTTTCATTAAAGAGCAAAAGATAAGTATGCCCTCTCTCATAAAATCAGAACATTTCACGGCTTATAACAAAAACCTAGTTTCATATCAACGTCTTTGATATCCGACTCTCCGACAACAAATCTCCGACAACATCGACGTCTCCGATATCTCCTACAGCGATATCTCCAATGAACAATAGTAATGACGAAGAAGAACAACGGTGGGATTGAGACAAATCGAAGGTATGATGATTCTGAGATTTTTTTATTTTAAGATTCATAATGGCCAGATTTTTTTGATTTTAGGATCAGGTTTAGTTTTTATTCTAGTGATTGAAGATAGATTTTGTCTCAGAAACTTCAATTTCAACTTAGATCGACTAGATTTTTTTTTTTTATTCGAGTTTCTGTGATCGAAGCCTCACATTTGACACTTTAAAAACTTGGGAGCAAACCGACTTTGGAAAGATTTTGAGAATTCTCAAAGCTCATGGTATTTATTCGATCTGATTGTTTTAATCTTGAGTCTTGCTCCTAAGTTTCCAGAGGAAAACACGGAAGCTCAAGATTTCAGTTTCACATTTCCTTAAGGTCTTGCTCCTGAGATTCCTTAAGGAAACACGAAACATTATTAAAGATGTTATATTGAGAGGATTCTCCAAACATTAGTTTTACGAACCAATTACAAAATTTAGTGTCAAAAAATTATTTTGAAAGCATTCCCAATCTGGAGATTGTCAATGCATCTTTGAGTTTGTGGGAGTTAGTACTTAAAAAACACATTTCTTGATTTTCGATTCGGGAAGACAATCTTAATTTTAGGAAGGATTCGTAATAACTTATGAAGGTCTTCCTAGAGATTCGATGATTATGATTTCACATGTTTTTGATTTTGTTGTGCAGCTGAAGGTGATATGCATCTTGCCTTCAATACCAGGTGATCCCGAAGACACAATCTCCTTGGAAGACAAAGAAGATCCATATTAGTTAACACCACTTCTCTAATTTAGAAAAGAAAAAAAAAACAATCAAAGAGATTTGTTGTTTAAATATTTAGCTTATATGTGTGCCCATTTACATGATTTTGGACATTAAGGGAACAACAACTTGAAGCATTGTCTACTGATTAGTTTTTTTTTTTTTTGATTCAATAGATGTTCTTTCTCCACCATGCATTACCAGTTGATTAAATTGTCTGGCTTGAGTGTTTCACTTAAGAGCAAGTGTCAAAAATCAATAAACATTCACTTGATTCTCGATTTGGTAAGGTTTTCCTAACATTCAGGAAGGATTCGTAATAGTTAAGGAATGCCGTCCTGAATTGTTAAGATTCATTCTCTTTAAAGATTGCACTGCCTCGATTGCTATTATAAATTGGATATGAGTCATCTCAAGGAGCTTCGATCAACCAATTCTCATCATTTATTTTTTTATGCTGATATGAATATGTTAGTGTCATTATCTATGTAATCAAAATACTCTTGGATTTTCAGACATCTTTGTTGTTGCAAATCATTTTTTATTTTCAGTTGAATGTTTCTTAAGTTTTTAGATGATCAAGTAATCCACATACGTTTTGGAAAGGCATTCCAAAATATTCAAGAAGACTTCCTAATTTATATTTGTTTCCTTATTTGGGTTGTGTTTAAATGGTACACAAAAGTTTGCATTTATACGTGCTAAGAAAGCCTTCCTAAAAGTGTATAACTGCTTACTAAATTTGAATTGTATCTAAATGGTACACACAAACTTGCATTTATATGTGGTAAGAAAGTCTTCCTAAATGCGTATAACGCCTTTCTAAATTTATAATGTTATAGAAAACTCGTTTGACTTTGTCTTTGTGATTAATGTCTAAAATACATTTAAGGGCCAAATATAAGACAAATACTAATCGTAACAGTCTGTATTATGAATCGAAGAATGTGTATATTTAAAATTAGTAAGCCTTTATGAAGCCTTCATACAAATTTAGGAAGACATTCCTAAATTTAGAAGCTTGCTTAAATGTTTTAGAAAATCTTTGGTCAAGCTTATGTGAACTACTATTGCATAAAAATGAACTTGTAAAAGAAAGTAAATCATCAAAGATATCAATTTTTGTTTTTTGTTTTATTCTTAGAAAAACAAAGAAGTGACAAACTAAAAAAAAATTCTTATTTTCAAGTGACATACCCAAACTTTCCAAATATAGGAACCGTTTCCTAAATTTGTAAGAAACCTTCATAATTTGTTTAAGTTCTTATTTTTATTTCACTTAGTATTCTTCCAAAAGATGTTTTGAGTTTAAAACATTTAAAAATGTGATTCTAATATTTTTTAAATGGTACCAATCATTTAAGAACAATCTCATGATATAAGAAAGAATTACTAAACCTTTAGAAATGTTTTACTAATATTTAGGAAGATATTTGTAAATTTAAGAAACCCTTCCTAAATTGGTAGAAAATCTTCCTAAGTCGTCTAAAGCTCTTGACATGTCAAAAAATTGTGTACAAACGAAATCAAGAGCAAGTAATACCAATCTAACTTACTAAATTTTCTTAATCGAACCAAATCTAGAATAAATCATGTCAGATTTTGGGTTTTTTTTTCTTCAATAAAAAAGGATTGGCCATTTCTTTTACCTAACTTGACTGATCTCTTTCTCTGTCTTTGTTTGCCTCTGTTTCAGGTGAAAGTAATCATTTGATTCCTTGAAATGGCTAGTTTATGTTATTTCATGGTTCTTTGATTCTTTCTTCTCGATAAATGGCTTGTTTTTTTTTATACTTGGCCGATCCTTTATTCTAGCTCTCATGACCATCATCATCAAACACACCACTATAACAACACACATAACACTATCATAACAAACATAACACCATCGTTATTATCAACAACCTTTAAAAATTGAGCAAAAGAGCTGAAACAAACGCAAATGATAAACCGAGATGGAGATTTAAGAATAGTTCTTAAATCGAAATATTTAAGATATAAACACTTGTGTAGGAGTGCTTCCTAAATAAGATAGAGAAAACACATACAGAAGTAGGACTTCCCCCATAAGTACCATGTTTAGCAACTTATGGGAGATCTTGTTCATTCATTGAATAACCAAACGACAAGAGAAAACTATGACTCAAAGACACAAAGACTCAAGAAGATGTTAATTAACCTATTCGAAACAAAGAACAATAGCAAAATTTATGAAAACCAGCTGACTTCTGTTTAAGCATCAGACTCTTTCTTGTCTTCTTCGTTCACTCCTCCTTGAGTAACACCAAACCTCAGCTGGTCTTATAACTCGTTCATACAATCTGTATACAGACTGTAAATCATCGACACCCATAGATACTAATTGGTGTTAATACGATAAAATATGGAATAAAAGAAAAAAAAACAGATATTTCACATCTTTAGGAAGGCCTTCCGGGATATCACTTTTTATTTTATTTTTAATTTGTTAACTTGCTTGTCCTTAATAGAATAACAAAAACAAACAAAAATTGATGCCTTTGATGTTTTAGTGTACGAAGGTTTATACTATTGAGCAATTCTCATTCACTTTTATACGTTTTATGAAGGTTTTCCTAAATGTGTAGGATGACTTCCTAAATTTGTATGAAACCTTTCTAAAGCCATATTAGTTTTAAATGTACACGTTCTTTAATTTATACAGATTGTTACCATAAATAACGAGATAAAATGCTCATAGCAAGTAATCTATAAGAGTTCAAGGCTTTGTCAATTTCTTTTTCAACTCACTAGACTAGAAATGAAAACAATTCAGAGACAATTTAAGCTGTCATATCAGCTTGTTGTGCACTGAGAGATCTACTCTATATTATACTATGACTACCATCAGAATTCTTTCTGAATATAACAAGTTAAGAGTTACAAATCATCTCCACAAACCAAAACAAACAAACAAAAATAGAAAGAATCTGGTGTACAATTTTAATGGATCAAAGCCACACACATAACATAAGACATTCTTGTGTGATTTAGGAAAGTATTTCCAAATTTCAAAAGATTAATTCAAGAAGAGTTTCTAAATATTTTGGAAGGTTTACTAAATATTTATGAAGATCTTCCTAAATCTTTCGGAAACAAAAAATTCATCAAATTTAACAAGTAAATTGTTATACTAACAATGACAACACGATGAGCTAAGCAAAGAAAAAAAAAGTGAGGTTTATTATCTAACACTTTGAGTCTCACATCTTAATAGCTAATGGTTTCAAGTCTCTTTGAGTTCATGACTTTTCATGTTTCACGCTAGCTTATTTTCTAATTTAATTCTTCACCATCATCTCAAACAGAGTCACAATCAAAGCAATTAGTATGTAAATTTATCAAATTCTCTTTTTTTTGTTATGTAAATATAGCATACACATCAATCTTAATGTGGCTATCTCTCACAAAAACATGAACTAAAACGAGAAGAGGAACAAAAAGAAAAGATTAATAAATCACAAGAGTTTCCACAATTGGTTAAGAGAGCCAACTAATCAAAATTACTTGAAAACTCCTAACCTTGCAGCTTCCAAGAAAGTAGATGGTATTGTTTTCTAATTCACCATCCACAAAATCCCCAAGCAAAGCAATTGAATGAAGAATCCAGTAGCAAATCCAAGGTTCAAAATCCAATTTAATCTATTCACATCAGAAAACCTATACAAACTCCTGAACATGTGAACATCTAAATTCTTTCAATGACTACTAAAAGAAGACAATTCGAAGAACAAAAGCAATTTTTGAACTTCAAATTCTAGCCATGAAAACAGAAGCCCAAAACATCGTTTTTAACAGGGAGAAGATACGTACTTAGCATCTAATGAGGAAAACGATGGACCTAGCTTTCGTAAGCTGTTCATTAGATAATACAACTGCTTGTCTCGTTGAATCTCCAACCTAAAACAACAACTTCCATCAGTAAGATTCACCTCTAGAAGAAAAATACCTCACAACATTACTAAGATTCATCAGATTATAAAGAAAACTAGTAAAAAGGAAAATCAAATCAGACACAAAGCAACGATTGATTTTTACACGAATTTCTGAGTAGCAATGTCGCTATCGTCAAAGTAACTGAAAATCCTGAACACATCGTTCTCCACAAGAAACTCTCGCGCTGACTCACGTGACACGTCGTCTTCTCCTCCGTTGTCTCCGTTCTTCGTCGTCTCTATTTTGATAATCGTCATCTTTGATCTACGTCGTCTTCTCCTCACTCGTCTTCGATCTCATCGTCTTCTCCTCCGCCGTCTTCTCCTCTGCCCTCTTCGATCTTCGTCGTCTTCTCCTCAGTCATCTCTGTCTTCTCTACATTGTAAGTCATTTTATAAAGAGGGGCAAATTAGTCTTTTAGTTTATTACAAATGCTATAGATGATTCAAAATATTTTCAGGTGCTATAATTGAACTGAAAACTTAAATTAATGCTGTTTCAAGCAATTTCTCTAAAATTATTGTAGTTATCAAGAAAAATTTGATTAACAATTTTATCGGAAAATTACTAAGATGATTATTTAACTAAAAATGAATTTTGATAATTAAATTAATATCATCATTGAAATACCTTTTAACATAAATATATTTTGACAGAATGCATATTTTTGTACAAAAAGCTAAAAAAACAACAAAACTAAATTCAAATGCAACATCTAACTAAAAAAAAGTTCTTAGAACAAATAATATCTGAATACTGAATACGGATTTTTGTCAAAAAATTATATTGAATATGGATTACCACAACATCGAGATACATGAACGGATAACGTCATACAAAACGGTGCATCAAACCAATGTTTAGCAAAACAAAAAAACATAAACAATTATCAAACCGACCATTCTTCTAAAATATGCAAATTTGCAAATTTCAACAACCCAATGGGTGGGACTCATGATGTCACTACACTAACATAAAATAACATTAAACCAGTTTTATTCGTAAAACAAAAATAATATAAAAATAATATAAAAATAATAACTCTACTATGGCAACAACACTAGCAATTGTCCTCCTTAAACCATTTCCAATGTAAAACTCTATTTTCTGCTCCAAAATAGAGTAATTCCAAAATAGAGTTGAGTTTTGTTCCAATGTATAACTCCATTTTTACTCCAAAAAGAATATTCTAAATAGATTCTATTTATATTTTATGATTAATACCTTTTAATTCTAAAATTTACAAATTAACCCCACTTTTTTTTCATACAAAACTTTTATAAATTATAAATTAAATATTTATTAAATAAAAGAAAGTTACATTTTTTGACATAATAAAAAGAAAGTTACATAATATCATAAAAACATAGAAATTTTTTATTTAAACATATTATTTTAATTTTGGCACTTGTAATGCATTTTTAAGTTTATTTTATTTTGTAATCTTTAAAAAAAAATTATAGTTTTCAATTATTTATGATTATTTATTTTATATTGTTTAAAAATTATAGTGTTCAAATATATATACATATATATATATATCGATAATAATTATTCATGTGTTGCTAAAATAGTATAAAATAAAAATATCTAAGATTTAAAGGATCAGTTTGTAAATAAAAAAGTTGAACTCCAAAATGGAGTAGAATATAGGTTTGCTCCAAATATGAAGCAATCTCAATTTTTACTCCATTTTTGGAGTGAGAAATGGAGTAGGGTTGGAGAGAAATTTACTCCAAAATGGAGTTTGGAGTCAAAAATGGAGTAGGGTTGGAGATGCTCTTAGACCATCTCCAATGTAAAACTCCATTTTTTCCTCCAAAATAGAGTAATTCCAAAATGGAGTTAAGTTTTTCTCCAATGTATAACTCCATTTTTTACTTCAAAAAAGAATATTCAAAATAGATTCTATTTCTATTTATTATTAATACATTTTACTTCTAAAATTTACAAATTAACTCCATTTATTTATTTTTTTACAAAACTTTTATAAATTATAAATTAAATATTTATTAAATAAAAAAAGTTACATAATATCATAAAAACATAGAATTTTTTTATTTAAACATCACCATTACTGAATTTTCTCCACAAATGATCAATTAATGCATTTCGAAGTAAAAAATGATCAACAATTTCTTTCTCAATCAACTTCATTTGGACATTTTTCAATGATCTCGGTGGATCAGGAAGCGGTTTAGGAGATTATTAAATTTCTCAGATTTGTTTATGTTTCTTATCTTTAATTTCAGCACTTGTAACGCATTTTTAAGTTTATTTTATTTTGCAAATTTTTTAAATAAAAATTATAGTTTTCAATTATTTATGATTATTTATTTTATATTGTTTAAAAATTATAGTGTTCAAATATATATATATATATATATTTATCGATAATTATTATTGTTGTATTGATAAAATAGTATAAAATAAAAAATATCTAATATTTAAAGGATCAGTTTGTAAATAAAAAATCCGGGTTAAAGTTGGATCATTGTTTTATCTCACTACATGGTTCGGCCTTCTTCACTTCATCGAGTGAGAATGTATCCGGCTACTCTCTTGGCTTTGATTATTGTTTCTGCGAATCACTTCCTTTCCTTGCTTATATGTCCTCTAAACTTTATTTCTTCACTTGATCATTGGATCACTCTCCTAATTAATTGCATCTTCGCAAGAGAAAACAGTAGGTAAAAGGAGTATAATCTATTTTAAAGGAGAAAAAAAGTTGGATCAAAAGTACAATATAAGACGGAAACTGAATACAATTTTACAAAAACACTCCGACACACAGTTCAAACGTGCAATTGAAAAACGGTAAGCATTCCTAGGCATCACATGCCGTGCCTCTCCAAAAGACGCTCGCATTCTTCGGTGACTCTCGACAGCGATTCGTGTGCCGCACCACCGTCGCAACTCAACGATTTCTCCGCCGTATCCCTCAGCGTCTTCACCTTCTTTCTCATCTCGCAACCTTCCTCCTCCACCATAATACTTCTCACCAACGCCTCGATCTCCACCCTTAGTATCATTCCCTTCGACGGCAATTTTTTAGATCGGACGGCGATTCCGAGCTCCTCGTTGAGCAGCGTCGCGTTCGTCATCTGCTCCGCGAAAAGCGGCCAAGCGATCATCGGAACGCCGCTTACAACGCTCTCGAGAATCGAGTTCCAACCGCAGTGAGTCAGAAACCCACCAACGGCTTGGTGGGCCAGTATCTCGGCTTGCGGGGCCCACGAAGTGACTACGAGGCCTTTCTCGAGAGTCCGGCTAACGAACCCTTCCGGTAGATATTCCGGCGTACCGTCTCGTATCTCGCCGCTGTTAACCGAGAAATACTCGCTGCAAGCCGTACCGTCTACCGGCGGTCGGACCACCCAAACGAACCGTTGCTGGCTTAGCTCGAGCCCCCAAGCCAATTCGGTTAGCTGTTTAGCCGAGAGAGAGCCGCCGCTTCCGAATGAGATGTAAAGCACTGACTCGTCCGGTTGTTTGTTTAACCAATCTATAACCGGATTATTGGTTTTCGTTGTATCAACTGGTCTGCTCAAAGGACCAATCGGATAAATCGGTGCACGAGCGATCCGGCCCAAGAGCTTTGGGTCTTGAAGAGATTTCAAGGTTTTTGGCTCCATATCATCCCACGTATTCACAATAATGCCATCAACCGTCGGGTATACTAAACCGAATGGAACACATTCCTGGTAAAGCTGTCTCGACGGGTCAAGGAATATTTCAAAAGTATCCTCAAACCGAACCGGTTCACACCCCGGTATAGCCAAGGGTTTCTTCTTGATTATGTGCTCTTCTTCGACGTTTTTTTCCAGCGTTGGGAAATACATCATCAACGCTACAAATCGCGCGTTTGAAGCTATGAAGAGATAAGTCAACATGTTGATCTCGCCGCCGAGCCGTAAGGCGTCCACGCTTAACAAGTCTACGAGCAGAGCCGTTGGTTTGTGGTGCATCTCTGCGATCTTTGACCGGAGTTTGGGAACTGTCTCACGCATCATGGTCATGATCTTGATCCCGAAATTCGCTGATGGGTCCACTAAACCGGAGATATCCGGAGACGGGAGGCCGATGACGTCAACAAGGGTCTTGTCGCAGCCAGGTGCGTTGAGGAATTGGGACTGGGCGGAAGCTACGTCGGCTTCGAGGACGAAGATGGTGACGTGGAAGCCGTGGGATCCAGCTAAACGTTTTCCGAGCTCGATCGCCGGGATGACGTGGCCCATTCCCGGGCTAGCGAACATGGCAGCATGTGGTCTTGTAATCTCCATAGCTTTGATCGACGATTCGATGACGTTGGGTTTTTTTGTTGTTGTTGTTTTTGTACTTGTGTCGGTTTGATGTATAAAATCAACGTCTTCAAACGTTTTATATAATATTATTTTTACGTAAAAACGTTTGTAAATATAAATATAATAAAGGTCCATCTACTACCACCTTAACTGTCTTATACAAACCTGCTCCATTTTCTATTTTATCAATAAAATTACTGGTGATGCCTTTAATTTTGTTGTGTTAATTAGTAATATAGTATGTAGCAACTTTTTTTCTTTAAATCATCTTATACAAACAAGAAAATTCAATAAATATGTAGGTGTTTAAGTTCGGATGTTTCGGTTTTTTTTTTTTTTTGGGTTTATATATAACAATAATTAAAACTACCGGTTTTAATTGTTTGACCCTCCCGATTTTTCTGATAACGTTTAGGGAATGAGATTCTAAATAAAGACAGGATAGGAAAAATGGCACTGATGAGCATCACATAGTATATTAGACTATGAAATAATAAGATATAAGACGAAATTTCCAAACCTCACAGAAGGTCTTGAAAACATAATCAGCTGCAACAAACTCTTGAATACTAGACGTCTTTAAAATGATCCGGAGGATAGAATATTTGAGTGCAGGCTCTACTTCACCAAGAACTTTGCTTGCAAAGGATATCACGGTTCTTGGAATGACCATCAACCAGATCTCCAATGCATTTAAATGTCTAGCAGCAAAAGAATCGCAAAGTAAAAGACCAATTAGAAACTTAAGCTTACTGTGACTAGAAAAGAAACAGCAATAAGAAACTTGGACTTCAGACAACTGCTCAGTAGTTGCATTGATAATACAGCATCATTCTCTATAAAAAAAAAAGAACTGTTCAAATTCGGCTTTTGGATATACACATAATAATCCACTTATCCACATATCAGGTTTGTCCGTAATTGAACGATAGCGTGAGGAGGAAGCTTGCTTTTGTTACTTCACATGGGCCAAGATATAAAAGCTCACGGAAACGGGACTTCACATGGGCCAAGGTATCAATAATGTATTATTATTTCCACGTCAGAAGCTCGTTCAAGTATTCTAGAAACATTAGTTGTTCAACCAAAAAAAAAAAAGAGAGAGATTGGTGTGCCTAAAATCGTTATTATACAGTGGAACATAGTTGTTGCCACTAGTCTTAAGGCACACACTCATAACACCTTCAATTATTATTATTATTTTTTTCCTAGGAATGTAAATATCATTAAAATGAAAGTTTTAGATCACCTCCATCGCTAAATATCTTAAATTGGGTACTAAAATACTTAAACCAAGACCTTAAATTGTTTCTATTGCACCTTTTATAATTAAGCTGATCTAGTTTTACATGAGAATTGAGAAACATGAGTAAGGAATTCCTAAAATTTCTGGTTATTCCCATGAAAATAATTCAATCAATTAATACCTAAATAAAATTCCAATCATATATTAATACTAGTCATAACCAATTGACTGAATTATACTATTGTGTAACCTTTTCAAGATATTGAAAATTTAAAACCACTTGTAATAAATCTACGACTATCACCATTAATGGGCATATAAGACGAGAAATATAAAAACGCGATACATTAAGGGGATCATATATTCTTTTTTAAAACATTAAAAAAAAACTGCGTATATTTTCCGGTGGACAGTGCATTATGCATAATAATCAATTGATAAAAATATTTGTTTGGGGTTAAATATTGTAACACACGTCATTGCTTAAAATGATTGAGGTATTTTATTTGAACCAACATTATATCATATGGATGGATTCAAATAAGAGACCAATCATCGTTTAATATGCCCCCATGCATATCCCAAAAAAAATCGGAGGTAGAGGAACTGTCATGTCCGAACTAAAGTGCTATTTGTTTCTTCTTAAACTCGCTCAGTTCGACTTAAATTAAAGATTCCTTAATTAACCAGATAAAAAAAAATCAAAGATTCGTTAAAAAAGAACATTAACGTATAGAGATCAATAAAGTTGGATGAAAAAGTAAGCATAAGACAAAACTGAGCTACTCCCTTTCTAAGTTAGATGTGACGTACAGTATCTTGATTAATAAAACAATTACCTAAGGAGGGTTACTAATGATTAGCTAACTTAAAAAATCTTAATATAACTATAATGCAATATATATCATCATAGTGATTTTGTACATCTCAGATTCTTATACAAAAAGTTTTTAAATCAACGTTTCAGATTGACGTCAAGCATACACAACCTTTTGTTCAATAACCGAAGAAGACTCATAGATTAAAAAAAAACACACATAATTATACAAACTAAACACCAATTATTTATTTGTACAATGTAAAAAACATCAGTGATTGCAAGTGGCGCTGACACAATAAAACATGATAGCATGTGGCAATGACCCGGAAACTAAATACAATATTCCAAAAACAGTAAAACAGCACGCAGTTCAAACGTAAAATTTTTAAAAACGGCAAGCATTTCCTAGGCACCACGAGACATCCCTCTAGAACGCTCCAAAACACGGCCGCACTCGTTTGCCACTCTCGACAGCGATTCGTGCGCCAATCCACCGTCGCAGCTCAGTGATTTCTCCGCAGTGTCCCTCAGCTTCTTAACCTTCTCTCTCATCTCGCAACCTTCCTCATCCACCATAATCCTTCTCACCAAGGCATCGATCTCCGCCCTCGAAACCACTTCCTCCGACGGAAGTTTCCTACACCGGATTGCGATTCCGAGCTCCTCGTTCACCAGCGTCGCGTTCATCATCTGCTCCGCGAAAAGCGGCCAAGCAATCATCGGAACGCCGCAAACAACGCTCTCGAGAACCGAATTCCACCCGCAGTGAGTCAGAAACCCACCAACGGCCTTGTGGGCCAGGATCTCGGCTTGCGGGGCCCAAGAAGAGACCACGAGGCCTCTCTCTTGAATCCGGCTAACGAACTCTTTCGGTAGATAATCCGGCGTACCGTCTCGTATCTCGCCGCTGTTAACCGAGAAATACTCGCTGCAAGCCGAACCGTCTACCGGCGGTCGGACCACCCAAACGAACCGTTGCTGACTCAGCTCGAGCCCCCAAGCCAGTTCGGTTAGCTGTTTAGCCGTGAGAGAGCCGCCGCTTCCGAATGAGATGTAAAGCACCGACTCGTCCGGTTGTTTGTTTAACCAATCTAAAACCGGATGATTGGTTTTCGATGGATCAGCCGGTCTGCACAAAGGACCAACTGGATAAACCGGTACACGAGCGATCCGACCCAATAGCTTTGGGTCTTGAAGAGATTTCAAAGTTTTGGGCTCTATATCTTCCCACGTATTCACAATAATACCATCAGCCGTTGGGAAAACTAAACCAAAAGGAACAAATTCCCGTTATACCTCGTCGGTCGGGTCAAGGAGTGTTTCATGAGTATCCTCAAACCGAACCGGTTCACATCCAGGGATTGCCAAGGGTTTCTTCTTGATTGTGTGCTCTTCTTCGACGTCTTTCTCCAGCGTTGGGAAATACATAATCATCGTGAGTAAACGTGCGTTTGAAGCGATGAAGACTTAAGTCAACATGTTGAACTCGCCTCCGAGCCTTAACGCGTCCAAGCCGAACAAGTCCACGATCAGAGCCGTTGGTTTGTGGTGCATCTCCGCGATCTTTGATCGGAGGGTTGTAATGGTCTCACGCATCATGGTCAAGAGCTTGATCCCGATGTTGGTTGATGGATCAACTAAACCGGAGATATCCGGAGACGGGAGGCCGATGACGTCAACATGGGCCTTGTCGCAGCCAGGTGAGTTGAGGAATTGGGATTGAGCGGAGGCCGCGTCGGCTTCAAGGACGAAGATGGTGACTTGGAAGCCGTGGGATCCGGCTAAGCGTTTTCCGAGCTCGATCACCGGGATGACGTGGCCCATTCCCGGGCTAGCGAACATGGCAGCATGTGGTCTTGTAATCTGCATAGCTAGCCTCGATCTATTGATGAACGTTGGCTTTTTTTATTTTTTTGTGTGTGTGGGTAACTCTCTGATAGTTGCAAGTGAGTTTAATATATAGAACCAAAAGTCTTCCAAAACGTTCGTAAATAGTATAATATAGGGTCTAATCTACCACCTTAATTGTCTTATATACAAGAAACTTAATATAAGTGTAACTGTGTATCTCAGTGAAGTGCATTATATATATTTATTTATTTATATAGAGAAAATAATTAACCACGTGATGAGAGCCGCGTGAATGATCCATTTTGTGTTTATGCATCGACCAAAGGATCATACTCGTAAGATAATGTATACATAACACGCGAATGTGTTTGCATTTATCATTTATGTCATGTATGCAATAGGTTTTATAGAAGCTTGGTCAATGATCCCAGTATTCTATAACATTTTAACTTCCTCAAATAAACGTAGATTGTTAAGCAAAAAACATATAAACGTAGATTTACAGATATGTATGAAATTATGAATCTCATAAAATAAAATTATGATAGTTATATATATATAACTATCATAATTTTATTTTATGAGATTCATAATTTCATATATATCTGTAAATCTATGGTATACATACAATTCAAAACACAAAATAATAATAATAAAAAACTGGGATGATGGTCGTCTATGGTGGGAATAAGGCATAGATGCTTGAATAATGTCACTGTAACGTTGCAGTTTGCTCAAATCATGTTACCCTACGTACTTTTGGTTTCTTGCTTCTATTACCATAGTAATTTCATTAAGCAATTAATGTTTTTTGTATTTGTGCAGTATAGTATAGGACCCCGTCATCTTGATATTTTTTTGGTTTTTTTATTTTTGATATTTTTATATTGATCTATTATTCAACTTGATATTTTTATATTGATCGACCATTAATCTCGTCATTTATAATAATAATAACCCATCACTAGTTTTGAATTAATTTTCAGTGGTATTGATTTTAGATATATTATATAATATTTTGTATTAGATGAGAGAAAAAAACACTTGAGTTTACCCCAAGAAAAACTGTACACCTAATATTGTTACAGAACATAATTTTCTTTTACTTTGTACAGATGAAAAAAAAAAACTAAATCTTTACATTTATTTCAGTATGTGACGGAAATTACATATAGCAAATCTAACACAAATTTAATGATATAAGTTGCGTGTATTTTATTATTTTTTATATGTAACTTTATATTATCTTGTAACGTTTTTATTTATTACTATGCCGTGTAATATTTTATTTGAAGTACATTTTTTGTTTGGGAGCAAATTACGAAATGCTGATAGGTATATGTATTTTTTTTGGTAACGGATAAGTTTGAGGTAGATGATCATTTTCTGAAGGGATGAAGAATACTCGGCCGATCGTTTCTCTACGGAAGAAAGAACCTTCATATAATATAAAAAGCCTTAACGGGATTTCAGGAGGAGAAAAAAGGTTTTCCTCTTGAAAGTTCTCTGACGTCTAAATCAGACATATTCAACTATGAACAGATAATTGGAAGGTGTTTTTATGTGCTAAGTGAGGAGTCACGTCCGGAGATCGGGATTCCTATCTAACATTTTGTAGGGATATACGTGCTAAACATATCGCTCGGGAGTGGGGTTGAAGCTCTTCCTTACTGATATAATGACTATTAATGACCCATTACGGATCTTAGGGACTGGGACTAACCTGACCTCCGAAGACCTAAGGAAATCATTCAAGAGATGTCTTCGGACTTAACCGTGAATTCTCCATTTTATTTTCCTTATCGATTACCTCTTTTTTTGGTTAGGCTCTCTCCTCCTTCTATACGAGAGAGTTCTTTCTTCTTATTGGTTAGTACCATATTTTTTTTCTCATGTGTTAGCATCATATTTTTATCGTTTACTTATTTTCATCATTTACTTATTTAACTAATTTTTTATTAAAGCAATATACTACCCTCAGTATTTTGAAGATGAGGCACCCTCAAAATGAGGATCTCTTTTACTCTTATATGCAAATGTGTTAAAACTTAAAACCCCCCGTATAGTATCATAACTCGAATTCAAATTTGATATATATGTTGTAACAATTAAAAAGAAACATTTCAACATGTCATGCCTCCTAACTCACACATTTTGTAAGCTGAATTATATTCAATTTGAATATATAAGATGCAAAATACGTTTTTTTTTCCTTGTCTGATTGTATGATGCCACCAAACACATCAACACATCGTTGTTTTTGTCACTTACATCACTTCTTATATTGATAAAACAAAAAAAGTTGTTTCAGCATCTAAACAAAAAGACACATAAGTGCTTACCACAGGAAAGAAAAAAACAATAATAATGGAGAGGAGAAAACCTGATATACTTCAAAATTTAATCCTGCCGTCTTGCCGTCTGCCAGCATATTCGGAGATTTTCTTTCCGAATGGTATAAAGAAATATTACCGACAATCCTGGAAGTATATCATCACATTGACATCTGCAAATAAGAAATGAGACTTAGCATTTGCAACTTTTAACCCCATATATAATGTAAAAATAAAAAAATTATCGTCCCAGTATTTAAAATTAGAACCTCATTGAATAATAAAATAAATAAATATGGCAATAACCAATCTTTCTTGTCTTAGTCTACTGGTCAGAAAAAACAATACATCGTTTTGAATTTTTCATTAAGCATAATGTTATAGGTGATTGACTGATTGGTCGTACACAACTCATTATCCACAAAATCCAAGTTGTTTCAAAAGACCAAAACTCAGCTTAAACATTATTGTTATGAAACTGTACTGTCTACTGTCTAGGAAACTCCATTATATTCGGTCGTACACCTTATTCATATATGTTATAATTGCTATGAAGTCCTTTTGTATCGATGATGTATATTCAAAGCATGTAAAACTTCATGAGCCAACAACATATTATAAAAAATCACTTTTCCTGCCATAAAAACATTGAGTAAATGGAATATGTGAGAGAATCCGTTTGGACTTCTAGCAAAAAACTTTGAAAATAAACTTATATTAGTTTCTAATCTTATATTACTTCCATCAATAGTCTCTTATTCATTCTCTCAAAAAACAATAAATAATAGATAATAATAAAATATCAAATGAATTTCTTAAAATTTAAAATACTTATCTAGTATTATATTATTAAAACTAATATCTATGTATAATATTATTATTTTTTATTTTTTATTTGTATAAACTTTATAAAAAATCATGGATGTATATGCTCTAATAAGCTTGTTGATTTTGTTATTGTAGCAAGCCTTCTCGTGTAGAAATGGATAATCCTCTCTTCGTCCTTATTCTGGCTCGATTTTGGTGTGTTGGATCTTTTTTTTGTTAATGGGTCTTCAAGTTCTTGGATCTTTCCTCTTTGTTTATCGGATTAATACTTTTTTTTTTTTTTTACAAGTAGAAAATCAATCTCCGGGATGTTTTTTTATGTCCGCCGGCTTATGTATTTCACATATGTATATCATTCAGAATCAATATTAACTTCAGATAACTTAAGCCTAAACACCGTCATATTTTCGGTATGATGCTTCTTGGGGATCAAACGGAGCTTTCTCTCATTTATCTCAGCATCAAAAAACGTCCCCATCCTCGTAATAAATGGTAGTTATTATCAATAGTTGACTTATATGATTGAGAAATATTCAACATTTGATTGATTCAAACAAAATTATCAACATTGGGCTGCGTGAACGGTGCCGCATTTGGGATAGAATTGTTAGCTTATATCGTCGGAGTATACCATAACGACACCATATCGGATGGTATGAGCGAGTCAACTAAATAAGAGCAGCCACGTACGTTCGCTCGAAAAATATATACATTTCTAATGAAACTAAAGATAAAGAGGACTTTTTCTCTGGAGTTACGTAATCTTTCTCGAGCTATGTAATTATGTATATTGCCTACTATTCACAGTTTTGTGGAAGCCAAATTATTTCTATCAAGATAAAGCCAAGTTTATATATGGCTTACGTAAAATATGATATACTTTTGCGTTATAGTGTTGTCCGACTACAATTCAGCTTTTCCTGAGCTTTTGACCCAAAACCAATTGGCAATGATTGGATTAGCACAAGCTACTTATATATTAGACAAAGTCCCTCCCAACTTTCAATGTGGGATAATCTTACATACACTTTCTAGAGATTAAGGCCTTATGGCCCCATTAACCTCTACTAATCCCAATATCTTCAATTCTCGAAGGCATATGACAATTAAACAATATGGAGTAAGATTTGGTTCTGTTACGTAATACTAATTTGCGAGTACTTGTCTTTTGTTTTTTTTTTTGCAAAAATACTTCTTTTTGTTTTTGTTTTACAAGTAATTTATCGTGTCTTGACTATATATTTCCCATTCCTAAATATGATTAAAATGGATTATCAATCAATAGATTAGCTTAGCCTAAGTTTTACATTCATAGGTTCGTAGAATTAACTGAGATTATTGTGATCCGGCGGATTGAATTCAGTGTGCTTATAAGTTATATCACTAATTCATTACTAAAAGAGTAATAGCTATTATTATTATTTTGTCTTTAATTTTTTGAGGAGGGATTAATTTTGTGATATAGCTTCGGCCTATTTACGGCCCATCTTTTAGCCCATTGAATGAGAAAAACTAACATAATTTGGTGTCAAAAAGATTATGAATTCATGTAAGATATGGATATCCAAACCGTTTGGTTCTGTTTCGAACCGAATCTGTATAAGTCCTTTACAAAAGTATCAAGTCTCAATCAAAACTTTTATAATTTCCCGTTTAAACGTGTATAGAGTGACAGAACTCAGAACACATGAACCAACCAACACTCATGTTTATCATTCTCCAGCAATAACATAAAGCCACTTGACTACATTTTTTTCTCTCTTTGATTACCATGAGTTTTTGCGCCAAAATTGGTAATCTCTTTAATTTCGAAACCATATAACATGTAATATTAGTTCTGTTTCAAATATCATTCGATTATGTGATTTTTAGCTATGTCTATGTGTAATATATTTTTCAGTTAACAACACTTAGTTTTGACCTTGACGACATATTCATTCATGGATAATAATGTTTCTCACTGAATTTGTTAGAAAAAGCATATAAAATTTAAAGGTCCACCTAAAAATAGTAGAGGCACATTGAAAAGTCACGCGTGGTTAGGGAGAGAGAGAGAGAAAGATAACAATCACATTCACATGCCCCATCACCACATGGGGAATGGTCCCTCTCACTTTCACTCACACACTTGCATTTTCATATTTCACCATAACATTTTTTAAATAAAATTATAAATGAAAAATTGATGTTTAAAAAAACAAAATATAAATGAAAATTAGATTTGTGAAATGAATCATTGATAATGATAATGATAATGACTGTACAGTGGTCATGGTTCATGGATACGTGAAGAAGAGACCTAGACCATTCTTCTATTAGCTACGGTTAAACCGGAAACACGTTACCGAACCGATCGCATCCTAATACAGTTAAATTACGATTTGACCCTTCTCAACCTTTTAGCCGCGTCCTTTAGCGTTACCTAACGTCAGCTCCAAGTCATCGATACTACCAACATCGTGAATCTTCTCACCTTCCCACGGCTTCACCGACACGTCTCCTCCGCCGCGGCCGCCACCGCTAACGCAAACGCTATTTTTGACGAGGTTGAAAGTTGGCGACGGCGGACATGTCTGAGAAACGGTTACCGGTTGGAAACTGGTCCATCGACAAGAATCAACCGTCGAGACATCCGATTCGTCGCATTCGGGAATCGATGTGTAGTGGTGGAGACGCCGTGTTGGGCTCGAAGGAGCAGAGACTGGGAAATTACTGATTTGCCATCTCGGGAGTCTCGGATTTGAGCTTCTAGGAGATGAAATCGGAGGTGTGACAGGGGCACTATTGGAAATTCGGAGAGGAGCGAGATTTCCCGACGAATCCAGGTTTTGGAGGTAAGGGATGAGATAAGCCGAGGATTGATTCGGGTCGAACCGGACCGGGTTGTGATCGAACCGGGTCGGGCTTGGGTAAGACGACGAGGCTGGGCTCGCTTGGTACGACGGAATTGGGCTTTGAAAGGCCGATGACTGTGGACTGAGCTGGATTGACGAACACGCGCTCACGCGCGGCGGTGTTGCTTCTGTTGGTCGGGAACCCTGTTCGAAAAAAAAAAATTCAATTCGATGTCGGAAAATTATAAAAAAATTGGTTGAATTGAATTGAAGAAACTGAAGATCGAACCTTTCGGTAAGTGGTGCCGTCTTCGTGGACGATCCAGCCAGCTTCGAGGCAAAGAGCTTTGAGAACCTCATTGTTGTCACAATGCTTAGGGAGTTTGTAATTGCCCTGAGATCTGAGTCCGGTGAATATCTTAGCTGCTATGGCTCTTCTTCTTCTCTCTCTCTTCTTATTGTTCTCTCTCTCCTTCCACGTCGGCATCCTCCCCGTCGCTCCCGCTCCCGCTGCCGTCGATCCTGCTCCTCCGCCTCCTGATGCCGTCATTCTCTGTTTTCTTCTCTGTTATATTTACTTCACACTTTCTCTGAGTTATTTCTGGGGGTTTTGTTTTGTGCTTGCGTAATTCTCGAGGAGCGAGAAGACTAAAAGAGTTTTTCCTTCACGAGGAAGAGAAAAAAGAGGCAAAGTTATACTTCCTCCGTTTCATAAATAGTGTCATTTTAAGGTTTTATTTTTGTTTCATAAAGAGTGTCATTTTGTATTTTTAATGCAATTTTTAAAACAAAAATCCAGTTTTGTCCTTGTAATATTGATGTATTAATTAGAAAGAGAAATGTGTTTAGTGTATTAATAAGGGGTAGAATAAGATTTTTATTAGTTTTCTTAATATGTGTGAAAAAGAGTAGAATGACACTCTTTGTAAAACAGAGGGAGTAAGCTTTTCTTATTTTTTTGGGGGTTTTTTTACAGTGTAATTGAAAGGAGAAAAAAAAGATAATTAGAGGGCCCCTCATTTGATATCGTTATTTTTTTTAGACTAACCATAATTATTTGATTGTAAATTTCTAACTAATTTTGGCATATTTAAGGGAAAATCGGTGAAAAAAGGAGGTGAATCTATGACCTCACTTAACTTACTGTTTCAAAGCTTGACTTTGAAGTTTTAATTATTCGGAAACCTCTTTGCTCGTCTGACAATGTTCGGCGGAAAAGGGATAGATCTTGCTTTTGGTTTCTTCGCCGTGAGATCAGAATCCGTGAGGCTAAATCCAACGGATGTAAACAGGAGTGCACGGTCGAGAACATGTGCCAAGCGGCAGAGGACTATATTTTTATGAAGGGATGATGATCATATCACCCTTACAAAAAAAAAAGATGCCTTTTGGGTTTCTGGTCATTGTGGTTCATAAGATCTGACGACGATGTTAAGTTTGAACGGCCCAGATTCAGTGGTCCCCAAAACAGCACCTCTCGCTCCAGTCAGGTCAACATGGGAATCATGCATTGTATGTAACGTACCAGAAGTCGTGGGCCCTGGTTCGCTTCACACGTGCGACACAGAAACCTATAGGCTATATTGCTCGAGCGGGAGCCATGGTCCATGGGGCCCATAAGGGCTTTCGAGCCCTACAATGCACGCGACTGTGGGGATCACATTTGTGATTAGTAGTATATTTTTTCGAAAATGAACCTTCTTCTTTTTGAACCTTCTTCTTCTCGGTTTAGAATTAGACCATTGGGGTACTGATCTGAAATGTTCTTCTCTGTGAAGATTTGAAGTGAAAAACTATTACCATCATAAACTATGAAAAATTTACAAATGCATTTTACATTATGTTATTTTTTAAAATGTAAACAAAAGATTTGTCTTCTATAGCTTTCATTATTTTTCTGCTATTATGTTTGGTTCTTTTTTCTTTAACTAAAGTAATTTTTATTAAATCAAATACAATGAAAATTACATAATCATATGTTCAATAAATAGGAAGCGACTGCTCAAACAACCGGAGTACAACAAGATCAAAAATCCAAAAACAAAGAAAAAAAAAACTATTAGACCCACACAAAACTACAACAAAAAAACTAAAAAAAAAACCACATAAGAGAAACTTAGTAGATAAATATTTGGAGGCAAATTTGTCTTGGGCGTGTACATCGCACAAAAACAAACATCACTTCTTCGGATGTCACATGTGCATATCTCCCTAACCTAGAAAGAGCAGTCAGAAGTTGAAAGAAGAAACGAGTGTTCCTAACCAAAGTAGATGAAGACGATGGAACTTATTTCGTTTGAAAAGAACATAACCAAAGATTGCAACTACTATTCCCGATAATAAACAGAAACAGAATAACCCAAAACAACTATCAAGAACTTTTTTTTTTAAAACGTAAAGTTAAGAGCATACGCCAATGAGATCTCTTGCAAGGTTGAGATTTCTAAGAGGAAATACTTGTTGCTTACTTTTTACTTTGTGAACCATCTTGTTATTTAAAGAGTTAATTTCTTTCTACTTAGCTTTCTAATCCTTCGTTGTATATGTTCAAGCAAACAAAAAACAAGTTAACTGGTATTCGTCTAATTCAAGCAAACAAAAAGCTCTCTTCAGACAGTAACATCACTAGCTTTCGTTCTGAGAAGACATGAGCCTGAGTCTTTCCTCCGAGACTCGTCCGCGATCACCACAAAAGAAGCTCTCTTGAGCGAGCAACGACTGTAAACCGATTCCATTGGTTAAAGCTACTGATGAACCCAAAACGGCTTTCGAAGGCATTGGTGGATAACGTCTTTCACAGAGAGTCATCAATCTTTTAAACGACTGAAGATACTTGCAAGTGGTATCGTTGTTCATGATGTGAGCAACACTGTTGGTGTGAATCTTCTCTCGAGCTGAACGTTCGTGGATACCAACCATGGTAACACCGATGGGCCATGGTGCGTTCCCTATGGCTAGTTTGATGTACTGGTTGCTTACAGCAACGTAGTCCCGCTTTATGCATTGGTTAACCATCAACATTAAAGCTTCACGAATCTCGGCTTGTAAACCCTGCAATTTGTAATCCAAAACCAAAAAAAAAAAAACACATCAAGTTTGAGGAGAGTGCTCACAAAAACGTATATTATCAATCCCTAAAATGACAGAAAGACAGAAACTTGCTTTGCCCAACATTCCAAATCAAGTTACTAAAGAGAGAGATTTTCACTTGCTGTACTAAATGTCCTGTCTCTCTCTATGTAGCATTAGATATTTGCAATGCAAAATTCATTCTTTGTCACCATATCTGTAATCAAAAGTAGACAAACTAATGGAATCTGTCTTCCTACTAAAACTAAAGTCTAATCGACATATTTCTGTAAGCTTATTAGATAGATAGTCTACTTCCACTTGCATAGACACAGATAACACAATTTGCTACCTTATACACATTATACAAAAGGAAAGGGAAGTTGTACCTTGTTCCTGCATAAGTTGAAGAGAGGAGTAAGATATCTAGCACACTGCTGAAAAGTGGCTACAATCCGTTTTCCTTGGCCACTTGTCCTCTCCGTGTTGTCCATAGCATCGAGCTCCTGCTTCCATTCAACCAATAGCTTCTTGCAGAAGACAAGGATCTTGTCCTCGTCGCATAGATCCTCGAAATTAGCTTCAAAGCGCTTCAAATCTTTAACATCATCAACATCACAATCATCATCATCCCTCGTTTCCCCTCTCTCATCTCTACTCTTCCTCTTCCTACCGCCACTCTTGTCCCGTTTCTTCATCTCGGAGATGTCTCTCAAGAAATCGTTCGTCTGTCCGTCAGACGAGAAATCGCCATCCACCTCGAACAATCCTTCCTTCAACACGTGATTGAGCCGGTCGAGCCGCGCCTGATCGTCCTCTCCGTAGAGAGTCATCGGCTGTTTAAGGATCCTCAGGCGGCGAATCACTTCCTGCCTCGGGAGAAGCAGGGTTTCGGTGTTCTTCTTCTCGTCGGCTAGGGATTGCGAATCATCGGCGATGATAGCAGATGCGGAGGATTTCGAATCAGCGACAGATGAGGAGGATTTCGAATCGGCGACGGATGCGGAGGATTTCGAATCGGCGATAGCAGATGATTCTCTCCGCTGGGCCTTAAGCTCCTCCTCACGCCGCTCTTCCTCTCGAAGCTTCTGGATTTTCTTCTTCTCCATCTCCGATCGCTTGAAAAACTTCTTGCCACCACATTCCTCGGCAAGGCTTCGCCGTTTCTTCAGAATCTCTTCCCTCAGCAGATCCATTCTAGGGTTTCGAGATCGTCGGAAATTACTGGTTTCTGTCTCCAAGAGCAACTGAAGAATAATCGATTTGAGGAATAAAGACTCTCTGAATGTAGGCCCGAATTTAACAGAAGAAGAGGAATGAGTTTAATGAAACTCATGTGCCAATCACGTGACCCTTGAAAAAGGAAATCAAGTTCATTACATATTAAAAGGAAATCATCCTCTTTTTTATAAACAGCTAAATTTAATTATATTCTGTTCAATATAAAACATTTTATAAGTTTAATATATAATTAATATTATATATTGGAGTTGATATATTTGACATAATTAATTATGTATTAATAATAATATTATATAAATATTTAATAATAATAAAATAACGATAAATCAAATAAAAAATGTTATAGATTTCAACCAAAATTAAAGATAAAAAGCCATTAAACAATATTTTAAAATACTTACTTAGATAAAAATGTAAATATGATAACTAAATTAACAGAAAACATTAAAAACATATAATAATTTATTTAATTTTTATAGTTGGCTTGCACGCATGTGCATGTATAATTTTTGTTTTATAGACATAAATAGTTGTAATATTTAAGTATTGAATGATTTTCTTATATATTATGTAAACATTATCTTTTTATACATATACAGATTTAGAGTTTAACAATAATCACACAAATGTTTCATATCATTTTGTCTTTTGAAACTGATTTATTTTAAAACTTTTTATTTTTTCTACCGTTTACCGTGAAATATAATTGCAATGCAAAAGTTATATTAAATAATAATTAAATTCTTATAATATCTTGAATATTATCTATATTATGCTTTCTTTTCTCCTTACACAATATAATCTTGTCAATATATATATTAAGTATATATTTTTTCTTTACATATTGCTAATTAATACAAAATAGGTTTTACAATCTTTACTTATCTTAAGAGCGGATAGATGGTTGGTCCGCACATTCGTGCGTACCAACCACCTCACCGCTCTTAGAATATAAAGATTTAATATATATATATATATATATATATATAAACTGTTTAATAATTAAAATTAAAATTAAACGGTAATGGAAATTAATAAAATGCATGCACGACAAGTTCGCATGCGATATTGACTTTTGCATAAGTAATATTTATATTCACACGCCTATTTGTGAAAAAATCGAAGTATGGCTTTTATGTGTTAAAAAAAATAACAAAGTAATGTTTGTAATATATATTTTTATAATGTATGGTTGAATTTTAAAAAGAACGTATATTTATGCATGTACGTATGAGTAAAAATAAGTGAATTGTAATATCTTGGTGTTGGTTAATTTTGATGATATTTTCCGCAAAGTTATGTTTTTACACGATGCAGTTTTTGGCGTTTAAGAAAAATCACAAAAACCGTTTCTATCGTTTTGGATTTAATCAAATTTTTTTATTTTTCTGCAATTTATGATATATGTTTTAGATTGAAATTTATTTTAAATATTAACAAAAATTACAAAGAAGTTTTTAAAAAAAAAATTTAAATATAGTATTTGACTTTATCATGAAAATAATACAGTACATTGGATAATTTATTAGTATTTTTTATTTTCAATAAAAATTATAATATATATTTGTTGTAAAATTTGTGAAATCTTATTTAATAAAATTTTATGGTAGCTATGTGCTCATCTCTTCGTCTAATATTGAGGAATTGGTTTGATGAAGAAAATAAATTTCTTATTGTTGACATGCATGCATGTGTTCATTCTTAAATTTGAGCTCCACATGAGTTTATTATAAATTTGCTTCTTAAGATTTTTAAATGATTCCGTAAAACAAAGCATGACAATATTACGAAAAAATAAAACTGTAGAGATTTATTTTTAATTTTTACTCCTATTTCTTATTCATATTTGTTTTATCTTATTAAAAAATATTTTTTCATCCGGTTGCATTTCATTTTATTTCTGATCTCAAATTCTCGATCTACAATGAGATTGTATATGAGTATGATATAAACTTTTTATTTATTTATAAAAGAATAAGAGATAAAAATGATATATCGTATTTACTATCCTATTGGGTAATATATTATTATTTTATATATATAAATATAATATATATTGGTTTTAAAATTTTCCTATGCAATTTATTATGAATATATGTAAAAAAAACTTGAAATCATAATAATAATTATTTTCTGTTAATTTAACTAAAATTTATTAATTTTAGTGTTATAATCTAGTGTATTCATATTTTAATTTCATAATTGATTTAAATTAAACTCAACCAATCAAAACATTTCGTTTATTTTAGGAAATTTGACATGTCACATTTACATGTCATCTTTAGAATGCATTAACTTTCAATGTGGAAGTGACAAGTAAGCTTTTTTAACTAATTGAGCTTCTCAAATAATATGTAGTAGGATTTGGAGAAAATGTATATGGATGTATTAACCAGATACATCCAATTATAGTGTAGATACGTTTTTCAGAACGACAATTAAATGAAAACAGAGGGAGTATTATTTTTTGATGCAGAAACTTTTGAGGTGTGATTCTAATTACATGATTTGCTTTGGAAATTTGCACGAGCAAACAATTTTTTTATCAAATAATTGCATAATTAAATATATATATATATATATATATATATATATATATATATACTCCTTCTATTTTATAAAGAGTGTCATTCTACTCTTTTCCACACATATTAAAAAATCTAATAAAAAATACATTATATCCTTTATTAATACACTAAACAAGTTTCTATTTCTAATTTATACACTACTATAATAAGGTTAAGATTGGATTTTTGTTTAAAATTTTGCATTGAAAATACAAAACGACACTGTTTGTAAAACAAAAATAAAACTTTAAAACAACATTCTTTGTGAAATAGAAGGAATATATGTTTGATTTCCAATGTAGTTATGTGAAAATGAATACTCCTTCCTACCGGTTTACTCTAAAAATGCTCTGAGGAGGCTTCCATGAAATCGACTCTTGGGGATTTTTGCAACTCAGAGCCTCCGATTTTATCACGTGTATCTTGATTTTTTTCTACAATGCTTATGCATTTACTTGGAGTCTTTGGGGGCAACAAACGCAATAAGCTCTATTGTCCGGATTAGTCTACAACTTGAGTATCTCCAAATAACTCCAAATTCACCAAGATGCGCATGACGAACATCATATTCCAACTGGTTGAAGAATCCAAGCTTCGAAGATGATCTGGCGGCCTATCAATCAATATATTCATGTTTCATTGGAAATTGAGTGCGGAAGTCAGTCAACCGAACAATCAACAGCTTAAGGAGACATATCGCGTAGACAAGGTGAAAAATGCAAAAGTTGGACAATACTCTGGCCAAGTGAGCATATTGCTAGCATATCCATAAAAAAATAGAAGGTTTCGAAAATTAAAGGGTGTTGATATGGTCGCAATGCATTTGAGGGCAACCAAGAGTAATACACATCCACCATTGTGAGTGCTTCAGTTTTATCTACTAAGGAAACACATTGTGGGAAAGGCCTGTTAAGCTTAACTTCAACTAGAATCTTTGCTTCTCCCATTTGAGTTGGGTACTAAGGTTTGTGTTTGAGCTATGTTTTCGTTTTAGTTTCGAACTCTTCTCTCTAGTTTTTAAGCCTTGCACACTTTGCAAAAATAAAAGCCTGAACATTGCGGAGTTCCCCTCTTTCTCTAACTACTTATTTAAATCAGATATGGAAGTTGAACCTGACATCGAGGGAAATGGTCGGGATGACAAGGGAACAAAAGGAAAGTCTTCCTCAGATTATCTTAAGAAAGAGGAGATCGGCGAGCAGAGTGGCGAGCATGATGTCGAGAAAAATTCAAAGGAGGAATAGACATTGGTTAAGAAGAAAGATAAGAAGAACAATAGGTACCCTCTTCAAAGTTATGTTGATGTCTTCCTAAACCTGGAAACATCATAATATGTTTAATTTTCGACGTAGTTATGTGGAAATGGGTACTCCTTCCTACATGTTTACTCGGAAAATGCTCTCGTGAAGCTTCCATGGCATCGACTCCTAGTGATTTTGTTACTAAGAGCTTCCAATTTTATCACGTGGATCTTGATTTTGCTCTATAATGTTTATGCATCTACGTGGAGTTTTTGGAGGCAACAACTGCAATATGTTCGCTTGGTCGGATTAGTCTACAACTTGAGCATCTTCAAATAACTCCAAATTCACCAAGATCGCAGGACGAACATCAAATTTCAATTCGTTGAAGAATCCAAGGCTTCGAAGATGATCTTGTGACCAATCAATCAATATATTCAATCAGTATATTCATATGTTTCCCTGAAAATAGAGTGCGGAAGTCAGTCAACCGAACAAGCAGCAACTTAAAGAAACCTATCATGCTAGCAAGGTAAAAAGTGCAAAATCTGGACAATACTCCGGCCAAGAGAGCATATTGCTATCAGATCCATGAGAAATTAGAGGGTTTCGAAAACTAAAGGGTGTTCATATGGTTGCAATGAATGTTACTTAAATATGTTTATGTATGTCTTGATTCTATTACAAGGGAAAATCCTATGAAAATGAAAAACCGCCACACAAAAAAAACTTTGAGGTAACCTTCACTTATACTTATACACCTCCAAATTATTTTATTGGCATTATGAACTAAATTAAATAGGACATCCGTCAATTTAATTCAGACTACACACTATCGAAATACTTAACAAAATTCTTAACATTTTAAAGTATTACTTTTCTGTTGATAAAAATGATGTGAGTTTTTTTTTTGGTTTAGAAATTTTAATTTTTATTAATTATACGGCATAGATGGAATGGAGATTTCTAAGCCATTGTACAACTAGTAATTTTTTTTATTTGCTACAGAAATTCAAATCGGGATACATGGTTGTCCGAATGGAAATCAATGAAAAATAAACTTTTATTTGAATTTTTTACAAGTAGAAAAGTTGGTTTTTTCATATAATTTTACAAGTAGAAAAGTTGTATTTTATATAATCACCGGAACAAGAGAGTAATAAGTTGTGCGATGGAGACTTGACAAAATCGATGTCCAACGGATTACCCCAAATCACCACGTGACAATAATGGACGGTTCGATCGTCCCTTGCTGCTTTGGTGGGATCTGTTTGGGCCTTAATAGCTTGGCAAAATCTTGTAAATACTAAACTCTGAACCAAAAATGAGTTTCAAAAGATCATCCTAACATTTTTTTCAATCATGGATTTAGCCGAATAGAAATTGTGGAATAGTGTGGATTGTACGAGACCATAGAGGAAATCCCATAGCCGAGGATCATACATCGCAATATCTACCCCAACATAGACGGAGTTGTTAGTAATCTTTTGGGCTGTGGAGTCTTTGTTCAATATATCACAGTTCATGATTGTTTTTAAAGCTCCTTTCGCTCGTGCTAAGGAGACAATACTTGATCCCCAACGATTTCCCTGGCTTGATGAACCGATAGGGAGGATTCTCAACCTTTTATCCACATTTAATTTATGGAGTCTGGAACACATCTAAAATGCAAGCAACAATGTAACGGATGCTATTGCAGAGAATGACACCAAAGGACATAGATATCAATCATACATCGCTCATCAGGATCCGGCCTGGCTTCACAATCTCATAGCTTCAGAAGCTGCTCTAAGCACTTAAGCAAGATCCTCTCAATAATGGAATCGCATACTCTCATCTGGAAATATACTACCATATGCCTTCTCTTCTACTTATCTAGCAACACATTTTGTTTGTTGTTTATTATGACCTCTTGAATGTTCAGCCTTATAAGAGGTCTACTGATATATTTCTCAAATTAATATTTTTTAAGCGTTAAAACAAAAAAAAAAAATATATTTTTCAATTTTTGGTATGCATAAATTTAGGTTCTACCCAAATTTTTCAAAGTAAACCATGGCAAAAAAATTGTTATTGCTTTTTAAAAAATAATTAATGTTTTATATAAAACTTAGAACTGAAAATAATTAATTTTTAAAATTCTGACCAAAGAAACTTTAAATAGTAAACACCCAATCCAAAACCTTAGTCCAACAAATCTAATCATAAACTCTAAAAACGAAACGTAAATTCGAAAAATTGTGTGATTTCTTTCATTTTGAAAAAAATAGCCTTTTCTTTATTAAAACATGATGCACTTAAGATTAAAAACTGAGTACATATTACATACATAAATGTTGGTTCTCGTTCGCAATATAGCATAACATATACTCCCTCTGTTTTTTAAAAAAGGTTGTTTTAAGTTTTTTACACATATTAAGAAAACTTAAACAAAGACTTTTATGACCTTATTTAATTAGTTGTTACTCCCTCTGTTTCACAAAGAGTGTCATTTTGACATTTTTCACACAAATTAAGAAAAACTTGAAAATCTTTTTTCTACCATTTATTAATACACTAAATCAGTTTCTCTCTCTAATTAATATATTAAAATAGTAAGGATAAAACTGAGATTTAGTTTTAAAAACTGCATTGAAAACATAAAGTGACACTCTTTGTGAAACAAAAATTAAGAGTCAAAATGACACTCTTTGTAAAACGGAGGGAATATTTAAGTTTTTCTTTAAACAATAAATGTTATAAAGGGTAAATTAAGTAAAAAATGACAATAAATACATCTAGAAAATTGAAAACAGCTAACATTTTAAAACAAATTTTTTTTTCAAAACAACCTTTATTTAGAAACAGAAAGAGTATATGTTTCTTCAAATCGATACGAAAATAGGAGGAAGTTCAAGAAAAAACTGCTTCTTTTGCCTCAAGTCTTGACTGCAGTTTAGTTTAAACTTTAGAATACTTAAGGGTAAATTACTTGGTGAGTTCGTGGAATTTTTTTTTTTTGTAACTAGCTAGTTCGTGGATTTAAGTTCAGTGTTTGATGTATGAATTTGACATAAATCTTTTATCCATCTTTGGGCTTCTTGTGACTGCTGTGATTCTGGCGAGTTGGTATTGCATTATTATAACTATAATATGTTGTAAAATACTTATCTTTTAAAGCATACCAATAAGTTTAAGATGTAAAACAAAATATTGATGAATTACCATTATTTACGAATTACTCTAGATTTTTTAATATTCTCTACAACTTTACTACCATCAAACTTTTAAGACAAAAATTCAAATGAAATCCCACGTGAAACGCACATGCATGGTACATCGTCATTTGGGATCATTAATTAATTACGGTTTGGAATTTAAATCAGGGTTGTAGTAATTAACCGAAAGCACGGCTCGTTTTGTTAGTTGCAAATCAACTACTACTATTAGTATAGTCTCCACACCTCCACACATCGTTTTCAAAATGCGTCAGTTACTTTCGCATTGAACGGAGTGCTTTAAATGCAAAACATTATTTTAATTACTCAATTATGTACGCATGGCTCCATAACAAAAAAAAAACTGAATAAGCAGCTCATAAAACCAACAACAGTTACAACCGTATATTTGATTCGGTAATGAGCATAAATGCATAACCAAATGTTTTCTGTAGTAACATTAAAAAAAAATCAAAAATCAAAATGATTGCTGCATTTGTGATTCTATAAATACTTGAATCAAAACTGTCACACAATTTTGCAACAACAACCCAAAAAAAAAAAAAAAAAAAAATCAATTTTCTTATTGGGTACTGTGTAGGCTGGTCAGGTGGCACTAAAATGGGACCCACAATTCATTGTTACGTGGCAAACGCTTAGTATGTGTTTGTGTTCCCAACTCCCGCCAATTAATTCCGGGTAGAACGGACCGGAAAATCAGTTGATCGCTTTAAACCTCTCAATTTTCAGACAAAAAACAAATAATTTAGCTTTCTTCTTGTAACTAAAGAAGTTCCATTTCCAAACCGTCGTAGCCAAATATATTCAAGACTGTAACTGAATTGTAATTTTCATGAATAAAATCATGTGGAATTGAGTATTTCAAAAAATGAAAAATCATTCTATTTATTTCATTTATTTTATAGAAAAAAACAAATTATTTTAAAAAACTATTCCATTTTAAAAAATTATTCCACAAAAAATTATTCTATTTATTCTTTATATTCCAATTTCTTATTATCAATTATAGCCTAAATGTCTTACGATCATCAGATATCAAAACATATTAAACTTACCACAGCCAATATTATACTCCCTCTGTTTCTTAAAAAAAAGTAGTTTAAAAAAAAATTATTTCTTTTTTATTGTCTATTTTTACTTAATTTGCTTTTATAATATTTAATATTTAAAGAATAACTTAAGTAATAATTAATAAAAAATAAGGTTAGAAAAGTTTTTTGTAAAATTTTCTTAATATCTGTGAAAAACTCAAAGCTACATTTTTTTAAGAAACAAAGGGAGTAGTTGTGTGTGCGTGATATATCATGGTTTTTACATGTTTTTAGACCATGATATAAGTGTTTTTATAGAGTCTTTGGTGTTTTTAGAGTCCAAATAGAGTCTTTACAGGATGGAGAGCAAATGGAGGTAAAAAGGAGATTCTGATGCTTTTTGGAGAGATTTGGAGAAGCAGCCGAAGTGATGAACTCAAGATGCTAGATTTACGCACAAGGTGTCGATCGACACCCTGAGTGTCGATCGACACCAAGTCACAACCGCCCAAAGTTCACGATTCATCAAGAAAAAAGGAAAGAGGCCAAGTTTTGAAGAATTACAAGTCTGCACCTGGACGAAAAATCCTCTTCTATAAATAGATTTCAGGCATTGTTTAGCAAAACAGACTTTCATAATTTAGAGTTTTTGAGACTTAGAGAGAGATTGATCCTGAGCTTTTGGGGAGACAATTCTATCTTATCCGAGCCAGATTTTGAACCCCTGTATCATTTTCTATTCTTTTTATTCAATTTATTTCAGCCATGATTTGTGTTTTCATCTCTATGTCTGAGTAGTTTGCTAGTTAGGTTAGGGTGATTTAGGGTTGATGATGAATTTGTAGAATTATTATCTTGTTAGGAAAATCACTTGGATCTTCATCTTGATTTGTGCTTAACTTGATTTCTGAAATTGATCACTTAGAAATCAAACCCTAGGTTGTTTAATAGATGCGAGAGCATTATTGATAATCTGACCTAATCATAGATGAGCAAAATATCTATTCGCAAAGAGATTTGGTTTAGGTATTTTGTGAACAATATCGAACCTGAACATTAATGCTTGTCTGAATTTTTAGAACTCGCAAAAAGATTTGGTTTTCTTGAATTTAGCCATAGATAACTTCTGCAACGAGAGTTGATTAGTTTTAAATTAGCGTTTCGAGTTCTAGACGGTTCTTAATTATTTCCTGACAAAATAATATATGCATTTTCTAATTCATCCTGATAATCATCCTTGCCTAGCGCCTTCGTCTCCTGAACTTACACCGCATTCAATTCTGTTCTTGATTAATTTAGTTGCTTTATTTACTTTTAACCTATTTGACCTAGCATAATCTGAACTTAGAAACTTTAGCGTAGCATCTACTTCCCTTGGGATTCGATAACCCCTTATACTACGATTGCATTTGCTGTGCACTTGCAGTAGTTTTATTTGGGTAAAACCTGAACCCTATCAAGTTTTTGGCGCCGTTGCCGGGGAAGTAATAGCTGCCTACGAAATCTAGTATTAGGATTTTGACTAGGTTTTTGTTTTTAATCTTCGGTTACTGATTTAGTTTCAAATTTTTGTTTTTTAGGTGCATGCTTAATCGCAGTACCAGAAGCAACAAGGACAAGGAACTAATTCCATTGAACCAGGAACTAGGCCGTTTCGAACGTACGAACCGCAAGGCTGCACGAGCGTCGATCGACACATCAAGCATCGATCGACACACAGACTCAGCGTCGATCGACACCGAGAGCATCGATCGACACATCGCGCAGACAGAGATGGCTGATCTTATGGTTGTGGTACGCGACGCGGAAGGCAACATGTTCAACCTTCAGGGCAATAGAAGGAATGCCGAAGGACATAGACTTGATGAGGCTGGCGCCGTCATAGTCGAACCAGCAAGACAACTTGCACTTGCAGAAGCTGGACGTGGAAGAACATTAGGCGAGTACAACCGCCCAGACCAGTTCTATGCTAATAGAGCTGCGATCCGTCTTCCTGCATTTCAGAGGAATGAATTCGAGCTGAAGCCTGCCTATTTCTCATTGGTGGCTCAGCATCCCTTCCATGGTCTTCCCACTGAGCATCCTATGGATCATATAGAGAGATTCGAAGACTTGGCATCAAGCATCAAGGCTAATGGAGTTACATATGATTATCTCTTTTGCAAGCTTTTCCCTTACTCGCTTGCTGGAGATGCATCATATTGGCTGAAGCAATTGGACCCAGTATCTTTGACTACTTGGGAAGACACAAAGATTGCATTCTTATGCAACTTCTTTGATGATGCGAGATCAGAAGAGCTAAGGACTAAGATCACTACATTCTCGCAAGGACCCACTGAAGCATTCAAAGCTTCTTGGGTGAGATTCAAGGCTTATCAGAGGGACTGCCCACATCATGGTTTCAGCGAACTGCAGCTCCTTGGTATCTTCTACCGCTGGATTGACTGGAGGTATCAGATGGCCTTAGACGCATCAAGCAATGGAAATTTCAACACCAGAGTTCCTGCGGACGCAACAGTGCTTATAGAGAATTTGGCTTCTAGTAACAGCACTAAGAACGCAGACTTCGTAAGGAGACAACACGCAGGAATAAATGGAGGAAGCCAGATTTTTTAAGTCAACAGGAAGCTGGACAACGTGCAGAATCTCTTGGTGGGAAAGAAGCAGGTCCATTTTGCTAATGAGGTGGAGTCATTCGAACCAGATGATGACTGCGAAGAAGAGGATGTCAACTACGTTAACGTAATTGGCTTTTAGGGCCAATGGTTTGGGAACCAGCAGGGGAACATGAATTTCAGCGGAAATTATCTGAAGAATTCCTACACAGGAAATCAGAACTCTTTTGGTTACACTTAGAGACCCCCATTCCAGAACATCAACATCAACTACACAATGAACTATGGTTCATCTTCCTACCAGAAGCCGCCTGCACAAGACAATAAAGTGGAGTCTATGCTGGAGCAACTTCTGGAAGGACAGCAGAAGATAACAGTGGATTTCAATGGCAAGATTGATTCACTGTACAACGACCTGAATGGGAAGATAGAGAGCTTGGCCTCTCATGTGAAGAAGCTAGATGTTCAAGTTGCCCAAACTGCAGGAGCTGTAAACAGGCAAGAAGGATTTTTTCTAGGGAAGACTGATACAAATCCCAAACGCCATGTGAACGCTGTCACGTTGAGGAGTGGAAAGACCCTTCAAACCGTGCAGAAGAATAGACTTAGCACTGCAGAATTCGAGGAGCTTGAAGATGTAGAAGATGCTGCGAAGCCAGTGTCGATCGACACCACTGTGTGTCGATCGACACCAAGGGAGATGCACGACGAATTAGACGAGCTCGACGCGAAGAATTCATCTCCAAAGGCCAGGGTCGATCGACACCAGGAGGGTGTCGATCGACGCTCAACACGGACTACAACAGATCAGCCCACAACACCGAAGGCTGTAGCAGAAAGGGTTTACAAATCAAAGATCCCTTTTCCCCTGATACAAAAGAAGTCTAAGAAGGAGCTACTGGAAGCTAGATGCAAGGCTATCATGGATAGACTAGTGGTTGAAATTCCTTTGATGGATGCCATTAGAACTACTCCAATGATAAAGAGATATCTGAAGTGGATGATGACCAACAACATAGATATGTTGGAAGGAGTAATGATGATATCAGAGCAAGTTAGTGCTGTCATTCAGAACAGACTACCAGAAAAGCTCTCCGATCCAGGAAGGTTTGTTCTTGATTGCTCCATTTTCTCAGACAAGTTTGGGAGATCTCTATGCGATTTAGGTTCAAGTGTCAACTTGATGCCTCTTTCAGTTGCTCTCAGGCTGGATATGACAGATTTCAAGGCCACCAGAATCTCCTTAGTCTTTGCTGATCGTTCTATCAGGATCTCTGAAGGCGTCTTGGAAGATGTTCCTATCAGAGTGGGAGATTGTTTAATACCCACAGACTTTGTGGTATTAGCTTATGATGAGGAACCCAAAGACCCTCTCATACTTGGTAGACCATTCTTGGTTACAGCAGGAGCCATTATTGACGTGAGGAAGGGAAGGATTGCGCTGAACATTGGTGATTTGGTGATGAATTTCGACATGGAGAAGCTGATGAAGAGACCCACGATTGATGGACAGAACTTCTATGTCGATTCACTCACCAACCTTGCTGAAGAGATCTTCAAAGAGGACCATCCTACAGACCCTTTGGAGCGAGCACTGATCACTTCTATAAAGCACATTGAGGACTTAGACGAAGTTGCTGCTGGTTACACGAAGATGTTGGACGCAAGTGAGCAAGTGTTGCAATTAGTCGCACAGGAGGACCTGTGTCGATCGACACCAACTGGCGTCGATCGACACCATGCGACATCAGGCAAAGACGCAACACTTGGCGATTGGAGTGAGGTCAAAGCACCTAAAGTTGAGCTTAAACAGCTCCCTACGGGGCTAAGGTACGTATTTCTGGGTCCTAATTCGACTTATCCTGTTATAGTAAATGTTTCCTTAAACAACGCAGAGCTCACTTTATTGCTAAGCAAACTGCGCAAGTATCGCAAAGCTCTTGGCTATTCTCTTGATGACATTTCAGGTATCTCACCAGACTTGTGCATGCATCGGATTCACCTTGAGGATAAGACCAAGTCATCGATTGAACACCAAAAGAGGCTGAATCCAAACCTGAAAGAAGTTGTCAAGAAGGAGATCATGAAGCTGTTGGAGGCTGGGATCATCTATCCCATTTCAGATAGTGCTTGGGTCAGCCCTGTTCACGTGGTTCCTAAGAAAGGAGGAGTCACAGTGGTGAAGAATGAGAAGAATGAGCTGATCCCTACAAGGACTGTGACTGGTCACATGATGTGCATAGACTACAGGAAACTGAATGCCGCGACCAGAAAGGATCACTTTCCTTTGCCTTTCATCGATCAGATGCTGGAGAGATTGGCGAATCATCCCTACTACTGCTTCCTTGATGGCTATTCAGGATTCTTTCAAATTCCTATCCATCCGGATGATCAGGAGAAGACCACTTTTACATGTCCCTATGGCACATTTGCATATCGCAGAATGTCTTTTGGACTTTGTAATGCCCCTGCGACTTTTCAGAGGTGCATGATGTCCATCTTCACAGACATGATTGAGAAGTTCATGGAGGTCTTTATGGATGACTTTTCTGTTTATGGGTCATCTTTTAAAGACTGTTTGGAGAACTTGTGCGCATTACTTCAGAGATGTGATGAGAAACACTTTGTCCTGAACTGGGAAAAGTGTCATTTCATGGTCACAGATGGGATTGTACTTGTACATCGAGTTTCTGCAGACTGAATTGCATTGGTTCGCTCCAATATTGAAGTAATGACGACTTTGCAAGCACCTGATTCTGTGAAATCAGTGAGGAGTTTTCTGGGTCATGTTGGGTTCTACAGAAGATTTATCAAAGACTTCAGTAAGATTGCGAGACCACTCACTACTCTTCTTTGCAAGGTCGTGAAGTTCGAGTTCACTGAAGAATGCCTTTTAGCCTTTTAGCAGATCAAGCAAGCCTTATTGAGTGCTCCAATTGTTCAACCTCCAGACTGGGACCTACCTTTCGAGGTGATGTGTGACGCTAGCGACTTCGCAGTAGGAGCAGTTCTGGGACAGAAGAAAGACAAGAAGCTCCACGCTATCTACTATGCCAGCAGTACTTTGGATGATGCTTAGAAGATCTACGCAACTACAGAGAAATAATTGTTAGCTTTGGTCTTTGCTTTTGAGAAATTTCGCTAGTATCTTGTTGGCTCAAAGGTGATTGTCCACACTGATCATTCTTCATTGAAGTACTTGATTCAGAAGAAGGATGCCAAGCCTAGATTTCTAAGGTGTATTCTACTTCTTCAAGAGTTTGATATAGAAGTCAAAGACAAGAAAGGAGTTTAAAATGGAGTAGCTGATCATCTCTCAAGGATTAGGATTGAAGATGACGTGCCAATAGATGATTTTCTGCCTGAAGAGAATGTTTATCTCGTTGAGAGTCGTTTCGAAGCTGAGAGTTCAGAGCATACGAGCCTAGTGTCGATCGACACTAGGGGAGTGTCGATCGACACTCCGTCCGAATCGAAGATCGACAATTCATGTGCCCGTGTGTCGATCTACCCCATCTGTGTCGATCGACACCCGACGCGAGTTGCACTTCGCAGGATCTTGGATGAGGTGTTTCGACAGCCAATCTTTGCTATAAATGCTGCGAATCGACCATGGTATGATGACATTGAGCCTACACATCTCAAGAACTATGAGAAGAAGAAGTTCACAAGGGAACTTAGGAGATATTACTGGGATGAGCCTCACTTATATAAACATTGTTCAGACAATGTTTACAGAAGATGCATTGCAGAGAGTGATGTTCTGTTCCACTGTCATGGTTCTGAGTATGCTGGACACTTTGCCATTGTCAAGACAGTGTCCAAGGTTCTACAAGCAGCCTTTTGGTGGCCTTCTATGTTGAAGGATGCGCAGCTGTTCATCATACAATATGATGTTTGTCAGAGGAGAGGAAAGATCAGCAAGCGACATGAGATGCCACAGAACTTCATCCTTGAAGTTGAAGTCTTCGATTGTTGCGGTATTGACTTCATGGGCCCTTTTCCTCCATCCTTTGGAATGCAATACATCTTGGTGGCTGTAGACTATGTCTAAGACCAATGATGCTGCGGTGGTTCTCAAGCTGTTCTAGACCATCATTTTCCCGCGATTCGGAGTGCCTAGGATTGTCATAAGTGATGGTGGTTCTCACTTTGTTAACAAGGTATTCGACCAGCTGCTGAAGAAGCATGGTGTTCAACATCGTGTAGCCACTCCGTATCACCCTCAAACGAGTGGACAAGTCGAAGTCTCCAACAGACAGATCAAGCAAATTTTGGAGAAGACACTGGGCAAGACAAGAAAAGACTGGGCCGCGAAACTGGATGATGCACTTTGAGCCTACAGGACAGGAGTTCATTATGAATGGGCAGAGGGTGAAACACTATTGGGCTCAAGCCAAGATTCCAGACAGACACATTCTGTCTCTGGATGATGCATCCACCGCCTAAACGCATGAACAGTCAAGCTATTGACGTTAAACGAGCGCTGAGTGGGAGGCAACCCACTGATAGGTACTTAGTTTATTTTTCATTTTGATTTTGGTTTTACTAATTGTTTTGGCTTTTATATATTAAAAAAAAAAAAGAGGAGACTCGATCATGCTTAGTGTCGATCGACACCCACCACGGGACCAGGTAAGTCTTTAAAACCCGCGACTTGTTCTTTATGTTCATCATTCTTTTCCAAACCGTGCAAATAAAAAATCTCCCACAAATCACCAAATCCTCAATTCTTCACCAAATTGAGTGATTCTTAAGCCTAATACGTGCGGATTTTCATCCTCTTTCATAATCTATTACCCATTGATTCGATCTGCAAAGGTATGTTCTTCAAATCTCCCAATTTCATTTTCGACCCTAAGGTGAAAATTTTTCGAATTCGGCCTATTTAGCTTGATTTCTTGTTTGAATGATGCTTGTTTAGGTTGTATTTCATGCTTTAGATCATTCCCTAACTGTTTTTCATCCTCTATTTTGCATAATTTGAAATTTTCGAAATTTTTAGAAATAAATGATGCATGTTGCAAAATTGGGATTTTTCTTTGGGATTGATGGTTTAGACTAGGTCGAATCATGATATTAAGACTGTTTGCAAAGCAATTTGCTATACCATTGGATTTAGGATCACGATTTGGTGCCAAACTACGATTCCACGCAGGATGTCGATCGACACCCTTTGTGTCGATCGACACCCGACCACCAGCGATACTATGGTTTTCATTTGATGGGACTTGGATTTGATTTTGATTTTCTTTTTGCTTGCAGATGCCTCCTAGGACTAAGAGACCAAGGGAAACTGAAGCATCCGCTTCTGGGACTGCTCATGACAAAGCGATTTCGTCTCTTCCACCTTGGCCCAAACGCGAGGGTGCAAGGATTCGGGTTGAGCGCGATTGGGAAGATTCTCCAGCAAAGGAGGTTGCCAAGGACCTGTGCACTCTACGCGGCATCGACGAGGCATGTGACGATTACGACACGCTGTTCTACAACGCGTGGCTGAGAGTAGAGATCACACCGACTCGCTTTGCTTGCGAGAAGACGATGTCCGCATTGGGCATCAAGGATGACGTCCTGCACTTGATGGGATGAGTTGGGATGGGGACCATTGCAACGCGGCAGTACGACTTGTACCCTGACCTCGTCCGCCAGTTCATCGCTACAGCACGCGTCTACTACAGGAACGAGATTGTCCGGAACGCTCTGGAAGGCACTTTGACCTTCCTCATCCGCGGGATTCGCTACAGGATTCCCCTTCCAGAGCTGTGTGGCATCTATGGCTTCAGCGATGAGCATGCCACCGGGGTTTCTCTTCAGACGCAGCTTCCGGATACGCAGGACTTCTGGTCGCATTTCGGTAATGGGAGGTATGACTCTAAGACCTCCACTCAGACGGATATTCGCCATCCGACCCTGCGTTACTTGGTTCGACTGTTTGCTACTACACTTATGTGTAAGCAGGAGCCAGGGAAGATGCGCGTGTCTGAGTTAGTGCTGCTTTATCGCGCCCTGTGGTCAGAGATTTACGAGGATTCCGACGCGCCAAAGAGCGCGAACCTCGGTGCGGTCTTTGCTCATCACTTGGCTTCCTTGAAGACGAAGCCCTTCATTGGCACGAAGGCCAAGCCTGAGACTATAGGAAGTCTCCTCACGCCTATCTTCCACCACTGCGGGATTGACACATCCAGCTACAGCATTTACACCTCGCGAGCCTTGGTTGACATGAATTACTTGAAGAGGACTCATTGGGTACGGCCAGAGAGGTTATGGGTTTTTAGCGACGAGCAGAGGGTCTTGCGCATGGTGCAACTGCCTGCCAGAGACCTTACTCACATTACGGGCAATCTAGACCGCCTCGCCTTTCATCCTAGTCCGAACAGATTGAGGACTGCTCCTGTAGCCAGAGGCAGAGGCGCCTCCCGCAGAGCTGCAGCTTCACACGCAGAGCTGCAGCTTCACACGCAGAGGATGGACCAGCTGCGGATCCACGACCTTCATCTTCGAGGCACCGCAGAGCACCATTGCCTGTTGGTCTTCCAGACGCTCCTGAGATCCCTATGGAGCCGGCTGTATTTGAGAGATATGTGGTTCAGAGTTTCCAGGCCATCTGGAGTGCCATTGCAGCTGTTTCGAGCTGCAGCTGCGTTCGCCCTCCCACACCACCACGATCTTCTCCACCGCATCTAGATGACGACGAGTGATCTCTCCTTTCCTGCTTAGCCCTTTGAGTCATTTTTCTTTTATCCTGAGTCTGCATTTTGCTTCAGTACTTTGTTTCTAAACTTATTTTTATTGGATTATCTTGTGCTTCTAATGGTTTGTTTGAGTTTTCTAACAGCTTGGAGAATTCTAATAACAATCTGACTTTACAACATTCATGTTCGAGTGGGTGAACTCTGTCTACGGACAGAGTGTCGATCGACACCATCATCAAACACAGCAATGATCGACACCATCTGTGTCGATCGACGCTGTGCACGCAGGTCAAGGTAATCCGATTTTTCCCTTTGTTTTGTCAAGGTTTAACACATATTTTTCTATCCAATCTCATTCTTAGTAACACTGGGGACAGTGTTATTCAAGTCTTGGGGAGGTGGTTGCTAACATTGTGTTTTGTTTTGAAAGTCAGTTGAGTCTGTCAAAAATTTGGTTTATTGAGTCAAAATCAGTTGAAATTTTCGATTTTTCTTGGAACTATTCACAAAATGTTGACACTTGAAGGACCACTGCTGTAGTAGTTAATTTCAGGTCTTACTAAGTAGAAAGCTGCGAGTGGATCAATCTAACAGAGAGAGTTCAGATTCCCTTATAAGAACTAGGTATGCATTGAATTTGATTCCTCTTTCAGCTATGAGCAAGATAAGCTAGTTGCAGTCTCTCCTTGATCTTCCCTTAAGAAAAGAAAAGATGAAAGAAGTCTGACCAAGGAATAGTGCAAAGAACCTCATGAGCCTGTCTCCTCACAAGGAACAATATTAGTGAGAGCTCATGAACCTGTCTCCTCACAAGGAACACAAGTAAGAGCAGCACTATTCCAAGGCTTCAAAAGAATAAGAAAAGTCAATGAAAAGATCTTAGAACACCCTGAAAATGGGCAGAAATTGACTAAGGGAAGAGAAAATAGGAGAGCTGTACAAAGAATGTCTTGTTCAAAGCATTAAGGAAGGGAAAAGAATCAGCAAAGTTCTTTGGCATCATCACTTTTAGAGTTCGAAATTTTACCAAGGAAAGGATCTGGATTCAAACTTGGTGATTGCTAAACTCGTGGTAAGTACACTGAACATTTCCTAAGGTTAGCTTTATAGCATGTGGATTCAAGAGTGTTAATGATTTGTGGCGTTCTAAAGGATAGTTGAAAGTTTCTGTTTTCAAACCTCTACTTCATTCTAAGTTTCTGTTTTGCTTGAGGGCAAGCAAAAGCTAAGTCTGGGGGAGTTGATATATCATGGTTTTTACCCATTTTTAGACCATGATATAAGTGTTTTTATAGAGTCTTTTGGTGTTTTTAGAGTCCAAATAGAGTCTTTACAGGATGGAGAGCAAATGGAGCTAAAAAAGAGATTATGATGCTTTTTGGAGAGATTTGGAGAAGCAGCCGAAGTGATGAACTCAAGATGCTAGATTTACGCACAAGGTGTCGATCGACACCCTGAGTGTCGATCGACACCAAGTCACAACCGCCCAAAGTTCACGATTCATCAAGAAAAAAGGAAAGAGGCCAAGTTTTGAAGAATTACAAGTCTGCACCTGGACGAAAAATCCTCTTCTATAAATAGATTTCAGGCATTGTTTAGCAAAACAGACTTTCATAATTTAGAGTTTTTGAGACTTAGAGAGAGATTGATCCTGAGCTTTTGGGGAGACAATTCTATCTTATCCGAGCCAGATTTTGAACCCCTGTATCATTTTCTATTCTTTTTATTCAATTTATTTCAGCCATGATTTGTGTTTTCATCTCTATGTCTGAGTAGTTTGCTAGTTAGGTTAGGGTGATTTAGGGTTGATGATGAATTTGTAGAATTATTATCTTGTTAGGAAAATCACTTGGATCTTCATCTTGATTTGTGCTTAACTTGATTTCTGAAATTGATCACTTAGAAATCAAACCCTAGGTTGTTTAATAGATGCGAGAGCATTATTGATAATCTGACCTAATCATAGATGAGCAAAATATCTATTCGCAAAGAGATTTGGTTTAGGTATTTTGTGAACAATATCGAACCTGAACATTAATGCTTGTCTGAATTTTTAGAACTCGCAAAAAGATTTGGTTTTCTTGAATTTAGCCATAGATAACTTCTGCAACGAGAGTTGATTAGTTTTAAATTAGCGTTTCGAGTTCTAGACGGTTCTTAATTATTTCCTGACAAAATAATATATGCATTTTCTAATTCATCCTGATAATCATCCTTGCCTAGCGCCTTCGTCTCCTGAACTTACACCGCATTCAATTCTGTTCTTGATTAATTTAGTTGCTTTATTTACTTTTAACCTATTTGACCTAGCATAATCTGAACTTAGAAACTTTAGCGTAGCATCTACTTCCCTTGGGATTCGATAACCCCTTATACTACGATTGCATTTGCTGTGCACTTGCAGTAGTTTTATTTGGGTAAAACCTGAGCCCTATCAGTGTGCGCAAAATCACCCATTATAATTCTTCAGTAACCAGGGCCGGGCCAGAGCACAAGCGGGGTAAGACATTGATTAGAACCACCAAATTTATTTATTAATTGATGGGCCACATTTTTGCTGTAAAATAGTTCATTTATATGGTTATAATCATAAAAAAAAAGAGTTAAATACAAGATAATTTAAATTTTTTATAGCAATATATATATGGTTATTTAATTTTTTTAAAAATTAATATTATTTAATAATTATAAATATAAAAATTTATATTTATTTTTTTGGTTTTGAACTACCAATTTGGTTGGACCGGTACTGTTAGTAACATGCTAATAATGTATATGCTTTGCATGTATTATGGATCTTCCATGTCCATTTTACCTCTTAGAGAAAAATGTTAAATTAGAAAGAAAAGAGAACAAATAAAAAAAGTAATAATTTGAATAATTCACGGGAGAGAAAAGGGATGATTTGATTGATAAAAGAGTTAGTATAATAAGAGTGAGTTTATTTATTAAGCTTTAACACGCAAGGCTTCTCATATTAAATGTGATAGTGCTTAGACGACCACTCAAAATGTGTCACGTACAAACAACATAGACAACAACTTCAAAAACAAGGGAACAACAACACATATGTATACATGATATATCGAATCTTAATTTCTTCTTTATGTAGATAGATTTTGTGTGTGCTACATTTACACATCCAGACTCGGAAGAGAATGTTAAACAGGAAACGATAGTATCTAAGAATTATGCTAAATAAAGACTGAATCGGTCCAAATAAAATGATCAGAGAGAGTTACACATTCGTAAACCTTAACTCTTATAAATACATTGTTTTTTTTTCCTTGGCGGGGGACAACACGCCAAATCTGAAATCTCGAGGAAACAAAACCAACATTTAATAATGTTTCTTTTTTTCCTTTTTGCAGAAAAAAATAAAAGATAATTACCTAAAATAATGAATAATATCTCGCCGACAAATTTCATTCAATAACATTGACTTTCTCGTTACCCCTTTTGATTTGAAACTCGCTCATCTTTCTCCCTAGAGAAACTTCACTCCTGTCTTTTTCTCTCCCTCTCTCTCTCTCTCTCAAAGCTAATAAATACAGCATTTGCATCTAACATCTTCTCTAACGCAAAAATGCACGCAAGCTGTTTATATCTCACCATCCTCCTCGCCATCTTCACCGCCTCTCTCGCCGGCGGCGAAAGATTCAAAGAGGCTCCAGAGTTCTTCAACTCACCAGAATGTCTCACCGTCAAAAACGAAGTCGATTTAGCTTGTTCAGACAAAGCCGTCCACGTGGCAATGACCTTAGACGCGGCTTACCTCCGTGGCTCAATGGCCGTGATTCTCTCCGTCCTCCAACACTCTTCTTGCCCTCAAAACATCGTTTTCCACTTTGTCACTTCAAAACAAATCCACCGACTCCAAAACTACGTCGTCTCCTCTTTCCCTTACTTGAAATTCCGGATTTACCCTCACGACGTAGCCGCCATCTCCGGCCTCATCTCCACCTCCATCCGCTCAGCACTCGACTCCCCGCTAAACTACGCAAGAAACTACCTCGCTGAGATCCTCCCAACGTGCCTCTCACGTGTCGTATACCTCGACTCAGATCTCATACTCGTCGACGACATCTCCAAGCTCTTCGCCACTCACATCCCGAGCGACGTTGTTTTAGCCGCGCCTGAGTACTGCAACGCAAACTTCACCACTTACTTCACACCGACTTTCTGGTCGAACCCTTCTCTCTCCATCACACTCTCCTTCAACCGCCGTCGTCCACCGTGTTACTTCAACACAGGAGTGATGGTCATCGAGTTAAAGAAATGGAGAGAAGGAGATTACACTAGGAAGATCATTGAGTGGATGGAGTTACAAAAGAGGATTAGAATCTACGAGTTAGGCTCTCTTCCGCCGTTTTTACTTGTCTTCGCTGGAAACATAGCTCCGGTGGATCACCGGTGGAACCAACACGGCTTAGGAGGAGACAATTTCAGAGGATTGTGCCGGGATTTGCATCCAGGTCCAGTGAGTTTGTTGCATTGGAGTGGGAAAGGGAAGCCTTGGGTAAGGTTAGACGATGGTCTACCTTGTCCACTCGATGCGCTTTGGGCTCCGTATGATCTGTTAGAGCCACGGTTCGACATCATCGAGAGTTAGATTTAGAAGACGTTACTTTTCTTTATATAAAATACATATTTTTGACTGGATATGTGAAATAGGAAGAGGAGTACTAGTACAGTAATATTTGAATAAAGTAATAGTAGGAAGGATAGTTGAATGTGTAATTAGTTGGGTGATGGTACTGATTAATACTCTCGTAAATCATTGCCTGCCTCTACCACAATAAACTCGGTAATATGTAATTGTGAATATATCTAGCTACCACATATACCATGGCGAATCTAAGGATGTAAAAACAAATAAGAATATACAAGAGCTTTTCTGTTTGTGATGTTTCATTATACCGTTTTTTGTTTTTACTGTTGAAGTTACATTTTTCATCTCTTCCATGATTAATTTTAGTATGAAAAAACGAATATAAAATTTCAAGATCCAGGCTTCTAAAGAATGCATGGGTAATCCTTAATTTAATACTACTTATCACAATATTTATATTTTACACACTCGACTTAAATACACTGTAACAAAATTTGAAAATCACAAAATAAGTATTTTATTAATTCTCTACTAATCTTCGGATGAAACGTTCAAATGCAGCGTCACTGAAGATTTTTCTTGTTTTGTTTTTTATATAAGTTGATGGCATGTTTAGTTTGATTCAAATCTTTATAAATCGAGGGTGTAAAATACAAACATAATGATGAGTATGATTAATCATTAAATCGAGCTTAAAAAGTGTTTTGTTAGTATGTTTTTTATAAAGCTGAAACTATATAAACTATATATGTGTATATCTACAAATAATTGGTATGTTTTTAAAAAAAAAAATTATTAGCTAAAGTTGTATATGATTACATCCTACAGCGCATTGAATTGTATTTTGTTTATCATGTAAATAAAATTAGATTTTGATAGTTAATGGAGTACTTAATGTTCATATAGTACAAATAATATCGAGTAATTTTACGTGTAAACTGAATTAAGTACAATTATTGAATATGATTTGGCAGCTACTGATTAATTATAGCGACGATATTGTCATGGTAGTTGCATTTTTCTGATCGATTCCATATATTTGAGCTGTCTAGTCAATAATACCATAATATTTCGATTGGATCATTGTACATTTGTACTTAATGTTCATATAGTACAAATAATATCGAGTAATTTTACGTGTAAACTGAATTAAACTCGCCGGCCAAACCTTGCGAGGTTGTCGTGTAGTTAATCATTACACATAAAAAGTCAACAAGTCAGCGCGTTGTCGACTACTTGCGAATAAACAAGGAAGCCCAACTACACTGGCGACCTAAATAAGTCTCAGTCTATATTTGAGTTCTATTTCTGTAACCCAATAATGTACAAAGGAATATTAGGTTTGAATCGTCTATTTAGAGTAAACAGAATTCAAGTAGACTTATAGGTTGCTGTGAATAGAACTCACGTAGACTTATATACATAATAAGATTTCTACGTGATTTATGAACGTATCTTATATTTATATATAGATAAGTATATCCGTAAATGTCTCTTTTTTTTTTTTGTGACGACATCCGTAAATGCATATATGTCATATATATGTGCGAGTATATATAAGATTAATAAGCCATTGAATGATTAATAAGCACATGCGAACTACAAAATATATGTTTACGTAATATTGCCATAAGCATAAAGAATTATGCGCGTGGGTCAACCCAATGGGGATTACGTCTAGATCTCTACGGGTTATTGTATAATATAATGTAGTTTACCAATGAACAAGCATGTTATTTAGATTCTTTCCTCAGGTCAACTCAGAAATTTAATATAGCATGTACATGAGCTGTAGATAGTGTTAGATATATCATGCTAATCAATCGGAAAATGTTATTTTAGTACTCAATTTTCACAAAATACCAAAATATATATCCAAGTTTTAATTTTGGCCCTTTGTGGAAGTTGGGTATTATGAAAAGATGGGGGAAACAAGGGAAACAAAACTTAAAACCTTGAGTTATATATGCTGTCTCGTTTCCCATTTTGAAAAGACAGGTTTTTGTATTCTCACATATTCAAATATTGGTAAAATAATATTCTTCTTTTTCTTTAAACTTTCCGTTCCCACCACGTTTTTGCACTCTCCTCTCAATATATTTATCCCTATCCCAAATGGCCAAATGTATATAAACAAATTCTTTGTTAATGTTACAATTCGTGCATGAAATTGTAAGGCAATATGTTGATGTTATTATTACTATATTTTAGTATGTATCTATAAGTTCTGTCAGTAAAAAAAACAGATATCTTACACGTGCAAAACGCTTAAAAGTCAAGTTTGCACATTACATAAGCTATGTGAGTGGCATATTTAGGCTTGTGAACAATATGCCAAAGATCAAGCCTAACTAACGCTGACGAGACTTATCGGGTCGCAATAAAATTTGGCAGATGAACGATTATTTTGCACTTCCTTTTCTTTTTGTCAAAATCGCACCGACGCTTTTTTTTTTGCTAGTTTTCGTGCACGACCCAACAAGAACTTAGAGCGTAAAGAAACGAACCTTAAATTTGAGTGCAAGATTCGGCATATAACAGCCCATTGGATATTTTCAAATAAGCGCACGAAGCCTATCTATAGCTGATTGGCTTGCAACCACATAGACCTCTAATAATAATTTTACAAACAAATCCCATCCGCAGCCGGCCATCATTATTGCCGAGACAGTTATTGAGGTTCTTATTATTATTTTATTATTAAATATATTATTAGTTTAATTAATATGTTAAGAACCGATTTTTTAAGTTCTCACTGAAGAATCGATTCTCACAACAGAACTTGCCACATCATTTTCTTTTTAATTTTATTTTTATTTTTTACTTAAGAACCCAAGCTGGTCTCTGCAATAATGATGCCCTTAAGTAATGTTTCAGTTGAAGCACGTGAAAGAAACGCGTTATTTGTGCGCGTAGAGCAATGAGTAATGTTTTAGTGGGACCCGGTGTACTACTGAGAGAGGCATATGAGAAACGAGGACATCTAACAGCCTCATATGGGCTCCATAATGTTGGGCCGAATGAACGTTTTGCGTTGTATTGTATTTACATTCTTTTGGATTTTATTTTATTTATGTATTAGAATAGGATCCGCATATATGCGGATTTTTAATAAAATATTTTAGACCTGTAAAAATAAATTAAGAACAAAAATTTGAATAATCTGATAAAGAATTACTTTTATTAATATTTCTAAATATATATATATTTTAATACTCTTATATGAATTATGTTTATTTCTAATGCTTTATCTATATATATATATTTATTTATTCTAAAATTTTGACGAATTAATTATTTTTCTTTTATTATAATTAGATTAATCATAATTAATGATTACACATTATTATAATAATAAAATTTAAAAGTCGTTAAAATTTTTTTTTAAGAAAATAGAAAACAAAATATGATCACTGCTGAAAAAATATATGAAAAACACAATTTCAAAACCTAAGAGTTATTTATTTATTTTAATTCTCATTTATTTTTAACTAAAATATTCAAAACACAGACTCTGTCGCGGGTCCTAAACAACATTAACCCTACTTCTCATATAGTTCACACACTTTATCAACTATTTTTTTTATTCCGTTGGGTTAAAAACTTGGGTATGCAATTCGAGTCATTCGAGTATGTTAACAATCTCCATATTAACTCTCTTCAAGCAAATAAAATCTGTCTTTCTCTTCACATTCATCTCCCTTATATGATCTATCTACTCTGTAGAGAAGTTATGCTTCTCAAGACTCGCATCAAAAGCCTCTATATATGATTCTTGATATCTTCTTCCTTATTGAGCTCATCATCGTCTAATGTCATATCATTAGCATCTAGAATTTCTTTTTTTTTATTTGAAATATATCCTAGTTAATCAAAAAAAAAATTTCTGTTTCTCTCGTAGATGATATATCTGCTCTCTAAAGAAGTTATGTTTCTTAAGACTCGCATCAAAAGCCTCTCTACATGATTCTTGATATCCTCCTCCTCATTGATCCCATCATCGTCTAATGTCACATTAGCATCTAGATTTTTTTTTAATTGAAATATATCCTAGTTAATCTAATTTACTTTTTATTTTTAATTTACTTTTTTGTTTCTCCCGTATATGTTCTCTATGCTCTCTATAGAAGTTATGTTTCTCAAGACTCAAATCAAAAGCTTTTCTACATGATTCTTGCCATCCTCCTCCTCATTCAACTTATCATCGTCTAATGTCATATCATTAGCATCTGAAATTTCCATTTTTAATTGAAATATATCCTAGTTAATTTAATTTTTTTTTTTCCTTTTTTTTAATTGAAATAGATTAAATTTTCAATTTACTTACTTTCCTTTTTCTAAATTTTCATATTTACCTTTTCGATTTTGTTATTTTCCTTTTTGTATTAGTAATCGAAAAAGAAACTTATTTTCCTTTTTTATTTTCAAAACTAATTTTTAAATGTAAATATTATGTTAAAATCTAATTGGTTGGATTTTTTAACACGTGTCAAAATTTAATCAATAATAAAAAACAAACTTATTTTTAACACGTGTCAAAATTTAATCAATAATAGAAAAAGATACTTATTTCTTTTTCTATTTTTAAAACTAATTTTTTGATTTTCCTTTTACTATTAGTAAGTGATCATAAAATTTCCTTAATTTAAATGAAAAACATAAAAAACTTATTTATTAACTCACCACGTGTCGCGATCATGTTAATTAGCAACTTTGACGCATCCTACTTTATATAATAAGATAGTAAGATATCTTATTATATAAAGTTGTATGCGTAATTCATATGATCGTGACACGTGTCAAGTTAATCGATATGATTTTGACACATATAAAAAACACCAATCAATTAGATTTTAACATCATGTTAACATAAATCTAGAAACTAATAAAACAAAAACAAAAACACCAACCAATTAGATTTTAACATAATGTTAACATAAATCTATAAATTATTTTTTTTATAAAAAATAAACTTTTATGTTTTCCAATTAGATTATAAAAATTGTATGATCAATCACTAATATTAAATAAAAATTAAAAAAGTAAATAAGAAAGTTAAAAAAGGAAAATTAGATTAAAAGTTTTTTACAAAATAAAAAAAACTAGATTAAAGGTTTTAAAAACAAAAAGGTAAATAAGTATCACTTATTTAATAAAATTTAGTCGGAAACAAATATAAATGAAAATAAAAATAATTTTTCACAAGTAATTATATTTTGTTTTTCAATTTTTGTTTTCAATTTTTTTACGGATTTTAAAATATATAATTAAAAACCCGCGTATACACGGATTTTATTATAGTATTAACATAATTTTGGATAAAATCCCATATTTTTTCTAAACAAATCAAAACAAAATTTCTGGTTTCTTTCTGGTTTACGGGTTAGGTAAACTCTATTTTCATTACCTATAATAACACATACATTGAATAAAACAAAGAGTTAAATTGTTTGTGGTGCAACTTGTGAGGGAACAAAAAAACAATAGTGATTAGGCAGAAAATTGGTTTCGGGTGGCTACGCGAAAAATATTTAGTTGTAGTGTTAAGAAGACAGAAATTTTATTATTAAAAAAACAAGAAATGCATCGAATTAATGGTGAATAATTTTGCATCAAACTAATTTGGTGAGTCTAGAAAATAGAAATGTGTGCACATAAAAGCTAATAATTGATTACTTAAAATGTAAGGCAACAAGAGTCAATCGAATTCTAAAGAAATGGGCCATATAAAATATACTCCCTCTATTTTCATTTAATTGTCATTTGGAAAAAATGTATCTGGATGTATTAAACTCAAAACACATTCAGATACATCCAATTATAGAGCAGATACGTTTTTCAGAACGACAATTAAATCAAAACAGATAGAGTAATAAATAACATAAGAGGAAACTGCGATGAAATTTCACAATGTTTTTTGGTTCCCTCAAGAAATGGATTTTTGTTTTTTGTTTTTGTTTTTGTATAGTAAGATATTATTAACATAATTTTGGATAAAATCCCATATTTTTTCTAAACAAATCCAAACAAATTTCTGGTTTACGGGTTAGGTGAACTCTATTTTCATTACCTATAATAACACATACATTGAATAAAACAAAGAGTTAAATTGTTTGTGCTGCAAACTTGTAAGGGAACAAAAAACAATATTGATTAGGCAGAAAATTGGTTTCGTGTAAATGCGAAAAATATTTAGTTGTGTATTAAGAAAACAGAAATTTTATTATTAAAAAAACAAGAATGCATCGAATTAATGGTGAAGAATTTTGCATCAATATAGTGGTGAATATATAATTTTGCATCAAACTAATTTGGTGAGTCTCGAAATTAGAAATGTGTGCACCTAAAAAGCTAATGCTTGATTACTTAAAATGTAATGCAACAGCCAACAAGAAGAGTCAATCAAATTCTAAAGAAATGGATCATATAAAACAATAAATAACAACACCAGAGGAAACTGCGATGAAATTTCACATTGTTTTTGTCCTTTTCCAATCTAATCATTTTAATCTTGTAGTCTACACAATCACACAAATCTAAAAGCACCTTCTGCGAAAGTCCCTTGAGGGAAAAAAACATGGACCTCTTTTTTGTTCCCTTGGATTTTCCCGGAAAATGACACCCATGCCGTCATCTAACATATCTCTTAACTCTTTATTACAGTTTCAAGACTAATTTTTTAGACGTTTATCTAACTAACAAGTCCAATGTCAAGATATATAGACACATATATAGTACAGTTTCAAGTTCAATATCAAATGCTACTTCAACTCATAATATATACTTTTAAATTTTGACTGAGATAATTCTCAGATTGAAATTTGAATCTAATTTGACATCTTGTTCCGAGAAGTAAATTGTTATTGGTAAGAATTCTAGTTATACTTCAATCCGAAGAGATGTATTAACCAAATGTTCGCAATGATATTCCTTCTTCGACTTTTCTTTTTTCCCGCCAAAGAGAGAATTAATATGTATATATATATATATATATGTGTAAACATTTGGTATTCATTACCTTTAATATTATAGTGAACTGAATAAGTTTTGATATTCTAGTATTTTTCTATTAACGTAATTAAAACGTTTTAATATTATAGTGAGTAATTGTCCCCCAAAAAATCGGGTATAAATTAAAAATTTGGATACAATCGTCACAAAAAAACAAACTTTCGTAGATAATTATTGATTATCCTTTGTTAAATTAATTATCATCATGGAGGAATTTTTCTGTTATAAATAGAGGTGAGTTGAAGACTATGTAACACACCACACCATATACAGTAGTATCAAAGATCAAACATGGCAACTCACCAAGAGAACCTTTCGTCCAAATCTTTCAAATGGTTTTCAACAAAAGCCCTAAATCTAAGCCTAAGTTTCCAAAACCGACGAGGATCACCAAAATCCAATTCTTCCTCAACCTTAAACTCCCCAAGAAGCAACACCGATGACAACAATAACACAAAGAGTCATCACCAATCCGACGATGAGCTCCGTCGAGTCTTCAGCCATTTCGACGTTGACAGCGACGGTAAGATCTCAGCCTTTGAGCTCAGAGATTACTTCGGATCCGTCGGTGAATATATATCTCACGAGGCAGCTCAAGAGGCGATAAACGAAGTTGACACCGACGCAGACGGATCTTTAGGGTTTGAAGATTTTCTTGGACTGATGACAAGAAGAGACCTTGACGGTAACGGTGACGGCGGAGAGTTGAAGACGGCGTTTGAGATGTTCGAGGTGGAGAAAGGGTCAGGCTGCATAACGCCAAAGGGTTTGCAAAAGATGCTTGCGAAGTTGGGGGAATCAAGAACGGACGGAGAGTGTGTAGCAATGATAAAGTTTTACGATATTGATGGTAATGGAGTTCTTGATTTTCATGAGTTTCGGCAAATGATGACCGTTTAGTTTTATTAATTTATATATTTATTTCATAGTTACCGTGTTATTTGCTCGAGAAATGTTTATGAAGTGTATGCGTGTGTATGTGTAACTGTGTATATAGGTTTTATGTATCACAAATAAATTTATGAATGATGAATTTTTTAAGCTTGGCGTAAATTCACGGCGAATTATATACTATATAACTCGATTTTTATTCTATTTTTAGAGGGTTTGTTTTTTTTTTTTTTAATATAATAAGACTAGTTAGCCACCCGCACATACTTATTAAGTTATTATAACACTTTAGATCATAAATTCTGGTTTATGGTGGAAAATAATTTCACACATTTAATCACTAAACGTCGTTTTTTTTTGTATGCGATAATTCTTTTCATTAAGATAGAAAGACTCATCTAACACCAACCGTATAAAATAAAATATTATCAAAAAGTTATTTTATGATGGATAAAAGATTGTAAAATGTTATTACACATACATAACTATAACACATACTATAATAAAAAAATCTAACAACATTTAATGTTTATAAATACTAATCCATAGAACTCCTTACTTAATCTCCACTCAATTCCAATGAAACTGTCTCGGTCACCAGTTCAAAACTTCTTAAATATGAACATGGTCAATGTCATCAATCTTGATGCCACCAACTTCATCATGTGGTGAGGACAAATACATGCTTTACTTGATGGATATAGCCTTTCCGGCTACATCGATGGCTAGGGTGATTGCTGCTCCACCAACTCTCACCACCAACGGCAACACCACCATCAACCCTTTTTTAAAATCTATAATTAATCTACCATCAAAAAATAAAAAAATCAACATTTCGGGTTAAGTTTACAAGCCAAATACAAATCTGCCGGCATTAACTTTAAATCTACTAATCTGATCAAAAATCACCTATTATATAACATTTCTAATGCCTCGTAAAAACAAGTTTACCAATTAAATTTAAGAATTTTTACTAAATCTACAAACATATAAAATTTAAGGAATATTCTTAAATCTACGGTAATTATGCCGATAGACTTTCATAATTTGGTAGATTTTTTGTTGTTTATGGGGCAGATAATAGTAAGGGCCTGTTTCGTAATAAAGTTTTCTCAACTAAAAAAATTCAAACTCGTCTTTTTTCTTTTCTTCATGAAAATGAGGAAAAAGAAACTAAGAAAAAGCAAAACCACTGTTTAGAAATTGCTGGCCAGCAATCAATGAGGATATTATAGGGAAATCAAAACATGTGGGATTATAGAATTTTGTCCAAAGACTGTCAACGAGTTTTTTTAAACACTAATTCACTTCTAGTCTCTAGAAAACATCGACCATTCAATACAAAACTCCAAAAAAAAAAAAACGTTTTAATAAATTCCCAAACTTGTAGTTGTACCAAGTGAAATCAAAACGCAATGGGTAAAAGATTAAGGAAGTTTATAGACACTAAACCAAAGCATTACTACTCTCTGACTTTAGTGTGGTCGTTGTTCTTTAACAATCTCACTGATCAAATCACAGAGGAAGAAGGTCGGATTCATGGGACATGAAGTCTTCACTGGGTCTGTAATACTTATCTGGCGAGTACAAGCGTAGATTAGAGACTTGGCTTGTGTACAGGCATGCGAATCTCTCCACCCGATAAGGAAGAAAAACGGTTTGGGAAATCAATTCCTCATAAGCGCAAAACAGTCTACATAAGAAAGCAAAAAGTAAACGTTCTTTACCTGGTGAGCGAATCGAGAACTATGGTAACCGGTTTTCATCAGTTGCCCCCAGACCTTGTGAAACTGCAATAACCGAAGCATTGTTAGGTGCACTGCGACACAGACATCGGTATACTAGCAGCGGATAAGCATTTCCAGTTAGCACCCGAGCAATCGGGTTATAACGTAATACGCAAGGTTGAGGTCAATGGAGAAATTTATACATTCTTAGTAGGTGACAGGTCACACACGCAATCCGATGAGATTTACAGAGAGCTGGATGTTCCAGTATAAGGAAATGTAAAAAGTAGAGAACGACTTGTATTTCTATTCACAATTACAAGAGATATTTATACAAGTGTGTTAGCCGACCTTGTTATGTCGTGCTTATCTTACTAACCTATAGTATTTTTCTCTAATTCATACTTATCTCTAAGATATATATCAACATTATACATCATTATCTAATACTCCCCCTCAAGTTGGAAGTGTGTAGATTTCGAACACCCAACTTGAACAATAAGTTCTCAAACTGAACTCGTCCAAGCGCCTTGATAAGAACATCAGCCAACTGTTCTTGTGTACGAACGTGTACTGTGGAAATTAAACCATCTTGAACCGCATCCCTTACTTGATGACAATCTGATTCTATATGTTTAGTACGCTCATGGAATACCGGATTCGCAGCTATATGAATCGCTGACTTACTATCACAAAACAAACGAACCGGTTCGACAGGTGGTGCTCCGAGATCAGTTAACAACCGCCGAAGCCACTTGATTTCTCGTGTTGCTTCTGCCATCGCTCTATAATCTGCCTCAGCTGATGAATGAGAAACAACATCCTGTTTCTTAGCTTTCCAAGAAATCGGAGAACCACCAAGCAATGCTACAAATGCACTTAATGAACGCCTAGTGTTTGGACATGCTGCCCAGTCTGAGTCACAATACACAGAGAGACTCAAATCTGGACTTGAACTTAACAATATTCCTTGTCCAGCCGTACCTTTCAAATATCTGACCACCCTGAGCGCTGCTTCCCAATGTCCTTCTCTTGGTGTTTGCATAAATTGTGATAGTATGTGAACCGAATAACAAATTTTTGGTCGTGTGATAGACAAGTAGATTAAACGTCCTACAAGTCTTCTATACTTCTCTGCTTCATTTAGAAAATCACTTGTATCAGATCCTAGTCGATGATGTTGTTCCATCGGAGTAGCTGCAGGTTTAGAACCAAGTAAACCTGTTTCTTCATTTATATCAAGCGTATATTTTCTTTGTGAAATCATGATGCCTTCTTCTCCTCTTCCAACTTCGATTCCTAGAAAGTATTTAAGCTTTCCCAAGTCTTTCATATGAAAGCACTTGCCTAAATATTCTTTAAACTTCTCTACCGCTGCCAAGTCATTACCGCAAACCAGAAGATCATCAACGTAAATTAACACCCGTAACTCAACATCTCATTCTTAAACATAAACAAAGAATAGTCTGCATAAGAATGAATGAAACCGAACTTTTTTAATGCTTCAGTAAGCTTGGCAAACCAACATCTAGAAGCTTGTTTAAGTCCGTAAATCGACTTATGTAATCGACATACTTTCTTCGGATCCGATACACCAAAACCTTGCGGAAGCTTCATATATACCTCTTCATCCAAATCTCTTTGAAGAAACGCATTATGAACATCCATTTGATGAACTATCCAACCTTTACCAGCAATAATACGCAACAATCCTCTAATACTTGTCATCTTAGCCACTGGAGCGAACGTTTCGTTATAGTCTTCTCCCTCTATTTGACGATTTCCCAAAGCTACTAAACGAGATTTGTATCTCTCAATCGAACCATCTGACTTATACTTGATTTTGTAAACCCACATATTACCAATAGCTTCTTTTCCAGGTGGTAAATCAACAATACTAAACGTCTTGTTAATCTCAAACGCACCAATCTCTCCTTTCATTGAATTTCGCCAAACTTCATACTTAACTGCTTCTTTGTAACTTCGGGGCTCCATTCCATTACTTACTGCTGCCAAGAAAGCTTGATGTGCAGGAGAAAATTTTAAGTCAGAAATATAATTCTCGAGAGGATACGGTGTGTTACCTTGGACCGTTTTCGGTGACTCGGTTGATGATGGAGCGATGAGAGTGTGATGGGGGTCTTCTTTGCAGCTTGTGTTATATGTCACATAATCACGTAGCTTGACAGATGGAAACTTCTCTCGATTCCCTCTGCCCAAAACTGGCTCAGCTGCAGTTACTATTGTCTCATTCGGGCCTGCAGTTTTTTCAACACCTGCAGTTTTCTCTATTTCTGCAGTTTTTTTAGCACCTGCAGTTTTCTCTGTTTCTGCAGGTTTTTCCGTTTCCTCTCTCACTAGATCCGGCTCAGCTTGAGCATCATTACTCTCTTCTGCAATCTCGTGAATATCATTTGTGCTCCCCCTCAAATCCACAATTGGTGCATCAAATAATATCTAATCATCATCAACACTATTACTAGGCGAGATCAACGTTGGACTTGTTGATACTCCCTTAGCTTCTGCTGCAAATGGGAACTCATTTTCCTTAAACACCACATCTCTCGACACTAAAAATTCATTTCTTTCAACATCATATACTCTCCAACCTTTCTTCCCAAAAGGATATCCTACAAAGACACATCGTCTACTTCTCTCTTCAAATTTGTCCTTATCACGATCTCTTCTATGTACATAACATAGTGATCCAAATACACGTATTTGGTCATACTTTGGTTTGTCACCGAATATAACTTCATACGGTGACTTACCTTTTAGTACTTTTGTGGGCGTCTTATTGATTACATGAGCAGTTGTAGAGATAGCTTCTCCCCAAAACTTCACGGGTAACTTAGCCTGAAACAACATTGCACGTGCAACATTGAGAATATGTCTGTGTTTTCTTTCTACTCTTCCATTTTGTTGGGGGGTTCCAACGCAAGACGTCTGATGCACTATCCCATTATCTCTAAAGTAAGAGCTTAAACACATAAATTCTGTCCCGTTATCACTACGCATCATTTTGACGGGCTTGTCGAATTGTCTTTCCACATAAGCACAAAAATTTTGCAACACTCTACCCACTTCTGATTTTTCCAGCAGTAAGTATGTCCAAACGGATCTCGAAAAGTCATCCACGATGGTAAGGAAATACACAGCTCCACACGAAGCAGACACACGGTACGGTCCCCAAACATCAACATGAATTAGCTCAAAACACTCTATCGTTTTATTAATACTGTCAGGAAAAATATCCCTAGTTTGCTTAGCCCGAAAACAAGCGTCGCAATGACTTGGGCTAGCTTTATTCATAACACCAGAACACTTGAATAAAGAATCAGAAAACAAAGAAAACGAAGGATGCCCTAGCCTACGATGCCACATAATTTGATCAGAATTTCCATCAGTCCTGTTGACTCGAGCTGCCACAACATCTTTGAAATAGTAAACCCCATCACGTTCCTCACCGACTCCAATCAGAGTCCTCGAAGAACGGTCCTGCAAAATACAAATTTCATCAGTAAACAGAGCAAAACAATTTGTATGCTTAAGTAGTTTCGATACTGAGATCAAAGAGCAATTCAAATCCGGCACATATAGAACATCTCTAAGCCAGATTTGATCGGTCAAGATCAGAACACCAGAACTTGCTGATATAGTAGTACTTCCATCCGCAAAACCAACGGTGCAAGGAGCCGTCTCCTTCACATCCTTAAGTAAAGATAGGTTCCCCGTCATATGATGAGAAGCCCCTGTGTCTATGATTACATCACCAATTTTCTTACCAGACAATTTTTCAGAAGAGACACCAGATTTGCCGTCCTGAATGATTTGAGTTATAGCTCTCCATTGCTCTTGAGAAATCTCTGGAATTGCAGAAGCATGAGGACTCGACGCATGAGCTGCAAGTGCTGATCCACGTCCGCCTCCTCTTCCGTAACTCGAGTTTCCTCCACGTCCTACTCCTCTTCCTGCACCTCGACCACCACCACGATTGATCTTGTCCGTCATCCACTCTGGATAACCAATCAGCTGCCAGCAGGTACTCTTCTCGTGTCCATTCCTCCCACAATGAGAACACAACCTGTTCTTATTCGAATTAGCCCCTCCTGCAGAATCAGTTCGAGTTGCATATCCCGTAGCTTCATTGTTGTCACGACGAGATACATAACCAGAATGATCCTCTGTTTGGGAATCGCGACGAGTCGCAAACCCAATCGCATCTTGTTTGTGTTCTCGGGATTTAGCCGAGTTGAGTCGGACTTCTTCTCGTATGACTTTGGCGTAAACTTTTCCAAGATCAGGCAGATCATCAGCTTCAATGATTGCAGTAACCACGTTACCGAATCTTGTTTCATCCAAACCCATGATGAACTGATGCACCCGTTCATCCTCTCTCTCCTTCTCATAGACCGAAGCCGCTGAGCAACTACACGCTGGAGGAGGTTTGTATGTCTGCAGTTCCTCCCACATCGTTGCCGAACGACCATAATAGTCAATAACGGCTTGTCCGTTTTGTCTGCAAGACGCTAATTGCTCCATTAATTGATGAATCCGCACCTTGTTGCCAACAGCAAACCGCTTCTTCAGATTTTCCCACAACTTGTGAGCATCTGTAATGAACGTCACCGTTGAACGAACCGAGGTTCGATTGAAGTTCGGATCCAACCGACTATCATCGAATTAACACTTAACCAAGACTCAAGATCCACACTTTCTTCAGCTGGTTTAGGTAAAGTACCATCGATAAACCATGTCTTCTTCTTTGCACGAAGTGCATTAAGCATCTCCATTGCCCACTCATTATAATTATCTCCTTTCAACTGAACGGAGGTAATCATAGCACCAGGGTTATCAGAAGAAAAAATAGAGTACGGTGAAACCACCATCGTCTCTCCTTGCTTAGCAACTACATCACCTTACTTAGCAACAATATCACCTGATTTCGGAATATTATCTTCTCCTCCACTCATCGTGAGAGTTTGAACAAATCAATTTTAAAGTATGTAATGAAAACTTTATTGTCGTTTCTACAGAAAGAATTGAAAAGAAGAACCAAAAATCTTGTTAGATTGATCTTAGCTCTGATACCATGTAAAAAGTAGAGAACGACTTAGATTTCTATTCACAAATACAAGAGATATTTATACAAGTGTGTTAGCCGACCTTGTTATGTCGTGCTTATCTTACTAACCTATAGTATTTATCTCTAATTCATACTTATCTCTAAGATATATATCAACATTATACATCATTATCTAATAGGAAAATGAAAGGGTTAGGGAAGGGTATGTTTCTGATTTGGAATCGGCGCGCTTCACGATGTGGAAGAAGAAGATAAGGAGACGCATTTTGCTGTTCACGGTGAGAAATTAGCCATTGTGTATGCTCTGATGCACACGACAGAGGAAGGAGAAGAAGACAACAATGCCATAAGGATAACGAAGAACCTTAGGAGTTAGGACTTGTGGAGATTGTCATGTTGCAGCAAAGCTTATCTCACTGATAACTAACTTCTCCGGTTTGGTAATTGTTTAACATTGCAAGAAAACGCAGCGTACTTCTGACGATGATGAAAGTGTACACACCACCTTTTTGGACAGCTCTATAGTATCTTCGTGGGTTACGACCAATGAGAATAAGACACGTCATCACTTGTAAGGAAACTCCCCAAAAGAGAGAGCCTAATCTGCAAATAACTCTCCAGCTTATGAGCTCAGAGAGAAAGCGAGATAGAGATAATCTCTATTGGGTCGGTCATGGTCGTCCGTCTCTCTACCGGATTCTGCTCTTCGACGGCGTTACTCCGTAATCTCTATTGCTCACTCTCTGTTCATGATTTCCTTTTCTTAAATCAACAATCAGTTCTTGTGATTGGGTAGCCGAATTGCTTTTCTTTCAGTTTCATATTTTTAAATACCTGAAATGCTTTCGTATTCATTTGGAGAGTATCGTCCTGCACCGAGCACAGAGGAGGGAGTGAGCTGCTTCCATTATGCGTCCCGCCTCGTTTTTCAGCCTCAACAATACTGTTGGGTACTGTAGAATTAGATTCATTTTGTTTTATGGTTTTCGCCAAACAAAATAAAAGAAAAGAAGTAATTTTTCGGGTTCATGAACCAAACGCTCTGTTCGGTATCATAAAGTTGTTGAATAGCTCGTCTTTATTGTATACGTACTTGGTACTAATGAAATATGTTTCTTGTCAACGTGACTGTTAAACCTAGCGCAAACCGGATGTTCCTTGATTATATTGAGCACTAAGTTATATATTTCCCCAGTGAGCCTTGGAACCAGTCAAAGATCAATTCTTTTGAAATTTTGTTCGGATATTGCTGATTATGAATATTTTACGTTTTCTTCGTGTATGTAAATTCACACATTTCATTTTACCTTTTATGGGAAACAAATGAATTGACTGATATGCACTTTGCTAGGAGTGGATTTCTCAAGTGCAATAGTGACTACTTGAGGAAGAATCGAACTCAAGCCACAGCTGAGTACTTAGATTTAGCTTCAGAGCCAGAAAAGCAAACTGGGAAGTCACCCTTGAGAAGAAATTGGAGCCTCTTTGCCACAGAATGCTGGAGATTCAAGGCTTTTACCTGCATAAACTACTAGAACCATCATTGAGGTGTTATATCGCGTCTTTCAATCAGCATAATCAATCTTTTTTGGTAAAAACATTGTCGCAGTCACATGTTAGCCATTTTAGTAGTTTTGCTTGCTCTTATCGCTGTAAGCCTGCATCACATGTATACTATACAGGGGTAATAGGTTCCCTGTTATCTTCAGGATTCGTTTTGTGCATCTAACATTTCCCGTAGCGTGACATGTTCAGGTGAACAATAAAGGAACCGTGATGCTTACCGGTTCAATTGGTGATGGGAGTTCGCAAGAATATTCTATGGCCAGATATACCTTATATAACAGATCAAAATGGAAGTATCTTTAGTTCCCAGTGATTATTTAATCTACCTAATACCGTAGAAAAAGCTAATTGACTAACCATAATCCTCTGCAGATTTATACTTTCAACTTTTCAAGTAAAGGAGGACGACGACATCACGCAGTCTGTTACTTCTGATAATAATGATGTGGTATGTGATAGCTATGAGGCCCGTCACCCACCGATATTGTACCGTTACAAGCGTCGTGGCAAGGCCCAAGAAGGAAACAAGGCTCGGGTAGAGAGCATTTAGAAGAGGAGAGTCTTCTAGAAGGAATAAAGCACGTGATCTAACCGTGCGCTTAGGATAACGGCGCAACGGCGCACATGGGCAGTCAAGGAAGGAATCTTTGTTGTTATAAGGAAAAGGCGTGAGTCATTGTAAAGGCATCAATTGATTTGGTCATTTGTCAAGGGAGGAGAGAGAACTCCATAACAGTCTCTCAACTTGTATTAGCATTTGTCGAATCAATAAACAAAAGGTTTTCCTACTCTCTTATCATTCGTATCTCATCGTTACTCTTAACAAAGTGGTATCAGAGCCATTCGACCCTCGGACATGCGACGTCCGGCTGGAGAGGAGCGAAAGGAGTGAAACGGGAGAGGCCCGGAGTACCAGCCGCCTGGTTAGCATAGCCGCCAGCGACGAGGACGTCGCTGTTTAAAGGAGGCGGTAATGATAAGTGTCCCACATTGGCCACCAATCCACATAATTAATGTCTTATAAAGTCTCATGGGTTCCTCACTTTTGAGCTAACTTTTCGGTGAGTTTTTCCATGGGCTTAATTGGGTTTGGTTATGGGCCTTTGTAGGGTGAGAACATTAACAAATGGTATCAGAGCCATTCGACCCTCGGACATGCGACGTCCTGCTGGAAAGGAGCGAAAGGGAGAGGAGTAAAACGGGAGAGGCCCGGAGTACCAGCCGTCTGATTAGCATAGCCGCCAGCGACGAGGACGTCGCTGTTTAAAGGAGGCGGTAATGATAAGTGTCCCACTTCGGCCACCAATCCACATAATTAATGCCTTATAAAGTCCTATGGGTTCCCTCACTCTTGAGCTAGCTTTTGGGTGAGTTCTTCCATGGGTTTAATTGGGCTTGGTTATGGGCCTTTGTGGGGTGAGAACCTTAACAGTATGTTGCACATGACACTGATATCCTCCTATCTACATCATATGCACCTCAAAAACTTTCTGTTACAGTAGCTATAGCCTACCTTGTGACATTTTTTTTGTAAATTTCTTAGTTCTAAATCTAAACGCACACGCATTTTCTCAGTATGTTTCTAGGTAGTATAACTGGCTATGCTGCTCTGTGTAGTTTTTGCTCTACCTTATTCTGTATTCACCCTTAAGAAGTTATGGTTGCATTGCAGCAAGTAATAGTAGGTTTTGATACGATGGAGACGATCAAGGAAATGGAGCCGATGGGTCTATCTATCTGATAGTGACTTTGAAACTGAAGACGATGATGACAGTGAGGAAAATGGGGATGAAGGAGAAGACGAAGATGTATATGGTTGCATTGCAGCAAGTAATAGTAGGTTTTTGATACGATGGAGATGATCAAGGTAATGGAGCTGCAAGTAATAGTAGGTTTTTGATACGATGGAGATGATCAAGGTAATGGAGCTGCAAGTAATAGTAGGTCAAGGTAATGGAGCTGATGGGTCTATCTGATAGTGACTTTGAAACTGAAGACGATGAAAGTGAAGGAGATGATGACAGTGAGGAAAATGGGGATGAAGGAGAAGACGAAGATGAGGAGGTTTAACAAACTTTACTTCAGGCGAAACAGGCGAAAGACTTGAAACGTTTAACAAACAGTCCTCATATTCCTAGAAGTTTTTTGTTTTCCGCCACTGACTTACTTACCTTTAGATATTAGAGCTCACATTTTGTAAATCTTTACCTTTGCTCTTACGTATGATTAAAATAATTTACAAATACTGTGATTATGTATATCACCATTTCGCCTGATAACTTCTGTACAACTTCGAAATTTACCCCAAAAACTATGTAAAAAAGACTTAGTTACCTCCTTCTCCACACATAAATATAAGTTTGCTTATTATTATTTTTGTTAAAAAAGGGAAAAATGAACAGAAAGTAATTAAAACTAAAATCTTAAGTATATATAATGAAAATGTTTACTAAATGGCTCATGTTTCTTTCCTTCTTTTTTTTTTATAAAAAAAAATCAAAGAAATGGCTCATGTTTCTACTACGAGACGGACTTAAAACAAACCATGACTAATTAGGGTTTGAATGGTAACACAAAACAGATGCAGAACAATTGCAGATCATTTAGAAAGCAGATCAATCTGCCATTTTTCTCCATTCACCTGTTTTTCCATTTTTTCTCTATGAAGATCAATCTGCATTTTTTCTGCATTTGTTCTGTTTTTTTGTGATAAAAGCAGAATAAATTTATCCCCCATTTATTTTGAGCAGATCAATTAATTTTTTCTGATCTGCATTTGTTATGCTTGATCTGCATTATTTAATTGATCTGCATATTTTCAATCTGCTTTCCATTCAAAGTCTTAATCTAATTTATATTTTATTTTCATGAATTGCAAAAAGTATGTGGCATTTGTCCACTGCGTTTTAAGTCTTGGGATCATTAAAAAAAAATATTTTAACTGATATATTTTTATTCTGAGCAAGAGTTTTTTTCATAGTTATTCTCAAGAATTGTAAAAAATCAAGCCATGTTTTTAGTTTATTATTGAATTGCAAATTTTAGTTTATATATATGCGCAGAAATTTGAATTGAAAATATGTGGGGGTAAAATGGTAATTGAGAAGAGAAAACAGTACGTGTCCTCCTAACAGACCTCTCTCTCTTTCTCTCCCTCCCTCCCTTTTAAGCTTTTTTTAGCTCCCACCATTATATGATTTTAACCATTAAAACCGACATTTATGGAGATCGGGATCTTTAACTTTTTTTTCAAGGATATCTGAAACGAGGACATAGTTCGGGGGACATCTGGTGCTATATGATACTACTGGTGGGGAAATAGATCGTTTTTCCTAATTTTGTACGGTGGTTTCTGAAAGTATCGGATGAATGTTTACTCAAATTACATGATTTTCCTTGGTAATTTTGAATTACGATAGCTTTATTCGAGGAAGGATTTGAGGTTTTAGCAAGGAATCAGGGTTTCGTTTGGGGGTTTCATGTTCATTTCTTACGGTGGTTTCTGAAAGTATCAGATGAATGTTTCCTCAAATTACATGATTTGCTTGATTTGCCTTGGTAATTTTGAATTCCGATAGCCTTAATTTGATAAATGACTTGAGAGTGAGTTTTAACAAATAGTTATGGTTTCGTTTGGGGGTTTCTCCACTCTCTCCGATGCAGATGTGTGGCACTGTGTTCTCATTCATGTGTGTGTACAGTGAAGAAGCTCCTATGAAGATCCCGTGGCAGCAACTCATATTGCTTGTCCTAGCGAGAGCCTCGGATTTGTTGGCGTGGATGTTGATTGCTCTCTACAATGCTTATGCGTTTAGGTGGAGTATTTGGGGTGGTCTCTTGGCAGGAGGAGTGGTCTACAACCTGTTCGTGGTTTACTTTTGCTACCTCGTAGCTTACGTTCGTATGTGTGGCTTCCGCGCTAGAGTTCCACGGCATATAAACGTATTGATCGAATGGTTGACTCACTTTCTTCATAGGCTGGGAATATTGGACGAACCATTGGAATAGCAGGATGATCCTCCTCTTGAACATCTCAACGACTTTGGGGTTTTCCGAAGCTCTCTCTACTTTCTCGAGGACTACACTTTTGGCGTAAGTGATATTTGTTAGTCTACAGTTTGCGTTCTTCTCTTCTATACTTCATTGTAAGTAATGAGTTGCCTTCTTCTGCAGTTTCTGGCGATAAGCATCCTCATGTCAGCCTTCCTTCTCCTGCCAAATGCCATTGGAACATATGGTTGCATGGTTATTTTGGGATCATTCGTTCTCTGCCAATACTCGCCTGAAAATCTTTTCATAGAAGAGCTGGAAACTGCTGGTTGGGTCATCGCTATGCTTCTCTGAGGTTTCGTTACACCTTGGATGTATTTAGATGAATGGGTAAACCGGCGTGCTATGATTTGGCTCCAAAGCCTGATCATCTACCTGATGAACCCACTGTTGGTGTTCCTCCTAGTGGAGTATATATATAGATATATATATAAAGACTTTGAATATTTTTTGTAGCTACATAAGGGTCAAAAGACAAGAGCCTAAGAGGCAAGAAAGAAAAAGAGGCAAAAAAAAAAGAGAGGAAAAGTGAGAGAAGAAAAAGAGAGAGAAAAAGAAATTTTCGCCCAGTTTCTTCATGACTGCGTTTGGACGCTTGAGAGTTTTCTGATCGAGCTGAAACTTTGAGGAAAGCTTCGTGACTCAGTGGGTTTGAGATTCAACGGTGGGATTTTCATTTCAACGGTTGGTTTCTTGAGAATCCGAGTTTTAGCGTGGCTGTTCGATGTAGTTGTTCAGCAGGGTATGTCCTGACTGTTTGGAAAATCCGACGGTGAATTCTTCTCTGTTTGAGTTGAAATTTGGCAGAGTTATTGTTGACTGGTTCATCTTTGGTTTGTACGGTTGGATCTTAATCTGGTGGCCGTAATCCTAGTGAGCGGAAGTCGTTTGTAACTGCTTATTTCTGAGCTTTTGTATTGCTCTTGTATTGCTCTCTTGTTGAGTTTCTTGTGCTGGAGATTGCTCTTTGCGAGCTTGAGTCTCTGGATCTGTTCTGTGGGAACAGGGAGGACGTGTTTGTAACTCATATTCATTTCATGAATTTTTGAGTGGACTACGGTCCCGTGGTTTTTACTCCTCACATCGAAGAGGTTTTCCACGTAAAAGAAGTTTGCGTCTCCTTTACTTTCTGCATTGATTATTTTCTGCCATCGTCGAAGTATTTTTCTCACAGGTTCACACAAGTGCGGGGAACTTTATTCCGCTAGGCCATTGTTGCGTTTTGTGTTTTCTCCAACACCCACATCAGGCAGAATACGACAGACTTTACCTCCTTGGCCACACAATCCGAGATTTCGACCAGTGACCACAGTTCTTAGTTTTCTGTTGAGAAAACAAACAAACATTGTTTTGTGTGTTCTTTCACTCTGTTTTGTTCTTGTATAAAGCCAGAATCATGTTTGCTCTTTACACACTAAAGCATTAATAGAAATGGTTTTCAAGTGTTCATATCAAAATGCAACTTAAGTGACGGTACCATATAAAGATTTCTCTCAAATCCATGTATGTATGTTCTGCTGGATACATATAACATGTTTCCTGGTTTTTGCAAAGCGTAATACAGATATACGTATGCTAATTATAGAGATCAACATTACTGTGTAAGGAACTGATTTTCCTCCTACGCGGAAGGTGTGGATCCATCTCTTGAATTTGTGATCACATCTGAAGACATAACAGCCACTGGAGCTCCAGCCACGCTACTCATATTCAACAATGAGAAAGGTTTCTCCGAGAAGAACATTGAGTCCATTTGCAGTGTTGGAAGATCCACCAAGAAAGGCAACAGCAAACGCGGTTACATCGGAGAGAAAGGAATGTCTTTCGCCTTCTACTCGAATTTCCAAAGACCCTTGTTCTTACATGTGTGTTATGTTTCAATCTTTGCAGGAACTGGATTCAAGAGTGTGTTTCTGATTACTTCTCAGCCGCATATTTTCAGCAATGGCTACAATAATTAGATTCAACGAGGCTCCATGTAGCCACTGCAGCGTTGGCTACATTTTGTTCCTGAGTGGGTTGACCAACATCCTTCTCTTGTCGACATACAAAGGATTTATGGTTCTGGTTCAGGTTCTGGTTCTGTTCTTCCGACCACAACTATTATCTTGCCTTTAAAGAGTGACAAAGTAAAACCCCTGAGAGAACAGCTCTCTAATGTTCATCCTGCTCCAAGATCAAGCGCCTCGATCTCTATCAGAGAACACTGCCAAGACCCAAAGCTCAGTACAGTGAACTCCATCATGACGAGGAAGAGCATTGACGCTGAGTCTTACACAATCCATCTCTCTGCTACTGAATCATCATTCAAGCAGATTTCATTCTTGCACCGTTGAGAGAGACTATGATATATGGAACCAAGGGATTCTCAGCTGTGTTCCGCTTGCTTTTGCGAATGCATTCACCACCATGGTGAAGAAGAATGATGCTCCTGTCTCTAGCTTGTTTCCTGCGCTTTTTAGGTTCTTGCCTGTAAAGCGATCTACTTACTCAAAGATGAACGTTGTTCGTGAATCCATCAGGGCAAGAATCAGTTCAGAGGAAATCGTGCCTAGTGTGTCACATTTGGGACAGAAGTTCTTCCACAGGCCGTGTGAGGTTGGTCGTCTCATCCCTGCATTTTGGGATATCTTGGAGAAAGCGAGAGGTGAGGTTCAGGTTTGCAGAACATATCATCACATGGAATCTACGTTCTTGATTCCTCGTCTGACAGAAAAGAAAACGATAACGTTCTGGATTTCTTGGGTTTGAAGCAAGTTAGCAACGAATGGTATGCAAAATGCATTCAGGGCAGCGATCTCGTGAAAAGTGTGTCAGAGACCACTTATGTGGAGATACTGTTGTTCATAGCTCGAAATTGGGAGTCAACATTTCAGAGCACACGCATGGTTCAAGTCCCGCTTATCAAGTATCTTGTTCAGAAGGGAACGAGTTATGTTAGCAGCTTGGAAGATTTACGGAGAAACTACTTGCCGTCCAACGTTTCCTGACGATGTGAGGTTGGTCGGCTCATCCTCTGCTAAACACACGAACATAAACTACTTGCCGTCCAAACGTTTCCAGACGATGCTCGTTAGCACAAATCATGACAAGGACCATCAACCATGACGATGACTTCAACTCACACACATGAATTGTAGTCTTGTAGATATATATTATTCGCAGTATTAACGTATGTACTTTGCAAACAAGAGGCAAGAGCGGAAAACCTTAATGTTACACCAGAAAGAAAGGAATATTTTCATAGCTTTATAGAAAAGAGATATGGTTTAGATACCTTCCACGATGATTTTCTCCGATTTTATTAATTTCTTTTCATTTAATTGTGTCATTATTTCCTTATTTTGAAAACGATTTAGGGTTCCTCAATTTTCAATTTTGTTTCTACGAGAGTCTCTCTCTGCAACTGTCGGGTTCGACGACTCGCAAAGTCAAAAGTCAAGGCAGAGTCAAGGTTTTAGGTAATACAATCTCCTGAAACCGAGAGATACGGATTCTGAACTCACGTTTGAAGGCAGAGTCAAGTTTTGTTCTTCTATTTCTCGTATGATCATATTCACTAAATTTCGATGATGCCATAGGTTGTTATCACATTGCATTCAGTCGTTCACCTTCAATTAATATGCTTCTTATATCTTTTGTTGATTTCCTTCGTGTGTTTGTTCTTGAGTGTTTTTTTTTTTTGGGCCTAATCATTTATCGAAAAGAGAATCCGATCAAGTTATGCTCATCTGAAACATATTTACCACTAGTCATCTTAACAATCAGAGAGTATTGTACATATACATTTTGTATTGGGAATTATTTTTTACATATTGTTAAAATTGAAGAGAAAATTTTATTTTTGTATTTTTTGAAAATATTACTCATAACATTATTAATTTCGATTTGAATGATCGAGAGCAATCAATCTATAATAACAATCTGAATAAATGTCAATTGCTTTTCAATAAGTTGTGTCTTTTCAAAATTATTTTTCGTATTTTTTCATAAATTCTAATTTTAATTCAAGAAATGTCATTTGTGGTTGCGTCTTTTCAATTATTAAAAATTGCTTCTTTTCAATTATCAAAAATTGCTTCTTTTCACTTATATCTTTTGAAAAGCACATAAAAAATGATCATTTTATCTTTATAAAACGAATTGTTATATTCATTTATTTTATCGGGAATCGGTAAGAATGATAAACAATGCCGTTATTATTTCTAGAGATGTAACTTTATTTCCACAATATAGTTCAAGGAATCTGCTTCAATTCTTTTTTTGATATGTTCTGCTTCGTTCTCTTTGATTATAAATTTTTGTGTTACTTAACTTCATTTATGATCTTGGTTTTGATCGTCAAACGATCATATTGCTTTACTCGACTTTATTCTTTTCCTTATCCAAACTCGTTCTCGATATTCATTATTTTGTTTTGTTTTTGTTTTGATAACCTCGAAGATTAGGTCTAATATGCTTGGTTCGGAGTCAGCATTTCGTTTTTTTATCTTAGAAATATTCTTTAGTTTACATTATTGCGCCACCCATTGATCAAACGTTTGTGTGTTTTAATTTTGAGAATAATATCATTTTATCTATAATAATAATCTGAATAAATGTCAATTGTCTTTCAATTAGTTGTGTCTTTTCAAAATTGTTATTCGTATTTTTATTTATAAATTCCAATTTTAATTCAAAAATATCATTTGTGGTTGCGTCTTTTCAATTATCAAAATTTGCTTCTTTTCAACTTTCAAAAACTTCTTTTTACTTATGTGATTTAAATTTTACAAAATATATATTTACAGTTTTTTTATTAAACCATTTACAGTAACTTGTGCATTTCAAAATAGAAGAGATAACAATCTTCTATTGTTTCATCGTTTTATTATTCATTATATTTTTTTTGTTTTAACCGTTTATTTAATAAAAATATACATAATTAATAATGAAGATCTTCATGTTTTTAACACATTAATCTATCTATAATAACAATCTGAATAAATGCCAATTGCAGATAAATAAGTTGCGTTTTTCAAAATTATTATTAGTATCTTTTTGTTAATCCAAATTTTAATCCAATAAATGTCATTTGTGGTTGCGCCTTTTCATCAATTAAGTATATTTTTGTTATAACCATTTTTATGAAAAATTGCTTCTTTTCATTTATGTCTTTTCAAGATTATTTATACCGCTCAAAATCACATAAAATTAAGGGTCATTTGATAGTGATTCTTGATATAATGGTTTATCAAAAAGTATGTTATCTACCTCGATGGGTTGCCCTAAATAAAGAATAAAAAGGTAAAAAATCCAACATATGATCATTTTTCAATAAAATATGTATTTACATCATATTTTTTGTATTGCATATTTTTATATATAATTTTTTTTAACACTACAAAAAAAAATACTCTATAGAGTTGTGTGTCTTATAATTTTTTGTTTTCTTATTTTTTTTATCTTAGTAGTTAAATTCTTTGAAAACATTTTACAAATTTTATATTTGAATTATTTTATAACTTTCCATTTATATTGTTAATAATCCAAAAGTTTATTTTTTTAGAAGATCATATCTTTTTTTTTTCTTAAGAACTATAAGTTTTTGAATATTTACGTATTTTTATCATCATTTTTTGTTTTATGTATTTTCACTTATAATAATTTAAAATATATTTTTTTAAAGTTTTCTTATACGACAAATAGCCCCGCGAAGCGGGGATTCTTTTCCTTGTTGAAATATTAATAAAGTTTTTTCCGAAAATAAATATTTATATTGGGGGTGTATCCAACTTAACATTTGAAAATTTTTAATGAGTTTTTATATGATTTGGTTGAATTATGGAAGTTGTTATGATTTGTTATTGAAGTTATATCAAATCCTATCTAAAACCATGAGATCTGAAATTTATATTTTTAACTAGAAAACTCCATCAAAACATCTTAAAATCATTTTAAAACTCTTAAAATCCACTACTTAAAATATTTCCAGTAACAATAGATTTGATTTACTTTTTATAAATTCTTGATGGAATAACATAGGATTTGGTAAGACATTTAGAGATCATTAGTTCAATAACAGGAGATTTTAAAAGAATCACCAAATCTTTTAAAATTCCTAATCCAATACACCCCATGTATGTTTGCTAATTATTATTAGTAATATTATAACAAATTTATTAGGCGAATTAAATTTTGGTCATGGGTCAATGGGTCAGATCAAAAGTAAAAGAAAAACTACTGAACTCTATTAAAGCATTTGACTCATGTAATTAAATTGGTAATGAGTCAACCCAACTCATTTGCTAAATGGATTGAATTGGGTTAGATGATTTGTTTTGACACCCCTATTACTAACTTACATGTTGGATGATTTGTTTTGACACCCCTATTACTAACTAACATGACAATGATATACGTATCAAGATTTTATTTTTAAATTATTTTTACTAGTTTTAAAATATCTTAATAAAAACTCACATATATGCGGATCCTAATCTAGATATATATATAGCTAAAACATTAGAAATAAAGCTAATCCACATAAGAATATTATAACCTATATATTTGAAAATATTAATAAAGGTAAATTCAAAAACTGAGAATAAAAATAAATAAATAAATGTTAGATTTTTGTGTGTGGGGAAGTTTTTCTTTGATGTTTTTAATTTCATTTTACTTTTTTCATGGATTATTCGGTTTTTTTCAATTTTTACGGATTTAAAAATATCATATTAAAAACCTGCATATACATATGGGTTTATATTTTACTAGAATAGGACCCGCATATATGCAGGTTTTAATAAGATACTTTAAATTCGTAAAAATAAATTGAAAACAAAATCGGATAATCTATAAGGAAAAAAAATAAATTTTAATTTAATTAATATTTCCAAATATATATATATTTTAATATTCTTATATGATGAATTATGTTTATTTCTAATGTCTTATCTATATATAGATATAATTATTTATTCTAAAGTTTTAACGACTTATTTATCCTACTTTTATCATAATTAAAATCTATATTAGGATCCGCGTATACGCAGGTTTATAATAATAAAACCCGTTAAAATATTTTTTTTTTAAAATATAAAACAAAATCGGATCACTACGGAAAGAAATATATGAAAAACACAAAATCTAAATCTAAGAATTATTTATTTATTTTAATTTTCATTTATTTTTAATTAAAATATTCAAAACACAGAATATGTTGCGGATCCTAAGCAACATTAACCATACTTCTCATATAGTTCACACACTTTATCAACTATATTTTTTTGTTCTGCTGCGTTAAAAAACTTGGGTATGCAATTCGAATCCTTCGAATATGTTAATGATCTCCTATTAACTCTTTTCGAGCAAATAAAATCTCTCTTTCTCTTCACATTTATCTCTCGTATATGATTTCTCTGCTCTCTAGATAAGTTATGCTTTTCAAGACTCGCATCAAAAAGATCTTTACATGATTATTACTATCTTTCTCTTCATTGAGCTAATCATCGTCTAATATCATATCATTAGCATCTAGAATTCTTTTTTTAATTGAAATATATCCTAGTTAATCTAATTTACTTTTTGTTTTTAGTTTTCTTAAATTGAAATAGATCCTTTTGTTTTGTTTTCTTTTTCTTAAATTCATTTGTAATCTTGAAACATTGTTGTCATCTTAATCTTTTTATTTGATGAAATAAAATTTATTTGATCTTTTTCTTAGTTGTTTTTTATACAAATATTATTTGATTTATTCTTTATTTATATTTACATTTTGTTGTTAAAATCTATTTTTTAATTTGATCTTTCCTTTCTTTTGTAATTCCTTTTTTTCTTTACAAATATTATTTGATTTATCCTTTTTATTATATTTTCACTTTTTTGCAATTCATTTATTAGATCCTTTTGTTTTGTTTTGTTTTCTTTTTCTTAAATCTATTTGTAATCTTGAAATATTGTTGTTATCTTAATCTTTTTATTTGATCAAATATAATTTATTTGATCTTTTTCTTAATTGTTTTTTTATACAAATACTAGAATAGGACCCGCATATATGCGGATTTTTAATAAAATATTTTAAACCCGTAATAAATTAAAAACAAAATCGAATAATTTGTAAAGAAAAACGAATAATCGAATATTTTTCTTTTTGTATTAATAATCAAAAGAAACTTGAATGAATAACAAAATTTAAGAAAATAAAAAAATTTAAAATCCGTTAAAATATTTTTTAAGAAAATAGAAAGCATAATTTGATTACTACTAATAAAAATATATGAAAAACACAAAATGGAAACCTAAAAATTATTTATTTATTTTAATTTTCATTTATTTTTAATTAAAAGATTCAAAACACAGAATCTGTTTCGGATCCTAAGCAACATTAACCCTACTTCTCATATAGTTCACATACTTTATCAACTATTTTTGTTTTTTTCCGCTGCGTTAAAACCTTGTGTATTTAATTTGAGTCATTCGAGTATGTTAATGATCTTTCCGTTAACTCTCTTCAAGCAAATAAAGTGTCTTTTTCTCTTCACATTCATCTCTCTTATATGATCTCTCTGCTCTCTAGAGAAGTTATGCTTCTTAACACTCGCATCAAAAGCTTATCTACGTGATTCTTGATATCCTCCTCCTCATTGATCTCATAATCGCCTAATGTCATATCATTAGCATCTAAATTTTTTTTTTTTAATTGAAATATATCCTACTTAAACTAATTTACTTTTTCTTTTTAATTTTTTTTGTTTCTCCCGTATATGTTCTTTATGCTTTCTATAGAAGTTATGTTTCTCAAGACTCATATCAAAAGTTTATCTACATTATTCTTGCTATCATTGAGTTCATCATCGTCTAATGTCATATCATTAGCATCTCAAATTTCTATTTTTTAATTGAAATATATCCTAGTATTAGTAATTGATCATACAATTTCCTTAATTTAAATGAAAAACATAAACAAAACTTATTGTTCTTTCTCTTAATTTTCTTATTTACCTTTTCAATTTTTTATTTTTATTTTGTTATTAGTAATCAAAAAAGAAACTTATTTTTATTTTCTATTTTTAATACTAATTTTTTTATTTTCCTTTTATTATTAGTAATTGATCATACAATTTCATTAATTTAAATAAAAAATATAAAAAAACTTATTTTCCTTTTCTTAATTTTTTTATTTACTTTTCTGATTTATTTTTCTTTTCTATTTTTAATACTAATTTTTTGATTTTCCTTTTATTATTAGTAATAAAACTTATTTTCCTTTTCTTAATTTTCTTATTTACTTTTAGTCACAATTTGACATACAAAAATGATATTTTTTGTATCTTCTTATCCATCTATACTTTTATTTTTGTATGTCAAATTGTGACTAAACTATCCCCAAAATCATATATTCTAATATTAATTTATTTTGAAAATTAATTTTTAAGGAAAAACCATTTACGTAAGGAAATAGAAAATATATGTTATTCCAAAAATGTAACAAAAAAATATTTATAACTATGCATATCCTCCCTGTACGTACTATTTAAGTAAAATAAGTAAAATACAAACAGTTTAATTTTCAGCGGGCTAGAATTGTATTTGTATACTTTCCATATTGTTTCGATATTCAGATGTAAAAAAAGGAAAGTATACAATATGGAATAAGTAAAATAACTCCTTTAAACATTTTAAATAACTATTTAATTTATTGTATACTTATTTCATCTACAATAAGTAAAAATAAGTAAAATACAAACAGCTAGAATTGTATAATTTCCATATTGTTTCCACGTTCAGATGTAAAAAAGAAAAAGAAAATAAGTAAAAAAGAAAGAAGAAACAATATGGAAACTTGAAAGTATACAATTATAGCCCTGAAGCCCTAAGACCATCCCAATGGAGATACTTGGGTGTCTTAAGTCCAAAAAAGAAAAAAAAAAGAAAAAAAAAAGAATAATGACATGGCAACACTTAGTGTCTTAAGGGAAGAAAAGTGTCTTATTTAAGATCATTTTTTAGGGTGTCTTATGACACGTGTCAACACACGATTCGTCACATATTTTTTTTTTTTAAATCGTATTTTCTTTTTTTTATTATTATAAAATTTTAAGACACTCAAATTAAAATTTTAAAAAAGTTCTTAACTTAAATTAATAATATATTTAATATTAAAATATGTTTAAGACCTTCAACAAAAGTTTTCCATTGGGCTTGCTCATGAAACCCTGCACAACTGCTCTGCATGCTCACTATCAGAAATCAGAGAGGCAATTCGGCGGAAACAATAGCTCTCGAATGGACTGTCTTAACCTATGGCACGGCGGCTGCAGCGATCATGATCATCCTCTTGACGATGCCTGGACTCGACCCTCTCCGCAAGGGATTGACCGCGGCCACGCGTAAACTCTTGAAACCGTTTCTCCCGATACAATGTTTCTGTCTAATCCTCCTCATGTATATCTTCTGGACGTACGCGACTAGACCCAGCTGCAGCGGCGATTCATGCACCCATTCGGAGAACCTCCGTCACCAGAATTCTCAACGTAACACGCTCCTCATCGCATCGTTTCTCGTTCTCTACTGGATTGTCTACAACGTCTCGGGTCCGGCCGTCGTAATCCAGCGGTTTAATGGGCGGCCAGTCAGGTTGGGTTGGAGCAATCTAGAGTCGCCGTCGGCGCAGGGTTACTTTCTCTTGTGGGTTGTGTTAAGCCTGTGTGTTTCAGTGTATGCTACTTTTCTATGCTTGTATTATGCTATTTCTTGTATGCATTATGCTATTTCTATAGCCATATGTATGGTCATAACAGGCTTCATTCTGCTGCCCAATGTAATCGGAAGACATGGATGCATGCTTATTTCGTATCTTTCGTTATGCGCCAAGACATCCATCTAGATCCTTTCACAGCGCTAGGATATGGTGTTTATTTCATCATGAGTCTTGTGTTCGGTTTAGTATCACCTCTGATGTATTTAGAGGAACATTGGATAAACCGACGTATGCCTAACTACATCCGGAAAAGAAGACGTGCTCTAAAGTGGAGACATGATCATCTACCTGATGAACCTTCATCAAGTAGAGTACAACCGGCTCCACACACTCCAAGACTTCGACCACAATTCTTAGTATTCTATTGAGCAAACAAACAAACATTCAAACTCAACTCAATCGCAAATTTTGTGTGTTGTTAGAGCACCTCCAACCGGAGCTCTTAAGGTTTTTTTAAGAGCTTTTTAAATTAAAAAAAAATAATAATAAACAAATCATTAAAGTGCAAAACTCTTAACAGCAACCCCAATAGTAATACTTATAGGGGGTGTCTTAATAATAAAATAATAATATTTTTATGTTTTTTGTTTAAGACACTCAAATTAATTTTTTATTCACTTATATTCATAAAACACTTTGGTTTAGATCCCCTAAATTGTGCGTTGGGGTTGATCTAAGAACTGGTTCCAAAATAAGTAGTTTTAAAATTCTTAAGAACCCGCCTCCGAATTTCTTCTTCCTTCCCGAGCAACGGTTGCTCCATCATTCACACCGTGACTACCGGCGGCAGTCCTCCCGTCTCTCTATTTCACCACCTTATTCAGCGCCTCAAAGCGTCTCATTTCCGGAAATTCTCGAAATTAGGGTTTCAAGCTAGAATCGATTTATACTTGAATTGTTTGATGTTTATACTTGAATCCGAGAGCTTAGTTTTTCACTTTCGATTGATAAATGATTGATAAGCATTAAGCAATAGTGGTAAATGCAGGATACTTTCATTGAATACAAATTGTATGCTTGGTTTTTGTTGATCAATGGTAACTTTTGTCTTTCTCGTGCTGTTAATTGTGAATTCAATTTGATTCAGTTTTCCGTTTTGTATCCCTTTGTAGTAAACCACCCAATTATCTATGTTATTGAAGGAGTTTCAGTTTTACTCTGCGTTTAATGGGTGCTGATGATTGTTCTTGTTCATTAACAGGTGTTCCTCAATCACGGCTCTTTGGTACAAATTCTCAAAAGCTTCTGAGAAGAAGTGTAAACTGCTTAGGAGTAGATGAATCTGGAAATGCAGCTCAAGCAAGCACAGCTACTAGTGAATACTAGTGTCTATGTTGATCCACCCCGGCCGACCACCATCACCGGTTCGTGAAGGATCAAAAGAGGGATCTTCACCAAGAGCTTCCGTCTCAGACAATGGGAATGCTTCTGATTTCACGGCTGTAAGTATAGACCTCAGCTTATATAGTAAAGAAAATAGAACATATATGTAGAACTGGGGGGCTATGGAGGCGTTTCCTTTGGTAATTGTGTGAGCTGAGATTCTCTTTTTTCTTGTTTAATTTTAGGTTGTTGTCTTGGGATTGATTGTTGCACTTGCTTCTTTATATTAAGGAGAGAAAAAAAAATTCAGAAGCAACTAGTAGTAGTAGCAAGTGCCATTCTTCATTTCTTCTCTAGAGATATCATCAAAGGTAAAACCTTCTTTGTCCATGTTGTGTCGTTTGAATGTATCTGATCATCAATCATGAGTTGGATGAGGCTTTGTCCTTTGATTTTGGAAGGGCTACGTTTTTCTTTGACAAAGAATTTGATTTTGTGAATGATTGTGACTTGTGACTATATCATCTCTTAATCTTCAAAATATTTTACTCATTTTAGTTGCTGATTTGGCGTTTTACAGTATTGTTCTGTTCTGTTTTTTTGTTTGCCATACTTAACTCTCAAGCTTTGCAGGGTTTGTGATGAATGTTCAAGTTTTCAAAATCTGATTGATCAACATTCTTCGTCTTTCATGTATGTAGAAGGATCAGAATTCCTATGAATAGAAGCCTCTTTAATGTCATTCTTCTTTCTGGGATTAGCAAAGTAAGAAGAGCAAAAAATTAAGATCTTTCACAAAAAAAATTAAAATTAAATGATAGAAAATTTATTTTAAAAAATTGGTTAAAAACCACATTAGTAGTTCTACCAATGAAAATGGTCTTAGTTTTCTATTCTCACTTTGCTATGTTTACTGTACTGAAGCGTGTTCATGATTTCATATGATGTGGCCTAATTTTCTTGTATAAAGTCAGAATCATGTTTGCTCTTTACAAACTAAAGCATTAACAGAAATGGTTTTCAAATGTTCATATCAAAATGCAACTTAATTCTAAGTGACAGTACCAGATAAAGATTTCTCTCAAATCCATGTATGTATGTTCTGCTGGATACATATAACATGTTTCCTGGTTTTTGCAAAGCGTCATATACGTATGCTAATTATAGAGATCAACATTACTGTGTAAGGAACTGGTTTTCCTCCTACACGAAAGGTGTGGATCCATCTCTTGAATTTGTGATCACATCTGAAGACATAACAGCCACTGGAGCTCCAGCCACACTACATCTGAAGACATAACAGCCACTGGAGCTCCAGCCACACTACTCATATTCAACAATGAGAAAGGTTTATGGTAATCGGTTCAAACCAAACATTAAAATTTGTATAGAAATCGAATCAGAAATATATACATCCATCATTATGAGAAATTGCAAAATACAAAAACTATCAAGAAGAAAAAAATCAACCACTTAAGCCTTCAAGCAATTGCCTCTGCATGGTACGATCTAAACCAAGCAAACCGGAAACCAAAGACCAGCAAACCATCCCTTAGCTAACAAAGATTACTCAGCTTTTTTAATATAAAATCACTTACTCTTTTGAAGTCGAATCTGCCTCACTTAAACCATTATTACCCTGACGATCTGAGTAAGGTCTAATGAACGATCTTCTCCACCAAACCTCAAAAGCTCTCTGAAGATTCGGACATCCATCTCCTCCGTTCAAGAAACTCCCGAGCCACGACAGCAAAATGCTCTGCTGATCTTCCAGCGGCAATGTCAGTATCGTCCGTCCGATTCCTTCCTCCACAAGCTTACCATCAAACGATCTGCAACCGTGTTGGAGCCAGTTATAGTCGTTGAACAGTGGCTGCAACCACGTGGTCAACAGCAGAAGCCGAGTGTCTTTCGAAGGCAACAACTCTCCTCTACCAATCCCTATGAAGAGCCTAGATGTTACACGGCTTATGTGGTAACGAGACACTAAAGGAAGCTTCTCGTGTAACAAAGCGAGCTCCTTTTGGTTTGCCCATGTGATTGAGAACTCATCTGCAGCTTGTCTTTCAACTAATACATCGAGCAGCCACGTGAGGTTATCAGCTTCCACAGCTATCTGTTTGGTATCAGGTTCCGGTTTTTCTCTTTCTCCATCTGAAGCTTGTTTGAACAGAGACAAAACCGAGTCTAAGCAGTTTTGGCAAGAGGTGTAGATGGTTTCGTTGAAGTTATCAGCTACATTGTTCCCATTCTGTTCCCTGAGAAGCTTCAAGACGATAGATTTCATCTCACGGCGGCTTTTCTCCTCTTTGCTTCTCAGAACAAGCTCGATGATTCGCGAGAGCGTCTCTTTCGGCGGATCCACAGCACTGGAAGCAACTCGTTTGAGAACAGGAGTGATGACACCAACTCCTTCGGTTTTTAATCTGAGAATCGATGAGATCACTTTCTCCTCTTCTTCTTCCCCAACCCAAGGCACAGCTTCCAAATAATCCAAACAAGATTGAATACAAGAGCTGAAACCAAGAAGCTCCGCAACCTGCAATACCAAATTGAGTCATATCTATGGATATCATCACCAAATTGATATTGATAAGACCAGAAATCTAATAGAGGGGGTTTAGCTGCAAATACCTTGAGGACGCCAAGGACTCTGCTTACGTTCTGTTTCGTTAGCCGTTGCTTCATGTCTTTACAATACATAAGCCTAATGGTCTCAACGTAAATCTCAGCATCCTCACAGCTCTCGATCTCAAGACAAGCAAAAACCGAATCTTTCTCAGCGAGTTTCTTAGCAAAGAAACTACTATGATCCACCAAAACCTTCTTGTGAACAATCAGCTTCACGCAGAAGCCTTGCTTCCCTACCAAAATCACTTTAGCATCACTACTTCCTGGTTCACCGAACTCAATCGCTACTTTCCTCGGCAAAGTCTCAACCTTTTGCCTCTGTGGTCTCTCTTGAATCGTCGCCGGAACAGCAATACTTTGATGGGTCTCTGAATTACCCGAATTCTGTTGTTGTTCGTCGGAAGCGATGACGGATCTAATAGTTGTCGACGACGGTTTCTTCTCCTTCTCCTTCTCCTTCTCCTTCTCCGTTGTCGGCGTCTGTCTGGGTTTTGGAAGTGGAGGAGGAGGAGGAGAAGATTGTTTGTGTTTGGTGAGCGCGTTGTGAGATTTAAGAGTCTTTTGAAAAGCTACAGGAGAAGGACAGCACCAGAAACCTTCAGGAGTTACAGCTACTGGAACATTCCTAATCTTGGTTTGCCCTTGTTCTACTTTTGCAATCTTGATCTCAGCCATTGTTGATACAGCAGAGAGAGAGAGAGAGAGAAAAGCTTTCAGCTTTCACACCATTAACGGAAAGAAAACAGCAAGAAAGGGACCCCAGAAATCTAAAATCTAAGATACAGACACAAACAGAGAGGAGCTGAGTCAATTGTAGAAACTAGGTTGAGGAGATTTTGGGGGAAGAAAAAGAAAACCCTAGAAATCGGAAACCTGTGAATCTCTCTGAAAAATATCTAAAAAGATAGAAGAGCTGTGTAGTAGAATGATTTGAAGGTAATTATGGTGTTGAAGAATCAAAGAAGCAAAGCTTTAACCAAAAATCATATCAAAAAGAAATTGGAATTTCAAAAGAAAGAGTAAAGCCAAGAAAACAAAAGAAAGAAAGGAAGAGAAAGAGATGCATCAAATGGGTTGTCTCTCCCGATTCCTTTATCTTCACTTTACCTTTGTCTCCTCCTCACTCTCTCTCTCTCTCTCTCTCTCTCTCTCTCGCATGATTTTGATGATTACATATATTTGTGGGCCTTGAACCAAAATATTCTCTCTCTCTCTCTAAACATTACTTTATTTTTCTTCACTAGTGACCAGACAGACACGCCATCTTCTCTCACATCCTCTACATCGTTATTGCTGTTTATTTTTTTTTAAATGATTAATTAAAAGAGACTAATCAAAATTAAAGGTAAAGTTGTTGTGTGTTTTGTTCATGTGGGGACAGTCTCTTTCTTTATTTGATAATCTTGATATACTTGATGATGCTTACAAAACAAACCATCACTTTCTTGATTAGTCTCTTTTACACATATGGAATGCACATGCCACATGATGCATTGAATTGGATTATACTAATTGGTAACAAGGATCATTAATTACTGGGGAACCTTGGGCATTAGGTTATAAGCTTCAAAGGCTATATAGCTTATATATACATCATTTTCTTTTTAATCGAAGAATATAAAATATTCCATAATCGATTAGTCGTACAAATATTTATTATTTATTTATTTTGGATTGTGAGCTCCATAAATTTAGGGGGTTGGTTGGGTAGTTAGATTATTTTGCATAGTTTATTCTCATACTATTATTTAGACTTACCTTTATGGTTGAACAAAACTACTGGGAGTTCGATATAATTTAAAAAACTTTCAAATTAAATGTCATATTTTACTTAACTCAGTGCGATGTCTAATGTATAGCAATCAATATTATAAATACTGCTGAATTTTTTTGTTTATATATTACATACGTACATCCCATATATTGCTAAATTTTATATATGCGATAAAATTAGCAATTTTAGGTTAGTAAACCATTTTCAAATTGTCTTAAGAATGGGACGTTCGAATTTCCCATTCATGGTTAGAGAGGCTTGTAGCTAAACTAAATAAATCAGGAAATGTAAGTATTATTTTCTCTGTTTATGTAATATTTTATTAGTTGCGAATATACGGAAGTACATGACAAAGAATGATTTGATGGCATTTGCTGGTAGCTAAACCCACGGCAAAAAAACATAAGACTCTTTGATGTCATGTGTTCCACCACAACATTCCAATGCCATATAAAATTAATAAATCTTCTTTCTTTGCAACGAAATTAATAATTTCCCACATGAGCATAATAATAGATGAAGCTCCTCGAAGCTTAAGTTATATAAACCTGGAAATGTAACCAGGATCTAAGCTTGATCTTGGATTTTCTTTCTATAATTGACAAGTTATTATCACTCATTTCAAAGCTTATTCAAAAAAAAGAAATTTACATAATGTGAATTTGTTCTGTTAACTGAAAGGGGTTGGTCATGAAAATTCAAAAAATTAGAAAATTGAAGATATTATCATGATATCATCCGTATAATGCAAGAACTCTTATACTATGACTCTTTGCGTGTTTCTAATTCTTGTTCACAACAATAGTATAAGATTGAAAAACACTATTTCAACAGAACTAAACTTGAATTTGACGAATATCCTCCAAGAATCTCTCCCCATTAATGGTTACACAGCTCTCTACATGTTGCAGAAACTCCATAACCACTGGGTCGGTCCAAGGAGCTCCGCTTGGAGATTCTGCGCCAGCCACCCACCCCAAGTGCCCTCCTCTTGGTGTTACTATCAACATACAGTTTGGGTTTGTCTGACACTTTTAGTTGTTAGATAGACCCAATAATCATCACTTTTTCTACGAATGAAGAGCCTTTGATCATTCGTCTCTTACCTTGATGTCATCGCGAGGGATCCCTCTATCAGGAGCAATCGGGTCGTTTGCTGCCTGCATTTCATATCATATATAACACATTAACATACAAAGAAACCAGCTTCTAACTTCTAATCTTATGTGTTCATCACTCATTGTCCAGGGACTCACCTGAATGCAAAGCAATGGCGTACGGACATGTTTTATAGATTTGGAGCTGCTCGACTTGGAATAGTACTCATCTACTGTTTTGAAGCCGAACGAGACTGTCACACGAAAAAAGACAAATGATTGCAAAGTGCGCCCTCAAACGTTTAACTCGAGATTCCATGTCGTCTTATCAAAATACCAAGCAAAAGATATTCCTTGATGTAGAAGAAACTAACCCCGTGTTAAGCCTTCATCGAAATCCCTAACCGTCTCAGCATTTGCAGCCATGGGAATGTTAAACTCACCTCCTATATCTTCAAAAAGAAGAGAGTGTCTGCAGAGAGATGAAACTAATATGTGACAAATGACTTAACTGGCAAGAAGAAAAATGGCGGAAGGAAACGAACGATCATTACTTGCTGAATATTCTACGGAGAGATCTCGACAGGGCCTTATCATAAACATTGTTAAAACCCTTGTGGAAATCTTCATCCGCTATGACCAAATCAAAAGGATTACACAGCGAAACAGCAGCAGAGAGAGGGCAGTTATGAGACTCCTGAAACAGAACAAAGCTCGGTTATAACCATCTACATGGATCTTTTAAAAACTCAATGGGGGGGTTTAAAGCTAAACCTGACCCAAATAGTTGACAAGAATGTTGCCTCCAAGAGACCATCCTGCTGCATACAGATTAGCTTCTGGGAATCTATCTCCAACATGGGCAATCACTTCAGTAATGTCTCCTAAAAACGAAGCCGAGTAGAACTGCATCATCAGTATCATACATACTTCAGTCTACTAACGAAATTGGGACTAATCACCAATGGAATAGTTACAAAAGAAAGCTACTTTATGAATCTAAAAATGAACAAAGTAAAGAGTAAAAATCAAAACCTGAGGAGTAGTTACAGGACTATCTCCACATCCTCTGCTATTGAACACCACACAACGCCAGTTTTTACTTCGAGCTCGTAACAACATGTGCCTCACATAAGAATCTTGGCTCCCTCCTGTTAAACCTGGCTGCACATTTAAAGTAAAAGACTCAAACTTTTGGTTTTAATCAAATCGATTCCGTGGTTAGGAAGAGTAGGGTATTTGAGAGTGTACCAAGAGAATGAGAATCGGAGATCCGGGAGGAAGGTAATTGTCGTCGCCGGCGACCCAATCGAGAGCGACGGAGCCGTTGTCTTTCGTACGGAGGCACTCGCGGCGGAGCCTGACGGAAGGAACAGAGCGGAAGAAAGCGGCGTAGATGGTCTCCACGTGGCGGTTAAATCCGATTAGAGGAAACGCATTGTAGGCTTTGGCGAGTGATTCTTTTAGAGCCGGTAGGAAACGATCGCTTCCTCCTCCGATAACTTCGAGAGAGCTGTGGCAGCTGCGGGACATTTCGGGAATTTTCGAATTTACGGCGGCGAAAATAGAGAAATGGCGGCGGAGAGTACGAACTGAGGTTAGCGGCGGCGATGAGGCAAAGGCGAGTCTCGCCATTGCTCCACCAATAGGAATGGCTACGCATTAACTACCCAAGCAAAGCAACATTTCTGTGGTCGGGAAATCTAAACAAATTTGCAATTTAGTCCCTGAATAATTTGTTCATACAAACATTAACCTTTTTAACCCTTAGTTACAAACCCACGTTATGATGGTCCATAACAAAAATTGGCTCTGAACTGCAAAAATTGGTCCATACCAGTCGGCCCATTAAGACTACAATTGTATATGGGTTTTGCATGGTATCTGATTTCGAAAGGAACTGCAACTGAACGGTGTCGTTTCATCTAACTGTTAGTAACGATATATTAACGACCTATGGGCAAAAGCGTAATTATGCTAAGCGGGACCATCACGCGGTGTTGACCAAGAAAAGCCAGAGTGGATTGAATTTTACCCAATTGCAAATTTGTTCATGTCTTCTTCTTTTGAACTGTATGCAACTGCAATTTATTAGCATTGCATCACTTCATCCTCGTGATTTGAAATCTCAATTTGACAATTTCCATATAAAACTATTAAAAACTGGGTTTTATACATCATGATAAAAAGAAGTCAAACTTCCTAAATTACAATTTACACATTGTCTTGACCAAATTAAGTTAATTAACCCTACTCTGCTATGGAACTCAACTCGGCCGTAAACTTCCTCTTCCCTTTACCGCCACCACAGGCTCTTCCGCCGCAACCATTTCTCTTCACTCTCTTAACTCTACACTCACCGCCAGATACTTTTCTCGCTCCATCTTCATCGCCGCAACTCCAACCGCCTCCACCGCTTTTCGTAAGCGCAGAGCTCGCTTTAACCGCCAAAGCCGCCATTTGCTCTGCTCTTAATGGATGGTTCAGCCATGTCAACGGCAAAACGAAGTAAAGCTCTCCTGGCCGGAGATCCTCGCTGCCGCCGACGGCTAAAACGGCGTCGTCGAAGTCCATGTCGTCGGAGTTGCAAACAAAACTCGTGGGATTCTTCTGAAGAATCTGCCACACTTTCACGGGGGATGAAAACTCCTGTAACGATCCGTCTGGTAATATCAGCTTCGCCGTCTCTGTTCTCCGAGATTCACTTGAACCGCAAGCTCCCATTTTTTTTAGTATCCTTTTTGTGTTGTTGACTCGTGAGTTTAGAAAAGGTTTTGTAGATAGAGAAGATCTTCGTCTGTGTTTTCAAGGAGATGCAAACCTCGTGGGGGGCTTTATATACACAATGAGTTGAGCGAAATGAAGGAAGCCTCGTGATTCGGAAACTTCAAGCAACGTTAGATTTTTGTCGTTTAGTGAGCAAAATCAGACAGGACAGCTCACGTAATCTTATTGTCTAAGCGAATTGACAAACACACCCCTCTTAGATTCGGTGGACGGAAGCGGAAGTGGGTCGTGGTTAAGAGGAAAAGTTAAGGGTAATTTCGGGAAAGAAAGAGAAGGAAACGTGGCGAAGAAGGAGAGAAGAAAGGAGTAAAGAGTCCACGTGGCAAAACATAAGAGCGCGCGTGGAGACAAAATCAGAGCAAGGAGACAGCCTTAGGTGGCCGGAGGTTTATTATTCGGCGGATGGGGGTGCACGAAGCTCGGCTTAAGGAGCATCACGTGAAGGCAACAGAGACTTAAACCATATGGGTGGGGCCCAACTGGGTCGGGTCGGGTCCCATTTAGATGCATTCGGTTTCGTTGGTCACCTAACTAGAGATTCGGGTCTTTAACTCTATGTACGTGCATCACACATTAATTGTTTAATTTAATTTCCGTATGAACGAACGTGCATCAATAATGTAATTCAACTCGAAATTGTTGTCTGTCTGTCTATACAACAGTATTACGGTCCACAACGCTGCATCGAATTTTCTTGGTGTTGCTATAATTATAGCATAAGTACAATGTTACATTTTTAATATTTTCATTAGGATCATTTGTTGAATAATATCGCTTTCCGTTGAACTTTTTTAAAAAAAATAATTGTTTTGTGAGTCGGATACTTGTGTAACCAACCACAATACTAAAATTCATAGGCTTCAATTATATGAAGTTAAAGCTATGCACCTCTATTATTCCCTACCACTTTATATACTTTTTATCCCTAAAAGAAATCTATTTTAGCTAAACTAACATTATTGTCTACCATTAGAAAATATAGTCTATTTGTATTATGTTTTTTGATATGTTGTCTGGGATTAGTATCACCCACGTATCCGCCGAACTCTATTTTTTTAGTTTGTGCGTATGATAATTGAAAGATAATAAAAGCGATTTTGTCCGATTTCTCCTGTTCTTTACATATGATGATGAGGAAGAACTAGTCCCGATTCATCATAAAAACATTACAATAATCTTTGTTTTGTACTATAATTTATTGGAACAGAATCAGGCTGACCATTAACTATGGCATATATAGACATTGATTCTGAAATTCAAGTAATATTATCTGGTTAAGTAAACATGTGATATTGGATTAAAAAAACGATAGCATATAAATCTTCGGAACAATACGAACTTGCAAAATCTAAGCATACACACGCGTACAAAACCTTACGAGATCTCCTGATACTTGATGGGTGAATGGTAAGATTTGCAAAGATTTGAGATTAATTGGATAAACAAAAAAAAATTGGAATCAGTATCATTAATATCAGATTTGAATTGGGTGTTTAAAAGGTAATAATATTCTCTCTGGATTCTGGAATGTTATGTGCTGTCCCACGCCAATAGAATTGGAATTTTGTTTGCTCAAGAAGCCAATATAATTATATATGTTACTAGTGGGTAATCCGCGCTTCACGCAGAATTTTACATGTCATTTTATAATTTAGTTAGGAAACAATTACTAATATAAAATATCAATTTACTCATTCATTAGCATATTCGAGTTTTTCATATTCACAAATAAAATATAGATAGTTACAATATATATCTAATCTTGGTCTCATTTATTAATTTTGGATCTAAAAAAATTATTGTAAATATTGCTTACATTTTTCTTTTAAATTTTTTTTTCAGTCGATATTCATTTATACGAAATTAATTTTCTTCCATAAACGTATAAAGGTTTTTAAATACATTACAAACAATATTAGTATCCTTTCATAAATGTTTGATAAATTTTTAAGATACATTCATAATCTCTTTCTTTCTCTCACTCTCATAACATTTTGGCACGTTTTTAACTTAATCTTCACTATTTTTCTATATTTTTCTTCCTCTCGCTTTTTTCAATGTATGCTATTTCACTTAATGTTGAAGAACAATTATCAAACTTTACCAATTTTTATTCAACAATTATGTTGTACATGTTAAAGTTTTGGGATAACATATTGTGTCTCTCATAACATGCATTCTTATCATTCGAGCTTCTAGAAACTTTCGCCAATATTATATTGTTAAAAGAATTTCGTTAACTTGAACACTTCTTTCTAACCATTAAAAATTTGAAATGCATGTTTTTGCTCCTCTCCTTCCCCATCCTTATAATTTTATAATACAATTATAGTCAATATTTTTCCCTAATTTGAAATGTTTAAAACTAAAAAATAATCAAATTAAGACATATATTTTACAGACAATGTACATTTTTTTGCAGTATTAACTATTATTGATATTCTAAGAAATTAAATTATAGATGAAAACATTTTTTTATACAAATTTTTTGTTTTAGTGAGAAGTTATACAAAGTTTACAATTTATAAATAGTAAATTTTAAAGTTGTCGACAAAAAAAAACTATATTTATAAACACAACATATTTAATTACAAACAACATTTTTTGTATCTCTCTCTCTCTCTCTCTCTTCATAAACGCAACATATTTAATTACAAACAACATTTTGGTACAGTTTTAACTTAATTTTCACAAAATTTTGGCGCGGTTTTAACTTAACCTTCACAATATTTTGGCTCGATATAAACACTAAACTTTACAACTATAAGACTAAGTATATGAAATAGAAATCCATATTGGTCTTTTAATGGATTAAAGATCCAAAATTCTTAAAATTAGTGGGATAATAGATGTTGTTATTTTAGATTATAAAGTTTTATTATAATAGATTAATGATGTCATTATAATGTTTTAAATTTTTTGAAAATTTTATCTTTTTGAAATGGTTTTGGATCCGAGAAGTTATTTTACGTATTTGGGAAAATTTGATTTAAATCTGATTATTCTTTAAAAAAAACTATATATGTATATATTCAATTATTGAAATGCAGACTATTTTCACTAATCATATGAAGAAAAAATTATAAATGACTAAGATTATTATTAATATCTAATTACAAACAACATTTTGTTACAGTTTTAACTTAATTTTCACAAAATTTTGGCGCGTTTTTAAGTTAACCTTCACAATATTTTGGCTCGATATAAACACTAAACTTTACAACTATAAGACTAAGTATATGAAGTAGAAATCCATATTGGTCTTTTAATGGATTAAAGATCCAAAATTCTTAAAATTAGTGGGATAATAGATGTTGTTATTTTAGATTATAAAGTTTTATTATAATAGATTAATGATGTCATTATAATGTTTTAGATGTTTTGAAAATTTTATCTTTTTGAAATGGTTTTGGATCCGAGAAGTTATTTTACGTATTTGAAAAAACTTGATTGAAAACCGATTATTCTTTTAAAAAAAACTATATAAGTATATATTCAATTATTTAAATAAAGCAGACTATTTTTACTAATCATATGAGAAAAAAATTATAAATGACTAAGATTATTATTAATATTTAATTACAAACAACATTTTTGATGCAATATCATAATCTCATCCCCATAAATTTACAAAGTCAAAGATCTTCATTGAAGTCCAAGGCAAAATTGGTGGCAAGAAGACCATTATTTGATTTAGCTAATTTTGCTCTTTTGTTTAAATGTGAATAATTTCATTTAATGTACTTTATTGTAAAGATCTTTTGTAAGAGCTATAAAAGCTCAATTGTTCTCATTGTAAAAAACACATTAAAATTTTTGGAATATAAAAGAGAGTTTTTCTCTAAAGCTTAGGCTTTGTTTTGTTTATCTAAGTTAGATGAATATCTACACTTAGTAAACGTTTGAATCTATGTCTCTTGTGTGCGATTCTTTGAGAATAGGTTTGTGAACTCATCACAGGGGCTTTCACACCCTTGAGTGGCGTTCTTCGATCCACCCGTCTATTCATCTCATTATCTCGATCTAATCTGAAAGAGTTCTACAACTAGCAGATCTGATCTCCATACTCGATCCACTTCAACCATTTCTTGATCTAGATGAAAGAGTTCTGCAACCAGCTGCTAGATTCCATCAATTCACCATCATTATAAGATCATACCAACTTGATCTTGTGTAAATTTTGGTACAGTTTTAACTTAATTTTCACAAAATTTTGGCGCGTTTTTAACTTAACCTTCACAATATTTTGGCTCGATAGAAACACTAAACTTTACAACTATAAGACTAAGTATATGAAGTAGAAATCCATATTGGTCTTTTAATGGATTAAAGATCCAAAATTCTTAAAAAAAGTGGGATAATAGATGTTGTTATTTTAGATTATAAAGTTTTATTATAATATATTAATGATGTCATTATAATGTTTTAAATTTTTTGAAAATTTTATCTTTTTGAAATGGTTTTGGATCCGAGAAGTTATTTTACGTATTTGGGAAAACTTGATTTAAATCCGATTATTCTTAAAAAAAAATTATATATGTATATATTCAATTATTGAAATGCAGACTATTTTCACTAATCATATGAAGAAAAATTTATAAATGACTAAGATTATTATTAATATTTTTGATGTATTTATTTAAAAATAAATATTTTGTTGAACTATATAAATAAATGTGATTAAACAAAAATGATTAAATTAGAGTCTTTAAATCAATATATTCATTATCTTTTATAATGAAATGACTTTTCAACTTCCATTTAAAACTATTATATTTATTAATGTTAGTTATAAAAGATAAAATGACATAAAACATAATGAATGAAACAATTTTTTAAAAAAATTAATAAAATGAATAGATGATGTGGCACAATTTTAGAGCATGTGTGATGATGTGCCATCATAAGAATAGACTCCATTCTACTTTAAATAATATAGATTACCTGTTTTAATAGTTATTAATTAGAATGAAATTTTGGGACAAAAACACGATAAATCACAATTATTTTCACGTGAAAGAAACACATTAATTAAAGTATTTTTAATTCTACTTGTCATTTGTCAGCCTAGCTATTTTAATTAGAGGGTTTATTCGTGAAACACAAACCTACAGAAACAATCCAACCAATTTAAAAACACAACTCTTGTCGAGTTCAAGCTAAATTTAAAAACAATCTGAAGACATTCAAGCTAAATTTAAAAATTCAGGTTTTCAGGATCAACTAAATTCTTTCGGATGATGGGAGAATTTAGCTTGAATGTCTTCAGATTCGGAAGAGACTTTCCTAGAACTTTCAGAGTTTCTTCGCCAAACGAGCCGTGTGAAATGTCGAGTTCTTCAGGCAATGGAAGTTTCGCAGCAGCTTGGACTAATGTGTCGGGTGATATTTGATGGCACGTTGGAAGTCTAAGGATTTTCAGCCTACTTGAACTGCAAAAAATATGTGTGTATAAGTCTAAAAAATACTAAGATAATGACCAGGAGCGATACAAAAGATGCAAAATATCTTTTTTAATTCCACACTAAGAACCAGAAGCAAAAACATCAATCAATCAAGCAGTACAAAATGGAATCTGGAAAGAGCAATGGATATAATGATGAAGACATAGATTGATCAAACCGGCATAAAACAGTATAAGGAAACAAAACGTGGTGTGATCTCGAGCAAGACTCAGAGCAAAGGAATAATGATGAAGACAAGATTGATCAAACCGGCATAAGAGCATAAAACCGAATAGCATTAACAAAACTTGATGTCATCGACCAAATCACAGGGAGAGAGACGGTACCTATCGGCGATTTGATTGAGGAGAGAATCAGTACAGAAGAGACGAATGTCGATCTCAACCAAACCGCCCTGGCTACGATCAACGGCGTTACGACACATGGCCCCGTGACGAAGGATGCTGTCCCAGTCGTCGAACTCCAACCTCTCGTCGTGCATCACAATCTTCTGCCACATCGAAGGGTCTTTACTCTTTACAGGCGCGATACCACGATGTGCACACGTTCTGAGCGTTTTCCAGTATCTCAACCGCGCCAAGCTGGACCAGGATCAACGACGTTATTTCCGGCGGAAGCCCCGCCCAGTTTACATATCCTCCGCCGCCTTCCATCACCGGAGGCAAAAACGGCCAAGGAGAGACACCGATGAAAATGGCTACAGCGAAGAGGGGGAAGAAGAGTGTTAAGTAAGTGAAAGAAGGGTGAAGTAGTCATTTACTTCGACCCACAACGTTTAATAAGCCCATTAATTATAATCTATTGGGCCCTGGCTTATATAATCCGATAATTAACCTTGTAACTTATGGGCTTTATATGTTTAACATACAATAGTAATTTATGCTTCGAATTGAAAGGAATCGGTGGTGTTGAGTGAGTTCAATAAGTTGATCCAACTTATTTAGTTAGTGTCATGTCGTAATTGGATTTGAAGTGAACCCGATCTAAATAAATGGGATATTATAAAACCAATTCCTTTTTTTTTTTAACCTTATACCATCTCCATCAATGGTTCTTAAAGAATTTTTTTAAAAATATTAATCAATAAAAATTATTATAATAATAAATAAGTTTTTAAAAGCTTAAAAACCCACTCAAAAGTTTCTTTGAGGATGTTCAATGCAATAAAACTTAAGAATGATTCTTAGCTAATATTTAATTATAAAAGAAAAAGAGAGAGAATGGTAAGAGAGAGAGGAAGAATGACAACTAAGAACGGGTTCTTAAGACCACCTCCATCGCACAAATATTAGGAGTGTCTTGCGTTTAAAAAATATTTAAAAAGTAGTGATGCTTGTTTGTAGGAAGACACAAAAGATACCTAAAGACACCTTACATACGTGTCAATTTCTAATTCGATTCTATTTTCTTTTTCTCTCTTCTTTCGCTCTCTTCTCTCTTCTTTCTTTCTGAATATTTTTTAATATTATATTCTATATTAAAATATGCTTCAGACCCTCATGTCCGTTGTGGATGCTCTAAGTTTCTTAATTAAGAATCAGTTTTTCACTATTCATTCAAGTTTAATCTTTTTTTATTATAAGAACCCACTTAAAAACTTGCATTGATCAGGGTCTTAAATCTCTTAAATAAGAAACTTTGAGTGAGTATCTTAAGTTTTTAAGAACCCCATTCATTATTTTAATAAATTGTATTTGTTTAATTATATCTTAAGAAATTCTTTAAGAACCATTGATAGAGATACTCTTAGTTTGTCAGATTTTTTTTATTTATTTAAAAAATAATTACTAAGATATTACACGATCTAAATATGATTTTTTTTAGAAAAACGATTTCATATTTCATAAGAAATATATTATTCCTCGACAAAAAAAAAAGAGAAATATCATCTATTAAACCGGAAGGGAACAAAAAAAAGTCCCAACATGTCTAAATCTCAGATATATGAAACCTCTTAAAACCCTAATAAACGATATAAGAAAATCGTTTAGGAATGTAAATCCTAGTAGAATGGAGATCTATATGGAATCCCTTTCCTCCTATGTTTTTTCTTCACGACAGGCTCAACAACATCTTCTAACGAATCCTCCAAAACGACATCTTCTGATGAGTTCTCCATAAGCTCATCCAGTTGTGGTCCAAGAGCGTTCCTAAACTGTCATATATTTACAATCATTTAGTCTACTGCTAGATTTACAAAAACCAAAAAAAAAAAAAAATGTACCTTGCATTCTACGGAACAGAACAAGGAAGAAGCATTAGCAAGATCCGATTCACTGACTACGCATCTATGCGAAACTCTATTGTTTCTAACACGATGATTATCATCCCCACGGACCGCACGTCTCTGATTAAAATAAACGATTGTATCCCTGTTTATTATAAACGTCTGTATTCCCAACGTGTCCATATATTTTGATATCGTCTCCTTCGTTACTCCTGACTGATTCGAACATCTATATGCCTGCAATTTCCAAAACCCAAATATTCATAATTAAAGCTTGTTTTCATGAATGTGAGAACCTTTAATAAGAAATTAAAGAAGTTCTTTTTAAGAAGTAATAACTAGCGAAAAAGATTGTTTACTTTAATCGTAAGGTGGTCTCTGTGCTCGTTTATTTGTAAGCAGATAGGGCACAAAGGAGGAATCATACAGTCGCAACAGAAGAAACTTCGCAGTTTTGTCTTGTGCTGATCGCAACATTTATGGAATTGTCTCGATTTCACCATCTGAATTATCCATGGAAACCTTCTGATGCAGCTCTCAACTTCTACAGTTTCTTTCATACCTTTCCCCATTAATTAGGGTTTTCTTCGTAAGCAAATTTTGCTCTTTAGTTGCGATTTAATTATATTTTGGGATCGTCTGTCTACTTGGTTTTACACTTTTATAGAGTCAAGAGAGGATTATGATTTGTACTTCTTTTACTTGTAAATCGAAACAAAATTTTCCTTTTTAAAAAAAAATGGAAAAATTACGTTTTTGTCACAATTCGTGTTCAATAATCAGAAAAATCGTCAGATTATTGGGCTTATTAATTTGAGAAAAAAATATCGGCCCATCTCAAAGCAAGATCTTAAACCTAACCCAATGCAATTCTTGGAATCTCTTATTTAACAAGACGGAGACAGATTACAAACCAAAACCAATTTTGTTTGTAAATTGCGTATATAATACATAAACTGGTAAAAATTTATTTCACATTAATACATTAAAGGGACATGTTCTACTGTGAATAAAATGTACATTCATGTCCTATGGTTATTACTTATGATTCCTATATAAATAAGCCCTGTCAATGGGATAACGAAGGTAAACTCCAAAGATTGAAAAGAGCAGAAGAAAGTAAGAGAAACCAACACAAGAAGGCCAATGTAGCAGAGACTTGGTATTGGCTACAGAGGTTATCTCCGCAGACAGGTGCACCGATAGAGGAAAGCAGCTCCGTTGCACTGGCTACACCACAAGCCCCACCCAGAGAGAGAAACGACAGTATCTGAAAAAATACACAAGAGAGGCCAAATGAGATTTAACGACAAGAAGAATCTGTTGTAAGGGGAAAGAGGTTAAAGAAACTCGTACGAAATCACCGGCGACAACCATGGATAGAACTCTTGCTTCATGAGGAAGCTGTTTCAGTAAGACAGAGTACGTGTCGGTCAGCGCGAGTGAGAAGCTCCATGGTGTTACAAAAGCCATCACAGTCGTCAAATAGCTTTTAAAGAAGAGAGATAAAGACAAATTAGAATCAAATCCTCCTTATGAATGGATAATCAAATGCAAAATTCAAAAGGTAACTAAGATAAGCTTAAACTATAGTTTTCGTTTGATTCATTTCTCTCCACCAAAGGCAAAACATTAGAAATCACGAGAGCGAAACTAAAAACATCAATTTGATCAAAACCCACAAACAGAGACCAAACCCTATCCTCAAATGTTTCGATCAAAGTTCAGAATTTCCAACAATAACGAGAAACCCTTTTTCCGATTTTCTCTCCTTTCGGTTTTTTTTTTCCAGATTCGTCGATTCCAACTCCGAATTCGATTACCTACCGGAGAAATTTACAGAACCCAGAAAAGCCGCAGGGGGCAATACTCAAAAATCGAAAAAGGGGAATTTTTGGGGGAAACCAGTGGGAAATTACCAGAAGGTAGTGAAGTCGTAGAAATCGTAATCCATGCACATGAAGATGAGGGAAGCGGAAGAGAAGATGATTTGGCCGAAACGGAGAGCGAAACTGGCGCTGGTGCCGAACGATCCCGGCACATGCTCCATCCGATTCCCCCCGCCTACTGTGTTTCCTCCTCTTCATCATCCGAAGAAGTAAAATTCAACTCATTTTTTTTATGTTTCTGGGGAATTCAAAGGAGAAAAGAAAAAAGAAGATGAAGCAAAAAAGGAAGAGCAGCTGGGCCAAGCTTCATACCTGTGACGCCAATTGGACTTTGTTTCCTCTCTTTATTCTCTTTTGCTTTTGCTGTTTACACGAATAATAAAATTACTTCTTCATAAACTAAACGTTATGGAATTAAATAGGGGGTTTTAGAAAGAAACAAAATTGAAAAATTGGTTTGTTTTATTTCAGAAATATTTTTTTAATGAGGAAATAAATTGCAAGTGCAAAGGAATGAAGGATAGAATTGGATAATCTTACCAAATTATAAGGACAAAGATAATGTGGCATATAAGATGTTGTTTAAAAATTATATTATGTTAATTAACCGGACCTATGTTTTATCATATTTGTGTACTTTTAAAACATTATATTTCGATGGATGTGATTATTTTTCAAAAAAATATGTATGTCTTCCCCATTATAATACAAAAATACAATTACTATCAAGCAACAGATGGAAACAAACTGGTTTAGTTGTGTTGATTTCGATTTCTGATTATATAATTGGTACTTGTGTCATATGACCCCATATTTTGTTGTGGGACTGTATTCTAGTAATGCTAAATTTGAAACTTTCCATTTTCAAATACTTTCTTATCTATAAAATATATATATATACCAGAATTGACACCCCTATGGCTGCTTTATGCGCTGGTTGAACCACATAGTCAAATAAAACTTGTAAGTCAACTTCGTATTAATTATAAGAAGAAAAAACAAAATATATTCACTATACTCATCTATAATTCTGAAACATACCATCACACCAAACTCTAATTCACCTACTCATATTTATATGAATAAAGGAAAAAAGAAACCGGACACAACACATTTTCGTCCGCTCCAATCTATGTTCCATTTGTTACGGTTCATTAAACTCGCGTGTAACTACCTAAAACTTAATTTCTCAAATTATTTACTAATATATAGATATATGGTACTATTTATTTATCGAGCATTTTCATTAACATAAAGAAGAGGTTTCAATACAACTTGACAAGAGTTTTGAAATTAGAAACATCACTCAAGCTGACCATACCAAACCCCTTGGATCTTCACATCCTTTGGTACCTTAGCACCCAAGTCAGTATCCGACGGCTGAAGACTCTCGAACACACCGATCACTTCTCCTGTCTCCGGTTTGCTCTTTGTGATCTTCAACGTGATCTCTCCGACAGAAGCCGCCGTGTTTTTGACGTTTTCCTTCGACAGCTCTTCCTCGTCTCCTCTGCCTCCGGCAGGCAAAGCCACTGCATTATCGTACCCAGTGGATCCACCACGGCCCTTAGGGTCCAAAAAGGACGAGCCACGGTACGAAGGAACTAAGAATTTGCCACTGAAGCTGTCCGGTTTGCCCGAAGCCTCAAGCTGCTTAACCGTGAAGAGGAACGGCACACGTTCTCCTCCCGGAAGCTGGACTGTGACTGCTGCGTAATCGATCCCATCTTCTTCCTTGAACTTCACGCTTCCATCTGAACTAACCTGTCAAATGAACAATTCAAATCGACTTGTCTGTTTCTTGCGGTGGAAGCAACACCTAGAAACTGAGATTGGATTTAAGTGTTTCAAGACGAACCTCGAAAGGTCCTTCGATCTCGTCGAGTGTGTAAGTGAGACGGGTCATGAGCTTGGTGTTTTGGAAATCTGGCGGCGCGTTCTTGCTAACGCTATCTGCCTTGACGGTGAAGGAAGTAGGCTCGAAGCAGAATTTCTTGCCAGTGTACTTACCAGGCTTGAATGAGAATGTCTCAGAGCCACCGTCGATAGTCGGACACTGGTTCGCCGTGCCGGTCCCCTTAACCTCCATGTAGGTCTTGCTCTGTATCTCGTCGTACGTTAGCCTCTTTGGTGCTCCTTCCGCACTTGCCCCCTTCATTTCCCCAAATACATTTATATTTAGAAATAAGACTAAAATTTCCATATAAGTATGCAATTTAATCTACAAATATTGCAATGATTCCAACATCAAATCAAGTTGGTAATGAAAGGATTTGATCTTATTTCAAATGTGCAATTCCTAATAAAATCCACTAAATTCCCATCACGAATATGATTTTGGGATTAGATCAACGACTTCCTAACTTCGTTCTTCAATAAACGCAAAAGGCCTCTAAGTTTGTGTGTTTAACGAGAACATGAAGTATTACCGAAACGACAAGGGCAGAGGTGGCGAGAGCGAAACCGGCGATTTTGGCAGCATCAGAGCATTTTCCGGCGAAGTCTTTGAAGTCAGAGTGGAGGGAGCAAGTGAGTCTAGCAGCTGAAGAGTCAAGCCCAAAGGACTTGCCCACGGTTTGGTTTGATCGGAGATGAACGTTGCGAGAAGGAGAAGCGGCGATATTCGCCGGCTGAAGAAAAGTTGCGGCGGCTTGGAGAGAGGTTGCCATGACGACAAGTCTCAGATGTTTGTGTTTGTTTGAGTGATGATGATTCGAAGCTGAGAAGTAATAGAGAGAGATTCTTCGCTATAAGATAAGGTGGGATAAGTTCGAATTTTTTCATTGGATTGTTTCAGGAGTATATGGATGTTTGGTCGCCACGTGTCAAACGCTGATGTGGAAAAATAGATACTGTCTCAATCTGAAATACTGACGTGGATGATATATTCGAAAATCATTATTTTTCTCTGGAAGCTGTTCGAACCTGCGCCCTATTTCGAATCTTTTTGTCAACAGCCAATATAATTCATTTTGTTAAAATAATTTGATACTTTTTGTCTTTTGGGCTCAAATTCAACTTATTATTAACACGAATTTTGTCATACGACCAAGGCTTTTCAGCCTCAATTTTTTATACTCGAATTTACTTTTAAAAGTCGACTATACTATATTCAAAAGTTCTAATCAAGCTTACCACGAATTCACTGTTCCCAAAACTCAGTTTGTTATTAACCCGAATGTATCAACATAAACAGAAAAGTCTATGTCATTAATGTTAATTATATTTACATTATGTATATCATCTTTCTTAATTCTCTTTTATACGAATGCAACATTAAACAGTAACATCCGATAATTTATTTAATTATTCAAATTGAAAATCATAGACTGAATTTTTATTTCACAATGAAAGAAGCGTAAGAAATTTAAGTTTTGGGTTACCAATCCTTACAAGTTGAATTGACAAAATATGCAATTCAGTTACCATGTGTGATGTTCTACCAGCCAACAGATTCAGTTTTTAAGACAAAAACTGATTGTAATTATGGAATCCATATTGGATTATCTAATAAAACATAAAACTAAGAAAAAAAAAGCACTCAGAATGAGTAGGAGGTATTGATTCTTCATGAATCAGATGACAATAAACAATCCTCATCATGCCTTTTCTTTTTCTTTTTCTTTAAGAAAATTTTCAAAATCACAATCTTTTCAAAACATTAAGCAGAAATTACAATAGATTGAAATAGAAACGGAAAAAAATAAGATTCCTCTCAGACAAATGCCTCGTTTGTCCCCATGATTTAAAGAATGGATTGATCGGACTCGTCATCTATGGTTGATCATCACTGAGAAACGTTTTAGCAGAAATATTACGAAATCAAAATCTTATCAACACGATTAGCAGAAATTCAAATAAATTGAAAAAGAATAGGAAAAAGAAAAAAAGGATTCCTCTCAGACAAATGCCTCGTTTGTCCCCATGATTTAAAGAATGGATTCATCGGACTCGTCATCTATGGTTGTTCATCACTGAGAAACCCTTTCTATCACCCGTAAGCCCAAGAAAAGTAACACACAAGAGCAGATCAAATCGAACGAAAGAACGAAAGAGACATTAGATTGGAAACAGAGACAAATCGTTGACAAGAAAAAGAGAAAAAACACTATTCAGCGAAAACAAATCAAGCTAAAAAATAGACATCTAAACTAAGCAGAGCCTGAGATTCAACTTAGGGTTGTAACTCGGAGAACGGAGAAGACTTATGATTATAATCTGCGGAGAGTGGAGTATTTATACAGAAGCCGAGCTAGGCTAGGGTTTTTGGACGTCTCCTAACATATAAACGACATGAAGTGTAGCTATTCAATTTGAAACGGCGTGTAGTTCTCCTACTGCGGATCCAAAACGCCACTCATTCCGCCTTGTGGAAGTCATAATTATCTCTTTACCATTAATTTAACGACATTAAAGCCTTTTAATTAGTCATTTAGTCTGAAACAGCGTGTAGTTCATTCTCCTTTGACCATACCAAAACGACAAACATTCCACGGCTGCATATACGAAACGGCATCCATAAAGCAATTTACACAGAAACAAATTTCAGAACTTTATAAGTTCTTCTTACAATAGACAAACAAATAGTTGAAAAAATGAGATTCTTTGATTTTTTATATAGAACATTGATTGAGCTTGAGGCGGCAGTAGTAGTATATGGGTATGTAACAACAAGAAACCCCAAAGATTTCCGATTTTCTTTCCCGATGATGTTTCACGAAGTTTATTGGAGCAGCCGAGCAAGAACACAACTTGGTGGTGATGGAAGAGGAATGTGGGTTTATTTATGAGACACGAATGATGAGAGCCCAAACAGGGTAGACCAAAAGAAGGATGATCCCTATAGTGTTTGATACTCCGCGTGGCTGCGTGAATGAGTTCCTGAACCCACCCGATACTCGGATATGTTCTTGGAGAAGGTAACATCCTATGAAAAGGCTGATCACAGAGCCGATCCAGGTCCCGCGTATATGGTGAACAAGGAAGTGTGGAGAAACTACGAGCAGAAGGATCAGAGAGCCAGGCATCTCAAGCCAATCTGCCAGTTTTGAGTACCACAACAAACAAAACAAAAAAAAGTGTGAGACTTTAGTTTCAGCTATTAGCAATAAACACCATACAGTGGGAGTGACTTGAAATGCAAATGAAGAATGCGCAGGGAGAGGAAGCAAGAGACACGAGATCTCATCACCTGGGAAATGCTTTGGGAAGAAGAGTCTGAGCACAACTGCAACGAAAGCTATCCATTTCCCAACGTCCCCACTGATAAACAGAAATGGAAATTTCCATTTAAAGACTTTGTAGTAAGAGAGAGAGATTTATAAAAATAAAAGATTGTTTTACCTGAGGAAGTTAAAAATCACACCAGGAAGGGTGAGGAAGATGTATGGTATAAGGAGTGATGTAAGCATCCTGGTTCTCCAATTGGTACGATCCAGTATCAACAAGTAACTGCATCGTATAAGTAAAATTTGCAGCAGAAGTTAGAAGCAAATCCCGTTTCAACCAACCAGAGAGATGCACGAAAAAATAATAATAATAATAATAAGAGTTTGAAACAGTCGGATTACTGCAAATGGAAACTAAACCCTCTCTCAATCACTTTTTCTTAATCTGTGCAGCAGTGGGACATAAACAGTATGATTGAATTTTCTTGGATTACTGTATCAGAGCCGCGAAAAAACGTTAATCATATTAAAAAAACCTCGATATCAAGAGTAACAAGTCGTGGATAGAGAGATCAATCAAATTCACTTGCATAGATGATATACACCTTCTAATCAATAATCTCGATATCGAATTTCTCGATTTCAATTGACCAAACATAAACGAGTCACACAAGTTATCGAGAGTGATTAATTGAAAACCGAAGAAACGAAACAAAAATCGACGGACAAGCAAAAAATCAGAGACGGCGAGTTGTATTTACAAAAATTGAAAAACTCACATGGCAGCGAAAGAAGCGATCCATTTGACGAAAGAAACACCGAAGCCTAATCCGCCGAGCTTCGAAACATCGCTAAGGAGTTTTTTCGCAGCGATCTTGAGCTCCTCCATGTCGGAATTGACCAGAGCAACCGTGTCGACGTCGGTCTTCATCGCCAGATAATCCACACGCCCCATTATTTTTCTTCTTTCCTCAGCCGAATCAAACGATAATCGATCTTCGTTTTCAAAAGACTAATAATTTTGAGGTTTTTTAATTTAGTATTATTTTGTTTCTCTTTGAAAAAAATATTCCTCCAGCTGGGTTCAGCCTTTAATCCAGATTGTCTTCTCACGCTACTCTGCTGCTCTTTTCCAAATTGCTTTTTGTTCTTTTCTCCATCAATCGTTCCCTGGTTTACCGCCGCTGACCAATTGTGCTAAGTGACGTGTCCTTCTCTGATTGAATAATATACTAGGGAGAAAGGTTAAACCGCCACGTGTCTGAATTATCATCCGGTTGACCTATTCCTTTGGTTTGCGCGTTTTTTTGTTTTTTTTTTCCGGTTGGGTATCCTCCTCAATTATTTTAGAGATAAGCGGAGACAAATAATAAAATGATTGACAAAAAAAACTAAAAAATAGAAAAAAAAAAACTTATTTAGTTTTAGTTTTCTAATGATTCGAATGTAGGATTTGGATTTAAACATTATTTTGTGAAATATAAATAGAAATAGATTATATTTTTCTAAATTTTTTTATATTATTATAGCAGACAAAATGAATTTATCTACGAACTAAATCGTTTAAAATTTTTTTTTTTCCAACCAAAACAAACTTTATTACTTTGATATCATCATACACAGAGCCAAAGCCGTGTATGAAGCAAAACATATGATACAAACGTATAGGCCTCACATTTTTTTAAAAAAAATTAGTACCCAAATGTTTTCAATTTTTTTGCTATTTGGTTTTTATGTTTGTTTGATTTCTAAAAATAATAAATTTTAGTTTAATAAACAAATATTTTTAAAAAAAATTATTTTGCCAAATTTGAATTACAATTTTGGTGTTTTAATATATTATCTAGGAATCCGACTTTTGCTTTCGTATTGGATCCCAAATATTTGAAGCACAGCTCTGATCATACATTGTTCCAGGATAGTATTAAACAAGACTGTTGTTGTTGTCTAGCCATTTTAGCACGAAGATCAACATCAGCTACTACTTGTCTATTTACATGCATATATGAGAAAGACACACTTTTGTATGTGATGGTAACTATGTCCTTAACGAACATAGCGATACTTGAACGACACACCAAGCTTCTGTCCTTCTCTGTGTAATCATATTCTGGATAATGTTAAATAATATTTTACAATAACCTTAGAATATAATAATTTGTGGATTTCTTTAACTGCCATTAAAAGAGCTAACGTGTTTCTGCTTCTAACGGTGATGGAATTGGATTGAATCAACAGAAGACATACATGGAGGATTTGTTGACCATTTCTTCCGTACAATGACCAAACTAGATCGCTTTATTATTTTTAGGACAAAACAACAATTAGTTGTGGATCGATTTTTTTCCTCAACGCATCATTTGATCCGCAACAACAACGTACATCACTAGAAACTTTCTAATAGAAACCATAATATATGATGATTACTAATGGATAGGTTCACTCCATATGTTACAACCAGCCAAAATTTATTTTATTTTCTCAATGCTTCCATTTTTGTAAATAAATTAATGATCAATCTTCTTTTATAAAATGCGTTGAGTGATATATAGTATAAGTTTTCCCTTTCACGTAATATAAAGTTATCAATCTTCTTTTAAATAAATTATATGAAGAAAAAAAAATACAATTCAAGAAGCACAAGATGTTCTGATTTATGTATATACATACTATTAACGTCGACATCTTCAATCGACCATCGTTGCCTCATGCGAATCACAGGCCTCTGTCTTGAACTTGCATCCGAATTTCTTGCTGAATGACCATTTTCTTGGCCGATCGTTGGCCTCCGAAGAACTTTCCTTGTCAATCTTCGCGATCACTTTCTTCAAGCTCAAGCATTCTCTCTCTAACTGGTACACACGCGTCCTCATCGTATCCATATCCAAGCGAAGCACCTGATTCTCCCTCACCGTTTTCTCCCATATCCCAAAGTTTTCCTTGCTAACGCGTTTCTTGCTGAATGACCGTTTTCTCCCATGTCCTTCTCCCGCCGTTTCATCACCGTCTTCCTCCGTCACTGCCGTTAGCATTAACGTCCCTGCGATTGCTTGCCGGAGCTGTAATTGTTCGAAGAATAGGACCTGCACGACGGCTCGTAGTGGCAGACGCTCGTTTTGCGCGGCGTGTGTGCACCCTTCAAGCGTTAGTTTTTGACAGTCCATTACGCTACATACCTTCTCCTTCTCTGCCTCCAGTATCCATGGATGCGACTATTATTAACAAAAACCAATTACATAACATCAGGTGCTGTGGTGTAGTGGTTATCACGTTTGCCTTACACGCAAAAGGTCTCCAGTTCGATCCTGGGTAGCACCATCTGTAATTCTTTTTAAAAAACTTTTTTATCGATGGCTTTTCATCACCTTGAGATATATGTCGATGGCTCTGTAGAGTCCGTCATCGTATAGCCTTGCTTCATCAGGGAGCGAAAGCGCTAAATTGTAGAAATTTTCCGGTTTGAGATTAGCGTCCGATGCGATTTCACCGAGAACTCCGTCGATTAGTCTCCCAACCACCGTCAGCGACGAAGATACGGCGGCGATTTCGAGGAAATGGCCTAGGAGTCTCTCCACCAGATCAATATCGTATAACGTTTCGTTGAGATACGAGTAGCTTGGGATGAGCAGATCGTCGAGCGTGGCTTTCTTCAGCTGCGATCCGATTTTTCTCTCCAGCAACTTCCGGCATTTCTCGGAGGTGTTGAGGATGATGGCGGATCGTAATAAGCCGAAGAGAGATCTCGTCGTCGCGGTTACGACGGAGGAGTGATCTAATGGGAGATCTGAGATTATCGTCTCCAACAGTTCTCTTTGATGGTTCTCGGAGGCTATGGTTGAGGAAGATGACGACCGCGACGAAATTCCGGGAATGTGCTTCTTCGCGTAGCGGATTAGAGATCTTTCTACGATATCGGGGCTCAGATCTCCTGATTTCATGGCTGCGATCACACGTTTGAAGATCGGGAAGCTCAAATCCGTGAGATCTTCCAACCACAGCTCCGATTTCGAATCCTCGCTCTGTTTCTTCCGTTTTGTATCGGCTGATTTCGTCGAGCCTCCGTTGTTTATCGGCCAACCGAACAACGACGGATCGGCTGATGAAGCTCTGGAGATGATTGACTCTATGCAATGTTTCGTTATACCGATGGATTCGGCTACAGGAGAGACTGATTCGCAAGCTTTCAACGCCTTGATGGACTCTCGTATGCTACTGAAGACGGAGTGTGAGAGAAACCTCTCCGTCATTGAGATTAGGTTGTCTGGTGAGTAGTCTTCTGTCATTTCCAGGTCCTCGGCGGCGCACCGGAGTGGAACAGCTGTGGAAGCAGAGAGATCGACTTTGACGACGCCGTAGCATATCTTTACCACCATCTCGAAAATCTCCGAACCTCCTGGAAAATTCTCGAGCCTGATGTAAAGATAATCGTTTTTCTCTTCTGCTTCCTCTTGTTCGTGGCGTTTCCTCGTTTTGTCACTCTCTTCTAGTCTCTGCTTGTGCTCTGTAATCAGCTGGTGGAGTTTTCTGCTCTTGGACATCAGAGGAAACTGAAGGAACACAGAAATCTCAGTTTAGTTTTTTTTTTTAGAACTCTGAAAAATCATAGATGGTGATGAATCTCTCAACTCTCAAGACGAATTATTGAAGACCTTATGAAGATGAAATGTCATATCATCGACTTCGATTTCGATGTCACTGGGTAAGCCCGTGGTACAAAACCTGCATCAAAAATAAGACAGAACGAATTTTCAGAACGAACAAAGAACATCTTTTTTGACTGTTGAAATGATGTGTTTTGTCTTCTTTGCCATGCTTGCCTCTTGGAGCTCGGTTTCTCTGCTGCCATTGGAGTGTAATTGTCCCTTGCTTTGATACCAGAAGTGCCGAGAAATCACAGGAGAAGAAAAAGAAGCAAGATCTCTCGTTGGAAGTGGAAAGCAATAAGAATCTAAAAACATGGACAGGTTATATTCGGGTTTGGGAAAAGTTGAGCGAGTTTTTGATCGATTTGCTTCACCCTTTTTTCTTCATAATAAATATTTATGTCTTTTGCTTTTTAATTTTTATATAAAGAATTGATTGTTTAATACTTGGATGCAGAACAGCCAGAATTTCAAGAAATTGGGCATTGAAAGGAGGCAAAGTCACACTCATTAGTTAATCATATTTCTTAAAAAATTCCACCAGCTTTGCTTTCAGTAGTTCATTTTTCTAACTTCTGTTTGTGAATGCAAATGATTCCAACTAAATTTGAGTAAGAATATAAGAATACTAAAAAAATTCTTCAACCAATTATGTTTTTAATGCGGAAGCAGAGATACAGTGGGTCAAATATTTATTGTTTTTGTTTGTGTAATGATGATCTCGATTCTCAAATGCTCTCAATCATGCTTTGAAAGTTTGTTGGTACGCAAACATTATTATTCAATATATATATGAATGTTATCATATCAAAGCATGCTTAAAAGACTATTTCATTTATTCTTCCTTCTATCAATAATACTTTTCTGAGTTTTCTCTATGCATTAAAAATTTCAGTCACTTGTTATGTGAAATTTCATTTGTTGTTATTGATTGAAGAACTAACAAATGCTGTGCTCATACCCTAGACGACAAATAATTAGTTAAATCAACTAACTCGTTGATTAAATTAGCAAGACATTGTCAGAGAAACAAACGGTCAACTGAATGTTTACCCCAACCACTAAAGTAGCCTCCATAACAGTATAAAACAAAAACCTACAAGACCAGGACAGGATATGTGTGAGTGATTAATGCAGACAGGACAAGCACAGACTGAGATTTATGTCAGAGATCAAAAATCTATGGTTGTAAGTGTTTGTCTTCTACAACTTAACCAAAGAGTTTGTTGGCACAATATAAATATTGGACCATTGTTCACCACACTATTATTGGCTTTCATTGGGTTTTTAATTGCAGAATTCTACCAATTTTCCTTTTAATTACTATGGATTAGATACATATATAACGCACAAGTTACAAGTAAATGACATATAACTATATAAGTATGCGTAACTATATGTCATTTACTTGTAACTTGTAAGTTATTGGTAACTTCAAGCTGATCATTATCAAGCAGTATACAACATTCGAGCATCGCAAAATGTGTATTGTGACATTAGCAATACAAAAAGAGACGAGAGCGGTCTCTTAGGCGTATAATATAATCCCGAATATTACATGTGTACAAGAGAGTACAAATAAATGCTCTGATTATATCTCACTGGAGAAGATACACTCATCCACGAGCTGGCGGAGATTAGGATTCTCCAATGCAGCTATCACTCTTTCTTTATCATTCAGCTGTTTATTCACTGCAGCAAAAAAATGACCCTAAGGTATCAAAGTTCAGAGCAAAAGACATCAACTTTCAGACGAATACAAAGATAGAAAACCAGATTTTGCAGTGATGTTAGATTAGAAGCTGAAATATAGGAGCATATATTATAATTTCCTAATATCATCCATTTTACTGCATGCTCTGTACTTGTTAAGCTTTATAGAAAGCATATGACTTAAGCAGCTTGAACCATGTCGGTCTAGTGGATATTTCTATGACCTCCTCACCTGAATCCTCATCGGCGTGAGAACCAGGAGAGACTCTGATATCAACCTGAATATGAGTAAAACGAAACAGAAACAATCAAACATATATAACAAGTAAGCTTTGAAAGAGTTTGCTTTAATCAGAAAAGAGTAAAGAGTTTGCTTTAATCAGAAAAGAGTAAAGAGTTTTTTTTGAAAAGCATAGATGACCTTATAATGAAGTGGCAAACATTCTTTAAGCTTAGCTCTCAAACACAGACCAATTACATTTGCCATACTACAATGCTGGATCGTCGGTGTAACGTTATCCTGAGTTTATTACACAGCCAAAAATCCATTTTTTTTGTTAAAAGCTCTCAGTCACAATTGTTAAAGATCATATATAAGTAACACACGAAAAGGCCTTAACATTTGGATCCAATTTCAATGACAAATCCATTTGAAAAAAGGAAACTTTCTTCTGATAATCTACTTGTACTACACCGTCAGATAACAAGAAATTGATTGAACAATAAAACAACAAGTTTATATAACTCACAAGATGCGATCGAGCTTGTCATCGACAGTGATGGAATCTTCGGACAGAACACTTAGCTGCTCCAAGGAATAAGGGTGTTCTGGATCTCTGATATCTCTTACATACTTTGTCTATTTTCGTCAAAGAATCCAAAATATACATAAAACTCCAAAAAAATAGCTAAAATCCAGAATAGCAATCAGAAACAAAAATCAAGAATTGAATTGATCTAAGCAGACTCAAATGGAAGAAAGGATATCATAGATTTCGAGAGGATCAACGCCATCATCTCTATTTTGATCTTGTGTACGAACGAGCCGTTCCTTCTTAGCCTGCACAACTGGATTCGCGTTTAGCAGTCCCAGAGTCATTTCTTCTTTCGTTCTCTCTTTCCTCGAGACTTCGTTCTCAGTACGGACAACCTAATTGATTGATTAAATTAGTAGTGGTCTGCTTACAAAGGTCACGGGTTCGAATTCCCAATAATGGATTAGAGGACATATAAAAAATGTTTTCTCGTTCGCTTAACGATCTTATTGGATCACGAAAAGTCTTTTTCTTTACATTATCACAACTCACAAGTACCATTTCCATTGTTAACGTAACCCAAAAGAAGAATCTTTTTAAGCCTCCGAATTGGATGAAACAGTTTCATTTATCAACAACATTTGATAAAACGTTGTTCTGTGTATGATCTTTCGGTGCAAAACGGTAAACTACAACTCCGATTCGAGAACCTTCTTGAGGATCATCACAGTGTATAACCTCAACATTGAAAAACTTCCGAGCTTTCTTGAAGAAGATCGATTCTTTCTTCCATCTCTTGAGATGAGCCATAAGAAACACTCTCTTCGACTCTTTATCATCTCCTTCAAAGAGCATCAAACGCAGCGTTTTAAGGAGAGGGTCATAAAGATGTTCATGGTAAACCACGTCAGACGCAAGAATTAAGTCAACGCTTTGACCCAAAACCTCCACGTCACCAGCTTCTCCCCACCGGAGAGGCGCCACGTGGGTTTTCCCACCGAACCTAGCCACGACTTCAGCGTTCGCGTCGGCGTTGAATTTGAGATTCGCGATGACGTTCGGGAGATCCGTCAATGTAACGTTAGCACCTAGCGCCGCAGCCGCCGCGATTCCGACGATCCCTGTTCCAGATCCGAGCTCGACGATGTTAAGCCGTGATGAATCTGAGCCGTCCGATGTAAATTTCAAGAAGGTGCGAGTGAGGGTCCTGTTGCTTGGGTCGCGACGGTAGTTATCGAGAAGCGTGACGAGAGTTGTTGCAGGAAGCCAGAGCTTGAAGGAGATGCCTTGCGACGGTAACTGACGAATCACAACCGTTGATTCGATCGAGTGGATGCGGTACATCTGAAGCTCCGATGCACCGTCGACTTCATTTTCTCCGATTAGAAGCATTTTCGTGTGGTCTATGCAGTCTTCTTCTCCACCATCTTATCGGAGAGTATCAGTTACCATTGATTTGACCAATCCTCGCGACGGCGCCGCTTCTCTTTCAAAATTCGTTTAAATTAGGGCACTCGAAATTTGATCACACGTGGAAGTTTCCATTAGTAATGACGTCAGCAAACGATGTTCGTCCATTTTGAAAGCCTCTGAGCGAGATAGAAGGTTACAGGAGTAGAATATGTGAGATCGGAGTCTTGTAGAGTTTCGGGCGAGACGGAGAAAGAGAGAAAGGAGGTGACAAAATGATAAAGGCAGTGATGATGATGAACACACAAGGCAAACCCCGACTAGCCAAATTCTACGATTACTTGGTCCGATGCTTTTGATATAATTTTTCAATTTTGGTTTCTTCGATCTATTGTGACCGATTCTCAGCTTGGGTTCTCACTTGGAAATTTGGTATCAGCCTGTGGAGAAGCAACAAGAGCTCATCCGCGGCGTATTTTCAGGTTTATCCTGCTCTCGTCATCTCATTATAACCGTGAATTTTCCCAGATTCCAATCAACAATCACCTCGGCATCTTCGAATCGCTACTCATGAACAATTTCGTAATCTTATATTTCTAAGATCTCGGTCGATCGTGTGTTGTTTATGGAGCTAACGCTGTATTCTGTTTTGATTTGTTTTTTTTTTTCTCATCATGTTACAGTATTGAGCAGTAGACCTGAGAACGTAAGCAATTTTCTGGAGATCGATTCATTGTTTGGCCCGGTAATGGCTCCTTCATTATGATGCCATGTAATTTCAATGCTTGATCCCACAAATTTGTGGCGACTTATTATTTACTGTGTTTGGATCGTTTGCAGGATTCTCGGCTTGTATACAAACACTATGCTACTCTTTATTTTGTGCTTGTATTTGATGGTTCAGAAAATGAGCTTGCTATGCTCGATCTCATTCAAGGTGCGTTTTGCTTTTCGTTATTTGCTTGCTTGTCAAACATTTTTCCATTTTAATATCTGTGCTTTGGAATGAGACAGTTTTATTTTTTATAGCTGTAGTTTACTTTGAACATCTTGAGCATTGTTTTCTTCATCGATACACCAATCTTGCTCTTGGATATCATATTGCAAACGGAGATTTAAAAAAATCAACGTCTTCCATCCAGAGCTTCTGATAACTTGATGTGTTAGGTCTCAGTAAGTATACGTGCAGATGAGTCTCAGATTGCAATCAGCTTCGAGGAAGTAAAATGTAGAAACAGAGACTATAGGAATCAGAATTTTAGAGTAGTGGTAGTATAGTCCACTCTCTTAACTCTTTCATTAGAGCTTTTTGCCATGAATCAAAATAGTGTGCCTGTGCCAGATCAGCTGGCATGTATAGGATGTGGTTAACATAGGCCTGGATGTTGAGTTCTTTGGATTGGTATTGGGTTGGCTCGAAAGTTGAGACTCTCTTAAATTAAATCTCGGTGGTGTAAGTTCTTTCCTTTTAGTGAATAAGAGAGTATATTGGCTTGAGTCCTAAAATCATATGAACTCTTAGCTTGTCACGAATGATTTTGAAAATATGAACCGTCGCCAATTCTTCTGCTCATTGGCTTTTCTTCTTTAACTCGGCATCTTCCATAGTATGATGACTTCAGTTTGATTCTTTCATTGGCAGTTCTTGTCGAAACACTCGACAAATGCTTCAGTAATGTCTGCGAACTCGACATCGTGTTCAACTACAGCAAGGTAATGGTGTTACCAAGGATAGAGTTTTCCCGCCATAGGCTTCGGTATTTATAACCACAAGCGAGTGCTGAAAACTCGTTTGGACGCTTTTTGGGATAACTAAATGCAACAAAAGCCTGTAGTAGTAGAACTTAACTTTGTGTCATCTTCTTTCTTTCATCGATTCGAATGTTGCAGATGCATGCAGTGTTAGACGAGATTGTGTTTGGAGGACAGGTACTGGAAACTAGTTCCGTGGAAGTCATGAAAGCTGTTGAAGAAATATCAAAGTAGTTCCCTCTTCTCTCTCCATCTCTCTCTCTCTCTCTCTCTCTCTCTCTCTCTCTCTCTCTCTATTTNCTTCTCTCTCCATCTCTCTCTCTCACGATAAAGTAGTCTCTCTCTCTCTCTCTCTCTCTCTCTCTCTCTCTCTCTCTCTCTCTCTCTCTCTCTCTCTATTGTTGTCTGCATTTGTGCAGATTAGAAGCTGCCTCGAATGCGATTTCGCTTGTCCCGAAGTCTGTTTCTGGATGGCGTGGTCGATAGCTTTCAAATCTTGCCTGAACGGTGACAGAGAAAGTGTCGAACAAATTTCATGTCTTGAGATTACTGCTAACTAATCGCTTTGTAATTCAATTCTTCTTCTCCTTTGAGCGTGAAATGTTTTATGTTGCGTGGATGGGCTCGCTGGAGTAAAGTGGGCCTGAGAATTATAATCATGAAGGGAACTGCGCGCTGTTTATAAACATGGAAAAAACGGCGAGAAGTTGAGATCTATAAACGTTAAGTGGCGACCAGTTTGTGTGGGTTAAAAAAAAGTAGAATAGAGGGGCTAAAAGGTGGGTATATAGGAAGTACGACTACGCCGAACGGCGTGCATTGTAAAAAGAGTCAAAACGGAATTCGATGGGGGGAAGAAGACTGAAGATTCGAAAATGGTTTGAAGTGCCAATTCATATCAAAATATATCATTCTGCCTTTTGAAATTCTTATGATCCATCCTGCAATTCCCAGTGACAGGCTTTTGACCTTTTTATAACCCAACAGGCCAATAGTACTGTCTCTATGTGTATCTATAAATTTTCTATATGCAAAAATTAAAAACATTTTTTTTAACGTTAATTCAAAGTTTTTAAATGGTTAACCAAATGTAAATTTTGAATCCCAATTTTAACGATCGATTCTCACTGTATACAACTTTTTTTTTAGTAGAGGTGAGACAGTTTTGGGAGGGTATATTGGATCTTTGATGTAGTTGATGTAGTTTCAATATAATTATAATAATAAATTCGATGATTATCCGAATTAAGAAGATGGAATGTCTTCCTTTTTATGCTCCAAAGCTATTGGGCTACAAGAACAAGGAAAAAGTCGAAAGATTTGTGTTGTGTTGAAGACAAAAGAATATAAGTGGAAGATTCAAAAGTGGAGTGATTTAATTGGGAAACGTTGAGAGCAAAAAAAAAATATGTAGAAAAAGAGAAACTTGTTGGGTAAAGATGATACAACAAATCCAATATACATTTGTGCCCTAGAAGAATTTGGTCAAGCTATCAAAGATGTATCATGGACCAAAGTGACTACCTTTGATCATATTTATATATACATATCTTATGTTTTTTTTTGTATATATCATGATTGATACCTCTCCCAATCTTGGGGCATTCCTCTAGTTGGTCCAACAATTTTCTTTTTCCACTTTTGCCCTTTTCACTTACATTGGACCACTCCCACATTTGTTTCTCTTTTTTTTTTGCTTCTGTCTCTTTTTTATCTCATTTGATATATGCGATTTGATTCATCTATCATAAGATTTTCAAACATATCAAAACTTACAAACATTGAATTTTACGTAAATATTTTCGCATAATTAATTTAGAGTACCATATTTATGTCCTACCAACATCAAGATTGTTATATTTGATAAATGTATTTTTAAGATAATTTGTGTTATCTTTTTAAATTTTAAAAATAAAGTAAATATGGAGCTAGACCTATGTTCCAGTCAAACCATACTACTTGACCAAATACAAAAATATATCTGAATATTTTCAAATACAAAAGAGTTTATAACATGATAAAACCTTAGGAAATGTGAAGAGACGCTTTGGAGGGGACAACATGAGGTTACAGGAGGCGTAGACAGAAAAAAAAAAATTGGACTTAACATACGACAGCTGGAATTTGTAATGTTATATTTTAATTTAATATTTCCTCCGTTTCATAAAGTATGACGTTTTAAGATTTAATTCTTGTTTCACAAAAATGTTGTTTTATGTTTTCAATGCAGAATTTTGAAGAAAAATTCAGTTTTAACCTCTAGTTTTAGTGTATTAGTTAAAAAAAGAGAAATATATTTGGAATATTAATAAGGAGTAAAATAGAGTTTTTAATAGATTTCTTAATATGTGTAAAAAAAATGTAAAACAGAGAGGGAGAAGCAGTATAATTAACCGTTTAACGAAAATAAATCACGGGGGCATATGGAAGCGACATATGCTAATTTGGAAAGAAAAAGAAAACAGCAAATTCCAACTATTGAAAATTCCAAATCGAGTGACACGTTTTATATTGTGAAAATAGGCTTCTAAAATTCCAACTAATTGGTCTGGATGGAAACAAAAGTAAGTCATCATAACGATTTTAGTGGCAACATTTAAAAAAAAAAAAATTGTATACTTAAATTCCAAACATCTTTTATTTTATTTTAGCTTACTACTAATAAACTTCAAAAGGCATCAGAACAGGGATCTCGCCGCAGCAAACTCGACAAAAGTACATCAAGAACAAGAAGATAGATTAGGCTAATCTAATTGTGAATCGAAACCTAGCCAAACGCAATTACAGGCAAACTAGGCAAGGAGGATGAAACTTATGTTAAAGTTTAACAATTTCCAAACATCTTAATAAGTGATTGTAAATGAAAAATATAACAATTTCCACGAATGAGAAAATTATGTTAATGTACATTGTGCCATAGTATACTAATTCAGTCGAAACATATATTAATTAAATCCTTCAAAAACTCAATCCATGTAATCAAACCTTATATATTTGTATAAAAATATATATAGATCTATAGACCAACTACCTATAGACAACAATGTTTTACACATTATTTTTTACTGTGTATAATATTAAAGTAGAAAGCATTCTTAGTTAGCCCCTATAATGATTTTTCATTTTTTAAGAACGCATACCATACAAACAGAATTTTCAAAAAAAAAAAAAAAAAGAAGAGAAAGCAGAATCCATCAAAAGGGCAGAGAGAAGAAACATTCCAGTCGTGTTTTGTAACTTTTGAGGAATGTCCCGTTTTTTTTTTTATTAATGTGACCAAGACGACTCTTAAACCAACACATACTATAATTAAATTAAACATTAATTAAATTAGTCGTTTAGTGACTTATCATTTGATTGCTTTACATGCATGCATGCGGAGAATTAAAATCTCGCGGCTCAATCCACGTGGCACTCTGATTAACGACAAACGGATTAATTGAACTAATCGACTCGTCGTCACCAAAACACGATCTCTCTCTCTCTTTATGTTTCTTGGAACTCGCGTTAACTTTTTTTTGGGAACGTTGAGGATCCCACCGAATCCACCGAAGCCAACATCATCATCATCTGCATCTGCATCATCATCAAACACCGTGTAGTTTTATTGCTCTCGTACTGGACTACGAGCCGGTCTCTTCCTTTTCTTTCTTCTTGTTTTTTGTTGAAGTCTTTCCTTTCTTTTTCTGTTTTGCGTATAGCCGTTTGGTTTTTCTTTTTAATATTTAAAACTCTTGTCCACAGCCCACACAAATCTCAAGGTACTAAAAGAATTATGTAGATGTTCAAACTGAAATGTAAATTCTAAATTAGTTAGTAGTTTCTTTCGTTCATATATCTTGATCCACTCATTTAAAATTTCACTTTAAAACTGTGGATTTTATGAGTTCGTTTATTCTTTCGAGCTAGTTTAAAATTTACGTTTTTGTCATTAGAGAAATATGATTAAAAATAGTAAAATTATTTTTTAATAATTATCCATGAATGTAGATATGAATGTAGTGCTCCAGTTTTTAGTTTGTGAATTGTCATGGCATAAACTATTTTTCTTAAATTAGATGAGTTATTTTGTGATAAATTTATAATAAAATTAAATTTTCATACTCTCTCTGTTCCTAAAAGAAAGTTGTTTTAGAATTTTTACACATATTAAGAAAACACATTAAAACTTAACTATAAATACATTATTTTTTGTAATTAATCATTTTCTATAAATTTAAACCAATAATAATTCAGAAAAATCATTTAATTCTTTTGAAGTTTACAATTTTTCATTATTGATTAAGAAAAAATGCATAGAAAATGTAAAACAACTATTTTTGTAAAACAAAAATAAACTCTAAAACTAATTTCTTTTAGAAACAGTGGGAGTATAAAGCAAATCTCGGGGTATAATTACGGAAAGCCGATCTCGTGCGCCATAGTTTAATTATCCGTAGTTTATGGGCATTAGCGAAATGCTTGGTTTATTTTATTCATATCACTATATAACAACGCGCCGTTTAAGCCCGTGAGTTAAAGAAACTTGTGGTTGGATGGGAGCGTATTGATCACGGGTGCTTGGGTCGCGTGAGGTAATAGTAGCTTTGCATGTAGTGGCGAAACGTAACGCTTTGTGTGACTGTGTCTCGGGGTAATCACTGTTTTACGTTTCGAGTTTAACAAAATTACTATAAATATAGATTACGTACAATAATTAGAGTTCTTAATTGTATAAATATAAACGTTCGACAGAGCATCTTTTGGAAAGTGGTGGTCGTCCCATAAGTCGAACTAAGTTTCGGCAATCTCAAGACGATCTGATTTTTACCTTTTTAATTTTTAAATTTATTGTTTTTCAAATATTTTTCTTAAATGTTCGGAAATGTTATGTAACTTGCGAAACAACAAGATAGCTTAATAAACAGGATCGTGTTTTGATCAATTGTTATTAACGATTTTATTGTGGTTCAGTGGTTGTGTAGATTAGTCATGTGGATATAGGCGATGATTTGAGGTTTCCTGTTTCAATTTCAATTATGAATGGCCATTTATAAACTTCTTTAGTAACAAGAGATTTTATATATGTATGATTTTTTTATTATTTCCTCCATTTTTTATAATTGATGTTTTATGATTAATTTTTTGCTTCAAAATAAATAATGTTCTCACAAATCTACATAAAAAATAATACCAAAAGACGTTTTTGTCTTCATATTAATTAATAAACTAAAATTTAAACAATAATAAAAAGGTAACAATAACTATTATATACAAAATTAATTTATGTGTATTATAGGAAAAAGGAGGGAGTATATGATTTCACCATTTGAATACGTATAAATATTTAAACTTTCACTCAAAATTAGAAACTAATCATGTTTAAAACATTTATTTATTTTTGGATTTATTTTTGCAACTATGATTCTCTTATAACGAAGCAAAAAGAAATTAATAGTTAAGAATCCATAAAAATATAGTACTTGTAGTTAAATGAATTTGTTTCGCTTACTAATTTTACATTTTTAATCAGTTATTTTATTTTGAAAGATTTAGATTGTCAGCCAAAATTGAAAACTTATCAATTTTGTAGATTTGTTTTTGCAACTAGTCTTAAAAAGTACACATAATTGAAAATTGACTAAAACTTGAAACAAATTTAATTAAATTGTATGTAAAAGTGCAAAATAGTTAATTTTATTTTCTTTTATTTTGTAATATTGTTGAATACCATAGTGGCTCAATTTAAATTCTTATATACAAGCGTTTCTTCATACCATATCATTATAATTTGGTTACAGTGAAAACAAAAAAAGGTTGTCATGTGGTATTACTATTAGGTATAATGATTTAAGAGGTGGGTCCAATAGCTTTTTCTTTGTTTCTTTTCACTAGTTCAAGATCAAATTTATGGGGAGTATTATTAGTTCTTTGACCTTTCCTTTTTAGAGAGTCCTTCTTTGACCCATCAAGATTCAAGAGCCGAATCTCTCTCTCTTGCTAAGCTAAGATAACATGAAAAATGGGAAAAGGATATTAAATATAAAAAGAGATATGTGTATGCATAGGTTAATTGGAGTGTTGCTTTGATGATTGTAGGAAGGTACTTCACTTGAATAGAGAGGATTCTTCCCTTTATCTTTTGGGTTCTTCACAATCTAATCTATTAGCTTTTCTTTTCATGCAATATTTTTCTTGTTACTCTAAAAATTCATCTAAATCTTCCTGGATATTCTCATGTCATTATGATTCTAACTTCGTATTCTCTTTTTATTAAAAACCCCACAAAGAATTGGATTCCCATAGGGCTTCGGTACGTTACTCAACCATACTACGACCATGATTGGTTGGTTCTAACGGGATTATTGAAGGTTTTTTTTTCGTTTAACGTTTATACTTCACAAAGACTATTTAAAAATGTTGTATATATGGTTTTTATCTTAATTTTTTTTATCTAAGCCCTTATAGCATATTTTATCTAAGAGAGAGGTAAATATTAAAAATTTAATTTTTATTTTTATAGATATTGATCAAAATAAAATACCATTTCAACTTATGAAAAATAATGTCCAAAAAAATTTAAAATAAGTTTGTGTGGTCGGATAATAGTTGTCTTAAGATATGGTGTAAATTCGTTCTCTTTCTCTTCGGTTCTCATTTGGAATAATTTTAATACGTGTAGGTAAACCAAGACTTAGCTTTGAGATTAGTCAGACTCGTAATTGTTACCAACTGATTGTGTTGGTTTAACCCGTACGATGCAAATTGAACATCACACCTTCAAGTTCGGTGTTAGGGCTCGGATAACCCAATTTTATTGAACATCGTGGTTCTTATTAAACCTATAGCTACGAACATTTATGATATTCCATCGTTAAATCAACAATCAACCTGAGTTATCTCTCTGATTGTGTGACATCTCACTCACATTATAACAGGGGCTGATCTATGCTGTAGGGTAATGGAGTCACTTGCCCCAAATTCGTTTTATAAATTCACTTAGTTACGTTTGAAAAATGGTTTTATTGGTTAAATTGGGTACGTTTTTCATATACCATCCTCAAGTGCTCAAATAAAAAAAAGCCCCATAACACTCTTATATATTTATTAGATTTTAAGTTTCCTGAATTCTTCCGGAAATTTTAGTTTTTGTCTTACTATTAATAAATTACAAAATTTTATTTCCTTTTGTTTGATTGCTTTTTTTTTTCTATCAGATAAGAAATTTCATTGTACAATATTTCTCATGACTACAAATAATTTTTAAGAATGTAAAAACATAAAATTGATCGCTTTGGAGAAAAAATTAGATATAGAAAGATGTTTGTTATAATGATCCACCACCAGTCTACCTGCATATATAAGAGCATTTCTAATCCATAATTGCATTTTTCATTGTAAAATGCAATTGGAATTCTCTCCAACTCATAATTGCATTTTCCATATCAAAAAGAATATTTTAGTATATTCTCCTTTCCTATTTTATTATTAATTACTAATTATACATATTTTTTTTAACATTTACAAATTGACCCATTTATTTAATTTCTCTCAAAATTTTCATAAATTATGATATTCTTGAAATTTCATTATTATAATTAAAAAAAATACATTACACATTAGAAGAATGAAATAAACTACTTTTGGAGCAATTAAAAAATACATGTGCACAAAGACAACATCATTTGGAGATTCAAAGTAAGAACTATATACGTTTTAAAAGAATTTAAAGAAACTAACAAAGTTTTGTTCAAAGACTTGAACTCGATAGAAGATTCGAATCTTCGTGTATATGTTCAGAGTAAACAAACACGGAGTTTACGGAAAATGGCTCAACACAATAATATCAACAAGATCTGTGGACAATTTTTTTGGTGATTTAAGTGGATTCGGAAGCGATTTACCGGAGTATTAACTTATTAAGTAACCAATTATTGTTGTACTAAATTTATTTTCTGTTATTTTTAATTTCAGTACTTTTTAATTATTTTAAATTTAGTATTATGTTTTTATATTTTCTATTAAAATAATGTTATTTATATTTTAATTTTATATATTATAGTATTTTAATATTTATAATCATCAAAAAAAAAATTATCGTCAAAATAATTATTTATAACTCTAAAAGTAAAAATATGTAAAATTTGAAAGACTATTTTATAAATAAAAAAGTTCAATTGCAAAATGCAATTGAAAATGAAATGGTGCCATATTTGCAACCAAAAATGGCATTATACCATTTTGCAATTGAAAATGAAATTGGGTTGGAACAGATTTTATTGTAAAATATAATTTGCCACCAAATTTGGTATTGGATTGGAGATGATCCAAATGAAGCTCTTATCTCTTACCATCCATCTACTGATCTACACATGTAAGAAATCGAGAAGAAACGAAGGGTTTTAGTTAAAGCATAAACATACAAATCCATTAATAAATAGGGGACGAACGAAGACTAGTATTCGTTGACGACAAGAGTAGAGTAGACTCTAGCTATAGCTACAAGTTTTGAGGAAATCTAATAACCAAATCTAAGTCATTTTTACTTACATCATCATGGATCATCATTAACCACATGAGGCTGAGCAGATATCGAACGTGTGATGGCGATGTGGAAGTAAAAGGACGAGGCCACGCGCGGGGTGAGCAGGAGCGCGTGAAATTCAGGGTTTTAGGGCAGAGATACGGAAAGAGACAGAGGTTTATAGCATTTTATATTTGGAAGAGAACAAATAAAAACCAAAAATTGAGCCTCGTGATCGGAGATTTTTTTGCAGTGATGACTGTACTCTTCTCCCTCTCCTCTCTCCCCCCTTGTCACGTGGGCTAAATTTTGACCACCCTTCTTCAGTGACCATCAACATCACATCACTCTCTCCTTCTTCTTCTTCTTCGATTTTTTTTTGCATGGTTTAGTTTTACTCCACAAAAACCGATAATTTTCAAATCCTTCTTACAATAATATATATGTAGATCTAGTAAACATTCGTGGGTGAGTGACACAATAATTACTTTAAAAAGCAATAACGGATTAACAAGAGTTGTAAGTATGATGGTCCGAAAATTGTATGTTTTTCATCCGACCCCACCATCTCATTTATTAACATTAAGATCTACCACGTCTATTTGGGCTATCTAAGTTAAACCAACTTTTGTTTTGTGGCTAAAAAGCTTAAACGTACCAAACTTCAATCTCTAGTAATTGGAAGCACGCAAATGAATGATTTCGCTTTAGCATAAATAACCAAATGTGTTCATCTTAAGTTTACCATCTAAATCCGATCGAAGCTAAGTTTACCACGTACTTCCGAAGTCTGGCATCCATCGTCCAGTTCATACGTTTGCTCAATATGATTTTCTCTAAATAGTTTCGATTTCTTTTACTTATGAATTTATATATTTTCTGTTGCAACTTTTTCTTATAATTGGAGAATAAGGAACATACATAAATCTACACTGATTCTCATAGTATGTGAAGAGCTGAGTATTGATGTTTAGTAAATTCGTATGTCCAATCACGGTTAAAATTGCTGTGAAAAAAATTCAAACCTTAATTTCTTAATTTTCAAGGTGAATCATTAACATAGCCCAGTCAAGCGGTTCAAACCTGCTTTTCTAGATCTTCCCTGCAACGGATTATAAATTTTTTGATCCATTTTGATTCATTACGTAAAATTTTGAAACATAAAATACTTTTTGTGCATTCGTTTGCTTAACTTTACAAATTTCTGTGGATAATCCATCAATATTTAAAAAACTAATAAAAATTATATATATATATTTTTTTTTAAATTAATAAAAAAATTCAATATAATAAATTTTAGAACCTAATATTTCAAAATTTTAATAATATTTGCTAAATAAGTATTAATAATGAACTTTTAATAATTTTTCTATAAAAAAATAGCGGATAATACGCGAAAACACAAAATAAAATTTTCACATAGTATCCGCTCCACATTTAAAAAAATTCTGCCCAGAAAACACCTTTTTGTGAGATGAATTTATTTTACGATAGATTATACGGTCAGAACTCATGGATTATGACTGAAATTGATTGAGCTATTTAACGATACTATAACCCCTACTGATTAAATTTGTTTTATATTCTATTGTTATTTTCATAATGTGTGTCATGTCATCTCCGTATCTTATTGTCCTTTGAAGGTTATCACCTCCTTTAGGAATATCGTTGTTTTTTTAAGCTGAAAATAGAAAGCATAAGCTAATTATTTTGTAATAGGTGTATAGTATACTGATCCAATTAATTATCAACACAATCACACAGATTCTATACAGAGCAAGCAGGTGTTATGTGAGTATACAGTGATTAAAATATTTCATACAGTAATTAAATTATTTCTTTTAACTTAGCTGTCTGAAGAAACTTGATAGTATCATCGTATTTTGTAATTAAAAAAAAAAACATAAAAAAGCAAGCAAACCAACCCCATTTGAGTAAATGATAGTAGTATAAATTTATATTAGTACTTCGTAAAAAGCTGCGTCCCCACATATTCTATTGATTTTAAATATTCGTTTTACTATAGACCTGCATATACACTTTTGATTCTATATATAGGTGTGAGACCCTCTTCTCCATTCTTCACTTCACTCCAACGTGAAAACCTGCAACTTAAATTTATCACCTCTTATTTTCTTTAACTTCTCTTAATTTAGACTTAGGGTTTTCAAAGTTAGAACGAGAGAGAAGAGAAAAGTGTGAGAGAGAGAGAGAGATGATGCAGACTCCGTACAATACTTCAACGCAGGGGCAATATTGTCATTCTTGTGGAATGTTCCACCACCATAGCCAAAGCTGCTGCTACAACAACAACTCTAACTCAAACGCCGGCTCTTACTCGATGGTGTTCTCCATGCCAAACGGCGGCGTTTTCGAGCAGAACGGCGAGGATAATTACTCTTCCTCCGTCGTTGACTGCACCCTCTCTCTTGGAACCCCTTCTACGCGGCTTTGCGAGGAGGACGAGAAACGTAGACGCTCTACTTCCTCTGGTGCTTCCTCTTGCATCTCCAACTTCTGGGACTTGCTTCACACCAAAAACAACAACAGCTCCAAAACGACGCCGTGTAGTAACGTCCCTTCTTTCTCCACTGCTAATCCTATCAAGCCAACACGCGGTTGCTCCGGCGGTAACGGCGGTGGTAGTGGTGGTGGCGACTCTCTCCTCGCCAGACGCTGTGCCAACTGTGACACCACTTCCACTCCACTATGGAGGAATGGTCCTAGAGGCCCCAAGGTGATTAATTTCCATTAAGTCATTATGAAAATTCAACTTCTTATGAATAATCAACAAATAAAACAAAGATTGCCAAAAAAAGACATTTCATCCTTTTGTGTTCTTCTCTTTAACCAATATTTTACTGTCTCTAACTCATTTATCGAAAATAGCATTAAATAGTGCTTTAGATGGTTAAATAAGGTGATGAGTTTTCATTTATATCCCTTGAATGTAGTTTTAAAAAATAATTCAAATGCGACCTCGTATTTAAATAACCAACAAAAAAAAAAGATTTTCAAAAGAAAACATTTCATCCCCTGTTTTCTATAGCTTTATTTATTGAAAACAGCATTAACTATTGATATTGATGGTCAAATGATATGGAATTTTTTGGAATTTACAGTCCCTATGCAACGCATGCGGCATTCGTTTCAAGAAGGAAGAGAGAAGAACCACGGCGGCTTCAGGGAACGCCGTCGTCGGAGCTCCACCGGTAGCAATAGATCAATACGGTCATCACAATGCCGGCTACAATAATTATAATACTGCGACTGGTAATAATAATAATGGTACTCCGTGGGCTCATCACACGACGCAGAGGGTTCCGTGCAATTATCCGGCAAACGAGATCAGGTTCATGGACGATTACGGAGGCGGTGGAGCTATCAACGGTGACTCCGACGGTTCTCACGGCGGCGTTCCGTTTCTTTCGTGGAGGCTTAATGTGGCGGATAGGGCAAGTCTTGTCCATGACTTTACCAGATGAAAAAAAGGAAAAGAAATTGACGTTAGATTCTTAAAGGTTTCCATGTGTTTAATTATTTTATTAAGTCTAGTTTTAAAAAAATGAAGAAAATGTTTGAAAAAAAATAGAAGTGTATATCGAGAGACGATGTTGATGGTATTGATAGCGACGGTCAATAAAGCGACGTTAGATTCTTAAAGGTTTCCATGTGTTTATGATGGTTTATCTATAAAGTAACGTTCTGGTCAATTTTTAAATCATATTTCTATTTTTATTTTCAAAATTTAACCTCCTTATTGTGGAATTTTCTCTGCCTTTACGTGATGAAATATATAAGTATTAAACATCAAATGTACACAGTGATGTAATCAAAACATTTGAGTGTTTTTAGGGAAAAAAATGAAAAGAAGATGTACATAGAAAAAACGCAGACCAAAAATATAGACATCGGATATAACTCTTTTAATGTATATAGTTTTTGGTTGAACGGAGGAAGTTTCAGTTCCACCTGAGTCCCTGAATTTCACAACTGAGACTTTAATTATTATTATTGTTTTTTTTCTTTTTTAATTTTGTTAAAATAAAAATATAAAAATAAAAATTGTGGGGGGTTAGGTGTTTGGTAGTGAAGATTGAAATCTGATCGTCGAATTGGGAGATTAGATTCTGATCGTACCAATGTGGGTTTACTCATGTCTGGGTACTGTTGTGTTTCAGTTTGGATCAGAGCATTGTAGTGATTTAATGAACTTATTTTTGTCGTATTATGCTCTGTTTCTCTCCTTTATATTTTGACCATCGTTTTGTCCTTTTCTATTTACCTCTTCTTGACATTTTGTTCGTGTCAATATGCGCTCAACAGAATATTTTCATTTTTCATTTTTTTTACTTTTCTTTCTTTATATTATTATTAGTTTTCCGATTTTACTGAACCGATTCTGCAACATTGTTTGTACTTACCAGCTTTTAATCTACTCTGCACGATCACACACCAAAAAAAATCTTATTATTAAAGTTTTTTTCATATCCAGTCGTCGTCGACAAATATTCAACTTTTTCAGTCTCCACCATCCACAGAAGAAATGATATTTTACTTCTATGTGCGATCATAAGTTTTGTATAATTGGGCTAACAATGGGCCCAATTAAGAGTTTAGTCGGGCTTAAAGCAAAGAGATAAATATCCGCAGTCTGTGATAGTCACTTATAGTATCGACGACCAGTCGACCATATGTCCTATTATATGTTTTTGCAGTGATAGCGACCACCAATATGTTTTGTTGTTCCTATTATATTTGTCACCGACCAAAAATCAACAACGTATGAATGATGATGATCTTGTTTGTTTTGTTTTTGTTACTCCAATGACATGTCTCAGCAATTAGCGATTAAAATTTTCGAAGTTTTTTTTGTTTTTTTGTTTTTTTGTTTTTGAATTTTAGTGACACTTGTTGTTACTAAAGATAACGAAACGAACACGATTTAGTTAGTCGTTAGTCATTGGCCATATCGCTAACAGCTTAACAACGAGGAAACGAATAATAAAGTAATATTGGGCCGAAGAGTGTTATTGGGCTACTTCTGGGCTCATTGATATTGCTTGATGCTCTCAATTAAGAATTTGGTTAGACTTGGAGAAAATTCTCAGTCTAACAGTTGATTGCTAAAGAGGTTGATGATCACCGGGCCACTGACCAATTCTGCCGTCGCCATGTCTCTCCGCAAAACCCTTGCCGCCGTAAATCGACCTTCGTCGCGGCCGGATTCCTCAGTTGCCGCTGTTAATCTCCAAATTTCAGAGCCCTCTCGTTCTACCTCTTCTTCTTCTTCCAGAATCACATTTCGACCCCGTAAAATCCGTAGAGTCTCGTCAGTTCCTCTCGATCCGTCGCCGATGATGATCGCCGCGTCTCCTCTGTCGTCGAAATCGACGGTTGATATCGCCCTCCGTCACCTACAGAGCTCCGACGAAGTGCTCGGAACCGTAATCGCAGCTCACAACGATCCTCCGGTGTTCGATTCAAGCAGCACTCCGTTCCTCTCCCTGGCGAGATCCATTCTCTACCAACAGCTCGCCACCAAAGCAGCGAAATGCATCTACGATCGGTTCATCTCTCTGTTCGACGGCGGAGAATCTGGTGTTCTCCCTGAAGCCGTTATCTCAATCTCCGCCGCTGATCTTCGTAAGATCGGCGTCTCCGGTAGGAAAGCGAGCTACCTCCACGATCTAGCCGGCAAATACACAAGCGGCGTTATTTCCGATGAACTGATCCTCGGAATGAGCGACGAAGAGCTGATCGATCGGTTGACTTTGGTCAAAGGAGTCGGAGTGTGGACTGTTCACATGTTCATGATATTCTCGTTGCACAGGCCTGATGTGTTGCCTGTGGGAGATCTCGGTGTGAGAAAAGGCGTGAAAGATCTTTACGGTTTGAAAGATCTTCCTGGTCCGTTGCAGATGGAGCAGCTTTGCGAGAAATGGCGACCTTACAGGTCCGTTGGTTCATGGTACATGTGGAGGCTAATCGAGTCTCACAAGACATCTAAGACCAAACTGTCCAAGTAGTAAAGACACACCATCTGAGTATCTGACTGGTAATAATCATTCTCTGCCATTGATTGCTCTGATATGAGTTAGGAATTAGAGCTGATTGATATGTATATAAACAATCTTGATTCTTTCTAGTGTTCTCTCTCGAGTAGATTTCATGCTTGACTTGGAAATTTGAGCAGCTACATTATGCATAATTAGAAAGGTTAAGAGAGATTAACTAGTTAAGTTTAACATTTATCTGAAGTAAGTTTCCTGCAATTGGTTTATGACTTCAGATTTAGTAGCTTTTTTTGTATATCTAGCATCAATCCTAGTAAACATGGCTGATGGTATTTTCCTTTCTCGCTGAAGCTTTCTAAATCTAGCATCAATCATGGTACTGTGATTGACTGTAATTGATCTGGGATCATTTCATACTCTTAACACCCAAGACCCCACTTGTTCTTGGTCGGCCAGCTAATCTGATCCTGTGACGAAGAAGCTATTCCAAGCGCACCACTTTTTTTTTTTTTTATCTTACCTTCTCTTCCAAGCTTGCTTCACTTTGCTGCAAAATTTTGAGTTGTCCTTTTGTTTCCGTGTCTTTGCAAATTAGAGCACGTGAGGGAAACCCCATTTGTACTTCAACCTTAGGATTCCTATGATTGTTTTAACTTGTAACACTATGTGGAAATATATGTATCATATATATCTACTTTCATTTTTGCTTGGAGAGCATGGCTTTATTTACCAATTCCTTATATTGGGCTTGGGTCAATGTCTCAACCGCCCATATTAATTAAACCAGAAAGCTTGGACCTGATTTTGCCATGCCATGTCTCACATGATAAACAAGAGCAGCATTTTTAAAGAATTTGGGCGCAACGCTTGCTTCTTTAATTTGGGGGGTTTTTTTTACTTATGGAGATAATTACTAAACTAAAGTTTAAAGATGTCACTTCGTAACATTGATCAACCTCTTGAAAGTTTGTATGGCAAATCTATATTTCATTGATTACAGATATTTGGTAAAATAAGAAGATCATCATAAAAGTGCAACACAGCTGTGGGAAACAAAGAATCTGAAAACAAGACATGAGGCAGCATGTGGAGATAAATCAAAGTGCAGGTCCTTGTTTTGTGCTTATGTGGACCAGCTTTTCATTCTTTCACACTTTAATTCCTCAACCCTCCCCACCAGAAAAAATAATTTTATGTCTATGATTAACTCTGATTAGTTGCGACAAAAAAAAAACTCTGATTAGGTTATTGACTTGTTGTTAATGCTTAACCAATAAATAAATATCTCTATTAGAAACCCTAATTCCGTTGGTATGGGAAATTGAAGCTGTAGTAAATACAGTTAATCTCCATGCAAACCCCAAGCCAACACAGTTGTTGATACAGCTCATAACTATTGTAACATTAGTTGATTTGGATGGAGAAGTTGTGACGCTATAGAGATACTATGAGAGGATACTGGATTGATATAAATTATACAAAAAGTGGATGATATTAATTTATTTTTATAATTTTTTACAAGAAGTATTTTAATGATATGTTCAAATTATTATTTATACCTATAAATGTGACCTAATAAACACACGAATTCAATTTAAGTTATATTGATTAAATAACACATGATTTTAGCTAAAATAAATTATTGTTTGATTTTTTTTTTCTTTTCAATTTAAGTTATACTAGGTGTTGACCTCCGCCCTACGTGCGGAGAAATTTATTTGGATATTTTATTTACATTTTTTTGGGACAATGGAATTATTTATTTTATTTACATAATTTACATTTACATGTATGATACTTATTAGAATAATATTGACTCGATGTCATATTTTTTTTCCAGTGCTTGTTTTAGTATCGATCTCACATTTTTATAAGTTAAATCATTTATTTGTGTCCTAAAAAAATAGGCAATGAGTTTGTTTTAGAATGTTAAGAATTGTATTAAGAACTCCATCAGATTCACTTTCATCCATCTTTATCTCTGATAACAAATTAAAGTTATGTGTTTGGAGCTTCAAGCAAATAAGTGGTACCTCTCAATCTCTATGAAGTTACCTTGATGCTCATTTTACCAAAAAAATTCTTTGAGTCATCGATGATAACAACAACTTCGTCGTTTTCCAAGACAATATCAGGACTCTTCTTATGTCTCACTATAGACGATACCATCATCACCAGATATAATCTGATCCCAAAAATACTCACCTTTCGGATCTAACAGCTTAGCCATCTCCCAAGTGTACGCATATCACCCCATCGTGTATATATACATCACGAACATCTCATTTGATTCTCTCATAAACGATCGACCAAAGGATTTTAGTTTAGTCATCGGTCACATAGTCTTCAGACATCATCTCTCATCGGATTTGCTTTTCTCAGTGACTCCCGAATCCATTTTTTTTACCCCAGTCTGCAAGTTGAAAATATATTAAAATTACGCCTGAAAAAATGATTGTGCCGTTTCCACCTTGCTTTTTTAATTTTCTACACTTTAACATATTTCTTTATTTGATATAATTGTTTTCTAATTTAATGAATAATAATACCTTGAATTTTTTTTTAAGGCCCAACCAAATTAAATATCAAGACCCATATGAGAATGTGACATGTAAAAACGAAATGTTTCTATTGGTAGTTCAAGTTTTTTCATTTATTGACATGTCAACACCAGAACAACTTAAAAAGCTGATGTGTCAGCTTGTGGAAGAGACATTCCAAAATTATAGTGTTGATTGATTATATAACACATGATTTTAGCTAAAATAAATTATTGATTGTTTTTTAATTTTTTTTTAGAAATTATCTTAGAAAATGAATGCATAACTAGTTCAATATAAGTTTTTTCTCCATCTCTCTTCCCACACCCTAAAGTCTTTACTAGTTGGTAGTAGTAATAGTTGACTAAGCTTAGAGTTTTTGCAGACGCACATTAATTAGTAACACCAATACCATCATCACAAAAGAAAATAGAGAAATATAGAGGCAAATGCAATAATGGGAGATGGGCCTAAGTTGCAGATGATGAGAGATAACAAACATATGACAATGTCTCTAAATTAAGAGGCACCACCACCACCACTCAGAACTCTCTCTCTCTCTCTCTCTCTAGTAGGTTTGTGTTTTTAAAATCAATATTTTGTTGGATTTTCATGTGAAATTAAACTTGATGGGTGATAGGAAACAGATGCACACACGTCATCACCACCACCGTTTCTATTTCTCCCTCTTCTTCAATATCCATCTCATCTTGCACACTACTATTTGCTCAAACAATAAGCTCCTATAATCTCTGCAGGTGAGAGTCTAAAACCCATCAGCTTTCCTCTTTAAGTTCCTAGTTAATTAATAAGAATTAAACATTATCCAAACGAGAGATTTTTGATTTTTGCATGCATTATAGTGATGATTATAACTATTGATTTTAACAAAGTTTTGTTCTTTAGGGGTCAGATTTACAATGGATATTGGAGGAAAAGGTAATGCAATTACTTCCACGGTCTCAACCACAACCTTTGAAGCAAAACAACATACCAACCCGGATCCGGAAGCCAAACCCGGTTCAGATCTGATCTCCAAACCTCCCACGGTACACGCCGTCAAGAAAGAAAACCAAAAACCGAGGACGCGTGGCGACCAAGCAGCCAAGTACAAGGAATGCCAGAAGAACCACGCGGCCTTAACCGGAGGACACGTGGTGGACGGATGCTGCGAGTTCATGCCCGGTGGCGAAGAAGGTACGCTCGGTGCGCTAAAATGCGCAGCCTGCAAATGCCACCGGAGCTTTCACCGGATGGAAGTGTACGGACACAGAAACAGTACTCAAGAGCTGATAGCTCCGGCGTTTTACTGCAGTGGCGGCTACAAGGCGATGCAGCCACGTGGAATGCATCCAGCGGGCGAGGTTGGACGGAGGACTTCTTCGTCGAGCGAGGATATGAAGAAGATTTTGAGTCATCGGAGCCAGAATATTGATGGGAAGGGGTCATCGATGATGATGATGATGATGATGAGGAAGAAGAAGAGGGTGAGGACAAAGATCAATGAAGAACAGAAGGAGAAGATGAAGGAATTTGCGGAGAGATTAGGGTGGAGGATACAGAAGAAAGACGAAGAAGAGATTGATAAGTTTTGCAGGTTGGTGAATCTGAGGAGACAGGTTTTTAAAGTGTGGATGCATAATAACAAGCAAGCGATGAAGAGGAACTGTAACAACACTAGTGATCTGCAAAAATGAAACTAAATCCTGTTTTTTTTTTTTTTGCTTTAAAATTACTCAAAAATGTTAGTATGAAACTTGAGGATTGTAGATGCAAATCCTGTTTTGATTCCCTCCCTATGTTTATGTGCGATTTTTTTCTAATTAGTTTTGTGGTTGCAAAAGTGATAAAACGTTTCATAGAATAAATTATATAAAAAGTTAAATTAAAATAAATTAGCTGGAATAGCTCAGTTGGTTAGAGCGTGTGGCTGTTAACCACAAGGTCGGAGGTTCGACCCCTCCTTCTAGCGTTTTTTAAAATTTATTTGACCCAATTAAAAAAACTCTCGAGGCTTAAATCATTGTACATATTGTACTTCTTGACACTTCTTGGCTAAGAAGAAATCCACTATCGAAAATGGTTTGGTTCTTCCTGTTTGCAATACACTGAACTTAAGATAATACAACAATCTTTTTTTTTTTTTTATAATACAACAAATCTTATTATCCAGTCTTCGTATTGTATGATTATTACTAATACTACTTTCTTCGATGTCTAGCTTTTGTGTTATGTCATCTATTTGTCAATCGAAAGGCGATTTTAAATAATACCGGTTGCTGGCTCCCCTGACGAAGTCACCAACTCCTTTAACATATATATCTCACATGTGAAGTAAGTTGAGACCTATAATAATTTATAAGGAAAACCGACATAGCCACATAGGCCAATCTACTTATTAACAAAACAATATCCTTTTGTATTGTCATAATTTGGTCGATGAAATTACTTTGTTTCTCGTTTGTGTCTTCTTCTTATGTCTCTTCCACTCGTTTTGAGCAGAATAGGGTTTCCATCTCCCAATCCTACGGCCTAAGAGTATGACAAAACACAAAGATATGTAGATAGAGATATAAGACCAAAGTCTAACTTCAAAAAAGGTTTTAAGCAAGAAGGAGATATATGGTTATATGATCAATTTATAGTCTATCTTTGACTATACGTGGATTTGGAAACAAGTGCTTCAGATATTTATTAGCAAAGGGTTTCTGAGAGGTTTCCTTTTGATCATGTAAGTTTTCGACAAAGTTGCAACCTTTTTTTCCAAGAATAATAAATTGTTGGAATTGGATGAGACAAAGAAAGTTAGTTTTGCACACGACACAAGTTAGCCTAAACTCTAAAGCCATTGCCCATTTTGAATATGTCTAAAAGATGTAGACGTAATAGTCAGCATAAAACACACATTTGACCGGCGATTAAATAGGGACGAGATGTATACATCATGTGGGTGTAACATTAACACATGCTTTTTTTTTTTATTAAACCACACACATATTTAATTTTGTTAGTTGGAGAGATCTACACAAAAATAAAAGTCAACAGATCTACTATTTTTCCTTTTTCATCACAAGGCAAGCTTGGCCTACTTACTTAAATAAACACCATCAAGAGAAAGAGTCACGAACACACCCAACAACCCAAAAAAAAACAAAAGAAAACTCAGCATTTTTTTCCACCATACCACCATGTTTAGAGCCATGAGCACTAGGAAGACTCACGGTGGCTACGAAAAGCTCGGCGAAGAAGAACCGAGACTGAAGAAGGTCGCGAGCGTTCCGGCTAGTGTTTATGGTAATTCAAGAAACCCTATTCAAGAGGTGAAGAAGACGCCGACGGCGAAACCAGCCGGTGGTTCTGTTCATCCTTTGCTAAGTTTCTTCGACGTTCGTTTTCAGAGGAAGAAGAAGGCTACGAAGAAGAAGAGTTTGGCGACAGCGAAGCCGGAGTTTGCGAGGTATATGGAATATGTGAAGGAAGGAGGTGTGTGGGATCCGAATTCTAACGCACCTGTGATTCATTACAGATAGATTCGATGAAGGAAGAATGAATAAATACTTTGCATATTGTTTTTTTAATATATATATAATCTATGAAGGAAATAAAAAAAAACAATTCGCGATTCGATTCAAAAGATGGTTCAAACTATGATTTTTATCATGTTTTACGAATTGATAAAGTTGTGTGTTTAGTACACTTTCATTGAGTTCTCAAGAATAAGATAAATTCAAGATCCAATAGCTTTTTATGATTAATAACTTGGTTTTGATTTTCTTACATATAAAGATATGTTTATGAGAATCGAATCAATTCGTAATTGCTGATATAGGAGGTCCAGAGTTGCTTGCTTTGAATCAGGTTCCATATTCTTGATTTCACACCTTTACATTTTTTTGTTTGTTTTAAAATTTCAAAATAAAGGGAAGAAAGTTTAAAAATTTCGATGAGAAAATAATGCATTTGATTTTTTCTTCTCATCAAATAGTAACGTTATAGAAAAATATTATAATAATAACGAGTGAGATAGTCTCCTTTATATGGAAGACCAGATTATAAAAACTATTATTTTGTTAACATATTTTGAAAACTCTTATAAGAGCAATCCAATGTGTCTTAAGTCATAAAAAAAAGAAAAATAATAATAATAAAATAATAAAAAAGCAATATTTGTGTGTCTTATTTAAGATTTGGATATTTTATTTAAGATTTTTTTAGGGTATTTTATGACACGTGTCAGAATGGGATTCGTCACATATTTATTTTTTTCTTTTTAAAAAAAATCGTTTAAAAAAAATCATTTTTTTTATTATTATAAAATTTTAAAACACGTCTAACCGCGTTCACATGGGTCACGTTTAAGAATTTGGCTCTAAAAAATATCAAATTCCAGATTTGAAGAAGAAGAAGACAAAACAACTTTTTAAAATATTTTAAAATCGTTTTCGAAAATGGGCTTTACGGATTCGTGAATAGACAAATTGGGCCATGGGTTAAAAAGTTAAAAACCAAATTTTTGCTTTAGGACCTAATGTTGCCACGTCACGGTTTTTATGATGTAATTGAATATTCGAGATAGGACCAGTTCATCTATATGACCCCACTTACAAGATCCCTTGGACGACGTCGTTTCGATTGCTCTCGAAACCCTACCGTTGAACTATTTACACAGAATACCCCTTATTATCGCGCCGACCTTTCTCGCAAGTCATACCGTAAAAGGCTATATCCGTCTTTTCAGATATTTCCAAAAGACACGTTTGGCTCAAATGTTCGACGACCAAGGAAGGAGTAAAGAGGATTAGTTTTTTTTTTTAAATTAAGAGATTAGGATAAAATAATGAATTTGTTAAGAAATGGGTCGCCAAGAATAGGGGAAGGAAGCAAAGAAAAACAGCGTCTTCAAATCAAATATTTGCGGAGAGACAAAGCGGAGGTCTCGTTTGCGATAAAAAGCCTTGGAGAAGAGGTTTTCTTCTTCCCTCCTCCTCCTCCTCCTCCTCTGCATCTCCTATACGATGCCGTATCACGCCTCTTCTTCTTCTTCTTCTTCTTCTACCAATCCTCGCCGTCGTCTCGCTTCCGTCTAACCGGGATCTACCGTTGAATCTTTCCAGCTACTTCCGTGGAGATCTCCTTCGCGCGTGAGGTAATCGTTCCGTTACGCCTTCTGATTTTTGTTTTTCTATTTTGATGATTTGGCTTTGTTTCTCGGATTATACTGCTTGTTGTTGCGGCGGGGTTTCTGGAAAATTCGTTATCGTAGGTTTGAATCTAAGAGGTGTTGTTCTTGCTTTGCGTTGGGAGATTCGATTGACTTCTCGACTTGACCTTTTTGTTAGCTTCTAGATTCTCGATTTGCGGTTGATTTGCCATTATCTTCTCGATTTTAGGTTTTCGTGAGCTGTTTTTGTTGCTGTCCTCTCGAAATTCCTCGAGAATCTATGTTGAGTAGAGTTTTAGTTAGGTATAGCTTCGTGGTAGCGATGGTGTGGATGATGTGGATTGAGCACGCGGTCTTTGCTTTGTACCTTCCCAATAGCTGATTTCTCACTTTGTCCTTGTTAGTTACATTTCGTGCTTTTTTCGTTTTCATTTCTGATTCAATTGAAATGAAGAAAGCTCGTTGTGGTTTTCATTTCTTTTGCTTTTGGCGTTTAAAAGAGAATTTACTAATTTGATGAATCTTCAATGATGCAGAGCCATGCCTACTTTTTCTGCTATTGCTTTGGATAGAATGCTAGAGCCGGGGGCTTCCTCATCTGTCGAAACTGTTCCAAGCACAAAGTCGTTTTATTCAAAGCCACCAATATCAAAACTGGAGAAAGGTAAGGGTAAATTACCTAATGAGAGGACAGTCACTCGTCCTCAGATGTCGCCGGCTCTCTACGCCACTCCCGATGCAATTCCTCTCCCCAATTCGCCATCTTCTTTCCCGCCGTCGCCTTATATCATCAACCACAAATCACGCGGACCGCGTCTTTTGAAAAGCTCTTCTGAGGCTAACGTGGCTTCCCAGCAGAAGACTCTGGAAGATGAAGCTATCACTGGTGATACAGGCGTAAAGGCTTCACCTCGGAGGAAGTCCACCTCTTTCTCATTTCCTGCAAGTGAGGCTATTGAAGAGGATTATTCCAATGGAGTTCATGCTCGTCAAGTTGGAAACTTTAGTTTTGAGGGGATTGTTGATGGCCCTGTTGGGAATTGGAGTCCGCTTGACGGGAATGTTGGGAATGAGAAGTCGGAGTTGGATAATGCTGCCAATGGTTTAGAACGGGAAAACAATCTGTCGGAACCTGTCACTGCCAAAGCAGACAAGGAGAGTGAATCTGAAGATTTCTATGACCCAGGTGAATCAGCAAGCTTCACAAGTTATACAGAGGGTGATGCAGGAGAGGAAGGTTCACAAAGACTTGCTACACCTGTGGGAGAATTTTATGATGCTTGGGATGGTACGTATCTAAATCTCACTTTCTTTCTAAGTTTTTCCTTGTGAGATGGCTGTGAATGCTTATGGTCTTATCGTTCCCAGGATGGTTTGATCAATCACATGTTAGAGTTCCTTATCTTTTACTTTTGAGCGTTTGGATATATATATATATATATATCATATCAGTATTATTTGTTTAATTCTGTGTGCCTTTTCGTATTTTGGGAATTCTGTGTGCTTCTGGATATCTTGAGAGTCATGAGTCAGATTAGTATGAAGGCATCTTTATTTTCCTACGTATTTTGCAAAGTATCCTATAAAATTAAGAATAACTCGACGGTATGATTGGGAAGTGTTTTGTAATCCATCTAATACTCTAACGTTGAAGCTCTCATTTCTTGGTCTTTCAGAACTATCAACAGACAGTGGAATGCAGAGTTCGGTTCACAACATGGAAGCTGAACTAAGGGAGATAAGGCTGAGTTTACTAATGGAAATCGAGAAGAGAAAACAGACGGAGGAGGCTCTGGAGCAGATGCAAATACACTGGCAGAGACTCCGTGAGCAGTTGGCCCATGTGGGTCTGTTCGTTCCTATCGATCCCACCACCTCCACCAACAACGTGAACCTATCAGAAGAATTACGTTGCCAATTCGAGGTTGCTAGGTTTGTCTCCGACTCTCTAGGCAGAGGTATGGCCAAGGCCGAGGTAGAGATGGAGATGGAATCTATGCTCGAAACTAAGAACTTTGAAATCACACGCTTGTCTGACCGTGTACACTACTACGAAGCCGTGAACCGAGAAATGTCCCAACGAAACCAAGAGGCCATAGGTAAAAAAGAAATTCAAAATTATTCCTTTTTTTGTCATTTTCTGTCTTTCTTGTTTGTAATGTAATCTAATCTCCAACTTTGTTGATACCAGAGGTGGCAAGACGAGAGAGGCAGAAGAGAAAGAAGAGGCAGAGATGGATCTGGGGATCAATTGCAGCAACCATCACTCTAGGGAGCGCGGCGTTGGCATGGTCTTACATTCCTGCGTCCAAACCATCGTCCGAAGCATCACAAACTCTCAAGGATGATTAAGTTAAGCCTCTTGTCTCAATAGTGGGTTTGGTATGAGCAAGAGAAATAAGGTCCAGGACGTTTAGCACACGCCTTGTGAATAGAAAATATATACATATTTGGTTATTGTTTTAACCGTTTCAAAGAGGGATGTATAGCTCCGAGTAGCTGTAAACACATGTTTCTTTTTCTTTGCGGTGGCATACTGAGTGACTGCCACATTCACTAATATTTAGTTCGGTCTGGTTCGTGCTATCTATTTCTTTCTCTATTCGTTGCCTACATTTGACATGAGATCAGAAAGAAACCTTGGAAACTGAAATTTTGAAAGAAATCGAGGGATACAATTTTGAGCATTGCTAATTAGAGCTTTTTTTGTTTTGCTTACAATGTTAATTAAAGCGTTTTTTTTTTTTGCTCATCTATCGTCACTGAACCAGTTAAGTACAACGTAGGCTGCAAAAGCTAGCGTAAATGTAGACGCAACCAGAAACACGGATATTTGGATTAATAGAGAAGACTCGAATGCTTCGAGGAGAAGCGAGTTCCACGTTGTGTACCATAAGACGCAGAAAACAGAACCCACGATTGCACCAACCACCACTTGACTGCTTGTGTGTAGTTTCTGAGAAACCCTCAACCGTATCTGCAAACATTATATAATAGTATAATAAGCATTTGCTGAGGGAGAATGATTTCTTCATGAATCTAACGCTGCTGAAGGCTGAAGCATGCTAAGTGTGTTATGTTATAGACTTACAAAGTATGAACCCAATGCGAGGATGAAGCCGCTAAGTAACAAAGAGAGTTTATTTGTTCCAAGCCATTCAATAACTGCAGATAACTAAATCCATTGTCTTTTAACAGTTCCATGATAGTGAAAAAACGATGACTAGTTCCAAGTTTTTATTTTAAGCTGCTTACCGGACAAAACAGCAAACACCGAGATGAAAGAAATGGATTGTGCGTGAGAAGATGGCATCCCAGGATCAGTACGCAAGGTTGTAGCAGGTCTCTCTTGGTTAAGTATACGTTTGAGAGCTACGGAGAGAGCCGAGTTCGAAACGGATCCAATGATTGCCCACAAGGCTGTACCATCGTGTCTCAGGAGAATGATGGAAGCAAATAGAGCAGACACTACCCATTTGCTCTGTCGTTAGATAGTAATTGAAAAACCCAGTAAGCACAACAATGAGGGAGGCATTTCAACGAGCACCTTGCGTGCATTAAGGAGATTTCATTACTCACCAGACGATTAAGGATGGCTTCGATCCCACCGCCGGCGATCAACTCTTTACGGAGCTCCGGCGAGCCATTGATGAAAGATTCTTGCTCTACGGCCCCAAATTGTTCGTTTCCGTCATTGCTGCCTCCGTCTCTGCTACCAGATCTTTTGACTAAAACGGCCATGGATCTTGCGACAGAAACAGATAGAGGAAACCCACCAGGAACGATCGAATTGTAGCTCCGAAATCGGATTGAAATCTCCGATCTTGTAGAGTAATAGGAAGGGCTACTGCAGGTGGGATGGTGGAGAAGGAGAGAAGAAGACGCTGCCATTTCCAAAAAGGAAAATAAAGTCAACATAGAACAAAATGCATCGCTACACAAACTAAAGATTCTTCGGAGAAATCGTAAGGCGACGAAGGAACAGATTTGCAAATCGGGAAATCAATTGTCTGATGGAGAAAGAAAAAAAACCTGAGAAGCTTTTTCAATCTTCTTCCTTCACGTTGAGTGTTTTGCTCCAAAGGGGGAATTGTATCCTTTGGCGCATTTTATCATCTTCATCCACGTGGCGTACTAGTGGGAATCAACCGGGTAAACAAATTTTGGAGCAAATTATTGGGCTTATGTTTCCCTAACACGAGGCTCGTGTATTCAAATTACGGGCCCATCATAATCATCTCTCAAATACGGCGCAGGCATTTATGCTTTTTTATTTCGCCGGTGGAAAAAAGAATGTCATGTTGACATGAAATTAAAGGTGGTTCTGAGAGGTGATCAAAGTAACGAGCACGAATAATGATTTTTTTTTAAAAAAAAATATTATATCTTTTACAAGTGGAGTAATATTTTTTTACATATGATTCTTTCTCATTCTTTATTTTATAGGGATTATAGAACAAAAATATTATTTATCAAATTTGGGGAGTAACAAAAAACATTTTTTTTTCTATCCATTTCATTTTTATTATTTTGTTCTTATTCATTCTTTTCCATTTCCTTTTTTGTCATTTTATTTATATTCTTATTCTTGTGAATATGTACATACACGTCACTACGTTATCATTCGAATATAACCTAAATAATGTATCAACGGTGAGAAAGCCGTGTACACGTCGTCTTATTCGGAAGAATATTTTAAATGTTTCACCGTTTTAGAACAATGTTGCTTTCTGTAGACAGAAACATATGAACTAAGAATTTAGATAAGTATATATTAAATATAGCATATTGATAAAGTTTAGATATATACAAAGATGAGGTCGAATATGCCTTGAAGAAGTTTCAATATAACATATGATCAATTTAAGATATTCAAATATATATGGAGGCCGAATATGCCTTGAAGAATTTTCCACGTATGCATTTCGAAAATATATTGGATAAAGTAATAGTACGACAAAAAGGAGAGGGCTCTTTATATTTTGACCAGTTTTTTTTTTGTTGTAAAAATCATATTTTGATTGTTATTATAGATTAGATTTTTTTTTTTTGAAAAATATTATAGATTAGATTATTGTCCATCTCTTTTTGGCAATGAAACATTCGAGCTTATGTGTATAAAATGATTCTTCTCGTTTTAAACTTTGTAATTGTTGTTGTATGACCGTAAAATATTAAGCCTAACTTGTCTTGGACACAAATGTTTTAGTACTACTCAAGAAACACACGGATTAATATGTTATGCTACAAAACTATTATTTGATTAAAAATTATCTTAAAACTTACAAAATTAAAGCTATACTTATAAATATTACATGGAGATAGTAATTAAAAGAAAATCGACAATACACCATTTGAATTACAATAGACGGATTCAATGGATATTTCAATTCGTTAAGGGAATCCTAATTAATGATTTGGCTATATTTACAGCAAAAAAAAATTAGTCGCTTTTTCTATTATTTTTTTTGGCTGAAATAGTTTTCAAGCCACACGAATTAGTTAGCAGAGAAACATTATCGGTTTGTAAATTTTATTTGTAATAATTTTGTAAGCTGCATATGGATGCGTTATATATGAAGCTATAAATTGAAAATGATGTAGGTGGTAGAGTTTACATAGTCACTATCGCATCCCCTCTGATTATTTAGATGTCACTAAACCGGAATTATTTCTAGAAGCGGTCAGATTTGATCAAATAATAACAATGGATTATTTTCTTTTCACTATGAAACTCTAGTCTTAAATTAAATGAATATTTAATGGTTCTTGTTCTCTCATCTTTATAGTTCCACTTGGTTTTCTTTCTCTTCTGAATTTAGAGCCATATAAAATATTAATATTACAGATGTACGGACGGTCGTAGTCTATTGAAAATAAATACCCTGGTCACATCAAATTTGAAATCAATATATAAGTCCATAAAATTAAAAAAAATGGTTAGAACCTGGAAGAAGTAGTATACCTTAGGCTTAAAGCATATGGTTAAAAAGAGGAAGAGTGAAGTATGGGTGGATACGATGGGCGGAGTGACAGTTGCCACACGCCATGGCGTCTTGTCTTAGGAGATGAAAACTGTGTGTCGTTTCTAGAAATATTATATTTAATGAAGAGCAAGATACGTCCATCACTCTGTCAAACTCAATCTTCAAAGTACAGTTTTGGCAGAGATTGACGATGACCTAGTAAAATTTAAAATAAATTTAGGAGGAAAAACGCTACGAAGTTTGGAAATGTATGGAGATAATACGGTGTCGTTTTATGTCAAATCGTTCTTGAATATCATGATGATGTTTTCCATCTGTGGGCTATAATCAAATCAACGTAGTAGCTATGTCAATATGGCGTGATGATGAGTAGTGGTCAAAGTTTGAATCAGGACTCCAAAGAGTAAGGGAACGATATCAGTGTTTCCTACTTTTTTTTCTTATAGAAATACATAATATAGTGAAAATTGAACTTAATATACGCTAATTTGCTCTTAGTAGTAAAAAATGCCTCAATCTCTTAAACATTTGGTTTCTCCTACGATTTGTGATACATTAATGTTACGTACCAAGTAACTGCCAAATCCACATATATAATATAATTAGTATACATGTTTATGCAAATTTTAGTCGTGCGTGCATGTGTGTGGTTTGTATGAACAAATAATAACGCATGTAAGTGGAACTTATGGGCAGAAACTAAAGGAAATTAATCAAAATCAAAGCTATGGGTCGACCAATCTTTATTATCCACTAACTATTTTTCTATTTTTATCATTGTTGCTTCTAATTATCTGAATTGAAGCGATTTCAAAGTATGCTTTGGATCTTTTAGCCGAATATCTTTTCATTTGGCCTCGCCTAATATATTAATTCATGCCCACCAACGGAAATACAGTGTGTATGTTTCTCTTTGTTAATGATGCGTCTGTTTTATGTTTTATTTGTATATATGTTATGTATTAATATGTAATTAATCATATAGACTTTTAGTACTTTTTTTATTTGACAATCCAACGTGCTATAAAACAGTATGAAAAGAAAAAAAAACGAAGGTGTAATTAGATGCGAATAAATTCGGACATAAACAATTGCGTGTCTGACAACTTACAATTTCGGTGTTTCGCGAACATGCTTTTGCCATAGACTATATCCAATAATGAATGTACACAAATTAAAAAAAATGTAAAAGATCCATCTAAAATATTCTCCGGTTAACCAAAAATATATAAATTCACTCGTATAGACAAATAAACTTAAATATTTTGAAGGAAGAAGGTTTTGGGTAAATTAAAATCAGTTTAAAACGGAACGTAGAGAAGAATATGAACAATGGGATTTGAGACAAAGTAAGTCCGTAGATATCTCTACAATACACGGTACAGTATTTTATACACACGTGATTTATGGATGTTTAATTATCAGTAGAATCTTTCTCGGAACCATGTGACCGTATTAAATGCGATATTACGTGTAAACTAATCACAGAATCATATACTTATGTAATTTCATCTGAATAAGCTCGGTCTTGTTTTTCATGCACACGTGATAACTAGTATCATCATATGAGATTAGGGCAATTTGCATGTTTCAGAAAATAGGCTTTAAAAAAAAATTAAAAAAATAGTCCTTAAATATGAAATAGCTGTTTATTTTTAGGAATACAATGATAAGTAAAATTTTAAAACAAGATTTCTCTGATGTAGAAAATGCAAACTAGTTTTTTAAAAATGTAGAATGTGGAGTGTAATTTTAATGAAACGGTGAGATACACGGGAATCGTAGATAAATAACCAACTAATAATAATACTTTGTACTTCTCTTTCAAAAAAATAAAATAAAAAATAAACTAATAATAATACCAAAATGTTGGTAAAAAGAAGTAGTAAAAGAAAAAGCAAAGTGGTAAAGAGCGGTGGTTATACGGATTCCATACGGCTCACGTGAAAACCTGATTCCTTCTTACATCACATTTCCCATTTGCCCGGTCCAATTCCTTTTTCTTTTTAATTTTATTTTACTCTTGTCTGTTAATAAACAGCTGTAACTCGTTCAAACATTTTAGCACCACGATATAATAGCTCAATATATTTCTCGATTTAATGAATGTTTTTTTACTTATTTTTCGTCGTCAAGTGTTGTGCACTTGAATGTGTAGGCACCTTTGTTTTGTATACATATTACTTTAATTCAAAAATATTCAGAATTCCATAAAAAGAGTCAACAATTTGTGTTATATGTAATTTTACAAATTTCAAATAATATGTCTTCATTAGAAATATATATCTTCGTGAAAGGAATAGCAATTCACTTCCTTTCTCTCTCTTTTTATTTTATTTTATTTTAAAAATGCAGAAAATAACAAAACTTTAACTAATAGAAATTTGATGTTAGCTCTAGTACCATATAATAGGTTTTGGAAGAATTTTTATAAGTATAATAGTTTTTCTCATATTTATTAATTAGCCAATAAACTTATTTATATAAAGTCATAATTTGTCTAACAAATTGTTTACAAATATGAGAATAGTAAATGTACCTATCTAGCATCATAATTTGTCTAACAAGTTATTTACAATATGAAAATAGTAAATGTACCACCTATTTAGCATGAACAAATATACCAAAATGTTATACCAAAAAATTTAAAAATTAAAAAAATTAAAAAATTAAAAAAATTTAACTCATAAGAATTAGATGTTAGCTCTAGAACTAATACCATAATAGATTTTGGAAGAAATTTTATAAGTATAATAGTTTTTATCATATCTATTGATTAGCCAATAAACTTATTTATATAAAAACATAATTTGTCTAACAAGCTATTTACAAATATGAGAATAGTAAATGTACCACTTATTTAGCTTGAACAAATATATCAAAATGTTAAGTTTTCTAATAACAATACTGAAATATATTCAAATCGTCTCATCTATGAAAGAAAACAATGAAAAAGGTGAAAAGAAAGAAAAAAAGTGAAAGAAAAGTTAAAATTTTTTGAAGGAAAAACAGAGAAAGGGAAGAGGAAAGTCTATAAAAAGAGACGCTTGGGGAGAGGCATGGGTCCACTTCCTTCTTCTTCTTCTTCTCCGATTTTCCCTGAAAAAACTACTCTCTCAATCTCACATTTCTAATACAAAAATGGATTCGATCGATTTCGACAACGTGAAAGCAGAGAAAGCGAAGGCGATGCATCGTTTCCAGAGCATTGGCTTCCTGTTTCGCGTGACGGAGATCTGCGTCGCTCTTCTCTTAGTCTGTTGGATTTTCACTTGCCTCCCTTTCGCCGTTCGAATCTCCGGCGAGTTTCTCCGTCGTCTCGCTTGCGTCGTTTCCACTCCTCTGTTCGTGTTCGTCCTTGGCAACTCCATCGTCGTCGCTCTCCTCACTACCAAATCCACCGTCTTCTCCGCCGGCAGGAAAATCGGCGCCGGAGCAGAGTCGGATATCTACGACGCGTTCATCAGATCCGGAGAGAACCGCGCCAATTCGTCCGACGGAGATCTGGCGGAAGAGAACGTCGTCTACGACGACAAACAGATGATCGCCACTGAAACGGATCCGAATTCGAATTCAAATTCAAATTCCACGGTGGCGCGTGTAGATCACGTGACGATCGAATCAGAGACTGGCTCGGTTTCTGTTACTGATTCGGAGGAGGATCATCCTGCGAAGGTCTATCGAAGAAGCAAATCGGAGATTTCCGCGAAACAGAGTCAAGAGACGGCGACAAAACCTTCACTCCGGCGATCGGAGACGGAAAAGTGCCGGGAAATCGTCGAATCGTGCGAAGAAGTTCCGTTCCCGGAGGATTATCTGACCAACGAGGAGTTTCAGAAAACGATCGAAGCGTTCATCGCGAAACAGTTGGTATTTCGCCGCCGAGAATCTCTCGCCGTCGTTATCCATAACCAGATCTAGTAATAAAAGTATATATATAATTGAATAACTATTGTATCTTCGAATCAACAAACAAAGTTTTGGAAGGAAAAATTCGCGAGAAGGAAGAGGTAAAGAAAATTAACAGCATAGACGATTGATCGATCTCGTTTTGTTTTTTTTTTCCTCTTTCGTTGTTGGATCAAAATTCGTATAGTTTCTATAACGTTCGAATCAAATTTCTCAAAAGATTCGGGGATGCATTTTAGAACTCGATTTATATGAACAGTGTGAGCTTCTTCGGTTTCTCTATATAATTAATCAATAAATTAGAGATATTGTATGAAGAGAAAAGCAACCATTGTTTTTTTTTGCTTTTGCAATGAAATCTATGAGTACATATTTTGAAGTTAGTAAGCCTTTTGATTGAGTACATATTGTCTTCTAGTAATTAAAGAAAAAGCAATCATATTGTCTCATCAAATAACTTAGTTTTAAATTATTTATATTTTTTATTATAGAAATTTGATGTTTCTAACTTTGTAATTAACATAATCGTGATTTGTATTGATCAATCAAATTTGGATATGTGTAATTTTTTTTTTTTTTTAAATTAGAACTTAACCCATGTAATCATTTTTTCACTTAAATAAATTGAAATGACGTATATTGAAAGAGAAGAAGGAAAATGGGCACGGTATTTATTATGATTTGAAAAGATGAACATATTTCATTATAAGTGTTTCTTGGGATTATGGGAATGATTGATGGACTAATAAGTCATCCCATAGTCCTCGATTAATTAGTATATATTTCGAAGTTGAAAAAAATAATTTAATTGCGTAAGCCGCAGAGTGTCCGGTCTTAGCACTAATCATAGTGCAATAATATTGAATTGCAAAAGTATTAAAAATGCACTTTTATGCAGACACTCACGCAGGAAAAATAAGATGAAAAAGTGACTTTCTTTTTCACCAAGACCCGTAATTTCTGCCGATGGAAAAAAAATTGAAACCAGCTTCTTCTCGCCTTTCTTTTTACAATACCTTTTGTGTTTTAGTATTTTAAATTTTAAATTATAGATTGTCGCTTTTAATTTGGTTTTTTTTTTGGGCGGGGTGGGGGATTTTAATTGAGATGAGCAACAATGTTACAACTTACAACCGACGATTGTCCACCACGAACGGCTATTGCTATTGTGGTTGTTAGATTAGTCTCTCTTTAATTAATTCGATTAGCTAATGTTTTTGATAAACCTAACAGCCTAAATTCACATACTAGAGTTATATATGAAGAAAAACTGACATGCATTACGTACGGTACGTTGATATAGTAAAAGACAGAGAAATTATATTTACGAGGAGTATTTGCATGCGTAAATGCAGCTTTCTACTCTTTCAAATAAGGTCCTTCCCTATTTTATGAAGTTTTCACCTCATCAGGCTCACAGCTTTGGGAGCCGAAGAACGTAAACACGTTCTGTTTCTTTATTGTTTCATTTAAAAGAAATTAAAAGGCATGCTCATTATTATCCGTATGATGGCATGAACGAAAACAGGAAAGATAAGGATGTTGACGTAAATCAGTATAGTATTATATATATATATATATATAATTCCAAGCCTATGAATTGTAGCATAGGCTTTGAATGGTGTGCAGATAATATGCAGGACAAATGTAGATTAATTGAAAAACAGATCTATTTGTACTTAATGTGCAATTCACACAATTTTATGCAGAAAAAAAAAGAGTATTTTAATAAGTAATCTGCATGCAGATCTAAAGCATGTATAAAAATTTTGATTTGCAAAAAGAGAGAAAAGGGTGTTGGGCGTGAGAGGCCCAATGCAGATAGGTTATTATTTTTTTTTTTTTTGTAATTGCTTATAAATATTATCATTTGTTACCTTATTTGATTCAGTTTTAAACAAATCCTTTTGAATAGTATTTAAATTTTTTTTTCTTTTTTTCTCTCTCTATTAGTTGCTTACAAATAAATCCCACTTTTTTTAACCCTTTCATTTACTTTCAAACCAAATAAAATTATTCTCAAAAGAAATGTTTAATTTATTTTTTCGTTTTTTGTGTAATAATTTATTTTGAGATGATTTTTTAATCATATATAAAATATATTTTTATTTATTATCGTCTATAAATATTAAAAAATATATTTTTATTTATTTTACAAATAGTGATATTTAATTTGTATCATTTCTTCCTAATTTAAGATATATTCTATAATTATATATATATATATATATATATATATTGCTACACTATTTAATATAATAAGATTATTTGCATATTTGCATTTGTTTTGTATTTTTTCTTAATATGTATTTGTTCTGCTTGATCTTCATTATTTGTTTGATCTGTATTTTTTAAATTATTTGGTTGATTTATTTAATATAATATTATTATTTACCGATCTGCATTTAATCTGCATGATCCGCTTGATCTGTGTTTGTTCTGCTTGATCTGCATTTTTTGATTTGCGTCACCATTCGAAGCCATAGTTTATAGATACCTTGTCCCACATCTATATCAGCGGGCGACAAAAAGATACAAAAATGTTTAAATGGCAATGCTCATATAAACTACATTTGTCACCCGGATCCTAATTTCTGTAGTATATCACACTATCGCTATATACATATATATATATATATCTTTCGTTTTATATTAAATAATTATTTAGTATTTATTTTATTTCAATCCTACGTAACTTTTTTTTTTGCTGTTTCTTACAGAAATGTTTTTGTTATAATTCAATCATTACTCACAAAACAGAGAAACTTTAATTAATAAAACGTTTTGTAGTAAGAATTCATTTTTATTTAAACTCATAAAAAAGGGACTATAAAACATCCATTGGTGTCCTTTAGCAACAAAAAAATAAAATATCCATCGGTGTGTTAATAAATGCGTGGGAATATATAAACATGAATGCCAGGTGTTGATTCACTAATTTGCTGCACATAGGACCCCCTCTAATACCACACACACAATTATTCTTTTGTAACATTTGACCATGCTATGTAGTAGATGTGTATATATATTTATATATATTTATTTTTTTAGTAATTATAATAGTTCGAGAATATATGAATTTGTAGTTTTACAAATAATTGTTTATTTTGATTTTTTTTTCGTTTATAATTCACATGGAAATTTCACAAATTTGAACTTAAAATTATTATAAATCAACAACAACCTACATACAACCACTAAATCACAAATGATCAGATTAATAATTTTACTTGATTGGTAGAGATTGATGATTGGTTTGATGATTGGTTATACAATTATTAGCTACTGCAAAATTCGTACTACAACTATAGTTTTTTTTTTTTTTTTTTTTTCTGGTTAGTGTTGACTTACTTCATCATACCCGGGTACAGGGTACAGGGTACAGGGTACTAGTGTACTACTACTGACCAATAATTTCGTATTCATATATTTGCTTACTTTCTTTACTAAAAAAAACAGCAAAAACACTCAAAATCGTCGATGCTCCTTTCGTGTGAAATATAGATATAATATATGGAATAATGGAAAGTAGCAGCAGGTTTGATTTTGTAAGAAATCGATACCAAAGTAGCTGACTTGGGCTCTTCTTCCGGATAAAAAAACATTATTGGCCATCTCTAAGATCATACCCACAAAATGGTAGAATTAACCCACCATAAATTGATTGTTGTTAGGTTCCAGAAAAAAAAAAATTGATTGTTGTTTAAATGATTTCTTAGATAACGTTATGACGGTCCTCGTCTCGCGAGTCAAGGATCCATTTTACTCGAGGTTACTACTCCCAAACAAGTCTCACCATTTATATAACATTCTGTACGTATATCTATTAGATTTCCGTGATGGACGTGACGATAACAAGAAAAAACGTTTTTTCTTAGAAGTCCATGCCTTTCAAATATATGTGCAAGCAGGCCGGTCCGAACATTTTAATGTGAGGTCTAAAGACTAAAGCGAAGACGGAAACGTGGCCCATATCTAAAAAAAACAATTGATTTTGTTAAAACAATTAATCTCACTTTAGTTTAAGCATATTTTATGAAAAAATAAAAAAATTAAAACTTAATCTGAAATATGTGATATAAGAATATAAATTGTAATTTATGCTTGTTAAGCATATTTTTTTTGTTAAAACAATTAATCTCACTTTAGTTTAAGCATATTTTTTTTCTGAAAATAGTAGGAAAACAAAGAAGAATTTGTAACCAACGAACTATTATTAGTAGCTTACAAAGGAGAATCATGATCAATAATTTATTATTCAAATATCATTTTTTGAAAAGTTTTCTAATTGTAAAAGGAAGTCTCGTTGGCAAAAAAGAAAAAGAGAGGTCAAAATCAGTGCTTGAACCTAAAACCCAACCCAACCTATGCGTCGAACCAAACCACATGAGCTAAAAAAGACAAACAAATCCGTGGACCTCAGGATGCGTTATTATTTTGTGGCCTGAAACATATGATTGGCAGGCTTTATTACAGGGCCGGGCCTATCCAAGAGTGATTTGATTCAGTTCCATAGTGATATCTCGTTCTCTCTTAAAATGCATGCGGAAGAAACAATGTCTTAACGGACAAATGGTTCTTTCTTACTAGTTACTTCATGTGTCTTATACTCTTATTTTCGGTTTGTGTTACAAAAACAACACCACGTGAGAATGTTGTCACAAATCTTTGGGTTGAGAAGTTTCAGGNGACACAGTGGAATCTGCGCTCTGACCCGCGTGCGACGAGGCGCTGATTCTTATGCGCATGGTGCTGATTGAGTGGAGGTTCTGACAGGCTATGCCATGCCGCTGGGTCGGCCTGGTCCGAATGCCTTCAGGTCGGCCTCCCTAAAGGTCTCGAGGTCGGCCTCCTTAATTTGTCTTCAGGTCGGCCATTGATAGAGATGCGAGCGATAATTTTCTCGGGGGTGGCCGACCAGGAAACTTTCTCCTCATGTTGATTTTGAGCCGACCTCATGTCTTCCCTAATCTCCTAGAGATGGCCGAGCCGGCGCTTTCTCCGGATAAGCGAGCGAACTTGGGTATTTATCTTGTAGCCAACCTAAAGTTTGGATTTACCAACAGTATGATTTTTAATGGGGCAGATCTGAATTTTTTATATTCCCCCTTTTAGAGAGGATACGAATCCCGACTCTAACATTCACGCTGGTTCCTTCTTTCCTAGAGAAGCTGAAGATGGAGGTCAAAGGAAGGTGCTTCGTGTCGGGAGTCCCAAACTCTTTCTACTCAAGGCTGTTCCCAAGCAAGTCTCTTCATCTTGTTCATTCATCTCTTAGTCTCCACTGGCTTTCGAAGGTTCCCGATGGGCTTGAGAACAACAGTAAAAGCATTCATATTAAAGATCCATGCCCTCCAAATGTCTACAAGAGTTATTTGAATCAGTTCAAGAATGATTTCTCGTTGTTCTTAAGGATGCGTTCAGAAGAAATGGTGCCTAATGGACATATGGTTCTCACGTTCGTGGGCAGAAATAAAGGCCCTCGTTGTGCTGCTGCCTGCCAATAATATATATGTTGGTGTGCATGTCTTTTGTAAGTGTGAACAAAGAGTTTCAGTCTTGGAATTTTCTGATGGATTATGAACAAAATATTGGCAATGAATGGTATAACACTTGTTCACATTTTGAAAACATAAAAATGCTATATTTTTATTATTCAGAACATTCATCAAATTTTCATGTTTTGATGTTTTCAAAAGTGATTACATATGATATGACATATGTGTTAAAAACATAACTAAATAATAAAAATCATTAATATAAAAACTAATTTTTGTTTTTATAAAAATTGTCAATAAGTCAGTAAGTAATGCAGATTGACTTGGGATCTGAAAAAAATAATTAAGTTGCATATTGACAATTTTTTCCTATTTCATGTATTGAAAAAATGAAAAACAAAATGTTATTATATGACAAAAAAAAACTTTAAAGAAGTGACCTCTATATAAAAACAAATAGTGAAATAAATAATAAAATAGCAGAAACGACAAATCTATGCTCAATAATCATGAAAACAATATATATATATAAAAAAAGGAATTTCAAAGCATTAACAAATATTATTACCGTTCACCACCAATATTTTATGTATAATCTTTGTTCACACATACCAAAGACATGGACCAACATATATTTATTGGCAGCAGCACAACGAGGGCCTTTATTTCCTAGTAAACGAAACTAAAATTGAATCTATCAAATTTAGGAAATATATAAATGTACGTACATATGTAATCCTAAAATGTATATATCAAGGGAGATTGAGAGTGTATATTCTTTGAACAGTATCTCTTATCACTTTTTCTATATTAAAGATCAGATAGACTAGGGAGTTGAAGAAGCTGATGCAATGGGTCTGATAGTAATATACAACTCACAATAAACCTTTATTTGCATTTATTTGCGGAAGTGAGACGGTTTCTGCTAGACTAAATCTTTTCTCCAAGAGTTCTTTTAAGAGAAGAAAGGCCAGTCTTTGTTAGTACTTCTTTCCCCGTCTTTGTATGGTGAGTGCATGTTCTTCCCCACCTCGATAAATTAATAAGAACAACCTCATGAGTCATGAACAAGTCACTGTACCCCATTAAAACTCTGCTTTTCCTCTTCTTTTTTATTTTTATTACATCCACGGTACGTCACATAGTCACATGTCACAGCAAAACAAATGTGTCATTGATTTGGACATTTTTTTTAATAACAACCTCAAAACAGATGCAAATCGACAAAAATAAAAAATGAATGACTGCAAAATGTATATTTTTCTATTTTTCTATTTTCCTTTAACCAAAGAGACCACATGCCGTTTGTATTTTTGTACCCGAGATTGATACTTTCTAGTTTAAAAATAAAACGTTTTCAGAAATAAAATACAGATATATATATAGCTTATCCCAGCAAGTCCAGGGCCAGGTCTTCATCAAAACCATTATAGATCTGATTTACAAAATGATTCAAACATTTTCTGCGTATATCATGTCTCCCTCAAGGTAAAACATTCATTTCTTCTTCTACACTTGAGTGTATTGATCTACATACTGAAATATGGCTACGTACGTGTATGGCTTAATCAGGTCTCACGTTGTAATCAACCCATTTGCGTTTATAAACTTGTAATTCTAATTTCAAACTTTATCTGACTACTGAAACAAATTGTTTATTTATTAATTAGTGACTCATTGGTGGATGCTCTTAGTATGAAAGGGGGGAATGGAAAACACAGTTACGATACTAATTGTCATTATCAGGTACTGAAACACTTTTATGACGAATTATGATGAATACAAGAACATTATACTATGCCAATTGAATTTGATAATGATATATGTTCTGTTTCTCGTATGTTGGGGTTTACAGAGAAGTGTTTTCTCCGAGATACAACATGTGGTGATAGAGAGCATCAAAGAAACGCTAGTGAATTTGGATTTTCCCGGGTGCATCAAAGTGGCTGACTTAGGTTGTTCTTCTGGACGAAACACGTTGTTTGCCATGTCCGAGATCGTCAACACGATCATAGAAACATACCAACAAAAAGGTCCGATCAACCCACCAGAGATCGATTGTTGTCTGAACGATCTTCCACATAATGACTTCAACATTACCTTCACGCTGGTTCCTTCTTTCCTAGAGAAGCTGAAGATGGAGGTCAAAGGAAGGTGCTTCGTGTCGGGAGTCCCAAACTCTTTCTACTCAAGGCTGTTCCCAAGCAAGTCTCTTCATCTTGTTCATTCATCTCTTAGTCTCCACTGGCTTTCGAAGGTTCCCGATGGGCTTGAGAACAACAGTAAAAGCATTCATATTAAAGATCCATGCCCTCCAAATGTCTACAAGAGTTATTTGAATCAGTTCAAGAATGATTTCTCGTTGTTCTTAAGGATGCGTTCAGAAGAAATGGTGCCTAATGGACATATGGTTCTCACGTTCGTGGGGAGAAAGGTTTCCGACAGTTTATCCAAAGATTGTTTCCAGGTTTGGTCGTTGTTATCCGATTGCCTCCTCGATCTAGTCTCCGAGGTAACCAATTTCACTAACTTCTTAACAAAATATATACGAGTTAATATCATTCATCGTTATTCATTGTCAATACAATTTTATCTCAGATTGCATGGGCTAGACCTCCATTCTTTTTAATTTAACTGAAGACATTCATTCTTTTTTCTCAAAAAGAGTTTCTCTTGTTATTTAATTTCCTGTTAAAAATTATGGATTTCCAACTAGAAGATAAAAAATTGACAATAAGTGGAGATGTTCATGTATTTTAGATACTACGATTAGTATTTTTGTTTTTTTCCCTTTCATATGTGAGACAATAGGTAATATTGGAATGGTTGTTTTTTTTTTATTATTATAATTTTTTTTTTTATCTTGGACGACCGAGTTAATCTCTAGCTCTAATACAATTAATGTTCGAAAATTATGGATTTCTAATACAAAATTAGTTTGTGAACCCATGTCTTTTTACATAATAGTGTACTGGTATTTTTAATTTCAGATGTGAAATCGCTAACAAATATCTGTTTACATTTCATTTTATTTTTTCAATTTTCAATACATTAATTAACTAGAAAGTGTCAATGATCTAGTCCATAAAACATCGACTTATTATTGTATTTTTTTCACCGACCAGACATGAATGTTTTTCAGCTAGTACCATTTAACATCTAAATACTAAGATTTTGGAGGAATGTTGTGAGAATGAAAGGGAAGAGACGAAGTTTATAAATTATGCTCTTTATTTCCAATAATGTTCTTTCAAGAGTTCGTACATTTATCTTTTATAGACTTTATGAAATAAGTGATCGGAGGAGCTCATCTCCTTTTCCGTAATTATGTCTTTCTCTTTAGTAGGTAAAACACTTTTGCAATTTGCTCATTTTCCGTAATTATGTCTCTCTGGTTTGCAGGTAAAGCACTTTTGGATTTTGTCTTCTTCTATTGTTGTTGACTTGTTACTCACATGTTGAATGTGTAGGGGGTTGTTAGAGAATCTGAGATGGAATCTTTCAACATGCCGTTCTACAATCCAAACGAAGAAGAGGCGAGGCAAGTTATTTTAAACGAGGGATCCTTCGAGATCAACAAGATCGAGACACATGACCATATTGTTCCATACAAAATTGAGAAAGATGATGAGCAAATTTCACTTCAATCAGTGGAAGCCGGTAAAGAGCGGGCGACTGAGTTAAGATGCATCACTGAACCGTTGCTCGTCGCTCACTTTGGAGAAGCCATGATCGTCCCGGTGTTTGACAAGTATGCACAGTATATGGCCAAGTATCTCAGTGTTTCAAGCCATCGTCCCAATATGACCCTCAACATCGTTGTTTCTTTGACTAGGAAATAAAGAAACAACAATGTTTGTGAGATCTTAAGATTTACATTTTTAAGCCCATTATGAATAATGTATTACCCATTTGTATTTCAATTGGAAATTGATTGTAACTACTTGATATTGTTTGCCATTTGTATTTTCTATTGGAAGTTGTTTTCATTTTCTTGAAATTAAAATAAAATAAAATGAGCATAGCTTATTCTAGCTAGTCACAGGCCAGGTCTTCCAAGCCATTATGCGTCTATTTAGAAATTGATGTAAGAAATATATTTAAATTATCTTAAATATACTTTTCCTATTACGTAGTTTTATAATAATTAGCTTTTATTTTGAGATTATTATTCTTTATCATATTTGGTGGACAATTTAATGTGAATATTAAGGAGTTAAATTTCTAATAAAGTTTAGATAACAAGAATGTTTAGACAAGTGCAAAGAGCATAAAAGAACATATGTGCATAAAAGGACACATATCACATTTAAGAGATTAAGGTTTTATGTTTTTATACACATATTATGTTTAAGAAGTTAAAGCTTAACACTTGTCTAATTACTTGTTATCTATTTGATCATCTATTTTTGATGTAAAATTGAGATTAAATCTTAAATAAATAACTAATCGGGAAGTAGGTCCTCTCGCCACCTATAAATATATGGTTTTATCCATCATAATATCATCACTTAAGAAAATAACACATTAAAAAAAATTCTTAGGCAAGGAGAGAAAAACTTAAATTCCTACTTAAAATTCTATTTCTAGTTTTCTATTCGGATAACTTTTCAAAAAAAAGTTTCAAAGTAATAGAAGGACGTACTCCGATATCTCTATTAATAGTTGTATTATATAATTAATTTAGATTTTTAAAGGTTTTTTAGGCTCATGTTAAAATTATGTTTAACAATTGATTCAGACATTTTGTTTTTACATAATGTGGAAATGATTTGATAGTAATATACAAGACACTTTTTTTTCTGCGCTAATATTCAAGTCACTACTATTAATATTTATAGTTGTATTCGATCGCATGTGTGGAAACGACGCGGTTTCTGGTAGACTAATCTTTTCTTTAAGAGAAGAATGACCCACACGTCAAGTCAGTCTTTGTTTACTAGTATTTCTTTTCTCATTTTCGTTTGACGCACGTCTTTTCTCACGTCGATAAATGAGAAAAAGACCAAGTCATTGGACCCCACTAAAACTCAACTTTTCTTCTTCTTTTTCATTATTCTATCACACAGAAATTTCGAAGTTGTTGCAACGGAAGGATCCTCGCTTATTCCTTACGTCCATGAGTCTCCGGTTCCCACCTATAATAATTTGTGAGTTTTTGGATTAAACACAACTCAGAACAAAGACACCCTAAAGAAGATGAGTTCCTCTGACTCTTCTTCCGCGGAATCACGTCTAGCCACGGCTAAGACGGTTCTCACAACCGCAGCTTCAGTAGCTGCAACCGCAATGCTGGCTAAATCGTTAGTCCAAGATTATTTACCTGACGAGGTGCACCACTACATCTCTTATGGTTTTCGCTACTTCTTTGGTTACTTCTCCTCCCAGATGACAATAATCATTGATGAATTTGAAGGGTTTGTTCACAACGAAGTCTTTGAGGCCGCAGAGGCCTATCTAGCCACCAAGATCTCTCCTTCTAACAAAAGGATCAAAGTGAGTAAACACGAGAAAGAAAACAACTACAACGTCGCCGTGGAACGTGACGAGGAAGTTATGGACACTTTCAATGGCGTCAAATTCCATTGGATCCTCCATTGTCGTCATGTCGAGTCCAAGAACTTCCACAACCCGCGAGATCTAAACTCCACACTCAGATCCGAGGTCCGATCATTCGAGCTCAGCTTCCACAAGAAATTCAAGGACATGGCTCTTGAATCTTACTTGCCATTCATGGTGAAAAGGGCCATGTTTGTGAAGCATGAGAAGAAAACGCTCAAGATCTTCACTCTCTACCCTGATTCCATGTATGGTATTTACTCGGACGCTTGGACTTCTGTGGTTCTTGACCATCCTTCTACCTTTAAGACGCTAGCAATGGATTCAGATGTTAAGATAAATGTGATGGAGGATCTAGACCAATTCGTGAAGCGGATGGACTTCTATAAAAGGGTTGGTAAAGCTTGGAAGAGAGGGTACTTGTTGTATGGTCCACCAGGCACAGGAAAGTCAAGCTTGATCGCAGCCATGGCAAATCATCTCAACTTCGATATCTATGACCTAGAGTTGACTGCGGTTAACAACAATTCTGAGCTCCGACGATTGTTGATTGCCACTGCTAATCGTTCGATTCTTGTTGTGGAAGATATTGATTGTTCGATCGAATTGAAAGACAGGACAACCTATGAAGTACCTCATGAAGCAGACGAACCTAATGACCCACGATACAAAAAAGTAACACTCTCTGGACTGCTAAATTTCATAGATGGTCTGTGGTCAAGCTGTGGCGACGAGCGGATCATAATATTCACAACCAATTACAAAGAGAAACTCGACGCAGCGTTGTTGAGGCCTGGACGCATGGATATGCACATCCACATGTCGTACTGCACACCGAGTACTTTTAAGGCTCTTGCTTCAAACTATCTAGAGATTAAAAATCACCTTCTTTTCTGCAAGATCGAGGAATGTATTGAGGCAACGGAGGTTAGTCCAGCAGAGGTTGCAGAACATCTCATGAGAAATGACACTGTTGATAAGATTCTTGAGGGTTTGATTGAGTTCTTGAAAATCAAGAAGATCGAGAACGAACAAGATAAGGCCAAAAAGGAAGAGCAAGATTTGAAGAAAAAGGAAAAGACCATCAAGGGAACAGATTCGAAGGTCAAGAATAGCGAAGATGTGGATGAACAGCTTGTGAGAAATAACCGTGTTGATAAGGTTCTTGAGGGTTTAGTCGAGTTATTAAAAGCGAAGAAGATCGAGAATGACGAAGCCAAACATGTGGAGGCAAGTAACATTAACTTGTGAGTTTTGGAAGAGGATTATAGAGAGATACTTACCTTATTAAATAACATGAGAGTAATTGTTGATTGTGTATTTTGAGATGATACAAAGCAAGATATGGATCCAATGAGACCGCTTAAACATGATGTTTTTTTTTTCTCCACAAACTTATTTATTACTTAATTAGAACGTGCCAATACAAAGTCTTTATGCAATACAGGGGTTAGCCAATAAGGAGGATGAACACAATCCGAATAGAAAAGCAAATCAAGCGGACCCTTTTGGTTATTGCTTAAACATGATTATTGCACTAAATAAAGCACTAAAAGAAATTGATATTCCGGTAAAAGAAATTCTCACATAGCAAAAAAGTCTGAACTCGAAAGACTTACAGAGTCAACGATCGTATACGATTTCCAGATTTCTTTATAATCTAGTCTTTTAAGATTTCCAGATTCGATCAGGTTATCAAAACTCAGAAAGTACAAATAAAAATTATCTTTAAGAATAGAAATAATTATCAAATGTTTAGAGAATTCTTTTAAAAAGAAAAACAATCTTTATGAAATAGAAAATATTGTCGAAGAAAGCAGAAAAATATTTACATGCTGTTGTAAGAAAAATTACAATTGAAATCATTTTGTTTCATAGCTTATTAGGATCTATATGACTTAGAGATAAGTTCTACTTAGCGATAAGTCTAATATTAGTTGTATTTATCTCTTGTATAGTTAGATAAATCCTAGTTGGTTAAACCGACTTAGGTGTTGTATAAATACCGTACATGTTTCATCAATAAACACAACAACACATATTCATCTTAATTCACATAGCTCCTCGGACTAAATGAATCAGAGTTTTCATTTTTAACTTTACTTATTACATGGGCCGTCGTCATCCTGGCCCGCGTACTACACACAATTCGTTTAGTCTAAACGATTAATCTTCTTCCTTTTCTTTTAATTTCTATTTTGCTTCAGTTTCCTTTACCGTATATAATCGGTCTTTTGGGTGTTATTTCCTTAAATGTGTTTATTCCTTTTTGTCGACTCATAGACGCTTTTTAGAGTTGTTGTGTTAATTATAAATGGAAACTTTTTTGCTTGTAAAAAAAAGACTCACGACTTCTTTGATTAAATAAAGCTCATCGGCACAAGAGATACCGAGGCGAGAACACGTTCTTGTGGAGAAGAAACTTTTCTTCTCACCCAAGTAACCTAACAAAACCTAGAGAGACGAACTCGTTCGTCAAGTCTTTGAGATCAGATCTCAATGGCACTAACATCTCGTTCTTACCCAGTTCGTGTGCCTATGGATACCGGTAGATACCCGACACATGGAATGATAAAACAACCACGGATCGTTTCGGTTTGTCGTTCGGGTGCAAAATATCCAGGTCTATTAGCACAAATTCTAGAAAAAACCGAATCGGTACGAATTCAAACAGTTCTCACCACCGCGGCTTCTGTGGCTGAAACCGCAATGCTGGCTCGATCGTTAGTCCAAAACTATGTGCCCGACGAGGTGCGTCACTACATCTCCTACGAATTCCGCTGCTTCGTTCGACGCTCCTTTGCTGATTACTTATCCTCTCAAATGACAATAACCATCGAAGAATTTGAAGGGATGGTTCACAATGAGCTCTTTGAGGCCGCAAAGGCCTATCTAGCCACCAAGATCTCTCCTTCTAACAAAAGAATCAAAGTGAGTAAACACGAGAAAGAAAAAAACTACAACGTCACCGTGGAACGTGATGAGGAAGTTGTGGACACTTTCAATGGCGTCCCGTTCCGGTGGGTTCTCCGTTGCCACCATGTTGAATCAAAGAGCTCCAAACTCAGATCGGATGTCAGATCATTCGAGCTCAACTTCGACAACAAATTTAAGGACATAGCTCTCGAATCTTACTTGCCATTGGTGGTGAAAGGAGCCACGTTAATGAAGCAAGAGAAGAAAAAGATCAAGATCTTCACCCTCGACGCAGGTTACTGGTACTCAGACACGTGGACCTCTGTTACTCTTGACCATCCTTCTACCTTCAAGACACTAGCAATGGATCCAGATGTCAAGAGAAATGTGATGGAAGATCTAGACAAATTCGTGAAGCGGAGCGACTACTATAAAAGGGTTGGTAAAGCTTGGAAGAGAGGATACTTGTTATATGGTCCACAGGGAAGTCAAGCTTGATCGCAGCCATGGCCAATCATCTTAACTTCGATATTTATGACTTAGACTTGACTGCGGTTCAAGACAATTCCGAGCTCCGGCGATTGCTGATTGACACTGCTAATCGTTCGGTTCTTGTTGTGGAAGATATTGATTGTTCGATCAAATTGAATAATAGGACAAATGATTATGAATCTCCTCGAGAATCACGGAACAAAAAGGTGACACTCTCTGGACTACTAAATTTCATAGACGGTCTGTGGTCAAGCTGCGGCGAAGAACGGATCATTGTATTCACAACCAATTACAAAGAGAAACTCGACCCCGCGTTGTTGAGGCCAGGTCGTATGGATGTGCACATTCACATGTCGTACTGCACGCCGAGTACTTTCAAGGCTCTTTCTTCGAACTATCTAGAGATCAAAGAGCAGCACCTTTTCAGCAAGATCGAGGAAGGTATCGAGGCGACAGAAGTTACTCCAGCAGATGTGGCTGAACAGCTTATGAGGAATGACAGTACAGATAAAATTCTTGAGGGTTTGATTGAGTTCTTGGAAGCCAAGAAGATCAAGAACGAACAAAATAAAGCCGAAACGGATTTGGAGAACAAGAAAAAGACCACTAAGGGAAAAGATTCGGAGGTCAAGAAAAAACGAAGAGGTTGATGAGCAGCTTTATGAGGGATGATCGTTTCGCATGTTTTTCTCTCTATTTTCTCTTCTTTTTATTTAAAGAAAGAAGTTTTTTTCTAGCATAATGTGTTTTCAAGAATATGTTAACTAAACCTCATGCATTTATCTTATCTCTTATATAAGTACGTGTACCTTCCGATCATGAAAATTATTTTTCTAGCTTTTTTCTTGTTTCAAAATGTTATTATATTTTTGCATTCGATAATAACTAATATCAGTAAGTTAAATGAGAGATATTTGAATTAGTATTGAGAAAGCAAATAAATTAAATTAAAACAAGCATTATAAAGTCAAACGAAAGCATTATAAAGTCAAACGAAGAATTTTAGAAAAAAAAAAATAGAAGAAATATTTTGCTAACAAGTCGTTCTAATCAATCTTTTTAATCAATCTTCATGAAATAGAAGAAGTATTTTGTAAGAAAGAAAACAATATTTTGCTAACAAGTCGTTATAATAAAAACCAACTATTTGTTTTCAAGTCTTCAACCAGAATCAAATTTATCAAAATCAAAACCCACTATAACAAGTCGTTATAATAAACTCAAAACCCACTATAACAAGTCGTTATGGATAGTCATTTTGGCACTTTTGCAGCGACGAGACTCTAGAAGAGCGTAGGGCTATCGAATTTTCACTTTTAACTATACTTATTATATGGGCCGTAACTTGGCCCACTGTATACAATATGTTTAGTGATATATCCCCCCAATTAAATAATCATCTTCATCCCAAATTCTCTTCTTCAGCCCTAACTCTCTCTCATCTTACGATCAGAGGTATCGTGTGAAAGTTTAGTGATCGCAGAAGCCTTTCATCTTTCTAGGTTCAAATAAAGAGTAGAACTTGGTTTCAAATTATCTCCTAAACCCACACAATTTTTTTTTAATTTTATATAATTGTTAGAAGAATTTCAATTTTTATGTTCATAGTAGAATCAGAAATCAGCACTATTGTTCATTTGCTATATTTATTTTCCACGATATATTTTTTTCGTTTCTTGTTTTTCAGGGGTTGATTTCTTGTGTTTCTTGATAAGATTGGAGGAGATGAGTTCCTCTGCCTCATCATCGGCTGAATCTCATCTAGCCACCGCCAAAACTACCCTCACGGCGGTTGCATCGGTGGCTGCAGCCGCAATGCTAGCTCGATCAGTGGTCCAGGATTACATGCCAAGCGAGGTGCACGAGTTTATCTCTTGTGGCTTCCGCAGATTCTTGGGTTACTTCTCTTTTCAAATGACAGCCGTAGTCGAAGAATTCGGAGGAGGTTTCGAACAAAACGAAGTGTTCGAAGCCGCAGAGTGTTATCTTGCCACCAAGATATCTCGTTCCACTAGAAGAATCAAAGTGAACAAACTCGAGAAACAGACCAACTTCAGTGTCACCGTAGAGCGCGACGAGGAAGTGGTGGATACCTTTGACGGCGTCAAGCTCAGCTGGATCCTCCACGTTGACAAAAAGGACCTCCGTAGCCTTCGTGATCTGACCTCCGGTTTGAAATCGGAGGTGCGTTCTTACGAGCTCAGGTTCAACAAGAGGTTCAAGAACGTGGTTCTTGATTCTTACTTGCCCTTCGTGGTGAAACAGGCCGCTTCGCTGAAACAAAAGATGAAGACGCTCAAGATCTTCACTCTCAACTGTTACTCCGCAGAGTGGACCTCCGTTACTCTCGACCATCCTTCCACGTTTCGCACTCTCGCCATGGATCCCGAGGTGAAGAAAGGCTTGGTAGATGATCTCGACCGTTTCGTGCAGCGTAAAAGCTTTTACGAGAGAGTGGGGAAAGCTTGGAAGAGAGGGTATTTGCTGTATGGTCCTCCCGGTACTGGAAAATCGAGCTTGATCGCAGCCATAGCCAATCATCTCAACTTTGATATCTATGACTTAGACCTGACATCGGTTAACAGTAACGCTGAGCTCCGAAAGATACTGATGTCTACTGCAAACCGGTCGATTCTAGTTGTGGAAGTTATCGATTGTTCGATAGAGTTGAACGATCGGGCTACTAGTGATGATAACGATCTGCCGCAGAAACGGGTGATACATTTGATTCGCTATCACATTATATGTTTGTTGATTATTTAGCTTATACGCTCTCATAGATATGCTTATTTCTAATATTTTTTTTTGGTTGGTCATATATTCTCAGGTCACGCTCTCTGGTCTATTGAATTTTGTAGATGGGCTCTGGTCAAGTTGTGGTAACGAGCGGATTATAGTGTTGACGACCAACTACAGAGAAAAACTGGATCCGGCATTGTTGAGGCCAGGACGTATGGACATGCACATTCACATGTCGTATTGCACACCGGCTGCTTTTAAGGTTTTGGCTTGGAATTATCTCGAGATCGAAGACCATTTGCTTTTCGATGAGATTGAGGGATTCATCAGGGAAACAGAGGTTACACCAGCAGAAGTAGCTGAACAGTTGATGAGGAATAACGACTCTGTGGATAAAGTACTCCAAGGATTGATTCTCTTCTTAAAAGCCAAGAAAATCGAAATTGATGAAGATAAGAAATAAAATAGTTAATATATATAGCTTAGAAGAAAACTTCTCTTTGACTTATTATTTTATTCTTCATTAGTTAAAAAAATGAAAAATTGTCTTCTGCTTCATCTTTTTTTGTTAAATATTAACTATCAGGCGATCTCTCTATTGGTTTCAATATTACTGAAAGTAAAATTAATATGATTTTTACCCCAAGTGAAAATGGTTTGAAATCAATGAATGATTAGATGCCAAAAGCAAGTTGAAACAAGGCAACGCAAGTAACCAAGAAAACGAGTATAGTTGACTGTTGACTTGTAATTGTAATACTGTTTGACTTCCATTGCGATAAAGTTTCTTTGTAAGTTCATTCTTGAAACAAGTTGCAGAGTAGAACGAATCAAAGATCCAAAGATCAGAAGCTTCATATCCTTATCGACTCCCTTGTAAGTGTTCTCTTACCATAAAGATTGTGTTACTTTTGGTTAGACACAACTCAATTTTCTAGGATTCTACATGTTTCTTGAGAAAATACCGATTATTCAAGAAACTCTTATATTGGGTCAGCGATTCTAGAAAGTTCGAACTTCTGTGGCAATTAGAGAGATCTTTGTTCAATTCCAGGTCTCAGAAATGGTGGATGCTGTAGTGACAGTGTGTCTGGAGAGAGCCTTGAGCATCCTCGAAGAAAAAGGCCGAGTTGTGTCGGAATACCGAAAACAGCTGAAAGATTTGCAAGATGAGTTACAGTATATGCAGTCTTTTCTCAAGGATGCAGAGAGGAGGAAGAGGACGAACGAAGTCTTGCGCAAGCTCGTGTCAGACTTGCGAGAATTGGTTTATGAAGCTGAGGACATACTCGTGGACTGTCAGCTCGCGGATGGTGACGAGGATGATAACGAGCAAAGACCTTCAAACGCTTGGCTTTCGCGGTTAAAACCTGCCCGGGTTTCGCTGCAGTACAAGAAAAGCAAACGTCTCAAAGAGATCAACGAGAGAATAACCGCCATAAAAACCAAAGTCGAGCCTTATTTCAAATTCAGAACGCCGAGCAACGTCGGTAGAGATAATGGAACTGATCGGTGGAGCTCTCCGGTGTATGATCATACTCAGGTGGTTGGTTTGGAAGGAGATAAAAGAAAGATCAAGGAGTGGCTCTTTCGATCAAACGAGGACGAGCTTTTGATGATGGCCTTTGTTGGGATGGGAGGTTTGGGTAAAACCACCATTGCTCAAGAAGTGTTCAACGACAAAGAGATCGAAAACCGTTTCGAAAGAAGGATTTGGGTGTCTGTTTCCCAGACTTTTACTGAGGAACAGATCATGAGAAGCATATTGCGGAACTTGGGTGACGCGAGTGTCGGAGATGATCTTGGGACATTGCTGAGGAAAATCCAGCAGTATCTTCTTGGGAAAAGGTACCTGATCGTCATGGACGATGTATGGGACAAGAACTTGAGCTGGTGGGACAAGATCTACCAAGGATTGCCTAGAGGGCAAGGTGGCAGCGTCATCGTGACCACAAGATCAGAATCTGTAGCGGTAAAGGTTCAGGCGAGAGACAAGACTCACCGTCCACAGCTCCTTAGTTCTGATAACAGCTGGCTGCTGTTCTGTAAAGTGGCGTTCGCAGCAAACAACGGTGCTTGTGAGCGTCCCGAGCTAGAGGATGTTGGCAAGGAGATTGTAACGAAATGCAAAGGTTTGCCTTTGACAATCAAGGCCGTTGGTGGGTTACTTCTCTGCAAAGACCATGTCTATCATGAATGGAGGCGAATAGCAGAGTATTTTCAGGATGAACTTAGAGGAAACACTTCTGAAAATGACAATGTGATGTCTTCTCTGCAGTTGAGCTACGACGAACTCCCTTCTCACCTTAAATCATGTTTTCTCACGCTCTCGCTGTATCCGGAAGACTGTGTTATACCGAAACAGCAGCTAGTACATGGATGGATCGGAGAAGGCTTTGTCATGTTGAGAAACGGAAGATCTGCGACTGAATCCGGAGAAGATTGCTTTTCGGGGCTCACGAACCGGTGTCTAGTAGAAGTCGTCGACAAAACTTATAGTGGAACCATCCTCACTTGCAAGATTCATGACATGGTTCGTGATTTGGTGATCGATATAGCAAAGAATGATTCTTTCTCTAACCCGGAAGGCCTCCACTGTCGCCATCTTGGGATTAGTGGAAGTTTTGATGAGAAGCAGATCAAAGTTAACCATAGACTGAGAGGCGTTGTGTCAACAACTAAGACAGGTGAGGTGAACAAACTCAACTCAGACCTCGCTAAGAAGTTCACAGACTGCAAATATCTGCGGGTGCTCGATATCTCGAAATCCATTTTCGACGCTCCTCTGTCTGATATTTTGGATGAGATTGCGAGCCTTCAGCACTTGGCGTGTCTTAGTATGAGCAACACACATCCGTTGATCCAGCTTCCTCGTTCTATGGTAGAACTCCACAACCTTCAGATTCTAGACGCGAGTTACTGTCAGAATCTAAAACAACTTCAGCCTTGCATTGTCTTGTTCAAGAAACTCCTTGTTCTTGACATGACAAATTGCGGATCACTTGAGTACTTCCCTAAGGGAATAGGAAGTCTCGGGAACCTCGAAGTGCTTTTAGGATTTAAGCCATCCAGGTCGAACAATGGGTGCAAGCTAAGTGAAGTGAGAAATCTGGCCAACCTCAGAAAGCTTGGTCTTTCTCTGACTCGCGGCGATCAGATCGAAGAGGATGAGCTTGATTCTTTGATAAACCTATCCAAGCTTATGCTCATCTCCATCAACTGCTATGATAGCTACGGCGATGATCTCATAACCAAAATAGATGCTCTCACTCCTCCACACCAGCTCCATGAGCTTTCTCTACAATTCTATCCAGGAAAGTTGAGTCCTTCATGGTTGAGTCCTAACTCGCTTCCGATGTTGAGGTACATGTCAATATGCTCAGGTAATTTGGCCAAAATGCATAAGCGATTCTGGGGAACTGAGACAAACACTCAGTGGAGAATCGAGGGTTTGATGTTAACTTCCTTGTCGGAACTAGACATGGGTTGGGAAGAGCTCCAGCGGTCAATGCCGTACCTTAGGACCGTGCACGCAAACTGGTGTCCGGAGCTAGAGACTTTCCCAATCGAAGATGTCGGCTTTAGAGGTGGGGTGTGGACGAAGACACCACCGCACAGGACCTGATGATGATGGCACGTTTTAAGCAAATCTGGTAAATGTATCAGCAACGATAAATTGGTGTATTACATATACCAACATACAATGTCATGTAGCATTTTGACCGTTTGGATATTATATCGAGATTTCCTTTTCTAATAAACATATAACAAAAGAGCAAAACGCAAAACAAAGACAAGCAGCAATACAAATCTGCGATCAGTCAGAGTCAGAGCTCAGATTCTCTGAAGACCTAACCGACCGCCTTATGCTCTCTTGATATTCGGCGTCCTCATCATCTTCCTCTTTCTTCTTCTTGCTGAGCATTCCTGTTTAAAGATTCGCACATTTCAAGCAGCAATTCTCTAACTGAGCTGTAGTTACTGAAAAGGTAGATGTGAGGTTCTTCATACCTTTTTTAACCAGAACGTTCTCCAATTTAGTCGTGCTGAAATCGTCCTTCGTGCCCAGATCCTGGAACCCAACTAGCCTATCCATCGCAATTCCCTTGCTGAGAATGATAAAGAAAATCAAATCTTATCAGTATAAAACCTAACAACAAACCATGTATGTAATAATGAGTCGAAAGAGGCGCAACCTGAAAAGCAAAACGCAAGGTAAAGTCTTTATTGCAAGCTTCGTGACAAAGAAAGGAGCATTCTGCATTTATGTAAGCCAACCATCAGCTTCACAGAACATAGTTTAAACCGGCAAAACAGAGTTTCACATGATTGTTGAAAAGCCATTTCCTTTACTCTATCTTTAACCGAGTGGTTCACTAACCTCTGCGTCCATTTTAATGAACTTTGTGTCCACATGTCTAGGAGCAAGAGTTTTCAGATGCTTGTCCATTATCCTACAATGACGCAGTGCAAAGGTTTTGGTTATGAGCTGAAATATTATAAGACGAACAAAACAAAAAATGCTGATGGGAGACAGCATCTTACTTGCACCGGTAAAACTCCTTGTGGTAGAAATGACAAATCACTTTCTCACTCCTAGTGACTTCGCCCAAGAAATCTCCCTCGCTTACCTCTCGGTACTCGCCGTGTCCTTGCCTTTTGAACGCTTCTCTCTTCTCGAATTCTCTCTGTCACAGATAAAATCTTGGAGAGTTAGCTCATACCAATAGCTGCATAACTAAATGGATAAGGCACAATACGTTGCCAAAGTTATATAACCTTGAGTGATGCAATCCTATCTGCGTGCAGTTTTTCTAGCTCTGGATCCTACAGAGCATGAGCAAGTATGTCTACCGTAGAGAAGGAAAGCGTGAATCTCAAATACCGAAAATACGACAAGCAAGCAACACTGCACTTACATCCATCAGTTCATCAAGATCAACCTCCTCATTGACAGGGTTTGATGATTGCGCCTTCTCATTTGCAATAACTTCCTGCAAATCCATGTAAAGAAATCATCAGAAACATACAAGTCCTTACAGATTATCTACAAAATGTGTAGCCTACCACCTCAATAAAGTCACAACCTCCTAAAGTGTACAGCTTTTAGAGACGCATAACAAACACAGATAAATCATTTTCAACAATTCTGTTTCCAGGACTTACTCGTAACACAGATCAACCACTATTTGTGAATAGCATATGGATAAAGAAAGAAACCCACAAAGGGCATATGCTAGGAACACGAAAAACGTATAAAGAAATAATCGCACAATTTCTAAAACCTTCAGAAAAAGGCAACTATGAAATCGCATTTGATGGGATTTAAAACAATATACTCGAGAGAAAACCATTTACCTTCTGATAATCTCTAGCAGCTGCCGCCATTACATTTCCGAATGCCAGATTTGATAGGGTCGACTTGACTGCATCTGGATCCATCTTTAGCACCAGAAAAAAAAATATGAATAACAACATAACACGAAAGCATCGGCCACAAAATTCAAGGATTCAGAGAAAGAAAGTTAATGCTCCGATATCATACCTTGTTCAATTCCCTCCTGCTGGGGAAAAAAAAACTTGAGAAATCGAAATCCGAGCTTTTGCTAATTTTAAATCTGGAGCGGAAAAAAAATCCCAAAATCAAAAGATGAAGAACATCAATGGTGGAAACACAAACGAAACGACGGCGTTTTGGGCGGGGAAATTTGCTTTAGGGCTTCCGTTTCATCTTTATGGGCTTCTCGGCAGTGCGAAAACGCACCCATAAGGCCCAAATCAGTTATTTACGGCATTTTAATCAAAACTTAAAAGAGGTGTGGGGTTATTTACGGATACGTGTCGCTAAAACACCACACCAACGTCTTACGTAATCGCCACGTGTGTCTCCACTAATCAACACTGATTGTTTTTTGATATATTTGATTGATTCCTATCCTAACGCATCAGTCATGAGCTTCTCAATCTTCATCTAGAATAAATTTGTCTATATATATATATATATAAGCTATATAAAAGGCGAAAGAATTTAACTTTTGGTTCGAAGAGGAAAATGGAGTCTTACCAGAACCAGTCCGGAGCGCAGCAGACAGACCAACAGCTTGACAAGTACGGAAATCCAGTACCAATCGGCACCGGAGTCTATGGAGCTCCGGTCATGGCCGGTGGTCATCCGCGTACGGAAGGTGGTGGTTTGAGCGGCGTGCTTCACCGCTCTGGAAGTAGCTCTAGCTCGGTACCAAATTAACTATTACTAATATATAATTACTTCGTTTGTCTTACGTACAAAGTTAAAAATATATTTTACCTTTTCTATACAATTAACATATTGTATATCAAATGTTTTAGGGTTTGAGACATGACTTTACATTAAGTCGTTAATCAATCTCGATATCTTGTTGATTCGTAATTTTACAAAGTTCGACTGAACAGATTTGTATCAACTGTAATTTTACAAATGTCATAAATATAATTAAGTCAGTTAATGTTGACTGTTGACATCTAGTTGTGTATCTGGGAATTAAAGGTTTATGATTGAATAAGAGTGAAGGGTTCACTTTACGTACGTCTATATTTATACGTATATATGTAAACTCTAAATTTTGTCAAGGGTCTTTTCGTCTTTCTTTACTATTTTGACAAAACAAAATTGGAAACTCAAATTTAGAGCTTACATTGCGTAATTTAATTAAATGTCGTTTTATGATATTTGACACTGATTAAGAAAACATTAAATTTTTATGTTTCTTTTGATAGAAACTGATTAAGAAAACATAAAAATTTTCTGTTTCGTTTGATATCTTAATTAATAAGATGAAAAAGTTAGGGATAAAATTTTGGAAATTTTATCCTGTAGAACGACACTTAAATTGACGATTTCCTTTTGATTTACACGCCGCGTACATGCAATGCCGGAGGACGATGGACTTGGACTTGGACTTGGACTTGGTGGAAGGAGGAAGAAAAAGGGAATAACGGGCGAAAATTAAGGAGAATCTGCCAGGTCATCATGGGTCCCACCAGACTTCTTCAGCGGCGGGAACCACCACGGCTTATGATACCACCGGCACTAGCGCCGTTCACCACGAGAAGAAAGGCATGATGGAGAAGATCAAAGAGAAGCTTCCCGGTGGTCATCAGTAGATTCATTTATATCAACTTCCTTGCATGCACTCAAGTAATATGTTTTGTGTAATAATATAACAACGTGGCTTTGTAAGGCGCGTTACGTGTATGGTCGTTGCATGTGTGATGTGATCATGTGTTGTACTAATGTTGATTGACGTGCGAATTATATCTTGATATAACTCTATGCCTTTCAGTTCATTTATGGCTTTTGCTTTCAAATTGTTTTAAGTGAATACAAGTTAAGATTCTTAGCGCACGGACTGATTTCCGAGTCCATCGTCATCTTCCCATTTCAATTAACAAAGATTTATTGACGTTGCCTACTCTCAATACAAAGAAAGTAAAAACAAAAAGACAAAAGTTGCTTAACAAATCGTTTAATATATAGAAGTAGCAAATCTATTATTCAGACAAACACTCGCATTTAATGTGTCCATCTGATCTAACTGTTTTTTTCTTTTTGATCGAACTATCGAAGTGTCCATCTAACTGTCTAAAAAGCTAAGTTTAGGTAACAAATCAAGTCTTCCTCTATAAATTAAATGAAACCAACCATGCATTCATCACTCCCACAACAATCACTAGAATCCCAAGAAAACTCGCAAGTGAATAAAGAATCAAATGGCAAAGTCAAGGACGTGCATTGTTCTGTCCCAAATCTCCCTCGTTGCCTTGTTTCATATTTGTTATCAAACCAACGAATGCATGAGCACGGCCTCTCTCTCCCCTCAGTTTTATGACAACTCGTGCCCAAAAGCACAAGCCATCGTTTAATCTTTCGTCGCCAAAGCATACTCCGATGACCCTCGCATGGCTGCCTCATTGCTTAGGCTTCATTTCCATGACTGTTTCGTCAATGTGTGACATGTTCTAATCTCTTCTTAAAGCTTAATGCTTGATATGAATATATGGATAAATATTGAGTCTTAATATATGGATCTTGCTTGCTTTTTGGGTGGTGCAGGGATGTGATGCTTCAGTATTATTGGACAGTAGCGGAACCATCGAAAGCGAGAAACGGTCAGACTCAAACCTAGACTCTGCTCGAGGGTTCGAAGTCATCGACGATATCAAGTCTGCCTTGGAAAATGAATGTCCTCAAACAGTTTCCTGTGCTGACCTTTTGGCTCTCGTCGCTAGAGACGCCACTGTTTTTGTAAGTCAATTCTCGTAACAGAAGGCAATCATGATTATTATTACTAAATGTTACGAACACACGTTTATTGATTCAATCATATATATATAGACTGGTGGACCGACTTGGGAAGTATATTTAGGAAGAAGAGACGCAAGAGAAGCAAACTTGATTGGTTCCAACAACAACATTCCTACTTCCAACGCCACGCTTGGGACCCTCGTCACCAAGTTCAACGTTCAAGGACTCGATCTCACTGATCTGGTTGCTCTCTTAGGTAACATATACTAGTTAATACACCCGGCCAAGTCGGCATCTTATAACAATATTTCAGAAATGAGAATTGCATAAGCAGTTTTTGTTTTTGTTTTTTATCAATGGGAGGTTTTAAATTTAATGAGTTAAGGTTTCTCAAAGACTGATCAAAAGTTAATGTTAAGTTATTGATTTCATAGTAATAAATTAATCAAGAGCATATATAAACATTTTAAGTGTTGATGTGTAAACATATGATTCGGTCAAGGGAAATCAAGAAATATTGGTATATATATATATAAATTACTAGTATTTTGTATAAATATGTTACTAGTACTTATAACAATCTGTTCCAACACGGCAACACATTTTTAATAAATATAGTAACTTTTAAATCGAATGAAGGAGGTCATACGATAGGAAACTCGAGGTGCAAGAGTTTCCGTCAAAGGCTATACAACCATTCTGGAAACAGCGATCTTGATAAGACTTTGAATCAAAACTACGCCTCTACGTTGCAGCAGGGATGTCCTATTTCTGGTGACGAACAAAAGCTCTTTACTCTCGACTATGTGACGCCGCCGACTAAGTTTGGCAATTACTACTACAAGAATCTGGTGATTAAAGGACTCTTGAGCTCTGATGAGGTTTTGTTCACGAAGAGCACAGACTCCATGGAGCTGGTCAAGCTTTATGCGGAGAATGAGCAAGCATTCTTCGAGCAGTTCGCGAAATCGATGGTGAAGATGGGTAATATATCGCCGCTGACGGGTGAAAATGGTGAGATCCGGAAGATTTGCCGGAGAGTTAACCATGAAGACGTCTAGTTGAGCTTCATTATTGGATAATTAAAATCATACGGGTTTGATTAACGTTTCGTGATTTGTGTAGAAGTTGATTTCTTTTGGCCACGTTTTAATTTATGAGTTTGGTGTGTATGTGTGTTTTTTTTTTTTCTTCTTTTAACAACGTATACCGAGTTTGGTGTTTGTTGTAAAATACTTCTTAATTGTGTTTCATATTAAAGTGTTGGGATTGATTAAAGTTTCTTAATTTATGTAGATGTTGATTTCTTTTGGTCTTGTTTTACTTTAATGAGTTTGGTTTTGGTTTTATAATATCTATCTATGATTACCCAAAAACTAATCGGTTTTTATTGCGAGTGAGAGTTAGCTAAATGATTTGAAATTTGCGTATTATCAACAATGCATATTTTGACATGACAACTCCATTAGGTACAAAATCGTTCTCGAATTTATGGATCTAACCTAAATGTTAAAAGTATGGGGGCTTATTTTAAGAATTCCTAAAACTTCATGGGTTAACTTTTTATTTTATTTTTTTATCTTAAAGCTTCTAATAATTATCCCAGGTCTGTTTATACTTTATATGCACAAATCCCCCATTGGCTTCTTACTTCTTTATTTCTGAACAAAAACAACAAAACTTAAAGATTAGATTACTTACATTATTAACCATATTATTATAACGGTCACACACGGGTTTGATATTCTCCGATACACATTAGTAGTTTTACTTAAGAGCATCATGGAACTATATATAAGGCCATAAAAGTAAACAGAAACACTAAAAGACCATAAAACAGCATGACTTTTAATTATTGTTGTGTGCCGTAACCTGTTTAAGAAAAGAGAGAATCTCCTCTGAGACTTGTTTAGACTTCTCCTGCTGGATAAAATGATGACCATCTTCAATAACAACAATCTCAAGATTTGGTACAAAACTCTTGAACATCTCTCCTTTTACGTACTGCATTTTTCCATGCGCTCCTTCATTTCCGATATCTTTGTTTCCAAAAATAAACTTTGTCGGAACAACGATTTTCGCGTCTTGCCACGGTGCCAATATCTCCCAGTTCCTGAAATTGCTCACTTCAATACCTTTTTTTGGAAAACATGAAGACTCATAGAGAGATATATAGAGAGAATTGTGAAAGTTTACAGATCCATGGCTCTGTAGTAATTCAATGGCCCTGTGAATCCAGATCTTTGAAACTTGTCTGCATACACCTGAAGCTCCTCTTCGGTTATCCAATCCGGAATCGTCGACGGTATCTCAAGATCATCGATGATTTCTGTATCAGGAGGAGCGACCAAGTAATCAGTTCTTGTTGTGAGGAAGAACTTCTTCATAACCGTCAAGAAATCATGTTTTGCAAATGCAGCCTCGGCTCTTCCCGGTTTCTTGTGAAACACGAAATTGAATCAAGGACGATAATGAGAGTGCTATAACAATTAACACCATATATATTAATCTAGAAAGTAATTTTGAGTTTTTACCTGAAACTGAGAAATGTACAAACCATCTCCAAAACTTTTGAAAAACTCTGAAGGTTTGAGTTTTGGGTCTCTTGGAAAATATGGAACAGAGAGGCTTATGAAACCTTTGACTCGGTCTGGTCTAAACAAGCATAGATACCAACCTATGGTTGCTCCCCAGTCATGCCCCGCCACAAAAGCCTATGAGAAGGGTTTATTGGTTCGAGTATTTCAATTGATTTATACAAAATCTAATATGCGAATTTTAACTAGTAGTATTTAGAAACTCGTTGAAAATAAAAAGATTTGCCGTCGTATTTTGAGTATTAATTTGTATTTTTGTAGATCAGTTATCTAATAATACAAAATTATATAGTTTTAACTTTCAAAAATTAAGTTTAGCACAAAATACAGATTCTGACGAGATATGATGAGAGATCACTTTCACCTGAGCGGTGCCGTAGTGATCGAGTAAACCGATGACATCAGCTACAAGGTGGCTCACTGTGTAAGACTCGTGGCTCGAAGGAGAATCTGAGTCAGCGTAGCCTCTGAGATCTGGAGCGACCACGTGGTAGCCATGACTCGACAAGAAATCGATCTGGTGGCGCCACGAGAACCATGTCTCAGGGAAGCCATGGAGTAACAGAACCAAAGGCCCTTCGTCGTCTCCTTTCTCAGCCACGTTTAACCAAATCCCGTTGCTCTTGATCTTCTCCTCTCTCACTTCTCTCCTCATCATGATTCTTGATGGATGAGATATAAAAATCAGCGACCAAGGAAAAGACTTTTTTATTATTACCAGAGTCGAGAATGACTAGGCTTCACGTGGCGCTTCGCTTGTAACACATGGCGTATACTTCAAGAATTCACACATGCTCTGACTTGTAATCTTTCACATTTTGAATCGGCAAACTCGCAAGAAAAGAAAATGCTCTTTTATTTCTTTAAACAAGCACATAGAGAATATTAGATCGTTCTTTACTTTTATTAACCAAGCCATTATTTTGCCCATATCACATGCTCGAGTCATTATTGGATACACATCACTACTTTTACTTGATCTTTACTCTGCTTTGCTTAACTTGTTTAAGAAGGAGAGAATCTCTTGAGAGACTTGTTTAGACTTCTCCTGCTGGATAAAGTGATGACCATCCTCAATAACAACAATCTCAAGATTTGGTACGATACTCTTGAACATCTCTCCTTTCACGTACTTCATTGTTCCACTTGGTCCTTCGTTTCCGATATCTTTGTCTCCCGCAATAAACATAGTTGGAACAAGGATCTTGGAGTCTTGCCACGGCGCCAATATCTCCCAATTCCTGTAAATTACTCACTTTAATACTTGTTCTGTGAACAGGAAAGGACTCGAGATAAAGAGAGAAGTGAAAGTTTACATATCCATGGCTCTGTAGTAATTCAAAGGCCCTGTGAATCCAGATCTTTGAAACTTGTCTGCATACACCTGAATCTCTTCTTCGGTTATCCAATCCGGAAGCGTCGATGGTATCTCAAGATGATCGATGATCTCTGTATCAGGAGGAGCCACTATGTAATCTGTTCTCGTTAACGTCAAGAACTTCTTCATAACAGTTAAGCAATCATGCTTTGCAAATGAAGCCTCCGCTCTTCCAGGTTTCTTGTAAAAAAAAAACAGAACCAAGAAACTGAATCTAACGACAACAATAGAAACACCACAAATCTTGAAAGTAGTTTTGGGTTTTACCTGAAACTGAGAGATGTATACACCATCTCCAAAGCTTTTGAAAAACTCGGAAGGTTTGAGTTTTGGATCTCTTGGAAAATATGGAACAGAGAGACTTATGAAACCTTTGACTCGGTCTGGTCTAAACAAGCACAAAATCCAACCTATGATTGCTCCCCAGTCATGACCAGCCACAAAAGCCTATCACAGTAAAACATGTAAAACATTTTTTCCAGAAAATCAATCTAAATCTAACCGTTGGATTCTCAGAAGATCAGTATATAACCTGAGCAGTGCCGTAGTGGTCGAGCAAACCGATGACATCAGCCACGAGGTGGCTCACAGTGTAAGACTCATGGCTAGGAGGAGAATCAGACTCAGCGTAGCCTCTGAGATCTGGAGCGACTACGTGGTAGCCATGGCTCGACAAGAAATCTATCTGGTGACGCCACGAGAACCATGTCTCAGGGAAGCCATGGAGTAGCATAACCAAAGGCCCGTCGTCGTCTCCTTTCTCAGCCACGTTTAGCCAAATCCCGTTGCTCTTGATCCTCTGTTCTCTCACTTCGCTCGTCATGATTCTTGATCGATGAGAGAGAGAGAGAGAGTGAGTGGATTAATCAGCGACCAGGAAGACTTTTATTACAAAAGTTGGGAGATTTGGGAGTTTACTTAAAACAATGGGTACACGTGGCAGAGAAAGAGAGAGTCCAAGCCTATAGTTAGATTACACGTGGAGGTCAATCTTGTATGTTTCAGTCTCTTTGAGGTGCCGTGAATAAAAGAATGTCGACAAGTTCATGAAAATGAGAAACGCATGACTGAATATAAAGACCAGTAACTCTCTGTTCTTCCGACAAAGTTTGTAGACGACAGGGGAGAGTAAAATCTTCAGAGAATACAACAAAAAGGAGCAAACCTAACTCAAGACAAGAAAAAAGAGATCGTCATTTTATGATTATTCTATGTTTGGTTGAATGAAATGAAAGCAATTCAAGAAGACATTGATTTCTTCTTTTCTTCCTCGAGCTGTTGAAGCTCAGCAAGTCTTTCCTTCCATGCCCGGTCCCTTGCGACAGCAGCCATCTTACGTTCCACTTGCTTGATTCTCTTCTTCCTCTTCGCCTCTTGCACCAGAGCTTGCCTCTTCTTTTTCTCAGACTGTGAAAGTATTCACAAGGACCCGAGCTCATTAGAAGACGACATTACTCATATGTAACAAAATCTATAAGAACACATCGCACATATTGTTTCACCAAGAAATGGAGCAATAGAGATACAACCTATCGGTTACTTAGATTTCTCAAAGTTCAAACATTTTTCTTTACAATCTATGGATTCAACATTTCAAGATTTCTCATCTGAAGTTTATACTAACATTCAGCAGAAATAACACCTCTAATAATGTAAAAGCATTGTCTCGCCAAGAAATGGAACAAAACAGAGGAGCAAGAGAGATACAGCCTACATTTCTCCCAAACGATTACCTACAATTTCTCAGCCTTCACACATTTTTTCTCATTTGTACAATCTATGGATTCAACATTCCAAGATCTCTCATCTGAAGTTTGTTTCAACAATCAGCAGATATAACACATGAATATTGTAGAGATATGCAAACATCAAAAAGGCTTCAAATTTCTTAACACAAACTAGATAGAAATCACACAAACCAGTATAAAGGCGCGCCGCTGCCCAATGCGCTTCCTCGCGTTCCTTCTTTTCAGACTGCCCTTGTTCGGATTGTTTGGAGAAATCGGCTCGCCAGGGGTATACTGAACATATGCATACGGCCCTGCATTTTCCTCAAATCATAGATTATTAGATTCTCTGTCTATATTTCAGTAACAACACTCATGTCATGCTTTAACACAATCACATTCCGCTTAGAGTACACGAGATCGATACTAAACCTAGTTTTTACACAAGAAGAAAGAAACCCATAAAACGCTAACTAAACTGCACAAGCAAATATCCCTGTGAAGATTACAGTAACTCGACTTCAATCACACAACACTCATCCCCAATTTCACAAGCAAAGCATTAATCTTGGCGCTACCACAATGTCCAAGACTAAAAATGAAAACACATAAGCGACGACTAATCGATATAAAAGGTACTCCGATTAACAATCAAAACAAAATGGCAAAACCTGGAGGTTTCAATTTGAATCTCTTCTTCTTGGGATGAGTCATGGGTCGTCTCTTCGGAAGCCGAGTATCGGTTAAGCTTAAGCTATGAAAGTGGTTAGCCACAGGAATCCATGGCGACAAATGCCTCGATCCACCGAAGAAGGAGCATAACTCGGGCTTCGCGGCCGGAATCGTCGCATGGAACGGCCCAGACGAGCAGCTTGCGGCGGCACGCGAAACTAGGGCTCTCGACAATGGTCGAAAAATCGATCTAATTGCACCGAAACCCATTTCACCAAAGCATCAGCAGAACAGATTGCGATCCAAAAGCTGCTTGATTTTCCGATTAAGCTTCCGAATTTCACCTGGCCGATACCAAGGTTGATGAAGCGTACTCTCGCTAAACCCTGAATACCACCACGCTCAACACTAATGGGCCAAAAAGTGTAATTGGGCTCATAAGTGTGGCGTTAGAGCCAGAGGGTTTGATAATTAATAGCTGGGTCTGAAAATGGCCATTACATGCACATCAAATATACGATTTTGTATTTTATAATTAATTAAAGACTTAAATTATGGAGATTGTTTGTTTTTAATTCTCATTAACTTTCTTTTTTCGAGAATATATATAGTGTTTATTGTCTAAAGACTAAAGATATAGTGTAATTATGGAGTTAGAGAGAGGCGTCATAATTTTAAACCATTTAAGAATTATGGAAATTAAAAAAAAAAGACACTTTCACTATGAATTTGTGAAATTATACTTTTTAATCTTTTGTTCATATTTTGACTGAATTAGCCTTAACCAATTATAGAAAACTCAAAAACACTATAGTAAAAAATTCATAACCTTTAATTTTTCAAAAAAACATTAAAAATAAATGTTTTTGTTCTGTTCTATAAATTTTAGAATACGTCTTCTAAACTTTAATATGTTTTTTGAAGTTTAAAATACGTATTCTACACTTTGTACATGTTCTACAAAGTTTAGAATACATATTCTTTATTTTGTACATGTTCTACAAAGTTTAGAATACATATTCTAAACTTCAAGTGTGTTCTACGAAGTTTAGAATATGTATTCTACACTTTGTACATGTTCTAAAAAGTTTAGAATATGCATTTTACAAAATTTAGAATTTTGTGTATCATAAATGAAAATAAAAATCTCATCAAAATCTCTAAAAGTTATAAATGGAAAAAGATATTTTTATTATATATTTTTGCAAAACATATTGCAAAATAAATGTTTAGATTAAAACCAATATCAAATTTTTTTTTCTTGATGAATATATTTTTATTATATATTTTCGTTTTTTAATTTACTTTTCACTATCAAATAAGCCTTGTTAATAAGAAAAATAATACAAAACATAATAATATATATTATATATTTTGACTTAAAAGAACTTAGTAGTGGATAATCAAAATAAAATAAATAATTTTTAGGATATTTTTTAGTTTTGTTTTGAGAAGATAGATTATAATGTTAGATGTATAGTTTGATCTATTGGAGTATATACTAATTGTATATGTTGTTTTTGTAAATTATACAAAATTTAAATAAATTGATAAAAATAAATTTTTATAAAATATCAAACAAAGCCATTAGTCTTATCATAATATTAGAAGTAGAAGAATGGGAGAAATAAAAATAAACTTTTATCTAAAATTTTTATATGAATTAGAAGTTTGTTATTATTAATGCGAAAAAATCATTATTTAAAAATTTCTATATAAATTAGAAGTTTGTCAATTAATACAAAACTAAATTATTATTTATATATATTTTAATTGAATTTTCTATTGAATTATTAAGGGCAAATTAGGATTAACATTAATTTAAGATATAGTTCTTCAATATTTTGAGCTAAAAGTATAGTTTTACAAACCTATAGTAAAAGTGTCCTTTTATTTCAATTTTCCCAATAGTAGTTAATGGGAGTTATTTAAAAAATTAAGTTTGGTAACGTTTTCCAATAATAAATTAATATTTTAAAAATCATAATTGCTTACGATTTCAAATAGATCCGAGAATGTTGTGTTGATTTTTAAAATATGAGATTAAACTTTATAAAAAAAAAAGATTAAAACCATAAAGAATACTATAATATAAAATATGTCCAAATTTTTTTAATATATTATGATAATGATGGTTTGATATCGGTTTGGAATCTTATAAATTTATGGTGTTTTAAGTGGTATGGTAAATGATAAAATTTAATCATAATTTATTTAAAGATATTTGGATTGATCCCAATGAATATTAATTATTAATATCATAAAAAAGGATTACGATTAAGAAATAAGTCGAACAATTTAAAAAAAAGGAAACCACTAGGATGCTGACTTGTAGCAAATAAGTTAATACGGTTTCTAATAAATGCGAATTATAAAAAAAAGGAAACCTCTTTCTCGTGATTCATCTCTGTCTTCTCTAAAAAAAAAATCTCTCGTTTCTTTCTCTCACGCTTCTTCAAGGAAATTCTTCTCGTGATTCATCTCTTTCTCGTTTCTTTTACTCACATCACATATTCTCTGAGACGTTCCTCTATGCGATTTTCCACATTTTCAAGGAAATTCGCATCCCTCTCAACACCGTCCACAATAGCTTGCAAAGCAAAGCTCATATCATCACACTTGTAGGATGCAATCAAACACATATGCAGAGATGTCAGTCCTTGTGAAACGCCTATCTTCAAAAAACTTGTAAGAACCCTCAACTTTTCAGCACAATTCTGTGGAGGATCTACTCCGTGATCAAGACGTGTCACATAATCCACACAACGTGGAGAGAAGGCTTCATTTGCTCCCTTTTTACCCAACTTTATCCAATGAGGGTTCATCATGTTGAAGTTTGGTGAACCATTAGATAAGCACATCTCATGGTCGACGGGAACAAGGTGCGGTTCTCCAGTTTGATCTTCTCTGACCAAAAGATTTTGTGGACTGCGATCTCCATTACCAAGCCTGATGTCAATGAGGGAAATCCTGTGCATCTCTTCTACAGGAATTATCTTATCAACTTCCACAAATTCCACCAAAGCTCCCATCTGTGAATCTCACAAAAACAGTAGCTAATACCCCCGAGAAACCATAGATCTTTTGAGACACTGATCTTATGCCATCTTCTGGGTGGTCCAAAAGGTAAGCACATGCTTCGTTCCTTGCTGATTGTTCATCTAAGCTCTTAAATAAACATTTCAATCTTCCATCTTCATCCAAAACCTCAAAAATGTGTTCAAGACCATTGTAAGTAGGCATGACACCTCTCAAATTCGCTTGTTGCAACCACCTGATCATTTGTTGGAGATGCCTACGAGGCTGCTCAGGAATCATATCCAGGTTAGGAAACACTTCATGCATCTGTGAAAATAAAAGTTTAAAACATAAAAGCGTGTACACAGAATTGCATATTACATACGAATGTAACATGCCAAATTCTGAAGAAACTAAAACTTTCCAATAAACCAACAAGAGAGGCATTAGCTTCTTCTAAAAAGCAACAATTTCAGTAAGAGAGGTGCGAAAACGAGGAAGGAATAAACAATTTAGTAAGTACTCGCATTTATTTACACTGCAGTGTAATGTGACACTACCATTCAGGGATATAGAGAAGACAGAAACATAGTTGGGTATTTGCAATTATACAGTCACAAGAAGGATTACAGTGGCAGCTAAGCAGACGTTATAGCGGGAATCTATAGACAGATTAATTTTGCTCATATTATAGAAAACGGCTCTGATTCAGATAGAGAATTGCATTAAAATCCGACTGTAGAATCATGTTTAGTATGTGATTGGCAAGTTTGTAAACCGATGAGCTACATTCTCTAGCCCACTATAGCTATTATGCACACAAAAACATGTTTCAAGTTTCTTATCTAGGCATGTTTGATCACAGCAACCAATCTAGTAGTTTTCTGTTAATTGAAGAAAAGAGTTGAGAGTAAAACAAAACCTGGTTCGGTTCCATCGTTGTGTTGGTAGAATCTTGTGGAGCTAAGATAGTAACGTGATGGATGACAACGTCGCTGCCACATATCAAAACGAGGAACAGAGTCAATACCAGAAGAAAGACAGAAATATAGTTGGGTATTTGCAATTATACCTCGGATAAAATTATTGGACTCAACATGAAACTGAATAGTCTTGAATAACAAGTACAGTCACAAGCAGGATTAGAGTGGAAGCTAAACAGTGAAAATCATTGATTCCTAAGAACAGTAGGCACACAGCAATCCAATGTTCTTGCGTGAAATGGCTAAAGAATGGGCAGATCGTTAATGACGATTCACTAGAGATAACCTACTAGACTTGCAATACAAATGCTGCATCCAAAATGCAAACTTTCTTCCTTGCTTCTAACCGATTAAAAAACAAGTTGTGGAATGCAAATTTTTGTTACGAAGAGTCTAAAACATAAAAGCATGTACAGAGAATTGCATATAAGGTAAGAATGTAACAGGCCAAATTCTGTTCTGAAGAAGCGCAATTGGAAATAACGCCGGTAAAGACTAAAACTTTAGCAATAACAGAGTCATTAGCTTCTTTCTAAAAAGCAGCAAGTTTAGTAAGACATGATCATTTAGGATATGGTAGAAGACAGAAATATAGTTGAGTATTTCCAAAACACAGAGTTAATTTACTTATATACCTCAAAATAAATTTATTAGACTTTATTCCTTATACCTAAGACAAAATCGCGCTAATAAGACCCATAACAGCAACAAGAGAGAGCGAGAGAGAGGAAAAGAGTGAGAAGAGAACAGTATCGTAGTAATAAGCAAAAAGAAATAAAAATCAAAAGAAATCGACCTTTTTTTTCTATAAGAAACCTTCCGAAAAAACGAGAATGGAGTCAAAAAAGTAAGTTGTTCTCTTAAAGTTTAGCCTAAAATAAATGATGTGAAAGATAATCCAGCAACAACAGAGATCAAGTTTCGAGTTAGAGATAGCTACATTCAAAAGCGTGCTAATTTCATATTCAAAATAGCTACATTCAAAGAGTGAGAACTCCTTTACAAAAATAAAATAAAAAAAGAGTGAGAACATTACCGTAGTTTGGCCGACTGATTTCTCTCCGGGAGATCCAGAAACCCGCAAAGCTCAGGAAACAAAATCTGACAGGAAAAGAAAAAGAATAAGAGGAGAGATAATCAGAACAACGAAGAAGAGGATGCAACCCAAAATCAGAACCGCTTTTGTGCCAAAAATTTGCAGTTATAGTGCTATAAGCAAAACCAGAAGGGGAATGTAATAAGCAAAAAGAAATCAAAATCAAAAGAAATCGACCTTTTTTCTCTTTATGAAAGCCAATGGAGTGAAAATTTCCAAGTTTTTCTTTTTAAGTTTAGCTAAAAATAAAAAATGTGAAAACGAATGCAACAAGTAAAAAAGAAAACTGATTTTTTTTTCTTTAAAGGCCTTACTCAGAAGAAAACGTTGGAGTGATGATGAAATATTTACCTTTGAGCGACTATGCCTCTCAAAGGTAGAAAGAAAATGGCGAGGGTTTATATTGTTAAACGACAAAGAGATACGTTGAAAGTGACAGGAAACAGTGAGCCAATAGAAAGAAACGATTCGACCACACACAGATTTTTCCTACACACACAGTCATCACATCACAGTTTGTCGTTTACATTCAACCCGGCACATTCAACATATAACATTTCCATTTACATCTCACGTTCAATTTGAATTTGTTCATTTTAAGACTATTTACAATGCATCTTGGACAAAAAAAATTTCTAACATGGCTTTAATGATGTGTTGAATTCAACATAAACTTTAACTTTAACCATATTTGTTTAGTGCTTTTCTTGAGTTTTAATTCCTCGAATAGAAATGTATATAGTGTGAATGGGTGTGATGCTTCTACAATTTCACTCCTTTGTGTTTTTGTAAAAAGAATAAAATTCAACTTATACCAAAATAAGTAAAAAAATAACTTTATTAATATCCTCCATGATCAAATTAATTTATTTTGATATATCTAAAAATTGTAAAATTTTTGTGAATAACTTAATAACCAATTGTATAAAGGCATAATTTTCTATAATTTTATAACAAAAACTCTATAGAAAAATCTGCATATTAGATTGCTACTAGTTTTGCATTCGGACGCAAAGCACAAATTTTCTCAAAGAAACATCTATAAATATTGAGTTCTATGTTTTTCAATAGAGACCGTTGTTGGGTTTTCTAAAATTGGAATCAGTTTAGTCCGGTTTAGGTTATGGGACGAGCTGCTCGTTGAATTTAACCGGACCAGCTATTCCGTCCGATCGGTTGTCTTGCTTTCCCTCGTTTCCGCCGGTGTTCCAGTATCGAATCCGTTTGTTGCTCCGCTCTTCTTACTCTGCTGCTTTTACAAGTAACTTTAACGCTGGTGAAACTGCAGGACATTATTATGAAAGTTCTTCTGCGGATCAACTACTCAACTTATACCACATGTGTTCTTTAATACTTCAAAATTCTCATCTTTTTCTTCCTTTCTTTACAGTTATAACACTCGTAACCAAATCTTTCAAAGAACTTGAATATATATTTTTGGCTTTCTTCATTCTACCATCTTGGATTGAGATTCTTCCGGAACCCGCCTCTCTAACCTACATCATATAAGTCTCCCAGAATGAAAATTCATTTTCAACTTATATTATTTAGATTATCAGAGTACTCTCATGCTTTCTTCTTCATCAGTTGCGTCTCTTTCTCTCCTCCTTTGCTCTGTTCGACTTGAGGATTTGATTGTCGCAATTTGTGCAAGTCTATCTTACGTAGGCATATTTTTTTTTAACTCTTTCCATTTTAAGTCTGACAATGTCATAAATTATATATGTATCAAAATAAAAAGACGATAACAAAGCAGATTCTGGAATGTCATAGATTATATATATATATATATCAAAAAGAGACGATAACAAAGTTAGAGTCTGGAATGTAGCAGAAAGAAACAAAGCAAGGAGAGTCAGACACCGAGGGATAAACCATGGGGAAACGAAAGTAACATCGAAGATCACATATGCAACAAGGAAATAAATCAAGATGGGAGAAACCAGTGAGCATCCTTGAGGTTTAAGCTGGAGAGACCCGGGAAGTCTTTGATGGTCTTTGTTGCAAGATTGTAGACACAGATGTGGAGGCATGATCGTTTCTTCTGACGGATACGATCACCACGCGTGAAATAGATGGAGTTTGGCTCAATACCAAGGGTATGGTCAGCAGGCACGGTGATACCCAAATCCAGAAACAGGGCCTCATCACCAAGAGAATCAAGCTCAACGAGCCTTGTATTGTAGGTATTCGGGTCTAGGTCTTTAGCATCCCTCCTGTACACGCGGAACATCATATGCCTCGTAGAATCTACCTCAATGTAATAATCTGTGCAACAGACAAACAAAACCTCTCCCGATGTTGTAACAGCAATGTTATCGGTAGATGAGATGACCTTAGTTGCTCTCATTCTTTCGATTTCATCGTCACTCTCATCTGGCGTCCACATGGGATGCCTATGGTTCTCGGACACATCCTTGATACAACCATCTTCTCCAGACAAATCCAGGCGTCGAACGAAGCTACGGGTCGCAAATAAGTAAAGACTGTAACCTTTGAGTACCATATCTGATAGGCCTTGTAACTCCCTGCGAACACCGACCCGTGTAAGAATCTCGCGGTAATGATGATCCCCTTTCTTGCAATACCCTATATATCCGTTCTGGTCAAATTGCCACACGACAACGTAGTCTCCTCCACTACTCTTGTCGTCGTCTACCCACAAGAGACCTCTCAGATCATCGGCAGTTGTGTGAATCCCATTAGAGAAATCCATACCATCAGTGTATATAGCGCTGAATCTATTGTCTCCTGATCGCTTAACCTTGAAAAGACCACCCTTGATTGACTCTATAGGTGGAAGATGGATCCTCTCCTCACTGAACACATCTATAATATAGAGATTCGATCCAGGATCTACCACAAGGAACCACTTACCCGAGTTTCCAAGGAATCGATACCCTGAAAAGTCTCTCTTCGTCTCGTAGACCCTATCTTCCTCTGGGCTGTACACACGAAAACCACCCTCTTCTCGAGACAGCATCAGCAATGGAGATCCGATTTTTGGCTGCAGAATCAAAGACGAACGCAGGGACTTAGCACACTGAAGGTCCGTAGAACTCCCGGGTCGTTTGAGTGTGGAACTATGCATTATCAGGACGGCGATTTTCTCGTCTGTCGCTGAGATTAAAGAAGGCGAGATGTTTGCTCATCTGTTCTCTCTCTCTCTCTCACTATATATATATATATATATGTATATATGCGGGTAGGGCTTTTGTAGGGCTACCAAGCCCATGAGCCATCATGGTTTTGCATTTTTGTTTTTATTTTGTTGACAAATTCATTAATAATAGGATATCTCTACAAAATTATTTGAGAAGTATATTTTTGGAGATACTCAAAAAATGCCTTTAATTATAATTTAGAGTTAATTAATAAAAAATGTTTGCCAACATGTATACTGTAGTTAGGTAAACTTTATGTAGGCATTGTTATTATGCGAAAATTGAAGAAAATTACGGACTAAGTATGAGAGTTCACACAAGCTTTTTATGCGAATGATTTTGCCCTTTTCCACACATATTCTATATTTCTTTTCCAAACCAATATTTTGTCCGAGATTTCGATCCATTGTTATAATAAATTTACCATTTTGGTTATCTATTTGGTTTGTTACCATTCACATTTCGAATTAATCATAAATTATTTATTTAATTTAATAAATGTTTGGTCTCTTTATTCAAAAAATAACAATTAGTTATTTGAGACTTAAAACATAATCATGATATAACTTAAACAATAATAAAATAAAATTGTGTTTTTATAAACAAAACGTTATAAGGAAAAATATGTTATTTTTAAAAAATATCTATAAAATATTTTTATGCATATAAAAAAGCATACAAAACAGTTAGATGGTATTTTATAAAATGATTTTTTAAAGGTCATGGTAGGATAATGTAATTTTACAAACCACAACTTCGGTAATAGTTGGTTATGCTCTGATAACCCATAAGTCCTACAGCAATTTATGTTTACTTTTTTTTTTTTACTTTAAAATTTGAAACCAACATAAGTTGGCATTTTGTATTCACTTCTGTGGTTGAATAGATGAACAAAATGTTCAACTTTTTATCAATTTGTTGTCTTTAACATAATTGAATTCTTTCTTTGCAAAAGAAAGGAAGATGTAAGTGAAACACCAGAAATGAAGAATAAAGGGACCAGAATTGAAATAGAGTTTTATAAGAATGTCATCACAAGTATTCTTTAAATTAAGCAAGGCTTCATGTTTTGATCCAAATTGAAGTAAGGCTTGCTTCGTGGTCTGAGCCCAGATAGAGAATATGGGAAGACAAAAACACCAGGCACCATTTTGGTTTTCTTGTTGAACAAGATTATATATACACTTTTTGGGTTATACAAAATGTTCAGTAGGATATTCATGTTCATATCCGTTGTAATCATAATACAATCGCTCCCCTTTCGATATGTCTCTGTTAGCTACAAGAAGAACCCTAGCTTCCCCGTTGATGTTGAATTTCATAGATGATTGGAGAGACTGGAATTTCATAAATTTTACAAACTTTTTTTAAAAAAATTTCACCGATTCATCTCAAAACAGTTTCAAGTATTCAAACAACGGTATAGTCCAAACATCAATTTTTATATTTACTAAAAGCCGACTAGTTTAAACGCAGTGGTTGAGGTTGCGGTTATAGGAGTTTGCGGAAACGGAAGATTGCGGTTAAAGCGTTATTAAGCGGATTGTACGATTGGCACAGCGGTTAGAAACAGATGCGTTTGCGGGATATTTATGACTGGTTAACTTACGGGTGCAATAGCGGTTAAACAATAAATTAACAATATAAATATATTTTATAACTACAAATATATTTTATAACTATAAATATATTTTATAACTATAAATATATTAAAAACCATATTATAATATAAAACTATAAAATTATTAATTAAACATAATTAATTATAAAAATTATTATTTTTATTTCTCAAATTTTTTAGTTTGGATGAAAGTTAAGATTTAATAGAGAAATTATTTTTTTTTGTATGGAGATGTTAGATGAAAAGAATTTTAGTTGTGATATATACATTAGTGATGAAGAGAAAATTTATCAAAATAATTAGAGTTTATAGATCTTATACATATAATATTATGAAAATTTGTTAATGAATATTAGTTAAGAAAATGTCAAATTTATTTATTTATTTATAATTATAATATTTAAATCTAATTTTTTTCAAAAGTTTCTTATATATATATATATCTTAATTTTAAAATAATTTTGTAATTTTTTATTTTTTAATTTTTTTAATTATGCATTCGCAATCGTCCGCAACCGCAATCGCCCGCAACCGCAAACGCTAGCTGGAAGGAGCTTTTGATTTTTTTCGATTGGACTCCATTAATAGTATAATATATTAACTTTTATATAGTATATATATATATATATATATATATATTTATTTATTTGACTTGAATTGTGTTAAAAAAAACAAAAACAAAAAGTCTTTAATTATTTATCCTTTTTCTTTCCCCTTTTGTACGGGGATACAGAATTATAACAACTAAACGAATTAACAATTAAATTTTATATATTATAGATGTACTTACTTGAATTGTGTTACAAAAAAACAAAAAAAAGACTTTAATCATTTATCCTTTTTTATTCCCCTTTTCTATGGGATACAGAATTATATATAACAACTATAAACTGAAATCAATTGCGTTGAGGAAAACCACTATCCCAAAATAAACGAATTAATTGCCTTAGAATCCGTAATGGTTTGATACTTGATAGAAAAAGGAAGACATTAATTGATGAAAATCCACTATTCAAATTGCGAGATTTATGGAGGCAATGCTAATGGAAATAGTTAAGGGTTGGATGAAAGTTATGCCACATAAGGAGACACAATATTATACCATTAACGACAATAATTCCAAATATGGAATCCGTAACGTAAAATATAGATATGATTACCATAGATATAGATTGAATATCCAATATTAATCACCGAAACCAATATAAATATACACCATTCTCTTTTCATTTTGCAAAGAAACACAAAACTTGCAAGTTGCAACTAATACAACTCCATAAAAATTCTTCACGAGTTCATAAGATAACAAGCATGTTTTCCTCAAATCGTCAGACAACTACAAGGCTGGTCTGTTTTCAATCTATCAATCAAATATTTTTTTTTTATTACATATCAAAATCATATTTCTTAAATTTTGCAAAATGTACATATATACTAAGATTATTGGAACGTTTTTTTTTTTCAGACTTGTGGGTTCAAAGTGAACACCAGCTCACCCGAATGGCACAAGAGCATGACGAAAATCCTCAAGAAAATCACAGGTTTGTTTTGTTTTACTAACAGAATACTATCATCAAAATATCAATTTATATTGTTTTTTTTTAATACTGAAAATGGCTTTTATGATTTCTAGGAGGGAATTTTTGGATAGACGTGGACGAAGGAATGGCATATGTTTCGGGGCAAGGTGATCCTAACAAGCTATTAAAACTGATGGGTTCGAAGAGAGGCAAGGATGCTGAAATGGTGTTTGTGAAAACCGGATCAACACAACATCCTCAAGGCTCTTTTTACGGCCAATCAACGCCTTATTGGCCGTCTGATATGAGCTATATGCAGCCTTCATCGTCTCAAGGCTTCTACCCTCAGACTCAGGCAATGCAACCTTATCAATATCCATTTTCCAGCGGGTATAATAACTACGGTTATTATTAAGGCATTTTCCAGCCTTCATCGTCTCAAGGCTTTTTCATATAAACGTCGAGATCGAGCCAAAACCCTTTATTTTTTTTTTAAACTAGGGTTTTTTTTGCTTGTATCCGAGCGAAAATACTTTTTTGTTTTTTTTTTTCTGCTTTAGCGGATGAATATTCTCTCTGTGGTTCATTAGAATCAGCAGAAGAGGATCGAGGAGAATTTATTTTTTTCTCTATCTTTTTTTTTTTGGTATTTTCATTTATTTGTATGAACCCGATGATTATTCATTGATGTTGTGGTTCATATAAAGTTATAAACTATAATAAAATGGGATGTTTTCAACTTGTAAGTTTGTATTTTTATTTTTCATAATTTCATAGATGTTTATGGATTGCTTGGCGGAGTATTTTTAGATTTCGAGGAGGGAATTTCTCTCTTGCCTTTAATGAAACGGATTTATTAGTAGTGACAAAAGAAATCCTAATATATTAGTAGTAACGGATTTATTAGTAGATTCACTGTTGTTATTCGTGTGGAAACATTTGGTAATAAAATATCGTAGAAACCCAAAAACAAATCTATCTTGATTCTCTTCATGGGAAAGCTTCAACTGAATTTTTGTTCTATGTAATGTCAGGATATAATTATCCCTCTTTGTTCATGTTTTAGCATCCATAACCAAACATGATTTTTCCCTATCTTCATCGCCAAAAGCAAACCATCTTTTATTTTACGGCCATTGCGAAAAACTTTGATGATAAATCAGAGCAATAGATATGCAAAGTAGTAACTACCATCTTAAGACATGAAAAAGTTATTAAGAGAAAGGGAATTACAAAGTTATAACATCTCAATACTAGCAAAAGCAACATCTTAATCCATAAAAGAGAGACTTGGTAAATGCTAAAGAATGTTTAGAAAGCCTTGATTAAGCCAAGTGTTTGGCAATGGTAGATTGAAGCTCGTCTTTCTTGGCCCCAATAACTTTGTCCACAATCTTGCCTTCCTTCATGAACATGAATGTTGGCATCGCCTCTATCGCCCAGTCACTCGCCACTGACTGATGTGTGAGATCATTGGATTGAAAAAAAAACTAAGAAAAATCTCTATCAGGAAAGAAGAAGAAGAAGATCATTTTTGTGGTTGATTTTACCTTTAATTCGTCAATATCAACCTTGAGGAAAACCACATTGGGGAGTTTCTTAGCCAGATCAGCAAAGAATGGAGCTATGAAACGACATGGTCCACACCAAGAAGCCGTGAAATCTACCACCACCTTCAACAATTAAACCATTTTCAGTGAGCAAATTAACATTACAATTATTAATCACATCTTACATCATAATATCTAGAGGCCGATCGTGGAGTTTGCTTTGTGCTAAACAAATGAGAACATTAAACATTATACTAAACCTAGAATCTAATCTATGGTAATTCCATATATGCATGCATCCAAATCGAAACAAACAACGCAGTACATTGCGTCATGATGTGAGTGAGAGATCGATTCGAGACTATGAATCAAGCAACACAAACAAATTATAAACCCAAATTATATAGCAAGACAAAACCAGATTTGAACAAAACAAAATAATAAAAAAATTAAAAAAATAAACTGGAAGAAGGAGAAAGGAGATTACAAGAGTTTTGGAGTCATTGCCCTTCTGGAGTTGCTCGTTCCATGACTCGACGGTGTGGCACGTGATCACTTGTCCTTCTTCCGCAGCCATTTACGCTCTCTTTCCACAGATCTTCTTTCTTTCTCTTTGTTGCTGATCTGTTCTTTGTTAGCCCTTTCAAATATATATCCACTGGACTAACCTACAAATCACAATTTTGCCACCAATATTTTTCCTTCGCGTGATTTTATTTTCCATCATTACACCCACCACATATGCTACTTTCCTTCTTTACTCAAATCATAAATATTCCCACTTTACTCTCACAACTTTTAGTTTCTGACAGTTTACACCTTTTTGAGTTGAACACACAAAAAAAACATAAAATTAGTGAGTGACAAAGACCTTGCTATTATCCACCGGCAAAGCAATCGAAATGATGAAACTTTCGTATTACAACCGTCTTAATCCGTCCCATTCCGACAAAAAGTTCCCAGCCAAATCAATGAAACACCATTTCTTCAACATCATAATTCTCTATAACCAGATCCTTGTATCAATCAAGCCAACCCTACAGCTGGATCAATTTCTTGAAGCAATAGGTTCCCATGATGAACCAACCGGTAAGCAAAACCGCTAGCGTCGAGCACGAAGCTATGAAAGTCCAACCACCAAGCAATATTCCTATAGCGTAGATTATGACTGTAGGCAGCAAAGACTTTACCATCGCTGCTTTGCTCACCCAACGTCCTCTGAGGAACACAAGCCCCGCGAGATTCACCACGTTCCACCCACCCGACCTTATCGCTAGACGGTTCAGGTTGTTGGCTACGAAGGAATGGCAGTTGCAAGTGAATATGTTATACGAGTGGTGTTGGTACTCCTGTGTGCCTTTTCTCAGTGCATCATCCCAAGTTGGCTCTTTCTCATGAGTGTCTTCTTGCTCGTATCTGCTCTCACCATTGAACACACAGGAACCGGAATAAAGAGATGGTTCCTGATTAAACCCAAGGCCACTGTGAGTAAAGTTGTTAATTTTGCAGAAAGGGGAAATAAATATGAAAGCCAGTACCTTTTCCTTGTTGATTTGGATGTATCGAGAGACGGCACCAAATGCAAAATTGTCAACACAGACGAAATTAGGTCCTGCAAAGTCGAGGATGACACCGTCTTCTCTGCAGATACCCACGTGGCCGATGAAGGGAACGAGCCATGAAATGAAGGGGAGAGGTGTCCACACGATGCAGCATGGGAACCGGTCTCTTCTGGGATCAATCTTCATGGGATCTGCAAAGCCGTCCATCATGCGATGTTCTGATTCCGTTGTTGTCTCTCCCATTTCCAAGAGGGTTTTGTGATTTGATTCTCTGTTCTCTAAACAACATGTTCAGTGATCCCAGGATAAAGTAAGACTCAACAAAAACACTGAGGTAATGAAACGTAGAAGTTCTCAATACTCGAATAGATGATTACCATTTACATCGCACCCAAAAAACATACCAAGCTACATAAGTAAACTCTATTCTCTATAGATATAGCAAGAGAATGTTCTTGTGCAAAATCAAAAGGCATTATCTCGCACAAATCCACAGAAATCTGAAAAATCAAAAGGATTTTCTATAAACAATAAACTAAACACTGAAGACCAACGCCAAAGACTAACATCACGGAGTCAACATCAGAGCATCTCATAGACAAGGATTTCTGAAACTTTTTCATAGAGAATAGATCAAAGCGTACCAGTTTAAGCGGCGACGACGAATATATCTGCGATCATGAACTATACAAAAATTCTTCTTCGTTGAGACGAGAAACAGCGAGCAGTGATTCTTCGTCACTGGGAATTTGGTTTTTTTCTCTCGAAGCCCCAAATTGGATACGAATGATGATGGCAAATCAACATGTTTGGCTCCTTGATTTGAATTAATCCTCTCTTAAGGATATCTATACCGTCTCGGGGATAGTAATATCTCCCACTCCCGAGAAAATAGACGACATTACGTTCGGTCCAGTATAATGAGAACGGCAGGATGTTTAGTTCTAAAACGTCCAACATGGTTTTACGACATCGTTATTTAACAGTGCTTTCCACTTCATTAATTCTTCCTGCTGCTATTTGGATTTACGCATCTTCGCGTATTTTCAAGTGCTTGCGTGGATTTAGCTATGAGAACTATCAACAAAAAGTGGAGGAAAGTTTGACGAATGACCGAGGAGATTCTGGGTCATCTGCTTCTCGACTATTCAGCATATATGTTGTATAGTTTGGTGTCGAAGCAGTGTACTCATGATGACATCAGCTTTTTATAGGCTATAAACTTTATTTTTTAATGCAACATCTCTATTGAGTTTGGGTTATAAAAACATTTCTTATGCTACTAACTCAAAACAAGTACTAGATCTTTGAATGAGATGCAAGTAAAGGTTCGAAACGCACGTCCTACTAATCCATTGACAATATGTATCTGTTGGACATTTTCGAGCTTGTTACGAACCGACAATATATTTGTACTCATATACCCCAGGCTTATATCCTATGTTGATCAATGATCATCTGGCTAAACCAAGTTAGTCTAATATGTGTTTCCATGCTCTGATTTTGTGGGTTACTGTTTCGTTTATAGAAATGAAAACAGAAGAAAAAGTTGTGGGTTGCTTTCAAATGCACCGCCAAAGATTGGAAACTTCAATGTTCGAGGGTTTGACAAAAATAGGTTTCACATATTGTAAATCTTAAGACAATCTTTGCTTGCACAGGCCGTTTATCTTAGTTCTTCTCCAGGAGCAGCAAACCCGTCTTACGTGTTTCTCTTATCTTCTATGCTTGGACATACTTGTCTACATAACCCTGCCAAAACAAAAAAAATATGAAGAACCATGATGTCTCTGGTTCGGTAATGATGGGTTTTGAGAAGAGTGTGCCAAAGCTTTTATGTTTCTTACCATGACGAGTTTGGTCAGCTTGTGCTGCGAAGTATCAATGTACCTGTCGATCTTAGCTCTTGATTTGGGTACACGACGACCCTCCATTGAATTCGAAACTTTCTCCACTGCTCTCTTCACAATCGTCTTAAACGCCTCTTTGCTCATATTCCCTTGCCTCCACGATGGTTTCAGAAGATCCTTAACAAATTTCGTTAGCACGACCTTGAAAAGCTTCATGGACCTTGATGAATCTTTCTCCTTTGGATCCCCTCGAGACTTTTTCCTCGTACTATCACCTTCACATACATTGTTATTTGCTTTCGGATTCTCGTTATGGGAGTCTGGAGTCCCCGTCTCATGGCTGTTACCTTCTCTTCCGTTTTCTGCATTCTCACCAAACTCATCGTTGTCTCCAGACACCACTGCCCCAATATTGTTTACTGTGGTGTTTTCTTCAACGTCAGGTGGTTTGTTGGAAGAAACACTGACCCGGGCTGTCATGTCTGACTCACTTAGAGCTTGTTTATCAACACCTTGGTTGTTTTCTTCCGTATTCACTGGCATGTTTGAGGAAATGCTCGCCTTCGGTACAGTGTACGAGTAGTGAACTGGTTCATGCTCCTCTACTTTCACAGATGCTGGTTCAAAGCTGTCTACGAAGGGATCATACATGTCACCGAGACCGCACTCGGGAACAATCTTGGCTCTTCCGGAGTAAGGCGAGGAAGATGCTTGTCTGGAACCATCATCTGTATCTTGGTGTATTTGAGCATATGATTTTGACCCGGGAAGCTCTGTCTGAAAATTCATGGCGATGCCTGTGATAGGATTGGTTTCAGCTGAAGTACGCTGTGGAGGCGGCTGTTCTGTGTAATTCTCATTCTCAGGCAGCGTGATATCATCTGAAATAAAAAAGTAGCAAACGGGTTAAACAAGAAAGCACCAAAATTGGTATTGGGCATAGTAAAAGTGTCAAAACTTTCTCACACGAACCTTCCATCTCAATGTCAGGGTCAGTACATAAAGGAGAAACATTCTCAAGTGGTGGAGAAGATTCATCACAATGGTTAGAATTCTCAGTTAAAGACTTAGCGTCTTCAACAACAGGTCCTTCATGGTCAAGAGCTACGCCATTCAATGACACGCTTTCACAAGCATGCTTTGTAACAAGTGGCGATGAAGATGGAGGAGGTGGTGGTGGAGGGAGAGGCATCCCAGGAGGTTCCAAACTTCTTGCGGGAAGAGAAAGTGGGAAACTTGGTAGAGGATGAAACGGATTAGGCAATGCTTGCGCTGGAGGAAGAGTGCCAGGAGGTAAAAGTGGCGGCGGAGGTAACATTGAAACAGGTGGAAGATGACAATGAAACTGCTGTGAGCTCCCACGAGCAGTTTGGGTCTCTCCCTGTGAAGAAGACGGATACAAATATGATAAATTTGGGTATGATTGAGTTGACATTGTGGTTAGCTGAGCTTGAAGGGCCGATGAAGCAGGATGTGGAGGAGGAGGAGGAGGAGCGGCGTGATTCTGTTGCAAATTCACGGAGTCAACATCGGCGAATCTCATAGACAAGGGTTTCTGAAACTGTTTCATAGAGAGTAGATCAAAAGCGTACCAGTTTAAGCTGCGACGACGAAAACAAATTCGGATCTATCATGAAACTTTACAAAAAAACTTCTTCGTTGAGACGAGAAACGGCGAGCAGTAATTCGTCGTCACTGGGAATTTTGGTTTTTTCTCTGGAAACCCCAAATTGGATACGAATGATGGTGGCTAATGAACATGTTTGGCTCCTTGGTTTGAAAATTGAAACTAATCCTCTTCAAGGATATCTATACACGTCTCGGGGATAGTAATATCTCCTTTCCCGAGAAAATAAGACGACATAACGTTCGGACTAGCATAATGAGAACGGCAGGATGTTTAGTTATGAAACGTCCTGAAACGTCCAGAATGGTTTTACGACATCGTTTTCAGACGAATTACTGGACCGAGGAGAGAGATTCTGGGTCATCTGCTTCTTCTCGACTATTCATCGCTCTGGGGGAGATCATTGCTACCTACTGATACCATCTGATGCAAATCTGCCATTAATACATCTGCTCGAGGTTAGGAGAAGATGAGGAAACGCGATTTGGCAATTTTGATGCTCTCTGGATTTGCTATATTCTTCACTCTCCAGGTACCTAGAACCCTTTAATCGATCTGTTACTAGAGCAAGCTATGAAATTTCCTGTATCGGTAGAATTCGACTGCCAAAATGGAATCTATTGATTTGTATGTATTCAATTTTCCAGTTATTGGTGCTTAGTTTATAGAGCTTGATTCTACTTGATCCTTGAATTTATAGCACGAGGGTGATTTTGCGTTCAAAGAAGCATGGTTCCATTTGTACGATGAATACCCAGTCCAGTACGAAGCGGATCGTCTGCCACCACCTATTATATCTGATCTTAATGGTGATGGGAAGAAGGAGGTCCTCGTTGCTACTAATGATGCAAAAATTCAGGTATCCTATTTGTGATTTCTAATCTCTGCACTTGTCTTGCTTTGTTTGGTGCTTGTGCATTTCTCTTTATGCTTTTGCTATTACGTGTTGGATCGATTGCTCAACTTGTTGATGTTTGGTGGATCAGGTCCTGGAGCCTCATTCCAGGCGTGTTGATGAAGGTTTCAGTGAAGCGCGTGTTCTTGCGGAGATCACCCTTTTGCCTGACAAGATCCGTGTTGCCTCAGGGAGGCGTGCTGTGGCGATGGCCACAGGTGTTATTGATAGGTACTATAAAGATGGAACACCACAGAAGCAGGTTCTGGTCGTTGTTACCTCAGGTTGGTCTGTGCTCTGCTTTGATCACAACCTGAATAAGCTGTGGGAAACGAATCTGCAGGTTTTTTTTTATCCTCTTTGTCCTTTGTCTAAAGTTCCATTTAAAAGTTTGCCTTAATTCTCCTGTTACTTACCCATGTTGATGGATTGACAGGAGGATTTTCCACATAATGCACACCATAGAGAGATAGCAATTTCGATAAGCAATTACACATTGAAGCACGGTGATACTGGTTTGGTTATTGTTGGTGGGCGGATGGAGATGCAGCCATATGTATGTAGCAGGAAAATTCTCTCTGCTGATTTCCTGTTTTGCTTGCATGCATTACTAATAGATTATTTCCGTGGTTTTAGAATCACATGGACCCATTTGAGGAACTTGGCATGACAGAGCAAAATGCTGAGAAACACAGAAGGAGTGCTACTGAGAATCAGGTACGGAAGATATATCGTGATCGCTTCCTTGACTGCTTCTGGTCTATAAATTTACCTGCGTCTCTCTGTGGTCTGGTTACACATTTTTTCTTGAACTCGATGATAAAGAAAGAACTCGACAATTATTCATATCCCACTGTGCATGGGAGCTGTGTTTGGACTGTTTATAAGAACTTTAAGCTTCCTTTCAGGCATCTGAAGATTCTGGAGCTATGAACTTGCGTCACTTTTCTGTTTATGCATTCGCTGGCCGGACTGGTGTTCAACGATGGAGTAAAAAGACTGATGTCAGTTATTTCTTCTTTTCTGCTCACTTTTTCCCCCACATATTGCTTAATTATATTCTTACCTGCAACAAATTTTGTGGTCATATTGATAGAATTTTTTCTTTCTTCTCTTCTAGGATGTTGAAGCTCACACCTCAGATGCATCACAATTAATTCCCCAACACAATTACAAGCTCGACGTGCATGCTCTAAATAGCCGTCACCCGGGTGAGGTAAAGTTAACTCGTTCTCCGTTGATCATTGAGCAAGATAGTTAACCTGTTCTAGTTGTCTTTGAAGAGATTTTATATTGCACTATCATCATTTGAAAGCTTTGAAAACTGAGATATGCTGGGCTGAAGTTTGAATGCAGGGAATTTAGAGAATCAATTCTTGGTGTTATGCCTCATCACTGGGTAAGTATTATGCTTTCTACTACGTGCTTCCTTAGTCTAATATTTTTTTTTTTTTTTAAACTGTTTTAAAGTACGTTGTTGTCTGTGTATCAGGACCGCCGTGAAGATACATTATTGAAGCTTGCTCATTTCAGGCGACACAAGAGGAAAACATTGAAGAAGCAAGCTGGTAAGTCTACAACTTTTCCGTTTCACAAACCTGAGGAGAACACACCCGCTGGAAAAGACTTGTCGAGAAAGATTCCGAAATTGATTGGGAAGGCTGCACGCTATGCTGGCTCGGCAAAAGCCAAGAAGGTGAAGCTCTTATAGAACGTAACGCACCCACATGAAAATAAACCATATTGGTTATGATAGCAAATCACATGTTGATGCAGGGAATGCAATACGTACCGACTATAACTAACTACACTAAGCTCTGGTGGGTTCCTAATGTTGTTGTGGCTCATCAAAAAGAAGGAATTGAAGCTATTCATTTGCCTACTGGTCGAACTCTTTGCAAGGTAGCTATTCCTTCAGATCACGAAACAAGCTTACTATATCACGAACCCGTTTTTTTATATGTTAGCTTCCTTAAATTCTTCCTATCTCCAGCTTCATCTGCTTGAAGGTGGGCTTCACGCGGACATAAACGGAGATGGTGTACTCGATCATGTCCAGGTAGACATTAGACACAAGTGCCGCTTTCGCTTCATTGGCTTAACAATGAATCTTCAATTCTTACAACCATATATTTCTCTGTGCGCAAGCTTAGACTGTCGGAGGTAATGTTGGAGAGAGAACTGTAGTGAGCGGATCAATGGAAGTGTTGAAGCCTTGCTGGGCAGTGGCAACCTCAGGCGTTCCCATCCGAGAACAGCTCTTCAACGTCTCAATCTGCCATCACGCCCCTTTCAATTTCTTGCATTACGGAGAGTTTTCACGAAACTTTGCTCAGGCAAGAGACACCTCTTCTTTGGAGATTGCAACTCCCATTCTCATCCCCAGAGATGACGGTCATAGACACAGAAGAGGAAGTCACGGCGATGTAATCTTCTTGACAAATCGTGGAGAGGTACTTTTTCCTTTCTTTATTCTGATGATCCAATCTTTTTAACTTCGTGAGCTTTGAATTTCGTTCAATAGCTCATCGGTTTTGTGAATCAGGTGACATCATACACGCCTGATGTGCACGGCCACGAGCCGCTCTGGCGATGGCAGCTTCAGACAGAAGCCACATGGTCGAATCTCCCGTCTCCATCGGGCTTAACCGAATCAGGGACGGTGGTCCCGACCCTGAAACCGTTCTCGCTGCGTATTCATGATAACCAGCCGATGATCCTCGCAGGAGGAGATCAAGCGGCGGTCATAATCTCTCCAGGAGGAAGCGTTTTGGCTTCTATCGAGTTACCGTCTCAGCCGACTCATGCACTTATCACTGATGACTTCTCGAACGACGGACTAACGGATGTGATAGTGATGACATCAAATGGGATTTACGGGTTCGTTCAAACCAGACAGCCAGGGGCTCTGTTCTTCAGTTCGTTGGTGGGATGTCTCTTAGTAGTAATGGCAGTTATTTTCGTTACTCAGTACTTAAACTCCATCAAAGGTAAGCCTCGACCTTCCTCTAGCTTCTGATAGAAACCTCATAGAGATCTCTTCTTCTCTACCGGAAGTTGAACCGGTCCCATTAGCAGCGCTTCACCCACACCGGTTTTGGAAAACCGGACAGTTCACTGCTATACCGGTGTAGATTCAGTTCCATATCGCCTGGTTTCAGCTATATAATTCTATTATACTTTGTAGAATTCAAAGTAAAAATGGTAGTGGCGAATGTAGGACTTCATCTTTCTTTCAATTTTGATGTTAAAAATGGAATTATTGTTGTGACATTTAAATTAAGCAAGGTCTTGAAAAGAAAAAGGAAAACTGTTTTTAGTAATATATCGTAGTTATTTCTAATCCTCGATATATAAGACTTACATATTTCTTTCGTAGGAGTCCTCGTGCATTTCGTTTTTTGAAACAAAAATTATAGTATATGTTGTAGTATATGATAAATAGGTTTAGCTTGCCAGTAATAATAATTGATGAAATTTGGACCACGCTAGTGGTAATAATATATATACCTCAGTTCTCAAATGGGGAATGTGGGAGGCATGAGTGGCGTAATGATTTACAATATAATAATGTAATGTACAAAAGCCACCGTTATAGAGCAAAACAATAACAGGCATTAAATAAAAGGCGTGCTTTTGCCCAACTATATGTATTTGGGTCGATGCTATTTACTCTGTTCAAATTCTTACATTTTCTTAGTGCCGAAAAAGAACACAAAAATTTAAGAACCTCACCAAAGTAAATATTTTGATCAATCCAACATAAATAATAGACAACAATAAGTATTTACAAATTCTTAGTAATGGATTACTTACATTTGTATACGCTTTATAAGACAACTGAATTGTCTGGGATATATAAATATAATAATTTATAGATGGACGATTTGTTTTGCTAATCTATGACTTTATGAACATATTTTATGAGTTAATCTTCAATTTACAGAGATTTTAAAGATTGGAAATTTTTTCGTATCTAATATTTGTATGTATACGTTGTAGACTTGTAGTTTTAATATTTTATAGGTAGACGATTTAATATGTAATAGTTACAGTGTTATAGTTTATAGTTTCAAGCTCAAGTTTAAGTGTTAATTCTTGTATTTGTTGTCCAAGTCGTTTTCTTCTGGTAAAAGGCAAACATATCATTATTTGGATATATCTATTAACACATTAGTTACGAAATAATGGAAATGCAAATACATAGACTTACTGAGGAACGTAGAAGGTGACGGAAAAAGCATATTTCTAATAAAAGCATGCAAAGAGGTTCACGAGATCACTTAATATGGGCACTACTCTATTTCCAGTCTCTTTTTGGGCTCTTTATATCCTTTCATTTATTTATGAACCTTATCATGTTTTCCTAGATTAAAACTCAATTGTCGAGAAAAAAACCCTCGAATTGTCTGTTTCAACAACAAAAAAAAAACCTTCAAATTGTCATCATATATATAGATGGAGAGTTGATGAAATTATACCAACGTTTGTATGCATGTGTATTGTAAAACAAATATCATAAATCATAATTTAATTTGGTCGTATATAGCTTTGGAAAATCTCCGAACCCATTTTCCCCATAGAATACGTACTATAAAAGCCTAACTGAAGAAGAAAATAATCGTAGAGTTTGTGGCCATGGGATAAAAAATAAATAAATAACATGTGTGTGATTTATGTATGCCCTAATAAATGACCTAGCTAGGGTTTTGCAAATTCCTTAGAAGGAACAATAATAGAATAATGAAGAAAATTAGTGGTCCTTTTATTGCAGCCTCTATATGTGTTTTTTTTCAACTTTGATCCACACCCTCGGTTTCTAGTGTGGGGACTTGTTATCAGCCACGATCGGACCGCGCGATCCGATCCACTTTTTGCCATCTTTTTCTACATTCCTTGGTCCAGGTCGATCTTAACGGTTGGTTTAATTTTGTTGACCAACGTGGTTTCGTTTGTTTTGGCTCGGTCTTTTCTAATATAGACGAGTAACCAGCTATTGAGCGTGTAGATATGTGTACAACATGTATTCATCCTCCTCGAGATACCTAAACAACAAGATGCAAACAAACAGCCGTAAATGCTCTACAAATATTTAGTCAAAGAAGCAAACTTGTGTTTCAATTTCAATCATGGCTATAATAGGATATGATATCTATATTCATTATGCTACTTTGATGATCGTTTACAAAAAAACGTTATACATTGAACAAGACATATATTCTAGTGTGTTGTATTAGTTATACTACTACTCATATTTAATTTGGCTATAGATAATGTATGGCTGCAACTGAATTGCAATCTTTAGGAATAAAATCATGTGGAATTGAGTATTCCATGAAATTTCATAAAATTGTTACCAATTATAAAAAACGAAAATAAAAAACCATTCCATTTATTTCATTCATTCCATATAGAAAAAAACAAATTCTTTTGAAAAATTATTCCACTTCAAAAATGGTAAGGAATGAATGAAATTCAATTTTTATTCCATTCCATCTAAAATTTATTCCATTGATTCCTTATATTCCAATTTGTTAACACCAGTTACAGCCTATATGTGTTGACAAAAAAAAAAATTGTTTATATATATAAATTACATCGATCATCATAAATTTGCAGAATCGCAATTTACATATAGGCATTCTAGCATTTCAGAAGAGGTATAATGATTTTATTTTTTTTGTTGTTAAAAGGCCTGAGAGGTAATGATATGAAAAGAGATATGTCAGTTCACGAAATTTCAGTCATCTTCCATGTGTGTTGTTTTAAAATAATTTTGTAGTGTTACCAATCGATGACTTTAATTGGTGGAAGTGATAAGTTGGGTCTACTAATGCGAGTTGAAAAATCCACAAGACCTGTATAGTTATACCAATAACAAGCTAATAAGTTTTTTATTGGTTGAAGAGAAACTGATAATTAAGTTGGGTCTAATAACGAAACATAAAATCAAATGACACACACAGCATTTTATAACGAGGGTATTGTATGCATGAGCATGACATATATTGACATGGTAAGACGCCATAACTTCAAACCTTCGGGACCCACAAGAACTCTAATGGTTGTATACGTTTTATTTCGTTAATTAAGAAAATATACGTAGAGATACATGCATATAAAATGGCATGTATGTGTAAACGAAGTGAAAGTGAAGTGGGGCCAAAATGGAAACACAATCCATGTGAAGAAGTTTCAGCTTCTGATTAGATACGGAATTGAAAGGAAAGCGAGAGAGAGAGAGAGAAGACGCAGAAACAGAACATAACAGAAACTAAACCAAGTTTGCAACTTTACATTCTTCTTCTCTTCCTCTCTCTCTCTCTCCTCTCTACAATAACTACTCTTGCATCAAAAAGAATGTAAGAAACTAAAAGCTCATTTTCATATATTGGCTTTTGCCTTGGAAACAAAATAGTATAAAAAAGCAACCCACCTAATCTTTTCTTCTTTTACTTCTTTGTTCTAAAAATAAATAACTTTTAAAAAATATATATATATATATATTTTAGAAAAGGAATAGAAAATGGATATGAGGGAGCAATAAATGATTTGACAGTGAAAGCATGGCTCATTGTAGAAACACTGTTCTCTCCCTGTCTCTGTAAGAAAGATCTGTTAAGTAGCAGTGATGAGAAGCCACCAAACACTATACTCCAAAATCTCTTTCTACACTTAAATAAATGTTTTACACAAAATAATAATGATAATATATATTAGTATACATTTACTGTTACCTAGAAATATGCTGGTATTTTGGTTACAACGAATAATACGTTGTTATACTTTTAACAAAAAGAAGAATAATACGTTGTTATATATATCCTCCAGATTATAAACCCTAAGTTAAATTCAGGAAGATCGCACATTTCACTAATTATCGCAAGTAGAAGCATATAGTCAATTGTGGGTGAAGTCTCTTGGATATGGTTTCTACGTTGTATGAATCTCATCGTATTATATACGTATGTACATACGTATACTTGTTAGGATTATTTACTAATTGTTTAGGAAATAAATAAAAAATAAAAAGGAAAAAAGAGGTAGACAAGTTACACAACACAGGGCTCGAGAAGAGACAAGACTCTGCGGCTTCTACCTTTTTTTTGGGGACTCACTCTTCTTATCATTCCACTCCCTCTCTTTTTCTCCTCCACGTCAACTCTGATTCCCATCCTTCTCTATTAAAATAAGTATAGTTTTTTATTTGTTTTTGTTACCATTATATGTAGAAATATGTATAAATTATTTTAGATATAACTATTCTCTACTAATAATTAATTTGACAAAGAGTATTAAGTCTAAAAATTACAGACACTTTTATTTAGAAGAAAACCCCCATGCATTTTACATTTATTTGAGGGAAAGAAAACTTTGATTGGATATTGAGTGTAATTAAGAGAAAGAGCCTGGAGAACTGAGTGATAAGCAATTTTGTTCTACATAAAAATATTCGTACCAACGATGATAAAAAAAATAACTATAATAATAGAAATAACGAATTAGAACTAAGAAGAGAATGTTTTGTTTATGGAGTAAAATGAAAAAGACAATGGTTGGACTGAAAACGCGTGTAGTGAGGCCACGAAAGTCTTATCATCTGTTCCCCTTATGAATTCCATCTATCTCTCTGTTCTACACACTATTACCTATATTATATACATGTATTTTTATTTCTTATACATACGTACGTGCAAAGCTGGCATCCATAATATATATATATATATATATATATTAAAAATGTATATTATTATTATTAATACATACTGCTGTTTTGATTACATCCTAAAAGTTTTTTTAAAGAATATTTTACGATAAAAAAAATTATGTTTATGAGTATCTCACAGTTGAAGATGCTCTCTCATAATCCAAATCTACTCGAAACTCATAGGCCGCTTCTCAGTTCCACCCATCTCATCTAAAATCCTATTCAATTAGTTCTGCCTGAAACTATTATATTATTTAGAAATGATGTTTAAAAATTATTTGGCATTAATAGATTTGTAATGTAGCAAATAAAGAATATACTACGGGAGAGAAAAAGGTCACTGTCTCGATTGTAATGTATCCATCACACCCCCTCCTTGAATTAATTGATCTCCTCTTCTAATATTTTATCGATAAAAAAAATCATATTATTGTTATAAAGTCATACATTGTACAACCATTGCTTCAAAGTTCAAACCAATAAATCGATCGATTATTAGCTTAAATTATTGAGAAAAACCTTAAATGGGAGCGAGTTTGGAATTTGGAAATAAAATCAAGAAGCGGTACGGAAGCGTAGGGCGGCGAGGCGGTGGCTTTTTAGCCTGTCTCAAACTATTCACTCAATTCCCATTTTTGAATCTAATACTTTTGAAATGTCTAATTTACCCCCCTCTCAATTAGTCAACTCTCTCCACCTTTTTGGCAAACATCCTTTAAATGTCCCAATCTTTAGTTTATTTTTATGTCTTCTTAATAACTTTTTATTTACATGGACACTACTCGCACATACGTAGTATTTCTCTAGATAATTTTAATTTATCGCCCACATAATTTTTTCGTGCCGTTATTCTCAGGCAATTCAAGCTTATTATACAATAATGAAGTAATTACTAGTACTATAATGATTAACTAATTAGGGATCCATGATGCTCACGGCACGGGCATTGAGGTGTGTGTTTGTCTGTATATAATTGTATAAAGCATTAAATATTTATACAAAGATAATGCAGAACATAGGGCACATCAACAGAATCGTACGTTTGTCTCTACAAGAGAGGGTGTGTCTTTACGTGCATTTTTTATTTTTATAAAAAAAAATATTATTAGCATATACTTATATCTATATACATAAATGTGTGTATATCATAGTAATTTTGTTTCCTAGGAAACATGGACAAAAGCATCTGCTTTCCATCTACAAACTTTAGACACTAAAAATTAAAGCCACAGGTGCAATCTGCACCCAAATTGATATTTTGAAAAGATTATGGGCTTACGGATAATTAGAACATTATAGTAATAACGAATGCTGATAATTGGCAATCCTTACGATTTTTAAATAAGTAGAGCGACTTATATTTATTTATTATTATTTTCTTTTAATTAATCCACATGTTTATCTCCTTTGTGAGGATTTTATAGACCTTGATTTAAAATGTTTAAAAGAAAAGGTAATCTTCATTATTAGTCTCACTCACGAATACGGAAATATCCCTCACACAAAAAAATAATAGAGCTATGCACTTTTGACAAGGTTTTGTCGTCAGTTCTAGATCGTGATTAAGAGGTCTAATTAATAGGTCCCAAAATATAGAACTATCTTAGGATAATCAAAAATAGTATTTTGATACCTATAATGAATTGGAATTAGTATTAATTATTTATTGGATATTTAGTAATTTACATTCTACCAAAAACACATAAAAAAATTGCACAATGTAAGAGCAAAAGGGAAAAAGCAGCGGGTTTCAAGGAAGAAAGGACAAAGAGGGAAAATCCTATTTATGCCCACGTGGCAAAATGAATACCGTCCGATTGTAAACTAAAAAATATCGACGATGAGAGATAATAAATGTTTCGAGTGTGGCCATTTGGTAGGAAGAAGAGTTGTAAAATTGTTCTATGAAAAATTTAAATGAGAAACGAAAAAAGATATTTTGCAAAATCTGGAAAAACAAAGAAAAAACAAAGAAGAGATGAGAGAGAGAGAGGAGGAGACAGAGAATTAAATTAGAGGAGCAGAGGGGGAGAGAGAGAGAGAGAGAGAGAGAGAGAGAGTGATTATTAAGGTTATGGCGGCGTTGCAGAGCGCGAGAAAGGCGATGAAACCTCTCTGATCTCTCTTCTTCTTCTCCTTCTTCCTCTTTCTCTCTGTGTGTTTCTTAAATTCTCTCTCTCTCTCGTACCGACAAACGAGCTTTGCCTCTACCAGACTCTTAAAAGCTACTCAACTTCAATTCAATACACTACAAACCCAGAGAATGAATTCTACCTAAACCCTAGAAATCCTCTTCCTCCCAATAGTCTCGAAGATCTAGAGCGAGAAAGTTATAATAGTATAGAACTAAAAAGATAAGATCTTTGATTTTTGGGTTTGTTTCAAATTTTTTTCTGAAAAAGCTATTCGAGAGTGGTGGTATGGGTGGTCGAAGTTGTGCCGATAAATGGCGGGGTTTTTCTCGCTAGACGGCGGAGGAGGAGGCGGAGGCGGAGGAAACAGCCAAGACGATCACCGGACCAACACGAATCCTCCTCCGCCTGTGTCAGAGGCTTGGCTCTGGTACAGAAACCCTAACGCAAACACAAACGCTCCTTCCTCTTCAAACGCTCCTCTGGGCACACTTGAGCTATGGCAAAACCACAATCAGCAAGAAATCATGTTCCAGCATCAGCAGCATCAACAAAGGTTGGATCTTTACTCCTCCGCCGCTGGTTTAGGCGTCGGACCAAGCAACCATAGCCAATTCGATATCCCCGGCGAAACCTCGACCGCCGGCGCCGTAAGATCCGCGGCGCTGATGATGGTGCGGAGTGGCGGCGGCGGCGGAGGAGTAGGAAACGGTGTGAGCTGTCAAGATTGTGGGAATCAGGCGAAGAAAGATTGCTCTCACATGAGGTGTCGAACTTGCTGCAAGAGCCGTGGCTTCGAGTGTTCCACTCACGTGAGGAGCACGTGGGTTCCTGCTGCTAAACGCCGTGAGAGACAACAGCAGCTAGCCACGGTTCAGCCGCAAACGCACCTTCCACGCGGTGATAGCGTCCCGAAACGCCAACGGGAGAATTTTCCGGCAACTTCTTCGTCCCTTGTCTGCACTCGCATACCTACTCTCCATAACGTTTCAGGTATGAAAAATATATATATATCGGTGTAATGTAAAATATAGATTTATATTTCTTTAATTATTGAGTCGTCAAATCATAAAATGTAACCAGCATTTTAATAATTTAAGTCAATCAGTCTTCGAAAGCAAAAAAAAAAAAACCCTATTTTGTTGATCATTATCCTAAATTTTGTGATTTAATTGTGAAAGTACTGTGTTGGAGTAAACACTGACTATTAGATTGACAGGAACAAGCTGTTCTCGTCGATCTCGAATTCTGTGTTCTCTCTAATTCCCTGCTACCTGAATTTTGGAAGAAAAAATGAATATTAATGTTTGATTCTCTCTCTTTATATATATAATATAATCAAACATGCGATTTTCTTTTTTAAAATTGTTACTTTTTTCCGTAAATGTAGGTTTAGACGTTGGGAATTTCCCGGCGGAGGTGAACTCACCGGCAGTGTTTAGATGCGTGCGAGTGAGCTCAGTGGAAGATGGAGAAGAAGAGTTTGCTTACCAAACAGCTGTAAGCATCGGTGGTCACATCTTTAAAGGCATTCTCTACGACCACGGTTCTGGAAGTAGCGGCGGCGGCGACTACAGCGTTATGGCCGCCGGTGAGAGTTCTTCTGGTGGCGGAGGAGCTCAGCAGCTGAATCTCATAGCAGCTGGCTCTGTGACTGTTGCAACCGCCTCTTCCTCTACTCCAAACGCCGGTGGTATTGGCAGCTCGTCCGCAGCGGCGGCGACTTACATTGATCCAGCCCGTCTTTATCCAACTCCGATCAACACTTTCATGGCCGGTACACAATTCTTTCCCAACCCAAGATCATGATCAATCTGACACAAAGCAGCATAACTCTTTTGAATTGTTAGAATAGAATTAGGGTTTTGAAAACCGTTAATTGTTGGATCATATTACATAAAGTTGCAGAAGTGGGGAAAGTTTAGGAGGAAAGTGGACCTGTTTAGGCTTCTTCTGGACACTCAATGTTGTTGCAATTTTAGGGTTTTAAAGGGAAATTTAATTCAAATAATATCATCTTCTTATTATAATGATTTTGTGAGGAGAGTGTTGTGTGTTATTTAAATGACAGGAGCACAATATAGCTCTTGTTGTCTGAATCTTTATTTCATTAATGTGTCTGTTTCTTGTTTGTGTAACACGTAACCTTAGAATCCGGGGAAAATGTTTCTCATCTTTATATCAACCTATTGTGTCTTCTTCTAAGTTCTAACCAATAGGAAAATTCGTTACATGTGTTGAATATATTATATACAATTTTAATTTCTTCAACGATGGTCTGCTGCCCATCCCATGCATTGAATGATTTCAATTTTGGATTATTTAATTTGTTTGTTACTACTAGTAATTGATAGAGATATGCCATAATTGACATGTGATTGAATCAGAGAAGAGGACTATATGAGTATATTATTTATGTTACAAGAGCGACATGTATAGATGTGACATGAAGGTGCGTTCTACAATGTACGTTGTTTAACCCAAATAATTAATCCTCCATCCTCTCCATTAGAGTCCTTTGATTACTAAAAATGGAGTATTTGTTTAATTCTACAATTAGTTTTTTTTTTCTAAGTCGTTTCTAAGCGAGCACATTAAATGTGAAAGAATGAGGAAACTTAAATATTACACTTCTTCTTTTTCAAATTAATATATGTTTTAGGAAAACAAAATTGTTTTAAAAATATAGAGTTTTCAAGTGTTTTAAGCATATTTTATTAGTTAATGAGGATAAATTGTAAACTGGAAGAAAAATAATTGAGTTTATTGAATTACCATTGATTTAGAGTTATAGAAAATTGATTTAGAGTTATAGAAAATTGTTAATCACAAAAGATGTATTTATAATCAAATTCTAATTTGTTTTTAAATATGTGAAAATCTGTTTCTAAATAAAATTATAAATTATACTAATAGAATTTCTCATGTTGCATAAAACTTAACCATACGTACTTTGAAACGGAAGACTGAAGAGTAACATTTTTCGATTGTATGAAAACTTAGTTGAAGGATTATCAGTAGTTGAGAGGGTGTAGGAAAAATAAAGATCATAATGAAAGAGTATTTATGTTTCTTTATTGTCCATACAGAAATAGTCACGCACACCAGTTCATGTAAGCTTACGTACATATGTCATATGTGTACATAACATAATACATGTTTGATGTTTATGCTTATGTATTGCGTGTACATATATGTTTAGTCATACACAGACATACACAATATATATATACGTATAAGAAGACGGAAGAGTTAATAGTATATTATAGAGAGAGAGAGAGAGATGTTTTGCAGATTCTCATGGTTGATGTGGAAGCAATATTAGAATTGGCCAATTATGTATATATATGCAATGCCATCAATTTCAGATTAATATATTTGTTGGCTACAGAATCATATTTACTCATCATTCCTCTCTTTTTCACCAATCAATACGGTTTGGTTCATTTAAACACAAAGAGACCCACTTCCTTCTTCTCTTCATTTTGATGTGATTTATGGCCGAACTAATTTTACAACTATTTTGATTTAGCTTTCTTGAACTATAGGATAACATGTATGATGTATCATTGAATGTCAAAAAAGAAACAAATTATAATATATCATGGTAAAAAAAAAAAATGGAAGCGAAGAGATAGGATTTGAAACCTCGTATTGGCTGTTTGGGTGACTTTGGTATAGTTGTGGAGTGTTGGAAGTTGGAACCATAACAATGATATATAATGGCTTCTAAACTGGCAATAACCCAAAAAAATAATAATTCAATTCTGTTATGTGGGAATTATAATTAGTAGTTTTGTGGAGTTGGTAAAGCCTATTTAAATCCATTATGCAATTTGGATTGCGTGACAACATTGTCTAATCGGTCGATTTGGTCCATTCAAATAGTGGTGCGGTCCAATCGGCCGACTCGTTCAGACTTTTACGCCATGCCGTATCCTACCTTCTCTTATCCAAGAATTTATATATTTTTTGATACATCCACAAATATAAAATGATTTCGTATATGTAAATTTGATGTCTTTAATTTGAATATTTATTATTTTTGGAGAAAAAAGCCAATGAGATAAATGCTGGCTAAATCAGAAGCCTTTAAATGCCTAAAATTTATCATAGTTCGACATTTATTAATCCAAAGCTTCAGATTCAACCCAAACAAAATGAAATGAAGATGAAAGCGTGACAACTTGATTTAATGGACCAAGCAGACGACATGTGTTAGTGTTATGTGTAACGACGAATTGACATTTCAATTATGTTTTTTTTTTTGACGTCGATATTTGAATTATGTAATTTTTTTTTTACGTTAATAGTTGAATTATGTAATTTAAGGGGACAAAACGTTCCATAGTATACAACACCCTACAATCCTACATACATTATCTGTTAGCGTGCAATACTTACACTCGAAAGTAAGTAACATTTAAATTCATTTTTTGTAATTTGTGTCTTTAGTGTATGAACCATAATGCTGATTATGCAATAATATGTATTTCTATGTTTTGTATTCAACTTCCTAATTCTCTTTATACTTTGGTATTTTAATAAAATTTAGACGTAAGAAAAAAACGTTCCATACAAGTATACAACTACCCTTACACGCATACAACAAGCCCAAACAATAAACCCATTAAGCCCTATTAATTCATGGACTACATAGTTACTAAATTTAAAATCTCGGCACCATCTATAAGCACTCTACAAGAACCTAGCCCACACTCCAACATCCAAATCTAAATCCGGATGATAACATAACGATATTATACAAACGACTAGACTACAAGAATAAGTCATGATCGCTAAAACATTTTTTTTTTTTAAATCCATGGTTTCATATAATTCATTTGGCGATGCTTAATTCAATTAAATCGAACACATTTAATCCAGTACAAACATATAAAAAACCAAGAGTACATGATAACAAAATTTAATCTTACTTCGGTCGAAATAATTTTACTTTTACCGAACCCAAAAAACTAATTTCAAAACCGAACAAACAGGATTGAGACAAACACTTTTAGTGATTTTTTAATTTAATTTAAATATTCTGACCATAACAACAACAACATAAAAAAAAAAAGCGCATTACATGCATGGGTCAAATTAAAAACATCCTTACAATCCCATAATGCAAAAACAAAAGAATAATCTTGTCATGTTTAATGTTTCCTTTGACTATGCGTTACCATTTAACATCGCATAACATGGCTTTAATTTTGCATGGACAAAACATGAGACACAAAGACCATAAACTAAATTTAGAGAGACACGAAATTGAAAGTCTCCCATGTCCGACTCTATTGGATCTTTGATTCAGTCTTCTTTCTTCACAACCTCTCTTTCTCTTCTTTTTCTTCTATTTTTACTTCCTTCAACTCCCATTTTTCTTCTTCATTTTTAAAAAAATCTTCTCCATTCTTTTTTTTTTCTTCCTCCCCACAAACATTACACAGTAAGACAGGAAACATGGCATTTGGGAGGGGACGTGGAAACAAACGCTCTTCTACGACGTCGTATGCGTCGACCATTACAATGATCGTCTTTGTAGCTCTATGTGTGATCGGTGTGTGGATGCTTTCTTCCAACTCCGTTATTCCACCACAGATCAATCAAACCTCCACTCGAACGGTCATTGCAGAGACTGAGAGGAGTGATGTGTCTGCCTCTTCAAACGGTAATGATGAACCCGAACCAACGAAACCGGAGCCTGATGAGCAGCCTGCATTTGAAGACAATCCGGGTAAGCTTCCAGACGATGCCATAAAGTCTGAAGACGAACAGCAGAAGTCATCGAAAGAGAAGAGCTCAAAGGCAGGAGGAGAAGATGGGAAAGGGAAACAGAGTCAAAGTAAGAATCAGAAACAAGAGATCCAACAGAACAACGAAAAGATTCCCGAGGAGAACAAGAATGGTGAGGGTGGTCAGATGAAACAAGTGGTCAAGGAGTTTGAGAAAGAACAGAAGGAACAGCGGGACGAGGACGCTGGGGCTCAATCAGGAAACTCGAAAGGAACACAAGAGCAAGAGCAAGGACAAGGGAAGGATTCGCAGGATGTGGAACAAGGAAAGAAACAAGGGCAAGAAGGAACGAAACAAGGGCAAGATATGGATTCGAACACGGACGTGACATTCACAGATGCGACCAAAGAAGAACAACCTATGGAGGTAGGGCAGAGCGATACATCAGAGAACTCAAAGAATGTAGAAAACGGACAACAACAACAAGAGGAACAAAACTCAGGGAATGATGAAAATGGACAACAAAACGAGGAGAATATCACGGCTATTGAAGAAAACGGGAAGGAGCAGAAGAGTATGAAGGATGAGAACGGACAACAAGACGAACATAACACAACAGAGGACGAAAGCGGAAACAAAGAAGAGCATATCACAACAAAGGACGAAAATGTGGATCTGCAACAAGAAGAGCAGAAAGATGAGAAAAGACAAGAGGGCTCTGAGGCGAGTGGGTTCGGCTCTGGTATACCGAAAGAATCTGCAGAATCACAGAAGTTATGGAAGAGCCAGGCAACAGAATCCAAGGACGAGAAACAAAGACAGACATCTGAATCGAATAACGCAGAGAGTATGATGGGTGGAAATACATGGGAGTTGTGCAATGCAACTGCAGGTTCTGATTATATACCATGCCTAGACAACGAAGAAGCTATAAGGAAACTAACGAGTAGAAGACATTTTGAGCACAGAGAGAGGCATTGCCCAGATGACCCACCAACGTGTCTTGTCTCCCTCCCAGAAGGGTATAAGGAGTCCATCAAGTGGCCAGAAAGCAGGGACAAGGTAAAAGATTCTATCTAAATATCAATTTTTTTAGTTCTGGTGATATAATAGTCTGAAACTGGATAAAAAAGTTGACTTACATGTGATCAAGTAGATATGGTACCACAACGTCCCACACACAAAGCTAGCAGAGGTGAAAGGACATCAGAACTGGGTGAAGGTCACTGGCGAGTTCTTGACGTTTCCCGGTGGTGGAACACAGTTTATCCATGGAGCTCTCCATTATATAGATTTCCTTCAGCAGGTGAACTTAAAAACTGCACCAAATAAAGATCTAAACTTTCTGTGAAACTAATGCTTCTTTTTTTGTTTTTCATCTATGGCAGTCTTTGAAAAACATTGCGTGGGGTAAACGTACTCGGGTCATATTGGATGTAGGATGTGGAGTTGCTAGCTTTGGCGGTTTCCTCTTTGAAAGAGATGTTATAGCCATGTCTCTAGCACCAAAAGATGAACACGAGGCTCAGGTCCAGTTTGCTCTCGAAAGGAAGATCCCAGCCATCTCTGCAGTGATGGGCTCTAAGCGACTGCCATTCCCGAGCAGAGTGTTTGACCTTATCCACTGCGCACGTTGCAGAGTCCCTTGGCACAATGAGGGAGGTATGCTTCTTCTGGAACTGAACCGGATGCTTCGGCCTGGAGGTTACTTTGTCTGGTCTGCAACACCAGTCTACCAGAAGCTCGAAGAAGATGTTCAAATCTGGAAAGGTAATTAAGGATTTGAACTACATATAAAGTGTTACTCCTCTTTTGTTCTGTTTTGTTCCACTGAAGCTGACATGTTTTGAGTTTATGTAGACATGTCCGCGTTGACAAAATCAATGTGCTGGGAGCTCGTGACAATCAACAAGGACAAACTCAACGGTGTTGGTGCTGCCATCTACCAGAAACCAGCCACGAATGAATGCTACGAGAAACGAAAGCGAAACAGGCCTCCGCTGTGCAAAAACAACGACGATGCAAATGCAGCCTGGTATGTACCGTTACAGGCATGTATGCATAAAGTGCCCACGAATGTGGTCGAGAGAGGGAGCAAGTGGCCAGTGAACTGGCCCCGTCGGCTTCAAACACCTCCTTACTGGCTAAACAGCTCTCAAATGGGGATCTATGGGAAACCGGCTCCTAGAGATTTCACTACAGATTATGAACATTGGAAGCACGTTGTTAGCAAAGTATACATGAACGAAATTGGAATCAGCTGGTCTAATGTGAGGAACGTTATGGACATGAGAGCTGTCTACGGAGGGTAAGCATCGACTGAGAAAGAGATCAAACCAAAGCTTCGCACAATTCACTCACCAAAAGCTAAAGTTTTTATCTTTGTTTCCAACTATGTTCAATATGCAGATTTGCAGCAGCTTTAAAGGACTTGCAAGTGTGGGTCATGAATGTAGTAAACATAAATTCACCAGATACACTACCAATAATCTACGAGAGAGGCCTGTTCGGGATTTACCATGACTGGTGTGAATCTTTCAGCACATACCCTCGGAGCTATGATCTCTTGCATGCAGATCATCTCTTCTCCAAGTTAAAAGCAAGGTAAAAAAAAAAAAGCTTCAAAGTCATTTCCACATTTTCTTTTGGTAATTTTCATCAGCAAATCCTGACACAAGTTACACAAAAAAACTTATCCTTTTTATCAATTTGAAGGTGTAATCTTGCTCCAGTAATGGCAGAAGTTGATAGAATAGTAAGGCCGGGAGGCAAACTCATCGTTCGTGACGAGTCCAATGTGATAAGAGAAGTTGAGAATATGTTGAAGTCACTGCACTGGGATGTTCATCTAACCTTCTCCAAGCACCAAGAAGGAATCCTAAGTGCCCAAAAAGGATTCTGGAGACCAGAAACATCTCAAATTTCTTCCTGAAACACGCTACATAACCCTTGGAATCTGCAAATTGAAATAGCAGAAACAGCTTTATATAATACATTTATATCAATAACCCAAATTTTTTTTCTTGTTTGTGTTGCAAGAACTGCATAAAGAATGTCAGTTGAATGATTAGTGTTAGTCTTGTTAAAACCATAGACTAATTAATTAGAACATTTTTGTTTCGTACTTCATATATTTATATGATCTTTGATTGTGAAGCTATATATGACTGTTAGTTCTGTTTACGATTGTGAAGTAATATGATCTTCTTCAAAAATCATCCGTGATCCGATTTCGATTTTGTCCACAGATTTCAGTTTAAAAAAAAAAAAAATAGTTTTGGGAATAAAATTTATTTTATGCTTTACAATTTGACCATTTTATTGTCCTAACAAGTCTTTTCTTCTTTGGAACATGTGAAATAAATAACTTTGAATAAAATGCTACGGACTTAATGAGGTATCCAAAGTCGTAATAATTCAAACAGCCCAGCAGGCCCAGCCCAAAAAATGTTTTTTTTTTCCCTTTTTTCTGTCAAACTCAAAACATGTTTCCGTATTGAAAAACGGTGGCGTTTCCTTTTGAATCATCATGTCTCGTTTCATATGTACACTTGTATACATTTTTGCCGGTTGGATAAAAATTCCATTCCAGCTTTACAGTTTACACACAAGAAAAACTCCCTTTCTTAAGTGTCGTTTTAGCATTAAAAAAATATTAAATTTTTCTGTTTTACCTTTCATTAAAACAATATTTTGTCAATAATTAATAAGTTGAAATGGTAGAAATAAAACTGGAAAATTTATCATAAATCTGCATTGAAATACGAGAATGACAATTATTTATAAATAAAAAATTAAATTTAGAACGACACTTAAATCAAAACAGAGGGAATAATAAATTAATTATGTGCCATTATTAGTTTTAAATGTTAGTTCTTCAGAAAAGGGAAGATTAAGAAATAAGAAAGGAGCGAAACAAAAACAAAAACAAAAAAGAAAGAGAGAAACGGGCACTTTTATTAAGTAGAGAGGCTGGGCGCTATCATATATTCAATGCTTTACCAAACTCACACCCTCTTCTAAATTCACACCACCACCCTTCTTCTTCTCTTTCTCTCTTCCTTCACCGACATCTCTCCCCCAAAGCTCTCTCTCTCTCACTCACTCTCTGTGTATCAGGTATTCAATTTCTTCTCTAATTTTAGGGTAATGAATTGGGTTTTTTTGAGGGTTACTCGTCACATTGTGTTGATAAGTTTGGAATTGACATGAAGAGGATGAGGAATCTTTTTTTTCTTTCTCGTTTCTGTCTTGTGGGTTCTAGGCCCCAGAATGAATTTCTGGGTTTTTCGTTGGATTTTGTTTTCTCTTTGAATTGGAAAAAATGGAAACGGTTTTTTTCTTTTTGGGCGTTTTTATTTTGAGATAATTGTCAGTTTTGTTTTGTGAATTTTTGATATCTCCTGAGGCAAAAGAAAATTTAGGTTAATTTTGTTTGGATAAACTTTGGTGGGTTTTTGATAGGAAATGGAAAGTGTTGAATTGGGGTTGAAGAACTGTAACCGGAAGGAGAACGCCGTCTCCGGAGGCGCTCAAAATGGCGACGATTTCTCCGTCGACGACTTGCTTGACTTCTCAAACGGCGACGTTTTCGTTGAGGATGAGGCTGCTGAGTTGAAGAAGGTACAACGAAAGAGAGGAGCCTCTTCTTCCCAAAATGACCAAAATACCCTTCACCAGAACGACGGTTTCTCCACCGCCGGCGAAGATTTTGGGTCTCTCCCCACAAGCGAGCTCGCCGTTCCGGTAATTAAATTCGCTTCTAACCTCAATAATTGATTGAAATTGCATGTCACTTCCATCTTTTTAATTTCTTTATTATTATATTCTTTGTTAGATGGATGATTTAGCGGAACTCGAATGGTTATCGAATTTCGTGGAGGACTCTTTCACGCCGTATTCGGCTCCGACGAAGAAACCGGCGTGGTTAACCGGAGACCGAAGTCACCCTGTGGCACCGGTTAACGAGGATTCGTCCTTCAAACCCCCTCTTCCGGTTAAAATCAGAACCAAACGAGCCAGAACCGGAGTCAGCGACTGGTCTCTTGGTTCGTCGTCGTTAACCGACTCGTCTTCGAGTTCTACAACGTCCTCCTCCTCCTCCTCTGGTCCCTCAAGCCCTCTATGGCTCTCCGGCGCTGAGTTTCTTGATGAGCCAGTGGTTCAAAGACAGAAGAAGAAGAGAACGACTTCCATGTCGGCGATTTGGAAAAACGGTGTTCAGACGCATTCGAAATCGCAGACGCAAACGCAGCCTCAGACGCTGACGCGGCGGTGTAGTCATTGTGGCGCTCAGAAAACGCCGCAGTGGAGAGCAGGACCAATGGGAGCGAAGACGCTGTGCAATGCGTGTGGTGTGCGTTTCAAATCTGGTCGGTTATTACCCGAATACAGACCCGCTTGTAGCCCAACGTTCTCGATTGAGCTCCACTCCAACCACCACCGTAAAGTCGTTGAAATGCGTCGGAAGAAGGAGACACCCGACGATGCTGATGAACCCGGTTCGAAACAATCGGTTCGGACGGTTCAGGTTGTGTCGAGTTTTTGAAGAAACAGGGGAAAGATTTTTAGAGAAGAATTAGGATCCGACCCGGTTCGGTTTTAGCACCAGTTAGTTGCTCATTAATAACTGTTTTGTATTTTGGTTTGACCTTTTTTTCTCTCTCAATTTGATTTTTTTGGTTTATGGTGGTCGCACCAGTTTCTAGTAACTGGTCAGGTTTTAAAACTTTAAAACTCACATTTTGGATTTTCATTTTGCGGTACAACTTACATTTTGGATATTTTTAATGGGTATATGGGGACCGTGGAGTGAATTTGAAACCGTTAGATAAGTGACATATATTAGTAAGACATGGGGGATATATATATATTCGTCACCCATTATCTCCTTCATCATTTCAGTTTTGATAATATTTCAACGTCATGATCTCATTGGTTCCTTTTCTAGTTATATATAATGCATGCTCGATAATTATCGAAAATGCGATAGTTGTTTTCTACTCCATATTGATATTGGTAAGTTATCAGGTCTATAAATACAAGTTCAGTTGAAATCCTTACAGTATTAATTTGAATGGAAAATGAGTAAAGACAGATTACGAGGAGGCTTGATTTTAGAGCTGCCAAGGAGAGCCAAGGAATTGGTACGTTGTGGTATAAGTAACAGATAATTAGGTGGTTATTTTTTACAAGTAGTATATTAAAGTTGATTTTCTAATGGATTCTATAAATTAACGAAAGTCGTTGGTGAAAAAATAAATTCGGTGCCATTTGTCACAGTCGTTTTGCTCAACACTTTTCGTGGTCAACATTATCGCCATGGGGTGTTAAAAACCTCTTATCTATTTCTTTTTTCTTCTTGAATATATATATATAATAAGATATTGATTTGAACTTTGAGATACAAACGATTAGGCATTATAAAGGATACAAAAGACCCTTGAAGGCGAAGACTGAAGACATGTACGAACACCTTGATACCAAAAGAATGCCAACACAACTAAACTAAGCTCGAAACACAAGACCTATACCAAAAGACCTATCAGAGGATTAAACTTTCTTACCACTAAAGAGATCGTGGAGCCATTGGGGATGGCCAGCAGCCACATACGATTGAGAAAACCAAAGTTTAAAGGGTTCTATATAACACTTTAACAGGCATCACATTTTCTCTTGTATTTATAAATTTGACATTTAGTGACGTGCAATATAGCCAATTTTCGGACTATATAATAATAATCTTCATTGACCATATCTTTGAGTTTAGCACGAATTAACACCGCTCACATCACTAAAATTGTTAAGTTTTTTTTTTATATTTACGAAATTTCTATAAACTTGAGAGTTATTCCTCTACTGGTTTTAGTTGACTAAGCTTTTAAGTGTTGGCCTAAAATCAATTTTTTTTTTTTTTGAAAGAGGTTTTACGAAATCAAAGATTCGAAGTGTCTAGTTTCATATATAAAACACACAAAGCCTACCAATAAATTACCAAATTATTAAACCTTCATTAATTTTTTTTACCAAACTACTATTAAAAATACGATTTACAATCATGGGAAGTAAATGCTTAAATTATAAAACATTTGAAAGTACAGGAACATTTTTATACAAAATACGATTTTTCAAATGATGTATTTTTTTCAGTTTATAGTAAATTCACTTTGGTTTTGACCCTTAACCGCGTCATATGTACCAATTTGCTTCAGTAGTAGTTGTTTTCTTGGTGATCACCAGGACTAAATTTCTTTAGTTTAAACATGATAAATAATTTTAGTAAACCTAAGTGATAATCATTGAAACTTAAAAGAAGAAAAACCAAAGAGAGGCGTGGGGAGTCACGTGATAAGCATTTCCCCCATCCGATTCAACTACTTTCACATGTTCTAGCTTTTAGGTCCAATCCATTCCAATTGTCTAATTATTTAGTTCCATTATCATTAAGTTTCGTTAAATAAAAGTTAGCCCTAACGATTTTCACATAAAAATTGTTTACTTTTCGAGTAGGGTTTTATAAGCTATAAAGAGATAATAGATAAATTGTTTGGGCGACCTTCTTCTCGAGTTGTGTGCCTAAAATTGTTGGGAGATCCCTTTGACCCAACAATACATGTGAGTGTGCCACATTCTCTCATCTTCACATTATTTTCCTTTCGTTCGCTTTACGTTTCTTGTATTAAATACAAGACATATATTGCGAGGATCTTGAACCGCACCTTTGGGTATTATCTAAGCCACGGTTCCAACTCTCCATTCAACAACTTTATAAAAAAGGCAGTGGTAGTAGTAGTACAACACCACGTGCATTTCATGCTTCAGTCACGCCATCTTCACAAGGCTAATTTCATCATCGCATTGTTGAAGGCAGTGGAGGCAAACTCGATTCCAAGGGAGAAGATTAGTGTTTATCTGAGGAAGAGGCCAAATCATATGAAGAATTGCTACAGAGAAGCTGGATTAGAAGATTTAAGAGAGCAGATTCAGGTTTGAACATAACTAATTCAGTTATGTAGAATCAGATTGTTCTTGATGCAAAAAAAAAAATGGGAACAAACCAGGAGTGATGTGATAGAGATATATTTATATTGGTTAACTCCAACATTTGTTGGATAAGCTTCAAAGCTTGAAGCCCAAGAGATCATTAACAAGACGGTTAATGATTGTTGAAGACATAAAGGAAATTGTCTAGTTTCTTTAAGAAAAGGAAAAGTGTGTTTTCCTTTTATTATTAGGATTAGAAAAGGAAATCTAGTTCTATAAATATGGTTGCCAAGATGTGGTAAACCATAGAGAAAATTAGAGAGCTTTGTGTTTAGTTTTGAGAAGTTTCTAAACATATTAATAAAGAGAGAAATTCTTTATTCAAAGCTAAGTTGTGTTTTTTCTAATACTTTATTTGGTATCAGAGCGGTTTTTGATCCTGAGGCAATACGAAGATCATAACCTATAGTCGTCGAACCCGAGCCATGGGTGATACAGCAGCTCCAACGGAGAAGAAGGAGTCTGTACGAGCATCGGTAGTTTGTCCGATGCTAAACTCGACAAACTACACCGTATGGTCAATGCGGATGAAGGTTACCCTACGTGTTCACAAAGTCTGGGAAGCAATCGAGCCGGGAACAAACGAAGCAGAGAAAAACGATGGTGCGACTGCTTTGTTGTTCCAATCCATACCAGAAAGTCTCATCCTACAAGTTGGTGATCAAGATTCACCAAAAGATATATGGGAGGCAATCAAATCTAGACACCTAGGGGCGGACAGGGTGAAGGAAGCTCGACTCCAAACTTTGATGTCTGAGTTCGAACGGTTAAGGATGAAAGACTCCGAGACAATTGATATCTTTGCCGGAAAGATATCGGAGCTCGCCTCAAAGTCTGCATCGTTGGGTCAAACACTTGAAGAACCGAAGCTAGTCAAGAAATTTCTCAACAGTCTACCGAGAAATAAGTTTATACACATGATCGCCTCTCTAGAACAGATGTTGGATCTTAACAAAACTGGATTCGAAGACATTGTAGGACGACTTAAAGCATACGAGGAGCGTATACTTGATGATGCGAGTCATGGTGAAACACAAGGGGAGTTATTGTTTACAAAAAGAGATTCACGCGGCGAATCTTCAAGAGGTCGAGGAAGAGGTTCTCGGGGAAGAGGCCGTGGAAAATCTAACACTCAAGACCGAAGCAAGGAGAAGAAAGAAAGACCTGATGTTATATGTTTTCGGTGTGATAAAACAGGACACTTTGCTTCAGTATGTCCTGAAAGAATACAGAAGCTCCGAGAGCTAAACAAGGTCGAAACACAAGAAGAAGAAGAGGAAGAAGAAGAAGAAGAAGCACTTTATATGCATGAAATCGTGTTTCTTAACGAAGAAAAGCTTATTCCTAAGAAGTTCGAAGCCGAAAAGGAAGGTGACGGAATATGGTATTTGGACAATGGTGCAAGTAACCATATGACAGGAGTAAGGTCGTTCTTCTCGGAGCTGAATGAAGAGATTAAAGGAAAAGTTAAATTTGGAGATGGATCTTGTGTTGATATCAGTGGGAAAGGATCAATACTTTTTGAAGGAAAAACTGGAGAACAGAGACTCATGACTGACATCTATTACATCCCAGAGTTGAAGAGTAATATAATCAGTTTAGGTCAAGCCACATAATATGGATGTGATGTTAGAATGAAGGGCGATCATCTAACACTACGAGATCCTGCTGGACGTCTCTTGGTTAAAGTATCTCGATCTCCTAATCGATTGTACAAGATACATCTCAAAGTAGGAAAGCCGGCATGCCTACAGTCACGAATTGAAGAAGACAATTGGAGGTGGCACGCGAGACTTGGCCATATAAGCTTCAAGACTATAGAGTCTATGTCGAAGTTGGAGCTTGTTCACGGTTTACCGAAGATCAACGGAGAAAGTAAACTCTGCGAGTCATGTCTAGTCTGTAAACAAGCAAGGCAAGCATTCCCGAAAGCAACTCAGTTTCGATCATCTTCTCCCTTGGAGCTGTTACATGCGGACCTGTGCGGACCCATAACACCAGCTACTCCTGCAAAAAATAGATATATCTTTGTCATCATTGATGATCACACAAGATATATGTGGTCAATTCTACTAAAGGAGAAGAGTGATGTTTTTGAAAAATTCAAAACATTCAAGAACGAAGTAGAAAAAGACTTTGGGAAGATGATCTTGACGTTACGCACAGACAGAGGTGGTGAGTTCACATCAAGTGAATTCCAAGAGTTTTGTAACAAGAACAGGATCAAACGACACTTGACAGCTCCTTACACTCCACAACAAAATGGAGTAGTTGAAAGAAGAAACCGTACGTTGATGGAGATGACGCGAAGTATGCTTAAGGCAATGAATGTTCCGAACTACTTGTGGGGAGAAGCGGTTCGTTATTCAACCTACTTGATAAATCGAGTTCCCACGAGAGCCTTGAAGAATCAGACACCATATGAATGCTTGAGGAACAAGAAGCCTAATATCGAACATCTTAGAGTCTTCGGCTGCGTAGCTCATGCCAAGATAGACTCCACTCACCTGAGGAAGCTCGATAATAGGTCTCAGTCTCTAGTTCATCTCGGGACAAAATCTGGCTCTAAAGCTTATAGACTTTACAATCCAACAACAAGAAGAATTGTTGTAAGTCGAGACGTGATTTTCAACGAGAAGGCTAGTTGGAATTGGAAGGGAGCAGAGAGTAAGGAACATACAGATTCAGGAATGTTTCGAATGACATGGGGAGAAGTAAGTGATAACGGACACGGTCCGTTTGTGATTGGGAATCAACAAAACATTCTCGAAACTAGTGAACCACTACTAGAGCAAGATCATCAAGAACAAGATGATCTTACAGACGAGGACTCAAACGCTGGATCAATCGAAGAAGAGCAACAAGAGGAGATAGCTCAGCCTCCATCACCGCCCTTAAGAAGAACATCTAGGCAAGTAAAAACTCCTAGTTACCTTGACGATTTTGTTATTCTTGCAGATATCGAGTGTGAAAAGCTTCTTCTATCACTTAATGACGAGCCATTAAACTATCAAGAAGCAAAAGATTCTGTGGAATGGACGAATGCATGTGTGGACGAGATTGATTCAATAAACAAAAATCAGACATGGGTGCTCGGTAATAAGCCAATTGGTGCTAAGGTGATTGGTCTTAAGTGGATTTTTAAGATCAAGAGGAATGCAGATGGCACCATAAACAAGTTTAAGGCGCGACTTGTAGCTAAAGGATACGTGCAAGAATCCGGTATAGACTTTGACGAAGTGTTCGCACCAGTGGCTCGCCTTGAGACAATCTGAATGCTGATCGGATTGGCAGCCTCACACGGATGGGAGATTCATCATCTCGATGTCAAAACTGCGTTTTTACACGGCGAATTGAATGAGGAGGTATATGTTTCACAACCTGAAGGATTTGAAAAGAAGGGAGAAGAACATAAGGTTTTCAAATTGTCAAAAGCTTTGTATGGCTTGAGACAAGCTCCACGAGGCTGGAATACAAAGCTGGATCAGATCTTGAAAGGGATGAATTTCAAAAAATGTTCAAAGGAAAGCTCAGTATATCGAAAGGAAGAAGGAGCCAAACTTCTCATCATAGCCGTGTACGTTGACGATCTTTTTGTGACAGGGAGCACTCTTGCAATCATCAACGAGTTCAAAGCAGGAATGTCTTCAAAATTCGAGATGTCTGATCTTGGCAAGCTCACTTACTACCTCGGCATCGAAGTAAATCAAAGTAAAACCGGGATTGAGATCAAGCAAGAGGCGTATGCTCGACGAATCCTAAAGGAAGCTGGATTAGACACTTGTAATCCTACTCACATACCAATGGAGTTTGGATTAAAGTTGTCAAAAGGACAAGAAGGTGATCACGAGATTGATGCAACCATGTACCGAAGGAAGATAGGATGCTTAAGATATCTTTTGCATTCTAGACCAGATTTTGCTTTTTCAGTTGGAATTTTAAGAAGGTATATGCAAGATCCAAGAGAGTCACACGGAAATGCCTTGAAACAAATCCTAAGGTACCTACAAGGAACAACGGCTTATGGAGTCTCTTTCAGAAGAGGGGGAACGCAGAAGCTTGTCGGCTATAGTGACAGTAGCCACAACACCGATCCTGATGATGGAAGAAGCACCACTGGACATGTTTTCTACTTAGGCGAATCTCCAATCACATGGTGTTCACAGAAGCAAGAGACTGTTGCTCTATCATCGTGTGAAGCCGAGTTCATGGCTGCCACGGAAGCTGCAAGGCAAGCAATCTGGCTTCAAGATTTGCTAAGTGAGATTACAGATCAAGAGTGTAAGAAGACGACGATTTGGATTGATAATAAGTCTGCCATTGCTCTTACCAAGAATCCAGTGTTCCACCGAAGAAGCAAACACATTCACAAACGGTTCCATTTCATCCGAGAATGTGTTGAGAATGATCAACTAGAAGTCGAACATGTACCCGGAGAAGAACAATGTGCAGACATACTAACAAAGGCCTTAGCAAGAATCAAGTTCAAGAAGATGAGGGATTTGATCGGAGTTCAAGATCTCTCGAAGACTAGCTTGAAGCTTAAGGGGGTGAATGTTGGATAAGCTTCAAAGCTTGAAGCCCAAGAGATCATTAACAAGGCGGTTAATGATTGTTGAAGACATAAA
>JAHZTW010000002.1:110172682-110326325 GCA_020283515.1 Alliaria petiolata | reverse complement strand
AGAGAGAGAGTCACATGACGATCCGAAGGACAGCGAGACCAACAGCTGAGATGGATACAAGTGTACCGATACAGTACTTGATCACCTCGTACTTGGCCGCTTCTAACTGAGCTCTCAAAGTGTGAATCTCCTGTGAGAGAGATTGAAAAAAAAAACAGGAAACAATATATATATAAACAACTTATTTTGCTGCAAAAACAAGCAAACGCACAGAAACCAGACATGAGAGTACTAACACGGTCAAGTTTGTTTGTAAGGTTAGAGGTTTCGGCGTTTTGATTTGTTAGCTCATCTCTTATCCTCCTGCCACCATTATCGAAACATACCACACCGGATTTTTTACAAGTCGTAACCTAAAAAACAGGTTAATGAATGAAGAGAGAAAGAAAGTAGCGTTTTCTCTGACCCTTTCTCAAGATTCAAGTCCAACCGTTGTCCTGCTGTGACTTTGTCGATCTCGTGCCTGCAATGTAAATTGTATTAGTCACTGCACTGAGTCTAAAGCAAACCATAACCCTAGAGGTCGTTCGTTCCGAGAAGGCTGACCTTATATCAGTGCGGATTCGCTCTATGTCGTTGCGGAGTTTCTCATTCTCGTGTTGCAGCAATGAGAAATGGTGATCCTATACATACACCGCTTTTCCGAATCAAGGTTTCTCATATAAATGAGAGCAAAACACACAATAACACAGCGAGAAAAAAGCGAAAACATAGGTTACCAGTGAACTGTTGATTTCACTTTTGAACTTGGATAAGTTTGATTCCTGCGTCATTTCAGCCTAACAAGAAGCAAGAAGATCAAAGTTAGACCGACTTTTAAGTAGCTATCACTGGGTCTATTTGGAATTGATGAAGTCACAGAGCCTTTGTAACAGAATTCACAATAGAAACTTACTTTCTGCATCTCTCCCTTGGAAACAACCAACTGAGAAACAACTCCTAAGCTATCATTCAGAACTTCAGTTATAGCACCGGTTATCGCCTCTGCTTGCTTTGAAGGCAGGCCTTGTGCTTCTAAGCTCCTAACCTGAAAACCACATACCAAATTCTCATCTGAACTATACTCATAAGACAATATCTAAAACTAAAGACAAGACATGTTGCATTCGATGACTCCGGTCTGGAATCTAACCATCCCATTGTCTCATTTCAAAAAGCAAAAAGATAACAAAAATTGTGATGAATCACAGAGTGTTCCTTTTTATTATTTTTTCTCACAATCTTGCCTAAAAATTGACTAAGAGAAGAGACAATTCAAAGCAATGAGACAAAGAAAGGGTTATTATTACCAAAGCGAGTGTATCGACGAGATACAAACGTTTCCCATTGGTTTTGACAAGTTGAGATATGAATCTGGCGTGGGATTGTCTGTACAGAGAAGATGATACCAACGATGAAGAAGAAGAAGAACGAATCTCGTGGTGGTCGAACAGAGTCCTGTCAAACGTTGGATTCGGAGAAGAGATTGATCTGAGAGTCGAAAAGTTTACACCTGAACTAGTTCCAAGTCGTGCTACCCGGAGATAATTCGCGAAAGCGGCCATGAAAAGGATGTACAGAAGGAGAAGGAAAATTCGCAAAATTGATTTGCAAAAGTGGAACCTTTGAATTGAATCAACCCCAAAAAAGTTTGGATCGGGTGGAAGAATGCGTGATGAGGAACACGAGAATTTCCCAATCGGGTAAGCATGCAAATGAGATTCAGCGATGGCAAAAAGAAGAGAGACAAAGGGGAAAAGAAGAAAACTTTGAAGAAGGGTTTGGTGGGGATTGTTCTTATTGATGTGTTATCTCTGATCCTCCCATTGAAACCGCTGAGACTTCTCCGCACCAACAAAAGAAACAGACGGACGACGTTGATAGAGAAAGCGTGAGCCTTCGTCTTTCCAAAATGGGCACGTTTCCCAAACTTAAATCCTGTTTAGTTATTTCTTCGGATATTACATTTTAATTAATTACTGTACCTCCCATGTGCTAATAATCTCTAAATCCACATACTTGACCATGTTATTCATCAATCACTACTAATTGATTTTATAAATTAATAAAAGTAAGCTCTGCTAAAAATGGGGAACTACTTGTCGAAAAAAGAATACAAGAGAAACAAAAAAAATACATTATGAAAATGACAAAATCATATAGAAGATATTTTTTGTAGGAATCAGTTAACTTTTATTTCTTGTTAACGAACACAGCTTGTTAATTACTAGCCTAAATTTGTCATTAACGTACCTGTTTGTTGTTATGTTTCGCATTAAGGTAATCAACTGAGAGCATCTCCATCAGAGTATTTAATGGGTTTCTTAAAGAGTTTCTAAAGCCAAAAACAATTAAAAAAAATGATTAATGGGTTATTAAGTTAACAAACGTATCTTAGAGAAAAGTTTTTAGAAAATATAAAAAACCCTAACGTGTCAATGATTTACTGGATGGGTGTAAAGAATAAAAAAGAATTTTTTTTTCTTGCTTTCTTTCTTCTGTTTCGATACATACGAAGAAAAATGAAAAATATGGAATGGTCGTCTTCAATGGCGAAGGTCGACGAGATATCCGATTGATGTAGAAGAAGAAGAAGACTCACTAAGCTTAGAGAGAGTAGTAGTGGGCAGTAATGGTACGAGCTTCATCGTCGAAGAAAGGAGGAGGAGGAGGAGGAGGAGATAAAGACGATGCAGAGTCGAAGCAGAGGAAGAGATTGAAAACCCTAGCTCTCGAGAACAATTTGCTCTCCGATTCTCCGGCGAGATGCCTTTCCTCTCTCAAACCTTCAAAGCAAGTGCTGAAACACCACGGCACCGACATCATCCGCAAGTCGCAGCGCAAGAATCGGTTCCTCTTCTCCTTCCCTGGACTTCTCGCTCCCATCTCCGGCGCCACCATCGGCGATCTCGATCGATTGTCCACCAAAAACCCCGTCCTCTACCTCAATTTCCCCCAGGTCGGTTTTCCCTAAGCCTAATTGGTCACTACGTTTCTCAGTGCTGAGGCATTACCATTGATCCTCCTGCTGCTGCTTTAATCTTCGGAAATTGTTGTTCTTTTAGGGTCGCATGAAACTCTTTGGAACGATTTTGTATCCCAAGAACAAATACTTGACTCTCCAGTTCTCTAGAGGAGGCAAAAACGTCTTGTGCGATGACTATTTTGATAACATGGTCAGTCTCTTCTGCTTCCCACCTTCATAGTCCTCTCAATCTCTCTCTCTCTTTCTATTTCTTGACTTTTGAGGATTTGATAATGTCACACAGATTGTGTTCTCTGAATCATGGTGGATTGGGACAAAAGAAGAAAATCCTGAAGAAGCCCGCCTTGATTTCCCTAAAGAACTGTCTCAGGTTGATACATTTCAGCTAATTTACATTCTCTCAAGTCTAGTTTGCCACAGAGATATGTAGATGTTTAATTTGATGAGAGAGCTGTTTGTTTCAGGCATAGCAAACTGAGTTTGATTTCCGAGGCGGTGCAGGAGCAGCAGATTCGGCCAAGACGCTGGCGACTCCTGAAACTGGTAGCCAACCAACAGAGACAGACTCACCTGAAGTTGAAATGGAGGAGTTTTTATCTGAGGATGGAGAATTTCTTGACGATAAGATTCAAGTGACACCACTTCAAGTAACACCAGTTCGACAGTCTCAGAGGAATTCTGGGAAGAAATTCAAGTAATGATCCTTTCGACTTCTTCACTTAAAAAACACACTCTTTTGAGCTAGTGGCGAGATAAAAAGTATGTGCAGTGGATCACTTGCTGTTCATTTGATTTGTAACTATCTCTAATAATGCTGCCTAGTTTTCTCTGTTATCCTTGATTATTTCGTTTGGTGTGTATACGTCTGCCTCTATGTGACTTCTGTGTTTCATTCTCCTGTTCAAAACCTTTAGTAGTATCAGGTTTAATAGCCTTTCTGTAAACTGTTTCCACAGCTTTGCAGAGACTTCTCCAGAACACTCATCAGATGAAAGTGGTGACAATACGTCTGATGAAGAAGATGAGAAACCTCCGTTGGAACCTGATTCTTCAACAAGAGGTCGTGGGGAAGTCCAAGCTGGTACTACTGCATCAGCAGGCAAGTTGCTTACCGAACTTCCGGCTATAATGGAAAAATTAAACAGCAGAGACGGTAAGCTCGTTCAAGCTACCGTAGCTAACCTGTTCAAGAAAGCAGAGAAGAAAATATATGTTACTTCAAAGGAGAAACCATCCTCAAAAGGATTAAAGAACTTTGTTCCCAGAAGATATAGAGGTCTGTTGTTTCTTTTGCTGTGAGAAATGAGAATGAACAGATTCTTCTTTCTAGCTCTTTTAGTTATGTTTTGAGAGGAATAAGAAATTGCTACAAGACTGAGGATTATGTTAGAGAAAAACAAGAATAGGATTATGGATCCATCATGTTTGGAAAAAGTGTATCTTCGCCGAACTATGTATACATCATGTTTGCACAACAAACCGTCTCTCATCTACTATCTATACGAGTGACAAAGGCAATACACTTTTTTATCATTGTTTTCAAAACTGGAATATCATTACACATTTCTTCTCATCAGATCTTCTCATTGGGCTTATTATATTTTGTTTACAATGTTATAATATAATTTTTTTTTGTTAAGAACCCCATTAGAGTTTTATCAATGGAGGAGCTAAAAATCAAAATCAAATATAAAGTTCTTAAAACAAGAAAGAAAAAAAATATTAAAAAATGTTTTAAAACCCCATATGGGTTTCTACCAATGGAGATGGTCTGAGAAGTTCAGACAAGTTTATAGTCTTTACACATCAAGAAGAAAAGTACATACATAAGAAAATAGAGTTATAGCAATCGGAGCCTTCTAAATTTAAATGAACTTTCTGAGAACTTTTCATGTCGAGTAAAACTGTACCCCTTTGCATATGGATATATCAGTAAAACCAAAACTGAGGAAGGTTGACACATTACTGCTAATAACTTTGGTACATGGGCTGCTTCAAGATATCAATGCAGCCATTTTTTTTGGGTTGCTTTTTATTTTAAGAAATCAAGAGGAGAATCCAAAAAAGTGTCAAATAAGATAAGATATATCCCCTCTTGTCTGTCACCTGTGCTTTTTCTTTTTTGGTTTCTCCAGTATCCACATTTAATGTAAAACGTTTTCTTTATTTTGGTCGCTTTCGATATGGGTCCATGGACTCGTCCACAGTCTCTTTGACATAGTTACCCACTCTCTTCAGGTTCTTCATCACCCCTGATGCTACCAGGTTTGCGTTTCTTGTGAACCTGATACATTCCCACCCAAATGAACGAATATTGTGTGTTAGTTATGACTATCATACATGGCTTTTTATGGTAGATAGGGCTGATTATTGGTTAGTCCGACTACTGCAGTTACAATTGTTATACAAGGATCTGTAATTTGAGGTTTGTATCCTTTCTTTTGCAGGCATGACAATCAATTAGGGGGTTCAAATCAAATGCCAATGCCCATTAAGCCACAACAAGTCAAATCTCAAAGGTAGACAGTCACCAGCCAAAGCAAAAGCTCTTTGCTTACCTGGTTACGAAGCCGTTTTCTGTGTATGTGGCTGGGGTTGGGGCTGGGGCTGGGGCTGGGCTTGGTTTCTGGTTCTGGTGCTGAGGCAATTCTCGAGAATCTAGAGCACAGAAAGAAAATGATGAGCATAAAAGAGGCAGGAGGCGTTTCATAGTTGTAAACTGGTGAGTGAGAGTGGATTCGGTGTACCATTTCTATTATGAACACGAGCAGGAACAGATGAAGTGTTGCTAGAAGCTGCTCTTCTATCTGCTAATATCTGCCACGAACATAAGAAAAATTTGATATTAGAGGTTGCAAACAGTACTAAGTACACCATAATCCTCTTTGATGCCAGTGATGATATTTGAGGTTGCAAATATGTATCCAGTTTATCCAGAAGTTGATAGTGTCTTAAAAATAACGCATACACAAGGAAACCAAATAGATTGACCAGACAGCCTAACCGGGTCTAATGTCAGCTCATAATAGTCAAATGGCAGCAAGACGTAGATGTGAGTTTACACTTTCGAAGCAAAGCAATGAATTTCGAGGGAAGTGATAAGAGTGTGTCAAACCTCAAGGCCGACACAAACGGGAAGTTGGGTCTTGGTAGGTTGCTTCATGGCAGATGAGTCTTTTTCAGTCATGTAGACTGAATAACCCAAACATCCATAGTAAAAATCTGCCAAGGTCCGGCCCTCTTTCGAAGCTTCAGCTTCAGACTGCCCAACAACGTAGTCAGGAACTGCAAATGTTATGAAATGCTATTACTGTATGCAGAATCCGTGGGATCAAAGAAAAAATGAAAAACCAAAAAACAAAAAGCAAAAAATGAAAAAGAGTAGCAAAAAGCAAAAAAAAAAACACACATCTCTCTTCAGTTTACCCAGTGGTCGTGAAAAAGGTGATCAGGCAATAGCGATGATTCCGAATTTGAATTCTGAATTACGTAATTTACAATCAGATTACCAATTTCATGTAATCGCAAAATTTTCATGTAAGATTATGATTTCCTAGCAGCAATCAATTTCCGAATAAGAAACGATTCGATTACAAGAAGAGAGCTACGCGGCGGATTCAGGAGCCCTAGTGTGACAGAAGCAGCCATTGATTCTGAGGAAAATCGAGCTTCCGGTCTCGAGAAGAAGCAAAGAGAAAACAGAGGAAAAGACGAATTACCTTGACGGAGAGTACGAGGGATTCCGACGCAGCGAGGGTTTTTAGCCTTGGATTTGAGAGTGGAAGAGTAATAAAGATAGCCTTTGCACGATCTTCCTTTCTCGAGAGATCCTCTCCCTTGTTGCTGCTCCGGTTTCTCTTCCATTACCGTCCTCTTCACTTCTCCGCTCGACCCTTCACTCATCGCAAACCTCTATCTCTCTCTCTCTCTCTCTCTCTCTCTCTCTCTCTCTCTCTCTCTCTCTCTCTCTCTCTCTCTCTTTCTTCTTGATCTTATTCAAAGTCTTGCTCTCTCTCTATCTTCCGCTCATCTTCAGGCTCTCTCGTCCGATCTGTTCCCGGGTACTCTATTACGGCGGTGCCCTCCACTTTCTTTGTTTCCCCATTTTTCTTGGTTTTAATATTCATAACTGTTTCGAAATGTTTGCGTATCAATTAAATGGGCCGAGACCCATGAAGATGAAGGTAACAAATAGACCCGTAGAACTTCAAATATGAATTAGTTTTTTTTTTGTCATACAAATATGAATTAGTTAATATTTTAAATTTAAATAAGCTATTTTCTAACAAAAAAAGCTAGAGAAACAAGTTCCTATTTTTTAATATTTAATAATATAAAAAAATGTTTAATAATATATACAAAATATTATTTCATTACCGAATCACAACATTACATTCAACAAAGATACAAACAAAAACGCATAAAAGAAAACAATTTTAACGTCGGTTTTTACTTTCCTTAAATAAAATCGCAGTGTTATTAAGAAATAAGTAAATACTAACAAACAACCCTTTTCCTTTTTTTTATTTTCGCTTTTCATCCAAACTGTGCTGCTAGAAGGTTTACACATTGCCTTTTGAGATCTTTACGAGCCACAACATGATTAAGCTGACATTGGGGAAGGGTTTCAATATCACCAGCTTTTGTCTCTTGGCCACATTTTGTTGAAACAGTCTTTTCACGTATCTTATATACTGTTAAAAATCCACAATATGCTAATGTTGTAAACTTCCTCGTTGTAACTAGATATTATCTAGAAAGTTTTAACTTGAATAATAACATTACTTTTTTAGAGTTGAAAATAAAGTGGGGTTAGAAATGATTTTATTATTATATAAAATTTAGAAAAAGAAAATAGAATATAGTTGGAGATGCTTTTTGAGAGTAATTTAATAGCCACCACATATTGGATTGTGCAAATTTTGTTCAAATTATCTCCGATTATTCTCTAACATATTTTACCATATTCTCCTATTATCTTTAGTTTTATCTTGTTTACTTTCTAGCCATGTTTTGATTTGTAACTCAATTCGCTGTTATGAGTTTTAGTTGACATCGTAATTGATCATATATATAAACTTTAATTCGAGTAACAAATTTCTGATTGCAAAAGGCAAAAGCAACTCAAAGTCGATTCGTAACACAAAAAACGTAAAAATCCAAAAACACTTATGGCGTAATGACTCGATGTAGCACATATAAAACAAATTCACAAAGTTTCATTAGTTAAACAACAAAACTAGTGATCATCCTCTAAGTCGTTGTTTAACGCTTCATTAGTTAAACAACATCTCCCTGTGACCATCATAGATCATCATGTGCTTGAGGACAGTGAGAAAATCCTCGCTCTGCCAGAGATCACAATGCGCCTCAGAAGATTCTCCGTCAACTGTACAGAGCCCGCAGAATTTCAACTTGTGAATCACTGTCTCCGACACGTGCTCAAGCTCGGGATGACGGAGGTTCAACTCTTCTGTGAGAAAGATTACAAACTGCCTGTGGAGATATTTACCAGGCACTTACACTGGGGAAGGGCTTTGACATAGATTTTGTTCCTCAAGCTGCTTACCTTCCTGCACTTGAGACAATAATCCTGCACTCCGTGAGGTAAACGGCGAGTCAAATAAGAAAGTATATCGAAGCAACAAAAAGTGACACATGCTTAGGCTGTATAACTTCGAGTAGATGGATTTACCGATTCCTCCCTAAGACTAATCCAAAGAACTTGTACTTGTTTGCCATCTCTGTTAGCTCCAATGTGCTTAAGAAGGTTTCTTATCCCAGAAGCGGTTGGGATTGCAACCCCATGTACAGGGATTGAAACAGCCTATATAGCAAAATGAGATAGCATCTATCAAGTCGCAACCGGTTCAATAGAAATTTGGTAGTTGAGTGTGCGGTAATGCATCAACCCTAGATTCCACGCTAAACACACAAAGTTCGTCTCTGAGTTCCAAATTGAAATTACGAACAGAAGCAACAAAACAAAACAAACAAAAATCAAAATCGGGGAATGTGAGAGAATAGCAAAATGAGATAGCATATATCAAGTCGCGGTTCAATAGAAATTTGGTAGTCGAGTGTATGGTAGTGCATCAACCCTAGATTCCACGCTAAACACACAGAGTTCGTCTCTAATTTCTAAATTGCAATTACGAACAGAAGCAAAACAAAAACAAACGACAAAAATCAAAATCGGGGAATGGGAGAGAGAACCTGAAGGTAATCGGGAGAGAAAATGGAATGGCCACTGGGAAAGACAACCTGGCGGTAATTGGGAGCCCCTTCGATCTGAGGGGATTACGCTTGTTCTGAGTCTTCTGACATCCCGAGAAATGATCGCAGACGCAGACGCGGTGCAGACGCGGCGGTATAGTCATTGTGGCGCTCAGAAAACGTCGCAGTGGAGAGCAGGACCAATGGGAGAGAAGACGCTGTGCAATGCGTGTGGTGTGCGTTTCAAATCAGGTCGGTTATTTTGAGTTCCACTCCAACCACCACCGTAAAGTCGTTAAATGCGTCGGAAGAAGGAGACATCTGACGATGCTGATGAACCCGGTTCGAAACAACTAGTTCAGACGGTTCAGGTTGTGTCGAGTTTTTGAAGAAATAGGGAAGGTTTTTAGAGAAGAATTAGGATCCGACCCGGTTCAGTTTTAGCACCAGTTAGTTTCTCATTCATAACTTGTTATGAAATACATTATTACTAGGTGATAACCTGCGCCGTGCGCAGGATGAGAAATCGATAAAGAATTTTATTAAAGATGATTTTGAAATTGTTTAAAATAAAAATAACTTAATGAGTTATATATATATATATATATATATATATATATATATATATATATATCTTATTATATAAAGTAGGATGCGTCAAAGTTGCTAATTAACATGATCTTGACACGTGGCGAGTTAATCGATAAGATTTCGACACGTATTTTGATTAAAATCTATTATAAACACAAAATTTACTAATCCTAAAAGAAAAAGGAAAATAATATTAATTTTTAAAGAGAAATAAATAAAAAAAATCATAAAAGAAAAAGAAAAATACTACTATTTAAAAAAAATATTAATTTTAAAAGAAAAATAAATAAAATAATCCTAAAAGAAAAAGGAAAATACTACTATTTTAAAAAAGAAAAAAACGTAAATTAGATTAACTAAGATATATTTCAATTAAAAAAAATACTACTATTTAAAAAAAACGTAAATTAGATTAACTAAGATATATTTCAATTAAAAAAAAAAATTCTAAATGCTAATGATATGCCATTAGACGATGATGAGCTCAATGAGGAGGAGGATAGTAAGAATCGTGTAGAGAAGATTTTGATGAGAGTTTTGAGAAGCATAACTTCTATAGAAAACAAATAGATCATATACGGAAGAAACAAATAGATCGATAAGATTTCGACACGTATTTTGACTAAAATCTATTATAAACACAAAATCTACTAATCCTAAAAGAAAAAGGAAAATAATATTAATTTTTAAAGAGAAATAAATAAAATAATCCTAAAAAAAGGAAAATACTACTATTTAAAAAAAATAAATAATAATTTTAATTTTAAAAGAAAAATAAATAAAATAATCCTAAAAGAAAAAGGAAAATACTACTATTTTAAAAAAGAAAAAATGTAAATTAGATTAACTAAGATATATTTCAATTAAAAAAAAAAATTCTAGATGCTAATGATATGCCATTAGACGATGATGAGCTCAATGAGGAGGAGGATAGCAAGAATCGTGTAGAGAAGATTTTGATGCGAGTCTTACGAAGCATAACTTCTATAGAGAACAAATAGATCATATACGGAAGAAACAAAAAAATAAAAATAAAAACAAAAAATAAATTAGATTAATTAGGATATATTTCAATTAAAAAAAATTATAGATGCTAATGATATGACATTAAACGATTATAGGCTCAATGAGGAGGACGAAAGAAAATTTTAGATGCTAATGATATGACATTAGACGATCATAAGCTCAATGAGGAGGAGGATATCAAGAATCATGTAGAGACGCTTTTGATGCGAGTCTTGAGAAGCATAACTTCTCTAAAGAGCAAAGAGATCATGTAAGGGAGATGAAATGTGAAGAGAAAGAAAGACTTTTTTTTGCTTGAAGAGAGTTAATGGGGAGATCGTTAACATACTCGAATGATTCGAATTGTATACCCAAGTTTTTAACGCAGCGGAACAGAAAAAGATAGTTGATAAAGTGTGTGAACTATATGAGAAGTATGGTTAATGTTGCTTAGGACCCGCAACAGATTATGTGTTTTGAATATTTTAATTCAAAATAAATGAGAATTAAAATAAATAAATAAATAACTCTTAAATGTAGATTTTGTGTTTCTTATATATTTTTTCAGTAGTGATCCGATTTGTTTTATTTTTTTTACAAAATTATTTTAATGGGTTTAAAATTTTATTTTTATAAACTTACGTATACGCGGATCGTCATATAGATTATAATTATGATAAAAGTAGGATAAATAATTCGTTAAAATTTTAGAATAAATCGTATTATCTATATATAGATAAGACATTAGAAGTAAACATATATATTTAGAAATATTAATAAAATTTTATTTTTTTTTCTTTATAGATTATCAAATTTTGTTTTCAATTTATTTTTACGAATTTAAAATATCTTATTAAAAACCCGCATATATGTCAAGTTAATCGATCAGATTTTGGTACGTGTCATAAGTATATATCTAAAAAAAAAGTATCTATTTCAATTTAAGAAAAGGAAAATAAAAAGTATTTATTTCAATTTAAAAAAAAATGAAAATAAAAAATAAAGTAAATAAGATTGCTAATTAACTTGATCGCGACACGTGGCGCTTCATTCGATTCAGATTCTGACACGTGTTTCGATAAAATATTAAAATTTATATTAACATTGAAAAGTATCTATTAGAATTTAAGAAAAGAAAAAAAAAGCAAATAAGATTAACTATGATATATTTCAATATTCTGACACGTGTCACGAAAATATTAGAATTTATATTAACTATGAAAAGGATCTATTAGAATTTAAGAAAAGAGAAAAAGTAAATAAAATTAACTATGTCTCGAAAAGTATTAGAATTTATATTAACTATGAAAAAGATCTATTAGAATTTAAGAAAAAAGAAAAAAGTAAATAAGATTAACTATGTTATATTTCTAATAAGATTAACTATGATATAGAGAGTAGAGAGATAATATACGGAAGATGACTATGAAGAGAAAAAAAAATTTTGTTTGCTTGGAGAGAGTTAATGAGGGAGATCGTTAACATACTCGAATGACTCGAATTGCATAATCAAGTTTTTAATGAAGCAGAACAAAAAAAGATAGTTGATAAAGTGTGTGAACTACAAAAGAAGTAGAGTTAATGTTGCTTAAGATTCGCATAAGATTCTTTGTTTTAAATATTTTAATTGAAAACATATGAAAATTAAAATAAATAAACAATTCATAGGTTTCGATTTTGTGTTTTTAATATATGTTTTTTTAAGTAGTGATCCAATTTTGTTTTCTATTTTTTTTTAAAAATTATTTTAACGGGTTTAAAATTTTGTTATTACAAACCCGCGTAAACGCGGATCCTAATCTAGTATATATATATATGTATGGATGTCTATTAAATTAAGCTTCTTACTTTTACAGTTTTTTTTTATAATGATTTTTGAACAATCTACACATTGTTATTTTCAATGTGTGACTTTTTAAAACATACTCATATTTATTAATCATTTGAGTAATTTATATAAATGATAAAAATTCGAATTATAACACATGTATAAAAAATCTACATATTTTTTACTATATGGATGTTCTGATGATTTTTTTTTTTACAAAACTAAGTTTAAACAAAAATAAGAGAAGAAATATGGTGTTTAAAAAAATAATTAGTATGATATATTTTTTGGTAAGAAATAGAAAGAAAAACAATATCTTTATAAATTAAATGATATTTTTTTCATAAAGAAAGAAAATATTTATAATATTATTTGTTTTTAACATATTAAACTATTTTTAATATTTTGACTTTTTGATATAATATTTAACTTGTTGTACAGTTTAAATATTTATATTATTTAGTTAATTTATATGGTTCTATTAACAAACCATAGTAAACCAAAAAAATATTTATAAATATGGATGGCTATTAAATCAATCTTCTTGCTTTTCCAGTTTTTTTTTATCATTTATGTTCTTTTTATAATGATTTTACAACCATTTACACATCCTCATTTGCAATGTGAGACATTTTAAAACATACTCATATTATTAATCATTTGAGTAATTTATATTCATTTTAAAAAATTCGAATTACAACACTTGTATAAAAAAATCTATATATTTTTTACTATATGGATGTTATGATGATTTTTTTTCTTACAAAACTAAGTTTAAACAAAAATATGAGAAGAAATATACTGTTTTAAAAAATAATTAGTATGATATATTTTTTGTAAAAAAATAGAAAGAAAGACAATATCTTCATAAATTAAATGATGCTTTCTTCATAAAGAAAGAAAATATTTATAATATTATTTGTTTTTAACATATTAAACTATTTTAATATTTCGACTTTTTGATATAATATTTTTAACTTGTTATCAAGTTTAAATATTTATATTGTTTGGTTAATTTATATGGTTCTATTAACAAAACATATTAAAACAAAAAATATTTATAAATATCGATTACTATTAAATCAAGCTTCATGCTTTTACAGTTTTTTTTATCATTTATGTTCTTTTTATAATAATTTTTGAACCATCTACACATCCTCATTTCCAATGTGAGACTTTTTAAAACTTACTCATATTTATTAATCATTTGAGTAATTTATATTCATTTTACAAATTCGAATTATAACACATGTATAAAAAAAATCTACATTTTTTTTTACTATATGGATGTTGTGATGATTTGTTTTTTTACAAACCTAAATTTAAACAAAAATAAGAGATGAAATATATTGTTTAAAAAAATAATTAGTATGATATATATTTTGGTAAGAAATAGAAAGAAAAAGAATATCTTCATAAATTAAATGTTGAATTATGTATAAATAAATGATATAAGGAAATTAGTCATTAATTTATATGGTTCTATTAACAAAACATATTAAAACAAAAAATATTTATAAATATCGATTACTATTAAATCAAACTTCTTGGTTTTACAGTTTTTTTATCATTTATGTTCTTTTTTTAATGATTTTTGAACAATCTACACATCCTCATTTCCAATGTGAGACTTTGTAAAACTTACTCATATTTGAGAAAATTTGGGTAAATACATTAAATCTAGTTTATAATTTGAAAACTACACTTTTTTAAACTAGAATTAATTATATATGAAATGACTAAATTAATGTTATTTTATTTTGAGTTTATTTATAAATTCCAAAATTTTAATTTTATACTAATTTATAGAATATTCTACTAAAATATATTTTCATAGGAAAAAAGAAAAAATAAATTCTAAGATTTTTATATATTTTTATATTTTATACTTATCTATAGATTATTCTACTAAAACTAGTTTAAAATTTGTATAGATATTTCTCAAATATTAAGTTTTATCTGATATAAAATTTATTTAATTTAGAAAAAAATCCTAAGATTTATCTAATTAAATATCTCTAATATATTTAATTTTCGATTTAAATTTTTATTTATAAAATATGTATTATTAAATCCTGATCAAAATAGTATTTTTATATATAAATAAATTTAGTAATAAAAAAATTAAAGCAGTGTATTTTTCAAATTACAAATGTTAATTAGGGTAGTTTGCCAATTACCCCTATTTATTAATCATTTGAGTAATTTATATTCATTTTACAAAATTCGAATTATAACACATGTATAAAAAAAATCTATATTTTTTTTACTCTATGGATGTTGTGATGATTTTTTTTACAAACCTAAATTTAAACAAAAATAAGAGATGAAATATATTGTTTAAAAAAAAATAATTAGTATGACATATTTTTGTAAGAAATAGAAAGAAAAAGAATATCTTCATAAATTAAATGTTGAATTATGTATAAATAAATGATATAAAGAAATTAGTCATGAATTATATCTTAATAAATTCAATGTTAAAAGTAATAAATGGTTAAAGGCATATAATGTAATTAGTCTAATCAAAAAAGGAAATTTGTATTAAATTAATGGGAGAATAAGTGTGGTGGTGACACATCAGCAAAATGGCAACACTGTAAATAGTTCAAAAAGTAAATCTACTCTTTAAAAATGTTTCTCAATTAATATATAGGGGATTTTGTTTGACCTTTTTTCTCTTAATCTGATTTTTGTTTATATGGTGGTCGCTATAGTTTTTACTTTTTAGTAAACTGGTCAGGTTTTAAAACTTTAAAACTCACATTTTGGATTTTCTTTTTTCGTTAATTTTCAGTATTTAATTATTTATATTTGGCAATCCTTTTCCTTTTGGTTACAAATAACATTTTGGATACTTTTAATGGTATATGGGAATATGAAACCGTTAGAAGTGTCAATAAGTGACAAATATTACATGTTTTTTGATGATTACGATTAAAGTTTTGAGTTATTTTGTACACCGGACCACAGTTAATTTGTATATATTCTTAAATAAGTGGATAGAAGAAGCGAGCAAGACTTAATTTGTTGGAGGTCAAGTAAAAATTCTCACTAATAAATTGTAGCTTTAAAACATATAAATGAAAGTTCTTTTAAAAAAAAAACATATAAATGAAAGTTATATAAGAAGCTTTAATAATTACTTAAACAGCGCCGGACTTATGGGTACATAAAACTTTGGTGTTACAAAAAAGGATGTTCGAGATGTGTTAAATAAACAAAAATAAATACAAGATACAAGAAATGAATCAGGGGTGCCAAAAACTACAAGAAGCCCCCTTTTTGCAGTATCCACTCTCATAAAATTTACAGATTTTCAGTCCTTTGGGCGGATGAGCTGTGTACGAACCTGATCCATGGTCATACCCATGGCTACTGCTGTATGGCCATTGCCGATTATTATGACTGTTGTTGAAGCTACTGTTGTGACCGTTGTTCCACCATTGCCGGTCTCTGCTGTGCCCAACAGATCTCCTCTGCTGACCTCCAGTTCCACGTGGACTGCGCTCGGTGTTTCCCCGGACTGAGTCATGTGATGATGATGACCTAGGGCTCGGTTCCAAACCAACTCCCGAAACAGACTTGGGAAGCCTCTCCACCGAGCCAGCTTCAACTGTGGTTTCTGATCCCAGTCTGAGAGCTGTTGTCGTTAGAGTCAGGTCGTGACTTATAGAAGCTGGCGCTGGCGGTGCAAAGAGCAGGAGCTCCGGACCAGCGGTTTCGCAGTGGCTGAAGGGAGTGTTGTCTTTTGCTTCTGTGCCAACTGAGATTTTCCCGGCAGAGACGTTGTCGAGAATACTCGGCTGAGAGACATCCATTCTGCATGTTTCAGGTGTGAGGGACATGCGTGCCACGGGGTTAAAGAAATCTTTTTCTGGCCCTTTTGTCAAATCATCGTCGTCATCGCAGTGAAATGTTGAGGTGGGTGAAGAGGGTAAACCGTTCTGTTCCATTGCTTCAACTTCGGCTAATAGATCTGAAACTGATTCATCACACTCGTCGGGGTCAGCCACAATGGCCGGCCACCCAGATGAGTGAGCCACTTGGGTGTTGTCTGAAGTCTGAGTAGCTGTGGCATGATCAGCTGCCAGATCAATTGGCTTCACAGACGGTTCAGCTAAAACAACAGCACTCTCCTGAGTTACTTGGGGAAGTTGTCCTCCAGTGACCACAACACTTGAAGTGGTAGTAGCAGCATCGGTGGTTGCGGTGGTGGTGGTGCTCCATGTGACACCAGATGGTCCTTTGACCAGAACACATGAAGACAGAGACTGAATAGTCTCCGCCGCTTGAGCTTCCAAGTCTTCAGGGCTCGACTTAGGTGTAGGACTGGGGAAATCAGGGAAATGGATTTCTTGATTCAGGTTGGGTGCATGAACAGAACCATTTATGGAAACAGAACCATCATTTGTTCCATCCTCGACAGTATTAGTTGTGCTATGGTTACCATCTGCCCGCACAGCATTGGATTGATCAGTTCCTGGAGTTTCTCTTACGTCAGGAGTACCCACATGTCCTGGAACCACAGATATTGACGCCGGACAACTAACTTGAGGCTGGAGATGAGCAGGATTACTATCCTCAACTTTTCCAGAGCTAGATACAATAGCCTCAACTTGTTTCTCTTTTGAATCGTTAGCAAGGACACCAACAGTAGAGGACGAAGAGGAGGTTGCACTGGTGTTGACTGGCGTAGGGTTCTTTTGATGAGAGTTCACATCCAGGCCAGCGTGTCCAGAGTCGTGCGGAGACGGTTTTAGTTCTTGGGGAAGCAAAGAGGAGCTTGGCGTAGCAGTTGCTTTATCAAACCGTCCGGCAAGAGCTTCAGTCAGAAGTACAGACTCGTCTTGATTCTCATGCGCTTTCCATATCTTAAGATAAGGGGGAAAATGGCCACTAGATTTCCATCTGCGGAGCTGCACCATAGAAAACGGTCCCTGGGTCTTTCCTGTTGGATCTCGATAATGCCATATTTCACTATCCTCATCATCTTTACCAGCTTCCTGCAGAACTCAGAAATTTGTATATGACATGGAACCAAAATTAAAAAACATGAGAGATTACATTGCGAACAGAGTAGGTATGGTCAAACCTGGATATCTGATGAGTTGTTGTGGACCTTGGAACAATCATCTTTATTAGCAGGCACGGCATTTCTGCTTCGCAGAACTGGAGCTTCATATTTTTTCTGCACATTATTTCCCAAGTTGTTTGGGATATTCCCTTTTTTCTGCGGACCTTTACTTTGTGTCTTTATGTGATTATCTGCAAATAGAAAACGTAGAAGATTGTAAACAGGAATTTTCATAAGATAATGAACAAGTAGCTGTTTCACATCCTAGGTTAAGGTGGGAGACCTTGTTTCCTCGTGCCCAACCCTGCATCTTCCGCTGATGCATGACTCGGATCCATGCTTGGATCTGTATGAACTTCTGGGACTTCCTGCAGAAGCCGCTGGCGTTCCTCAGGTGATTCTAGAAGCCCTATTTTTTCTACACATTCTCTAAGCGTGGGAGATGGTTAAGAAATCAAGACTTGAAATTTTCATGCAATCAGTGTCAAAGTACACTTTCACATTTAAATTAACGCAAACCAAACATCTAAATGGCAAGACCGGAGTACTTGTAAAGTTGTCTACTACTCAAACTAAACAATTCTTTGCCGGTCAAGTGGCATGGTCATAAATTCAAGGAATTATTTCATCAACGACTCATAAAGGTTCTATAACCAGCAACATTTGCAAAGAGAAATAGTGTAAGTAAAGTGCAACAAATATAGTATAGCAATCTCAAAAAGGATATTCCTTTCTATGACCAATCTCACTGGCCCGATCACGGAGATGTTTGAACTTTAATATCTCAGCTTCCAGAGCCTAAATCGACAAAATATCAATGAGAAACACAGCAGAGGACAATAAAGAACTTGATCACGGGGATCTTTAATATTTATAAGAATGATACTCGCTGTTTTTAATGAACCTACCTCATTGATTCTCATGGCTTGCAGTGTTGCTGCGGTCTTCAAGATGTCACCCTGACACAGCGGAAAAAAAAAACATGTGTTTCCAACTTAGGTAAAATATACAATTTCAGGACGAGATATCAAGTGCGCATTCTTACCACAGTCAAACGTTTATTAAGGCCACATTTTATGCTCTGGCGCAGCCGTTTGCATTCGTCCTGAAAACCACAGTTATAATTACATGGGTTACTTTATTATTAGATGGGGTACTTCTTATTCTCGAGCAGAGAAAGTTAGAGAAAACAATATTTCAGAGAGGACTATATTTACCTCTGTGACATTCTGGTCAGATAATTGATCAATCGAGATGACTTCTCTCTTGTCTAAATTCAGTATTTCTAGCATAACATCGGTAGTCTTTGCGCCAAGTTGGTAGGATGCTGTTGCCTTGCTTGTACCTGTTACATAACCACAAAATCAGCTGAGATCTTACTATTACAACCTTTGGGTCACATATTTCCGATTTTCCTTTCTTTCCTTAAAAAGCATTAATATGATTAATTAAGTACCTACAACTTGAACAAGCCTGTGAATATCCAGCTTCTGGTCGCTTCCAGATACCTTAATTCTCAAAATTGTGCCTGCCACCTTTTCGTGAACTTTGTTGACATCATCCAGTAGATTCTCTAAAAATTTACGTCTCAAATAAATCAGGTTAATATTGTGAACATCAATGGCTGCATATGCATCCGGATTCTCGTTTTGTACTCTGCTATCGGTTTTCCTACGCATCTTCCGTCTTCTATCCCTAACCGGTGGATCATGAACACTATCCTCCTCTATTTGGCTAGGAACAGCAGGAGTAGTTTCACCATTCGTGGTTTTCTCGTCTTTCGGTTTCTCTTGAATAAGGAAGTGAGACTCAAGAAGCTTAAGCATTTCAAAGTGGCCCACTCGCTGTTTTCCAAACAACTTCACAAGCATTAGGTCACAAATAACTTGAGACTTCTGAAGAGGATCCCTAAGGTTTTTTTTCTTAATATAGTCAAGCAGAAGACCCTGCACGTCGAACTGAGAAAGAACCGATGTATCGCCATTTCTCATGAACGACAAAAACTCGAGGAGTTCTTTCGTTGCCCAGTTTGTATCTCCAGGAAGCTTCTTTAGAACATTACTTGGATTTTTGGCATCCAACTTGCTGGGTAAGGTGGGGGAATCACTGGTCCTTCTTCTTTTTGTTCCATTCACTGCTACAGCTAAAGCTGAATTGTCTGAAGAATAAGCTTTGTTATGATCATTTCGTGACTCCAGTTTAGGAGCCGAGTTAAGAACCTCCTTCCAAGGATTATTAGCTTTAGTAAGCTCGTCGACAGTTAGAGACAGATCTTCCTTCAGGCAAAGCCAATATACCTTGAACAGATACTCCCAACTGAGCTTGTCATCAAAATCCACCTTAACCTAAAAACCAAAAACACAACTGTAAGCATCAAACATTACGATAGAGTAAAGAGGATAATATAATAGAAAAACACTGAACTTTCTTAGAAATCTAAGAAAATACAAGATTTCCTCCCAAAACAAGAGACGTGACTCTTGTCCTTCGTTTTCACCCGATTATTTCAAACCCAACATACCCTACTGCTCTTGTAAGAACTTATTATCTAGGAAACCCATGACTAACAAATTTGGAAAACTAACATCATTCCCCCAGTTCTCTTGTAATATATGATTCTAATCTATCAACCCCATATCTCTAAAATTCCATGATTTTAGCTATCTATCACATTACTTATTGTGTCGATACGAGTGTCATGTGCATGCGCATGGCAACACAAAGAGGGATTTTAATCGGGTCAAAATAAATTGAAACCCCTGGTTTCTTAATAGAAAACAATAAAATGAGATGTAAAGGCCAAACACTACTCAAATCAGCAAACTATATTCCTCTTAAGGTAAATGTGGCAGGTTGGTAAGAATTCAATTGGACAAAGCAAATCTTGTGGCTAAGCATTGAAGGGAAACTAAAGATTGTGGAGGAGTGTCTTACCGCTTCATTATCTCCTTGAGCAATATTCTCAATCAACATTATAGGCTTAATACATGTGCCACAAAGACCCATGTTACCTCTCACAATCACATAGTCGGCATCTTTAATGCACCGCTTACAAACAGAAAAAGTGCATGTATAACACATGTAACTGGAAGCCTTCTGGCATGTACCGCATATGTGCCAACCTGAAATGAATGAACGAAACATCAGTTTTCGACATGTAGGAACCAACACTCCCTAGATTGCTGACAGAAAATACAACATAGTAACATCATAGACTATGCCACATACCACAGTTCCATTTAGCCGTTGTTCGAAAGAATGCCTCATCTCTCTTAATACAAGCTGGATGGTATGCCTTGGGGCAGTTCCTGAATGGACAAGACAAACCCATCAAAAAAGTTAATCAATGACACAAATCTCGTATCTAAAACCTCCATTAATAACGATCATTGACAGTGCCACTTTCTTCTTTAGCAATTGCGTAACTCTAATCTATGGCATTAACAGAGCGTAATCAATAAAGTAACTAAAGCACGAATATATACCATAGAAAATCCAATTGACCAACTAATTAAACTTTTTCCCGTTGTAAAAATCGGCCGAGGCTTTAATCTCTATCTATGCATACAATCTAACATAATTATCACTGTAAGCTGACAATCACTTACCGGCGATCACAGAGAACGAGGTCTCCGCCGTCGAAGCAAATAAAGCAGACATCTTCTTCCTTTTCGTCCTGCCGCTGCGGCGGCGGTGGCCGAGTTTGCGACGGCGTCTTAGCCTGTGCCTTCGGAGGCCGGCCCCTTTTTCGCTTTACAGGGGCGGCTTCCTCAACAACTTTGGCCTCCTGCCCAATGGATACGCCCACCGTCTGGGCAGGTCCAGGGAGAGCAGGAACTTGGGTTACAGCGATCTCCTCGCATTGATCAACTCTCATAAGATCGATTCCCCTGACCGAACTCTCTTCGCGACGAGCCAAAGCAGTCAACTCCGGCTCGCCTTGCTGGGGCCGCTCCTGCAGATTCTCCATGGTTACTCCAAGAATTCGAAATATATATGAGCAGTACTTGCAGATCAATCAGTGAAAGAGAAACCCTAATCTGAGGTTCTTTGGGGATTTTGGCGATGATGATGGAGAGTATGGATGATGTGTTTAGAACGAAGACTAGTGGGGGAAAAAATAAAATGGACTTTTGTTTTCGCTTTTTTGCCCACTTCTTCTTACATTGCTATGAGTCTATGACCACCATTTTAAAGAGAGAACCAAAATTATAACCTCTTTCTCCTAATAGAAATTTTTATTTTATTTTGAATATCATTTCTGCTTATAGAATCATTTTCCAGATTTCTTACTGTTTATGGATTTCAAATTAATTTCTAAAATGTTAGATTCCCTAGGTTAACGTTGTTGACTTGTTATGTCTCTGTTTATGGAAAATAATGTTGAGTTTGTTTGCTGGTTACAGATTTTATCTTCTAAATATACTCAATTTCCAGATTTCAAATTAATTACTAAATTGCAATGTTAGATTTTCTTGGCTAAACCTTCAATTATCCATTCGAAAAACTTTTAGTCAAGAAAATATGACATTTTAATTTACATACCAACCAAAAAAAACAATAAACAAATAAAGAATCGAATTCAGCAATCAGAATCGACAATGTAGTCAAAGATTTTGTCTCAAAATGTTTAAAGTACTTCCCATATCTTGTTTTCTTTCTTTTTAATTTTTCACACAAATATCCCGAAGGTTGAAATACAAAGTATCCCAAAACATGTATTTATGGAAAACATCTCATAGGATATTTCATTTTTTTGTTGTTGTTGTAGAAAAACATATAGCATATTTCATGATTTGGCCATCTATGCTTATATAACTTCATTCGCCCACACTCACATGGTATTGTAGCCTTGTAGGTAGGCTCTGTACCTTTGCTGGGCATTGTTCACGTGCATGTTAGACAGAATGCCTTTTGTTATAAAGTTTACAAGTAGACTTCTTTTTATCAAACTTTGATATTTTCTTAAACATCTATCCTAATTTTTAATACTAGTTTACATAGACAATTTTCAAAATCATTCAAATAAGTTCACTCTTTTATATTTGACTGGTATAAAGGGAAGCTGAGTGAAGGTATTTTTCTTTTCTTTTGAGTGAGTGAAGGTACTTAACTATCATGTTTATCAAGTAGTATTAACAAATGTCTATGTACTGATTACCAGGGAGGCATTCTTCATTTAAAATAGATAAATTATATATCACAAATTTGAAACTGTTACAGCGCTAATGAAGAGAGGCATGTAAAAGCATCTCTATTGGTTATATACTCAAAAGAGTATCTCATCAATTAATATGTGTTTTAACGCCGAATCTGACGTGAACATGCAGAACTAACGTTCGCCAAAAGTTATCTAAGAAACTAACACTTTTGCCCTATGTAATTACTATCTACCTCTTCAAATCGTTACTAATGGCAAAACCTATGCTAGTCAACCATATATAGAAACGTATAACGGCGTTACTTTTAAGGGCTCTTAATGACTTGTCGTTATATGGTACTTGTATTATTGTTTGTGATATTGTTTACTTTTTACACAATTATCTTCCTCTCCCCTTCTCTCCTCTTTCTCCGGTTTTTCATCTCCATTAATATCTCTCCTTCTCTCGTCTCTCTTTCTCCTTTCTCTCGTTTCTCTCTCCCTCTCTCCTTCCCTCTTCGATCTTACTATCTGAGAGCTCTAGTTTCTATTTCTCCATCAAATATTTGAGATCTATGATATTAGAAAAACAAACTTAGAATTTGCTTAAACCAAATCTGGATTTTGCTTAAACCAAACAAAAAATCTTGGTTTTACTTTGTGAAGAAGAAGATACACACATGTGTATGTATATATTTCATAATTTAGTTTTATTAATTAGTTTGGATTCACCAATCTTTAGGGGAGAGATTTAGGATTTAGATTTTAAGATATAAGAAAGAGTTTAGGATATAAAGTTTAGGGTTTAGGGTATAGATTTTTAGGTTTAGGAGAGAGATTTAGGGTTTAGATTTTAGTGTATAAAAAAGGTTTATGGTATAAATTTTTAGGCTTAGAGTATAGATTTTTGGGTTTAAGGTTTAGATTTTTGAGTTTAGGATTTATTATTTTTTTGAGTTTAGAGGACAAATTATATTATTTTTTCAAGTGTTAACGGAGGTTAACGTCTTCGTTAACAATCATAATGTGTACTCTTCGTTAACAATCATAATGTGTACAGTAACATTTTGGAAAATGCTAGTTTTTCTGTCAAAAAGGTAAAATGATCCGAAAAAGCTATTTACCTAATATTTTTTAAGGGCGTTAGATTTGCATCTTTTTATGGTCAAATGCGTTACAAAACCAAGTGCCTCTATTATATTCATATTTTTAGTGTAATTTAATTTTCGAATTAATTTTTGAGATAGAAAAAATTGAACCTTTCATGAAGAGACAAATGTCTTATGAGTATGAACCTTTCATGAAGAGACTAGTGTCTTAATCTCTAAAGAGTCTCTTAAAGTCTCTCATTTGAGATATTCATCTCATTCTCTCTTTTTTTTTTAATATTTTAATATTTTAATATTTTAAAATGTTGAGAGACTCTCAATGGAAGTGTTCTAACGTTGTATAGAAAGAAAGGAGGACAACAACACAAGGCTCTATAAATCAAAAATACAATTACTAGAGATCCCTAATCTTTTTTTTTTTGACAATCTATTAGAGATCCCTAATTCATTTTTGTTTTTTTTGTTTTTTTAAATTTATTAATCATCATAGAAAATATTTACAAAAGAATACAGTGGTTATGACCAGCTTCAAAGAATAAAGAATAACAACAAACGGAAAAAGATTAACAGCAAATGAAACAGGTCAAATGGGGCCTCGAACTTCAAACCACCGTCGAAACAATCCTTCTAGCTTGTGGGTAAATGGTAGTGCATCACAATTTTGTATTCTCTTTTGTGATGGGTTTGATTGGTAACACAAACCGTTACCAAAAAGCTGCGATACGATTTATACTGTTTTAATAGTTACCATTCACAAAAGCTGTAAAGAAAGTGTTACTAACAGTATTACAGTCAGCTTTTTTGTACCGCTTTTATTTACAGCTTTTAACTATTTCATAAGCACTTATCAACTTTAACTTACCGCTAAAAGATTCAATTTACCGCTAAAAATCTCATACCGTTTTAGGTTACCAATAGACCCGTAATCTTGTAATTTGTTTACGAATTTGAATAAGTTTGGCTTTATACAGCACGTGAACATTGTTTGCGGCATAATCAGACCGTGCTTAGTTCATAGGTTGTATGATATTATTAGTTTTGTTCACCCGGTGAAAGTAAATTGTTCATATCGTCTATTATCTGCATGTTTTAAATGAAGTTGGAGAAATCAAACTTATTCATTGTTTTGGGGATTCATGTGAGGCAAAATGTGATTTGTATTAAAAATATTCGTTTTTTATTTAAACTATAATTTTTAATATGTATTTCTTATTTTTTTTGTAGTGTTTTGAAAATTCTCTTGAAATTTTTAATCGTTTTCAGTTATATTTAGTTCATTAGATTTTGAGTTAGTTTTTAAGGTTTGAGTTTAGAATTATGAATTTAGGTTTACAATTTTTTGTCTAAATGAAACTTCATTTATCATTATAAGCAATTTTTGATGTTATTATTTACAAGAGAAATTAAAAAAACTGGACATGCATGGATGAAATAACGACAAAGAGGAATTTAGGTTTTAGTTAAAAACAAAGCTTTTATCAGTTTATGTGTAATACGGACAAACATAAAAAAATAACAGCACATTTATATGTTTTGTATTCAATTTATTTTAAATTATAGCTATTTTTTTAAAAAAATATCATGGTAATACTCTATTTTCGGATTTATAATTTACTTTTTACGATTTTTTTTTGTTCAAAATTTTTTATGGTTTAGAATTTAACTTTTAGGGTTAGGGTTTAAGATTTTGGATTGAAAATTAGTTTTTAGGATTTTGGGTTTAATTTATATTGTTTGAAAAATAATTACCTATATGACATATCATTTTATTTAATTAGCATATAAAATATGCTACTTTGTCATATATCGGTAAATAGAACAAAATAACATTATGCTCTATGTTTTCTATGAAAACAATGCATTTTTCGAATAATTTGTGTTTATTTTTTAAAATTCCAATTTTGATAGAGAAAATTAGCGATCTAACGCCGTATCTCGTCTATATATGTAAAAGTAACGCCCACGAAAAAACTAAAGAAGAAAATAGCTCTTTCATCTTGTGTTTTTACCGTTTACCCCTTCAAAATTATGATAATGACAAATACTGAAGATTTCTTTTCTGACACATCTCTCTCTCGCTCTCACTCTCTCTCTCTTTTCTCTCTCTCTATCGTCCCATGAAAGTGAAAGTTAAAAATATCAAATTCTTTAATTTGGTGAAACGACGAAGGAGATCAAGAAAGAGTTAGAGGTTTTCTTTTTTTTTTGCTTCCAATCCCGTTGTGATTTTTTTTTGCTTCCAATCACGTTGTGATTTTTTTTTTTTGCTATTTAAGATTTTTAGAAGCTAATTTTGTGTGGGTTTTGAATAAATCAGAAAAAAAATATGGGTTTTGATTTATGAAGAAGATACACACGTATGTATGTATATATTTCATAATTTAGTTTTATTAATTAGTTTGGGTTTAAGGGGAGTTTAGAGTTTAGATTTTAGAGTTTAGGTTTGGGATTTGGGGTTTAGGGTTTAGGATTTCAAATTTTTCATATGGGTTGGTTTCAGATATTAATATATATGTTTAAATTTTACTAAATTTCTGGTGATGATAACATGTCTATATTGTTACTCGTTGACAGATTATATTATTACCGAAAGCATTACTAAACATTTAAATCAAATTCAGTAATATTTTTAAAAGACTAGTCTCCATATATTATGTTAATGTAAATGTTATTCCAAATTAGGAAATAATTTTAAGAGGTTAGTCTTTTTAACCAAAATAGTAGAAATGTCTGAAAAAGTTATCTAGCTAATTTTTTTAGTAAGCGTTAGTTTTATATATTATGCTGGTCAAAGGCGTTACTTCCGCAAGAGGTCCATTTTGATATATGCCAAAAACATAGTCCATAACTAAAATTGTGAAAGTAGAACCGTAAATGAAGAGAACGAAGCAAAATAACACAAAAGGGATACACATTTTCTCTTGTAACAGAGGAAATTAAAAAAAATGTGAAGATTGTGATTCAACATGACATTTCGTCAGAATAACAAAGGAGGAAAAGAACTAAAAAATGACCACATCATTGATTAATATCATATATTATATTTTACCCAAAATATGATTATTACTATTTCTAATGCTTAAATGCTATATAAATATATTCATCAGAAAAAAACAAGTAAACATATATTCTATATAATTGATTCGGCGTTGGATGTTATTCAACCAAATTTGAACTTAACAAAATTTTGAACATTGGTCATTACGATTGATTGGAGTATATGCATTTGAAATTGATCAAATGTCTAGTAATACTGTAAATGAGTAATAAGTGTTAAAAAAAAAATAATAATAAGTAATTTTAAGTTTACCAGGGTAGGTGCCCAATTTTGATATATGCCAAAAACATAGTTTATAAGTAAAATTGTGAGAGTAGAACCGTAAATGAAGAGATCAAAGCAAAATAACACAAAAAGGTACACATTTTCTCTTGTAACAGAGGAAATAAAAAGAATGTGAAGTATATGCATTTGCACGAAATTTTGAACATTTGTCGTAACGATTGATTGGAGTATATGCATTTTAAATTGATCAAATGTGTCTAGTAATACTGTAAATGGGTAATAAGTAAATTTAAGTTTATCAGGGTAGGTGTCAAATATATTGGTTAGGGAATTACTATACGACTATGCGTAACATATCGGTGATCAGCGGACGGGTCGACAGACCAACCCGACCCGTTTTAGCAAAAGTTTTCAACTAGACCCGGCTTTTATAATCAGCAGAAACTCTCTCTTCATCTTCTTAAACAAATTACTTTTTATTTTTGTGCGTGAAACAAGAAAAAAAAAGATTGTTGTTGCTCCTCCGTCCAAGAAACCGATCCAAACATGAAGGATTACTCAAAGATCGGTGATAAACTGGTGATGCAGAGAACAAGACGACGATGCGAAGGCACCGCCATGGGCGCCACCGTCTTCGATCTCCGACCCGGCGTCGGCATCGGACCTTTCTCTATCGGTATGCGATTCTCTCAAAATTTCTGCTGCTTTTCTCTAGTTTTAAGTATTCGAGAATTAGTTTTATCATCTACCCGACGTTGATTGGACTTGGAAGATGGCAATCGATCCGCGATCGGCGATCGGCGATTGCGTGTTGGTGTGGGAATTCTGTGATAACATTTTTTTTCCGGGGTCTGACATGGCGACGAAGTTCCTTGGTGGAAATATTGTAGTATTAGCAAACGTTGTGTCAGTTGTTTTAGTTCATTAGCACTCTGTTCAACTTTCCGATCAGTTTGACCGACGATCAAATTGTGATGTTGTTTCAGGAATGCCAATTTGCGAAGCATTTGCTCAAATAGAGCAGCAGCCGAACATATATGATGTCGTCCATGTTAAATACTACGACGAGGTACTACTAATAATAGTAATTCACTGTTTATATTGGCCACTTCTTTCATCCAGTTTATCTTATTTTTGTGTTGGATTTTCTATGATTCCGTTGCCTTGCGCAGGATCCTCTGAAATTGGATGTTGTTATTAGCTTTCCGGATCATGGGTTTCATCTTCGGTTTGATCCCTGGTCTCAGGTACTACTTTTTACTTGATGATGCTGTCGTTCATACTTGCATACTAGATGATGCTGTGGTTCATACTTGTATACTAGATGATGCTGTGGCTCATACTTGTATACTAGATGATGCTGTGGCTCATACTTGTATACTAGATGATGCTGTGGCTCATACTTGTTTTTGATAAAACCAAACCAACCTTACTGCTTTACAAACCACTGTGTTTCAACTATTCATGAGTGGAAAACAATATCCTCATGTTACCTGCAATTAGGAATATCGTTATTTGATTAGTTTTAAGTGGAATAAACTTTTTTTTCGCATTTCGGTTTAGTCTACTTTTTTTTGTTAAGGACACTCTAGTTTAGTTCATGTTCTTCCAATTTTGTTTGCAGAGGCTACGCCTTGTTGAGATATATGATGTCAAGCGGCTTCAGATGCGCTATGCCACTTCTATGATTGGGTGAGTCAAGTAGTTAAAATTTATGGGTTTGGTGTAGTTTACTGTTCTAACGACTGTCTTTTGCTTGTACGTCAGGGGTCCATCAACTCTGGCCACGTTTGTAGCTGTTTATGCACTTTTTGGACCGACCTTTCCTGGGATTTATGATAAAGAAAGAGGGATTTATTCTCTGTTCTACCCGGTGAGCAAGAAATTAGACTACGGTCACACAATATTTCCATAAATGTTTGAATTTGTTCTATCAATGTTTAAATTTTTTCAACTATTACAGGGGCTATCCTTCGAGTTTCCAATTCCTAACCAGTACACGGACTGCTGCCATGATGGAGAAGGTATGTACGTCTTCGGACTCCAAAAAAATTATGTTTATGTTTTTTGTCTTGTCCAATATCTAACTTGTCACATTTTATTTCCTCTTCTACAAAGCGGCACTACCATTAGAGTTTCCAGATGGCACCACACCAGTAACATGCCGGGTCTCTATATATGACAACTCAAGTGACAAAAAAGTTGGTGTAGGAAAATTGATGGATAGAGCTTCTGTCCCTCCTTTGCCTCTTGGCAGCCTGTATATGGAAGAGGTTCATGTCAAGGTGTGGCTTATCGTCATTTACTCCCATTACCCTCTGTGTGTTTTAAAATCTCCTAGTCTAGCATAATTAGCTGTTAGCCATTTCTTTACTCTTTGCATGACTTCATTAAAATTTTATGCAGCTTGGCAAGGAACTATACTTTACTGTTGGAGGCCAGCATATGCCTTTTGGTGCATCACCACAGGTAAAGTTTGTACCTTTTCTTATTGTGCTTCTTCTTTGGAATTCATCATTTCGTGCTCCGTGCAGGATGTATGGACTGAATTAGGACGACCATGTGGGATCCACCCAAAGCAGGTGATCTATACCTGCCTATATAAACTTGTTTGTTGTATATCGCGAACAGATGCTTACATTAGGTTCTCTTACTATCTTCCCTGCATTATCTGTCACTGTTCAATGCCTATTTGTACATTTGGATTTATGCTTCTGAATTGTCCTTTGCTTTCCAGGTAGATCAAATGGTTATTCATTCCGCGTCAGATCCACGACCAAAAACAACTCTTTGTGGTGATTACTTTTACAACTATTTTACTCGTGGTTTGGACATCCTATTTGACGGCGAGGTAGGCAACTTGTCAAATAGAATTATGTGTTCCCTTCATATGTTTTCTTCATCCATGACTCTTACCTTTTCAACAGACTCACAAAGCTAAGAAGTTTGTTCTTCACACCAACTATCCTGGTCATGCTGATTTCAACTCATACATCAAATGCAACTTTGTGATCTCTGGTAAGCGATGCAAATGGTAGCAGCTTCATGCTAGTTAATTGTCCTTTATTTAGATTTATGTTGTGTCTTATTTTTCAACAAAACTACGCTTTCTTGCTTTTCAGTTGGAGAGGATGCGGCCGAAGCAAACAGAGGTGGAAACAAGATCACTCCAAGATCGAACTGGGAGCAGGTTAAGGTAAACTAAATTCAGACCAAAGTGATACAAGCATAACAGAAAAAATGATAGGAAGCTAGTCTATGTTCAGCCTTGACCAATTTCTCGGCTCTTGACCAACCCAATCGTTGCGGGATCACATTGCATAACCGGGAGAAACTTGTGAGGAAGCATTGAGGAAATGATCAAATGTAGAAATTTTAGCATAATTACGACTGGCTGATTTGAATCAGTAAGAATGAGATTGCTAACAAATGCGTAAATCATTTCTCATGAAACCTTGCTTTCACCATAGGAAATACTCGGGGAGTGTGGCCCAGCAGCTATTCAGACACAGGGCTCAACTAGCAACCCTTTTGGATCGACATACGTGTATGGCTATCAGAATGTTGCTTTTGAGGTGGAGCATTTTTAGAGTAACCCTAATTCAGTAATTGGGATCCTTGTTATATATATTTGCAGATTGCCTAACGAAACTTCAAGTTGGGTTGATATTTGCAGGTGATGAAGAACGGTCATATAGCCACTATAACTTTGTTCCAGTCATGATATATGTATATACACCTTCATGAGGTATGCCTTTACTAATTACGTCATGTGCTTCACTGTCTGATTTTTGTAGAAGAAATATAATTTGTCTTCTGTTGTTTGCTTTGGAAGCTCCTCACATGTGGAAGATGAATCAATGTTTTTGTAGGTTGGGCTTTTTCATGCTTTGGCTCGAGAGGCTAAAAGCTAACGTCAACAAGATGGAAACTATCAATATCAGCAAAAACTACACCAATGTCTAAAACAAATGTTGTACAGTTGTTTAGTTAATATCATCAAGTGTTGTAATAACAGTTACTCTGTGGTTTAATTTCATTCGTTCAGACTATATATCCATTTATTTGTGAATATGCAGTGTCAGTAGTTGACAAAATTTAAGATTAAAAATAATATTGGAAAACAAAAAAAAGTCTCCGACGCCGGTACTCGAACCCGATTTCTCTCGGGTGAGAGCCGAGTATCCTAACCATCTAGACTACGACGGAAGTGTTAACTGCACTTTACTTTCAAACCTCTAGTTGACAAACTTTAAGATTAAAGATAATTTTGCGAGGAAAAAAAACGTCTCCGACGCCGGAACTCGAACCCGGTACCCGGGTCTCTCGGGTGAGAGCCGAGTATCCTAACCATCTAGACTACGACGGACGTGTTAACTACACTTTACTGTCACAAATTATAACAAATAAATTTAGTGGAAGGAGCTCTTGCTGTGTCGTCATGTATGCGATACCTCTTCTATCCGTTGTGAGCAGCGTTTAGTGGATTGTTCCGGGAGGGAAAGGGGGAAACTGGTGTTGTGGATTGTTTTAATCGGCGATACGTCTTCTTCTCCTCCGGTACTCTCTCTTTTGATTCTCACTCGCTGCTTCCAAATTATTTATTGTTTGTTATTAAGAATCGGCTTTTTAGTTCAATCCATGGGGGATGCGAGAACTTCAGCTTCGAAATTGTTTTCGATTTCTCTCAGTTTGTTTAACTCGTGGGATGCTAGGTTCGAGTTTTTCAGCTTCGCCAATTGGGTTTAAGAGTGCTGAGTAATTTGTGCAATTGGGTTTACCCACGATTGTTTAGGGTTTATTGGATTCACTTCACAGTTCTCGTTATTCCCTGTTTTTTTTTTTAATTTAGGGATTGAGCTTGTTGGTGTGAAGGAAAGCTCCGGCCGTTTTTGCTAGAGATGAGTGCGTCCGGGTTAACTGTTACTCCGCCCAGATTCCACTTCCGATGGCGTTCGGATCGTTTTGGTACATCTCACAGAAGCTCTCAAGCTTTTACTGTTCTTGGCCAACTGAATCGTCGAAATTCCGCTTGGCCTGTTCTTCAAAGGTGGTTTCTGGTGCTTGTTCGATTAAGCGTTTGGTAGTTCTTTCTCATTTGGTTTCTGTAATGGTTTTCTCTTTGGAGTTGCGCAGGGCTTCTTTGTCACTTCCTACACAAAGAAGCAATGCTATGATCGTCCGTGCCATGAGTGCTTCCTTTGGTGATATGGCAGACGATTCAACTGGTAAAAGCAATACATAATTCTGAGCTATGCATAATTCTAGGTTAAGCTTATTAGGCATAATCTCTGGGTTTATGCTTGTAAATGGTGCTTCTGTGCTCCTTAGAGGTGATAGTTAAGGTGCTTTCGAGTTGAACTTGTTGTCAGTATATGAAGCAAGCAATGCAATGCATAATTCTTAGTTAAAACTTAAACTTCATAAGGATGACTCAAAGCAAAATGACTAATGTTCCCTGCTACTTCGATTGGTTCAGCTGTTTTTCCTCGGATCAATGTGAAAGACCCATACAAACGGCTTGGGATAAGCCGGATGGCTTCCGAGGATGAGATTCAAGGCGCGAGGAACTTTCTCATTCAGCAGTACGCGGGTCACAAGCCCAGTGTTGATGCAATCGAATCAGCTCATGACAAGATTATCATGCAGAAGTTCCATGAGAGGAAAAACCCCAAGATCGACATAAAGAAGAAGGTCCGATAAGTGAGGCAGTCCAAAGTTGTAAACTTTGTTTTCGAGAGGTTCCAGACTCCTTCCACTGCTTTCCTTGTCAAAACGGCAGCCACGTTCGCAGTTCTCGGCGCTCTAACGGTTCTGTTCCCTACAGAAGAAGGACCGACTTTTCAGGTTTTGTTATCAGTAATAGCTACGTTTTACTTCATCCACCAAAGGCTGAAGAAGAAGCTCTGGTCTTTCCTTTACGGGTAATAAGCAAGTTTGATCATAGTCGCAAAACCTTTGGTACCTTCTTGATTTGAATTCGCACCTGATCAGGTTTGACAATTGTGAAACAGGACTGGATCTTTCATCTTCTCGTGGATGGTTGGGACTTTCTTGATGGTGTCTGTGGTCCCGCCGTTCATCAAAGGACCAAGAGGTTTCGAAGTCATGTCTTCGCTCTTAAGCTACGTTTTGCTTTGGGTGGCTTCGAGCTACCTTCGGTAGCATTTTGTGCTATTTTCTTTCCCCTTTTGTGGGTCGCAAATTCTCAGTGTGTAATCTCGGATATATGAAGAACACCACACAAAAAAAAAGAGAAAAATGCATCATCTTCATGTGACATAGAGAGAGAGAGAGATGATTTTTGGTCTTGGAGTTGTTATTTTGGAGGAGACCTCCCTAGCTTTCACTGTTCAATTTCAAAGTTCTGAATTGCACTTGCCGGGCTACTTTTCATTTCTCGCGATAGAAAAATTAGAATCCGTCTTTCTTGAATCTAGAGCAGCACAATATAGTATTGGAGACAGAAATTTCGAAAGAAGAGAAATTCGAGAATCTCCACACTTTTCTTATCTTCCTGTGGACTTTGTATTATTAAACACAGACTTTAGAGACTTTTACTGGTGTTTTAGAGATCTCTGACACGAGCAAAATCTATAACACATGTATTATATCGCTTGGTTTATTTAACGATCGTTTACGTTTGAAAATCATGACAGATTCATAATCCCAACCGCATAGTTATTCAACTAGTGCACAAAAGTCCTAAGAGCTCGCATAGTGTTGTCTGTTGATGATCCATAAATCCAGATATACCACTCGACATGAATATGAAAAATGTCGTAAATGATATTTTGACCACTGGAACTTGATGTTTGAGATTTTGTCCTTTTGTCACTCTTACAAGAAGAAAGAGTGATTAAGTTTCGGATCCCCGATGAATTTTGTGAGATAACATAAGTTTTATGAGCTCTACTGAATTTTTGTAAACAAACGAAACAAAATCAAAACGCAAAACAGAACATATATATGGATAAATCAATTCTTATGAAGGGCCACCACCAAAACACAAAAGAGATAAGAAATAGTTGCATACATACCTATATCATGTAACTCTACGAGTATGAAAAATTATCAAACATACAAATAAAGTTTGATTGTCTTCACCTTTTTTTCGTATTTCTTAACTAATTTATTGAATTCTGTAGACTGGTATTAGATTTGAGTGCTTTCACTTTTGGGTTATCGGTCATTTCTTATTTTTATATGATCAAGTCAAATAAATATAGAGATTAGGATATACATACATATTCATCAAAATCTCGATAACTCATTCACTATTTATCAAGCATTGACTTTGTCAACAATCTCATGTGCCGACGTCTCATAATAATAATAATAATGAAGGCTTGCATGGTTTTGTCACTTTTGTCCGTATAGCCTCATCATGTGCATGGCCCTCTTTATTTATTTCCGTGTCTAATTTTATGTACATCTCCCCCAAGAATACAGACATTTTACATAAATATTTTGTTTTATTTTCCGTCGACCTCACGATAAACCAATCTAGTAGTAATCTAGATGGATTTATAGTTGGCTTATTAGTCATAAAATCAATTTATCTGCAGTGTCCCTTCCAAATTATTAGCAGTTGTAAAAGTTGGCCGTCAGTAATGCGTATCATCAAAAGTTGAATTATAAATTCGTTTATTTTTAGATATATATTACGATAATAGAATTTTACATCTTTGTTTAATAATTTATATTAATCCATCTATATTACTAGACTGGTTTAACGTCGACGACTGAGGGTTTTAGACTTTTAATCTTTTGGACGATATATGCATTGAACCACATGATGTACTTGAAAATGCAAGTAAGAAAAAGCAAACGCACATGCCTACATGTGCTCTGCTTTTTATATTATTTCTATTTTACATTAACTTATCAAAAGTGAACTAAACGTTCGTTAACGTTAGCTTAAAAACGCGAAGAATGTAAATATCTGCGGGTACAAATCATTGCTTGCGAAATCATATGGTTTCTTACTTTCTTTTTGTGGTTGTGATGTGATGTGCCATTGAGACCGAAATAATGTGTGTTCAGTGTTCTTCATAATAAGTGATTAGGTTAATGATGTGATTAATCAGCTTAAAACTGATTTTGGATTAAATATTATTAAATTGTTCATAGATTGTATGCATCATTTGTTTTTGGAACATGGTATTAACAAACAAAAATACGGTTTAAACACATTTATCATTATTTAAAAAAAAAATCTGTGGATATATCAGATTGAGCCACACTTTTTTTTTTTGTTGGCATATATTATTAAGGTTGGTATTAATGATGAGGGATCTTTGAAAATTGAAAATTTGGTAACATAGTAAATCAGAGGAGATGTTCCAAATCTTTGTTTTTTCTTATTTAATACTACTAATCTCGGTAAGTTTATGATTTATCAGCAACAAAGAGACTCAAGAGACAGCCATTAAGGGACGAAATAATCCAATTAAGAAAAAGAAAAATCATTAGCTGCTCCAATTGTATGCTTTCTTTAGCGCGCTAATATAATTAGCTAATTCCCTAATTCACCAATGACGACGAAGAAAACAAAAAGCCATTAACGATTAACAGCTGCGCAATTCTGAATTTGTTATCTTTCAAACACCTGATTTATCGCTGTAGCGAGCGAAATAGGTCGACGGAGAATCTCTGGTTTCTTCCGATCGCCTCTTCCTTGGGATCGTTTTCTGTTACTTTCCTTGGAACAACCGTCGTTTCTGCCATTGTTCTTCGTCTCACATTTGGTCTCATTTCTCTAATTTCCGTAGCTCCTTTGCGGATTCAGAGACATCCGGAGTCACTAACGGTGCCGCAGGTTAGAGCTTCGTTGATTGTTCTTAATTACCATGCCGGATTTTGCGGTTTTTTCTTAATTGACCACCGTTGCATGAGTTCGTGTTAATGCTTTCCGGTCCCGAATTCCAGTAAAATCACGCACGATGGTTGAGTTTTTTTGTAGTTTTGATTATGAATTTTCCGAGATCCGTTGATTTGAAGTTCCACAGTGAGACTGTGAAAGGGATTTTGGATTCCTCGCCGAAACTTAGTGTCACACTATTGGTGTAGGATTTGATTTGTAGGAGTTGCGGCGTATTCTTTATTATTGTTACTTTCTTGGATCTTACGGCTAAATCTGTGTTGGGTTTTTTTCTTTGTTCGTTTCTCGGAGTCAGGTGTAAGTAGTCAAAGCTCTGTTTCCTCACTGCACATGGAGTTCCTAAAGATTATTGGCTCCAGATCGAACATTCTTCAGAAACGGCTGTAAAAATCCTCTCAATAACATCAAATCTCCAAAGGTAACTGGTTTTTTTTGTTGGTAAGTGCTTTCTTTGTGATTGTAGGGAATAAAATATAAGCGTATGCAACATGCAAGGAACACTTTTTGACAGACTGTTTAGAAAGGGGACCATTGCGCAAAACACCAAATCCTCTCCCGAATATTATATGAGACTCCGTTTGTTTATGTCTCAAGACAATGATGAAAAAGAACCACGTTGTTACTGATTTCCCTGTCATTTCTCTGCTGGCATATTTTGAATATAAAACACGTGGATAGAGACAATGTTCTTCTGCCCGAGACATGGAATTAGACAAGTTCATAAGTAGAGTAATGATCTACAATGATTGAGTTGTCCTCATAACGCCATTTCTCTCCCTCTATATATATGAGTATATGACATTGCTGTTTCTTTTGGAGTAGGATGCGGGGAGGGAGGTGGGGGATGAAGAGGACTACAGAAGAGGATCAGATGCAAGGACCGAGCGGTAGAGAAGAGAAGATTTTTGTCTCTGTTCGTCTGAGGCCATTAAATGTGAAAGAAAAGGTAAGGGACGATGTGGCAGATTGGGAGTGTATCAATGATGAAACGGTCATATACAGGAGCCATCTTTCCATTTCCGAGCGTTCCATGTACCCCACTGCCTACACATTTGGTAAGATTTGCTTACTTGTGCTGCTTCTTGGTCAAAGGCAATCCTTAGTTCTATCTTTGCTGAGCTTTCTTATGCCTCTTAGACAGAGTGTTTGGCCCTGAGTGTCGTACGAGGGAGGTGTATGACCAAGGGGCGAAAGAAGTGGCTCTCTCTGTTGTTAGTGGGGTTCATGGTAAGGCATTTCTAGTACTGCTTTCGAGCCTTCATCCAATGTGGTTCATGTTTGATACAAGTTTATAAATTGGTTTCAGCTAGTGTCTTTGCATATGGACAAACAAGCAGTGGAAAGACATACACTATGAGTGGAATTACTGATTACGCCCTGGCCGATATATATGATTACATTGAGAAGGTCAATATCATTAGACTTCATAGTATTCTTACCGCATTAATTCCAGTTCATTCACTAACTGTCGCTCTTTTCAAAAAATTTGTGTGTTTCTGCAGCACAAGGAAAGAGAATTCGTTCTCAAGTTCTCAGCCATGGAGATATATAATGAGTCTGTAAGAGACCTCTTGAGTACAGACATTAGTCCACTCAGAGTTCTAGATGATCCTGAGGTAAAATTTGACACTGGCACGTTATGGAATTGGTTATGCATTACCCTCACTTTGCTGGTCATTTGCTTTTTGACAGAAAGGGACAGTTGTTGAGAAACTCATAGAGGAAACTCTGCGGGACTGGAATCATTTTAAGGAGCTTTTATCAATCTGTATAGGTATTGATTTTCAAAACGTGTATCTAGATGAATACGTTTGATGTTTAGCATTAATTTGACTATTATCGTCTAATCATTGCAGCTCAGCGACATATTGGAGAGACAGCTTTAAATGAAGTTAGTTCCCGCTCTCATCAGATTCTGAGATTGGTAAGGCATTTTGCTGGTTTACACTAAAGATTCTTCAGGCTGCTTTTTGGAGCTTATTTCTGACTGATATGTTTTACAGACAGTTGAAAGCACAGCACGTGAATATTTGGCGAATGGTAAATTTAGTACACTCACAGCGACAGTGGTATGTACTTTTGAATCATCCATCATTTATTATCCTCCTGATTATCCTGATGAAATAAATTCACAGGATTAACTAATCATTCTGCAGAATTTCATTGATCTTGCTGGAAGTGAACGTGCATCTCAATCATTATCAGCTGGCACAAGGTTGAAAGAAGGTGGTCACATAAACCGAAGTTTACTTACACTAGGAACTGTCATTCGAAAGCTAAGGTTAGCTTCAATGAAATTACCTAACTGTGGCACCTTAGTCTGCTCTTTATTATTTGAGTTTGTAAGTAAATTCCCTGTCTTTAAAGATGGTTGAGCCGCTTTTCATTTCTTTGATAGTTGAGTTCTCAAACTGAAACATATGACTTTTACCGTAGTGCTGTTTTTAACAAGTTATTAGCAGATTAACATCTAATGTATGTGAGTGGCTTCCTTTTACATTACTAAATTATGTGGCTAGCTTAATGCAGTAAAGGGAAAACTGGGCACATTCCATTCAGAGATTCAAAGCTGACACGCATACTTCAGTCTTCCTTGGGAGGAAACGCCAGAACTGCCATAATCTGCACCATGAGTCCTGCAAGAGTCCACGTTGAGCAATCAAGAAACACATTGTTATTCGCAAGCTGTGCAAAGGAGGTGACAACAAATGCACAAGTCAACGTCGTCATGTCTGATAAAGTTCTGGTTAAACATTTACAGAGGGAGTTGGCTAAACTGGAGAGTGAGTTGAGAAGCCCTCGTCAAGCCCTTGTTGTGTCTGACACAAGTGCATTACTGAAGGAGAAGGACCTCCAAATAGAAAAGGTAATGCAATTTACTTCAATCAACCTATCAAGATATCTAAAAACAAGATGCAGTATGAGAGTTCACTTCCCTAATAAGTCTTTTGCGTTACTGGGTAGCTGCATTCATACTGGTGATCTTTGTTAATACGTAAATCTTTTTCATGATCCATTCACTCTAGAAACTCTATGTTCGTTTCATTATCTACACAGCTAAATAAAGAGGTATTCCAACTAGCACAACAATTAGAGCGTGCTCATTCTCAGATTGAGGATCTCCAACAAATTATTGGAGAATCACCAAAAACAGAGATATTATCAACAGACTCAGAACGGACATATGTACGTCATTTTCATTTTTTAATTTTACCGGAAGCATGAATTAACCCTTCAACTGATTTATAATCCCCGTTTTGGTAATCACACAGGTCGTTCTGGGACATCAATACCCCAAGCTGCGGGTGCGCAGTTCATGGGAGTCTCTAAATATAACACCAGAAAGCCCTGTATCAGCTCAACCGTCCTGTATGATTTCCCCACAATCAACCGAGCACGGTTCTGACGAGAATGTCTTCCAGCTTTCAGACTTTAGGATAGATTCTGGTGCAGGTAGCCCAGGGAAATTCACGAAAATTCGACTTAATATTCGTGGGGCAGAAAGTAAAAACCAACCGCACATTCACAAGGAGGAATCTGTAAATCAGTCTCCTGTTCAGGAGGAGCGCTTTCCTGAAATGGACGAACCAAGTGAGGTGGATTCTGAAGATACTTACATGGGAAGAGAGACTCCCGGTATCATCATGTATCCAGAGCCAAACATGCTTCCAGACCGGTGCGTGACTGTGAATGCGCTACCAGTATGTGTACCAGATTCAAAGAACTTAAGACCACCAACAGAAACAGAAACAGAAACAGAAGAATATGATGAAGAAGAAGAAGAAGAAAGCGTAAAAGAAGTCAGTGCTGTCTTTATCCAGCCAAAGGAAAAAATTGAACCCATCAAAGTCTCTCCACGCTGTGATTTGTCACTAACTGACAAATCATCTACTCAAAAGTCTTCTAACCTCAGAAGAGACCCTCCACATCCAGATTCTGTCACTCTGTCTCCTGAAAAGCCTTATTCTTGGCATCTTGAGAGAGATTCTCAAACGGTAGGGGGCATGGGGCATACTAGAAGCCGAAGCTGCGGAACAAGCTTTGTATCGAGCTCTTCCTCTCCTTTGTATGAGTATGAAAGAGATGCTAACACACCACGAAGCTGGTATCATAAAGAAAGATCTGAGAGCAACCTGAAGCCGTCCAACGTCAAGAGGCCGCCATTACCAAAGCATTTTAGCCGGATGAGCATGCCAGCAGGTTGGTTCTAGAAAGACTTTAGCCGCACCCAAAGAATTCCAGCTGGCGTTAATAAGAGAATTTCATCACCGAATGAATCACAGGTGTCTCCCTCTGAAGCTCCTGTGTATGAGCGTCAGACAAGTGGTAGAGCTTCCATCAGCCAGGAGGAAGGTGCAGAGACTGCTCCTCAAAGGGACAAGCGAATCATTCATTTATCGGTTAGTTTTACTAACTTGCTCAAGCAGAGCTTGCTTTTCGCTTACCTATACTTGATACGACCTTAAGGTGTTGTCTTTATCTTGAGGGCTACCTCTATTATCAAATATGGCAGATGGAGGAAATAGAACAAAAGTTCTTGGCTCTAAGATCATCAAAGAGTTTCAAGGATGCTGCAGTGGACCCCATACAAGACTATTTAACCACGCCATTGAACTGGCCGTTGGAGTTCAAGAGACTGGAGATGGATATAATAGAGCTATGGCATGCTTGCAACGTTTCCATGGCACACAGAAGTTACTTCTTCCTTCTCTTCAGAGGAGATCAGAGAGATTGCTTGTACATGGAGGTAGAACTCCGTAGGCTCAAGTACATCAGAGAAACCTTTACCCACAATAACAAAGCTATTGAAAATGGACGCACTCTTACAACAATGTCCAGGTATATAGATACTCATACAAAAAACACTTTTGCGTTTCTTTGACATTTTAGATCAAGAATGTATTCTCTTTTTAACTGTTTGGGACGTGAAACAAAACAGCCTGAGGGCGTTGAACAGAGAGAGGTACAAATTGAGTCAGCTGATGCAGAAGAAGCTAACGAAAGAAGAGAGAGAGAACTTGTTCTTGAGATGGGGCATTGGGCTGAACACAAAGCACAGGCGGCTCCAGCTGGCGCATCGCCTCTGGTCAGAGAGCAAAGACATGGAACATGTCCGAGAGAGCGCCTCTGTTGTGGGAAAGCTGATGGGGTTCGTGGACATGGATTTAGCATCCAAGGAGATGTTTGGCCTCAACTTCTCTCTTAAACCCCGTCCCAAGAAATCTAGCCTGTGGAAACGCAGCGTTTTGTCGCTCTCTATTTTGTAATTAAAGAGACAAAAAAAAAAGGGTCAGAAATCAGAAATCCAATTGATTCACTGCTGAGTACTCTCAATTGAAAGTGGTGTGGCTTCTGTGAGAAGTACATACGCAAATGTAAATTTCGAATTTGGGTCTGAGACTCAGAGTCAACGTTCTCAAATGTAATTTCAAAATGCCAATTCGCTAAAACGTGTTGATATATTTTCATGCCCTGATATTTTTCTGCGTTTTAACTGTTTACTTAGAGTAGGCTGATACTGAAGTCGTGCAGATCAGCTGTTCTGGAATCATCCCTAACCCCAATCTTAAGTCACTCACTAAGCCGACGCAATTGCAATCATATCATTGGACCTTTTGACACAGAGTTGTGAGCACCTTTGCTCTTGAAAGCAACTAAACATAGACATGAGTTATAGAAACAATTCCAAGGTAAAATAAAAGAGTCAATTTTTTGTTTGATTGTAACTTTGGGAGATACAAGACTAGAAGAACAGAGGATGTGCTTCCTTTTGCCCTTTCATACAAAATTCACTGTTGCTTCATCCTCAACTCACTGAGGAGAAACAAACTGAATAACTTTAAAAAAAACGACAAGAAACTAGAAAACAACAAAACAGGCATTAAAGCAAAAACAATAAAAAGAAAAAAAACGGAAGTTTTAAAGCTATAGAAGCTCTCAATCAAGGTTGCTGCTGAGCATCCATGTAACCAGCATCCACAAGCACTTTCTCCCTCTTGGCAAGCTCAAGATCTTCATCCACCATCATCTTCACCAGCTTCTCGAACCCAACCTTCGGTTTCCATCCCAACACTTCCTTCGCCTTGCTAGCATCTCCTTTGAGGTTGTCTACCTCGGCCGGCCTGAAGTACCTCTTGTCGATCTCCACTTGATCTTTCCAGTTGAGTCCCAAGTACCCGAACGAAACCTTGAGAAACTCCTCCACTGTGTGTGCTTCCTCTGTCGCCACAACGTAATCGTCTGGCTTCTCTTGCTGCATCATCAGCCACATTGCCTCTACGTAATCCCCAGCGAACCCCCAATCTCTTGACGCCTGCAAGTTCCCGAGGAAGAGCTTCCTCTGCATACCAACCTTGATCCGTCCTAGGGCTCTTGTGATCTTCCTGGTCACGAAATTCTCTCCTCGTCTCGGTGACTCGTGGTTGAACAGGATCCCGTTACATGCGAACAGACCGTATGCTTCGCGGTAATTCACTGTGTACCAATGAGCAGCGCACTTGGATGCTGCATAGGGTGATCTGGGATGAAACGGCGTCGTCTCCGATTGCGGAGGCGGAGTTGTTCCGAACATCTCCGAGGATCCGGCTTGATAGTACTTGATGCTTCGGCCTCTGTCGGTGGTGTGAGATCTGACGGCTTCCAGGAGTCGGAGAGCTCCAGTGGCGACTACATCGGCTGTGTAATCGGGGATCTCGAAGGAGACGGCGACGTGAGACTGAGCGGCCAGGTTGTAGACTTCTTCAGGCTTGATCACGTCGAGCCAACGGCGGAGTGAGGAGGCGTCGGAGAGATCGGCGTAGTGGAGCTTCATCAGGGCCTTGTGGACGTTGTGCGGATCGATGTAGATATGGTTGATTCGCTGGGTGTTGAAATTCGATGATCGGCGGATCAGGCCGTGGACTTCGTAGCCTTTTCCGAGGAGGAACTCCGTCAGGTACGATCCGTCCTGGCCGGTGATTCCGGTAACCAATGCTATCTTCCTCGGCTGCGACGGCATTTCCACGGCGGTGACGGAATCGGATCCGGATCCGTTGTTTTCTGACGCCATTGATGGTTTTCGGATCTGGATTTCGCTGTGGGCCAGAGACGCTACACGTTTGCGTTGTGATGAAATTGGGCTCTCGAGTTTTTTTCGTTTAAATAGGACATAGACGGAGATGAAAGCTTGAAGACGGAGGGGGTATATTGGTCAATATCAGGGTGGGGGTTTTAATTTTCATTGCTAATATTTCCTATTTTACGCCTAACACGTTAATGGCTTACTTATTTTATGGTCAACCTCATTATTGGTTTACTATAGAATAATCTTCGCAAAATAAAGAAAATTCAACCCATTCAAGTCATTTACAAATTCGTGAGTTGTGAAAACTAGTGAAATCAAACATAAAAGTAGGAATATATTACATATTTACTATGGTCAATTTAATAAATAAGATACCAAATTTGGTTTAGTTTTGGTGAAACTTGATAGGAAATCCAAAATTGAAGATATCGAAATATGAACATGGGAGAAGAAAAGGATAAGAAGGTAAATTTTTTAACTCGAACTGTTGTTTTGATTTTTCTTTTTTGTGATAGCCTGATTAGGTTGGATCGAAATGTTTGGATGTTAACTCACAACCCTGGAATCGTTATGTTTAGTGTATTTTGAATCAGAATATAGTAAAAAGTAAAGGATTTTGAAAGAACAAATTTTCCGACGGTCAAATTAGACAGAAAAAATGGTTTTATGATAGTTTGTCCTTGTCGAAATGGGTTATATCATATGGTGTTCTAAGTACGGTACACACACACATGGGGAAAAAAGTACTGAGGTGGTCGTGTGCACCACAACAAAGACCTTTTCCGACACATATATAAGATTTTGCATGGTTTGTAAATATAGTCTATATATAGGCGTATGAAGTTGTTTAGTCACTTGAGGAGTTGCATCGAGCTGTAAGTACTAAGAATTATGGAGCTTATAAGTGCCTTAATAGGATTCGCTGGATAATTATGTACGAAGACATGTCCTTCACACTTGGATTACTTTGTTGGTATGAGCCACTATGACAGATGGTGGACATAAGAAGATACGTGGTCAAGTCGACTAGTAAAATGCAATGCGAAATGAATTTCGGAAGTGGTTTCAAAAAGAGCTTAAAATGTCCTTGCATGGTTCACGGGTTCGAGCATCGATCTGATTATGTATGTGACAAGTGTTTTGTTTACAGTCAATTCCTCATCATGGACAACTGTTATTCAGTTTTGGTTTTTTACTCTAATTTTAAGACAAACAGACAACATGAAAAACAAATTGGTATAGCTAGTAAATTCTCCTTTACCATATTCTGAAATTTCGTGTGAAACCTATTTTGAGTATTTTCTGTGTAGTACTAGTTAGGGGTAGGCATTTTACCCGAATCAAAAAATTCGTTCCGACCCGAAAATACCCAATCTGAACTGATCCACATCTATTAAAATATATGATCGAGAGTAATCTTCATTGTGGTTCAGGTACTGGATAATATCCTATCTAATCCGATATCTGGAAAAGTATCTCAATTACTCGTTTTCTAAGATACAACCCTCTTTCCTTAGAGACATAGAGAATCTGAAGTTTTCTGCTTTGACACACATGTTTTTACTTTGCAAGATGTTTCAAGTTCTTTGAATTTGTTTTAGTTTGGTTTTATGTAATGAAATGTTTTTTTTTAATGTTTTTTGTACTTCTGTCATTTGATGATAATTTGTGATTTTGAATTTTAAATGTTTAGTTTGCTTTAGAATCGATATTACTTTGGTTACTTTTGAAGATTTTTGGTTACTTTCGAGTATTTTTTTGTTATATTTGATTATTTTTAATTATTTTTAGTTACTTTTCAGATAAAATTATTAAAACAAGAACGAAATAAAAAAAAACCGGATCTAAATAAATTATATCTAAACCGATTCGAATTCGATCCAAAATTTAATAATACCCAATTGATACCAAAAGTTATGTAATTCCAAAATATTCAAATTCCAAAATATTCAAAATCTAAAATACTAAACTCGAGTCCGATCCGGTAATCCGAATTTCTATCCAAGTACTAACTAAACATGACTACTACTCGAACGCAAATCGAGTAATTTTTTTGCTAAATTCGACTGGTTTCAAACTTTCAATACATGAAAAAAGAATAAAATTCTAAAATATCTAGAAACGTTACGCTATCGAATACAAATCTCTTGATAATTATTCGGAATTTCGGAGTAGTTGAGACTTGAAAATTACACGCCACTAATTATTATTTTTTAAAAAGCCTATCTATATAAATGCAGTCTTTATAGTGACGTCTAGAAAAAATAGACCACCGTAATAAAAAGAAGAGACAATCTCTAGGGTTTTCTGATCAAATCCTCGCGCCGACGTCTCTTCACCTTTCTCTTTTCTCTCACCGATCTCTGACTCACGACCCCGAATTTGACCACATCTCTGTATTCGAATTCTTCGATTCCAAATTGTTCTGTTAAAAGAAATCTGTAGATCTAGCGAATAGTATCGATCGGCTTCTTCTATACCTGAATCTGATAAACGATTATCGATTTGACTTTTAAGAAATTCGATATTTCTGTTACTGGTTAGCTCCTTGAGATATTTGATTTATAATTATGAAGAGATCGAAGAAATCCAGGGTTTCATGGCCACCAGGTCCTTTGCTTTGTCAGGTATATCGTATGTTCGATGTTTTGATTTAGTTTCTGATTTCAATCCTGAATCCTAAAATTGATTGATCCGTATTATTATTGGTAAACTTTTTAGCGTAACTTTTAAAAGAACAAAATTTTAGCGTATCTAAAATCTCGATCACACTAGCAAAGCTTTGAATCTAAATCGATATATAAGAATCATTTGTCAAAACTCGTTTGAAGCAACTAAGCCAACGAATTGATGCGATTTCGAATTGGTGGTAAAGTAATCTATTGTTTAATCCAATTGACGATAAACGAAACTTGGAATGTGAAAGGGACGAACTTTGATTAAGACTTTAATTCTGTTACTTTGACGATGATTATGTTTTAACATGATGATGATAATGGAGAAGAGGCAAACGTATGTACATAAATTATTATTTTTTGTGTGGAAATTCGAATCAATATCTGTTGGATGATGCCATGACGAAATTTTGAAGTTTGAATAAATACATAATTGATGAAAGATATCGATCTGTGTTACTCTGCAAGTATTAATGTATCTACACATGAATCCTGAGTGATTTTGATACACGAAAACCAGATTTTTGTCAGCTTCTAACTATGCGGATTTGGACAGGTTAAGATGTTTCGAACAGAGGATTGTCCGGCCAAAGTTGCCTCGCAGCCTCAGCGTCGTAACTACCCCAAGATATCACCTCGAGGGCCAGATCTTCCACCTGGTTTTGAAGGGAATCACTATGCAGATAAGCTGAATGTCTCAACCATTCCCCGGATCAAATGGAAACGACCTCCTAAGGTATTATACAAATCCAGAATTGTGGAAAGCCCTTTGAAGTTTCTTTTTTTTTACGTCTGACGCATTAAGTGTCTTGGACCAAACCAGTTCCTCGTCAATGATGTTTGGCGGATGGGAGATGGTGGTGAGAGCACAGAGAGGCGAACTGAAAACCTACGGATTGCAAAAGTGTTGGAAGCGATCTATCCGCATCGCTCTACCATCCCTTCTCGGTATTTCACTTCTTTCTTGCTCCAAAGACATTTAGGTTACTCAACGTTGTGCAGTTGTCTCTTATCCCGCTGATCGCCTTCTGTTTCCACACAGACCCTCTGTTTCACCTGATGTGGAGGCCGAACGCTTTGATGACAGCAAAACTCCTGCCATTCGTCTCACTCCAATTGAGGATGAATGTGAATCTACAGAGGAATCATCCAACACGACCGCGAACAAGCAAAGTCAGGTGGAGACCAAACCCCCCTGTTCAACAACCCAAGAAACGGTTTCTGGTCTTGCACCAGACTTGAGACTGGCTGCTTCTGCTGCTCTCGCTGCACTGATGAAAACCAAGGAACAGGGGAGCATGGTTGATACTGACCTACTTATCAAATTCCTCAGCGACCCGAAAATGATCAAGAATCTCATCACCGACACAACAGGTAAATCCTCTGGAACTAAGAATCAGCATGTTGACGCTGACAACAACCCCACTAGACTTGTTCCGCAACATGTCGCCGCCTCAACCATGGCTAGAAAGCCGCAGCCATCAATAGTAATGCCTCAAAAACAGAGTTTTGCAGCTTCTCAGCCTTTTACGAACCCTGAGCAGAGACGGGTGTCTCCACCTAAGCCTGGAAATGGAACCATATTACCCACACTAAATCCTCTAAATGGAAAACCCCTTAATACACCACCAATGCCCGTTCAGTTTGCTGTCGGCACAGCTACAGAGCCATCTCTGGTTCCATCGAGTTCTCTGCCAATGAGCCTTAACCTCCACAGACCTCATCAACATGCTTTCTCAGAACCGAAGGTAATAGTTAATCCTCAACCCCAACTCCAACACCAACACAATTCCGCATTCCGCACTTCTGAGATGAACAATGTTGAAGCATCAACTGGATTTGGAAGGTATCCTCAAACCGGTTTTGATACTTATCCAATGAACTTAAACCGTGTTGATGCTACTAGTAGACCTAAACCGGTAGTGCAACCCATGAAGAGTGTAGACTATTTCAAGAACCTAATAAGGGAACATGGCACAGTGAATCATGAAACTAACCAATACCATTCACAAACTGGAAAATTCAACGGACGGGTTGATCAAATTAAGGTTCAGAAACAGTGTGTTTACTATGGCACTGCGAGAGGTTGTAAGCTGGGTGATAGTTGCATCTATGTTCATGATCGATTGAGACCCAATTTTGAGGCCGAGGCTCCAAGGGCTAAGAGATTAAAGTTTGGAAGGTATGAGAATAATCGTTTTTAAAACATATAACTATGAGACTGATTCATTCCAAATCACATAATAGGAGAATCTGTCTATCACACTGGTTAAGTAACAAAACGTGAGAGAAACTACTTTCAATTTTGATTTAATTTTTGTGCGCCAGTTTTTTGTAATTAATTTAGCAGAGTACTTTGTTTAGAGCACACCAAAATAAACCAGAATTTGGAAGGTCGTCGGGTTGAAATAGTCCAAAATTCACGATACACCAGCTGTATTTTTAGACGAATAGTTCAGATATGCTGAGAATTCGGGGGACAAAATTATAAATTCAAAATGTTATTCATGATTCAAACAAATTTTGCATTAGCTTTCAGCTCTCGCAGTTACGTACGGTATACAATTTGGAGTGAATTATGTCTAGTCTTCAGTCGACATGACCAAAGCCGAGTTTTCTATCGCTGAAAAAACAGCAAAGATACACACAGCTGTATTGTCATTGCAGTAAATAGCGGTTCAACAGGTGAAAGTTAACCGGTTAGGATAGTAAGAAAATAAACCATTAAGATGTATTTCTGCAGTTACATTAGAAACTGGCACGATATTTATATTCTGGAAAAAAAAAAAATTAATCGTTAAACTTGCGGTTCACTTAATTCGAGGTAACTCGGTTCAACTCGTTAAGACTTCGGGGTGTGTCGAATTGCACCGACTTACCTTGAATGAAGAATTAATCGGCTGTGGCCATTCCTCGTAAATTGTTGTTTTTATGCCTCTAAAACTAGTGGGTGTTTCGTATATGAAATTTCACTTAATACAAATGTATGTCTAAGCTTTTTAAACATACTTGTATAAGAGAAGATCGAAGATCTAGCCGAATAGTAATGTAATATAAATAAATCATAACTCTGACTTCTAAGGGCAGATCCCGTACAAAGCTCATAAGCTTACAAAACCAAAAAACTTATCTCAAAAATGTAATAAAAAAAAATCAGCAAAACAAAATCAAAGAAAGCAGAGAAGAGTGTGTCACACGTCAAGTCTAAAGTGACTTGGCTGCTGCAACGGCAGCTTGACCTCTGAGACGACCAGTTCTCCTTGCAGCGATTTGACCAACCTTACCCCCAGCAGAAGTATCGCGTCTGACCGTACTGGCGTGACCAATGTGCTGGTGGTTTCCTCCTCCGTGAGGATGTTCGACTGGGTTCATCGCAACACCACGCACCTTCGGCCAGCAGTTTCTCTTCACGCGGTACTTGTGGTATGCGTTACCTGCCTTTAGAAGCGGCTTCTCTGTTCTTCCTCCTCCTGCAACTTGCCCTATCATGGCTCTGCACCCACTTGGCACAATCTTCTTCGATCCTGAAGGAAGCTTAATCCTTTTTTACATGACAAAACGATTATCCAGTGTTATTATCTACCGTATTAAACAAGAAATGCTAAACAGAAACAATTCACATCAATAATTGTTCTTACGTGTCACACAATTCATGCTAGACGATGGTGTTCCAATAGTAAAATTATATTTAAAAACAAGATAACTGAAGTTCCTTGTAAAAGTCTATGTGAATCAGACACAGAGAAGATATTACCTAGTGGTGTCGCTGTCAGGATTGTGAGCAATCACGATGGCGTAATCACCGGAAGCCCTAGCGAGAGCTCCACGGTCACCGACATGGAGCTCGACGTTGCAGATCATAGCTCCGTCGGGAATCGACCTAAGCGGAAGAACGTTACCGACGACGAGATTCGCCTTCTTGCCACAGTAGAGGAATTGTCCCGTGTACATACCTTCGGCGGCTACGAACAGCTCCTTCTGCTTCTTGTAACGGAAAGGATGACGGAAGTCGACGCGAGCTAACGGAGCTCCACGTCCTGGATCGTGAATGATCTCCGTCACGACACCCTTGAGATAACCATTTCTCTCGCTGAAATCGATGCTACGGAACTTAGCCGGACCCTTTCGGTGGTGAGTGTGGGACTTGAAGACGGAACCAGCCGCACCCTTACGCTGTGCCCTAATCACACGACCCATTACGAACAGCAGTTTCTTCTTCTTCTTGCCTCCGGCGCAAGCTATTGGATTTTTTTGCGGAAACTCTGTTTATAAAGTGAGCGTAGAAAACCCTAGTTCGTTTGTGGGCTTTTGTATTGGGCCTTGATGTAGCGCATACTTACTAGTCCAGTTGAATTAGCCTGTTGTATTTTTTGATTGACGGCGAGAATGTAAAAATGTTTAATAAAATACTTTCATAGATTGTTTCTAAATGCTTCCCTTATTGTCAATACAAGGTTTTTCATTCGCGCACGGAGTTTATATTATTATACTTGATTTAATGTATATTTTAAATGAGTAATTTTTAAGAATTTAGCAAAAATACTAAGGTCAATATAATGTTTGATTATTGTATGTAATTTTCAGTTTTTAGATCTTAAATCAAATTAAGAGATCAGTGTAGTATTTAGGGATCGAATCCACAAGGAATGAGATAGTCACACAATAAAGTTTTAATTTCGAATTAAGCTAAGTGAGAATGTAAAATTAAAAGACAGCATGTAATTAAAAACGGTGTAAATTCAGGAGACGAAACGCTAGGTTCAGAGAAATTCTCAGGTGATCCAAATTGCACGTCTAGACAGAATGTTAGGAATTATTAAGCACGGTTCTTGAACTCGAAATACAATTATAAAATCAACCAACTCTCGCTGCGAAGACTTTCTATGTCTAAACCCTAGAATCATAAATCTCTTTGCAAATTCTATCAGTTCAAACAAGCATTAATAACAGGTTCGACTGTTCACAAAATCTCTAAACCAAATCTCTTTGCGAATAAGTATTTTGCTCATCTAAGATTAGTTCAGGCAATCAATAATACTCTCGCATCTATTAATTAACCTAAGATCAGATTTTAGGTCGCGAAGCTAGAAGAAGCATTAATCATAAATCCAAATGAAGAACTCTAATGATTTTATCCTAATCAATTCAACCTAACAATTCATCAATTACCTTTGAAAAACCCTAAACCTAACAAGCAAACTACTCAGACATGATCAATGAAACACAAATCATATTTTGAATAGAAAGCATTAAAGAAATCAATAAAATAAATAAAAAAGTTCTAAATCTGCTCTGAAGGAGTCTGATTTTTCTCTCCAAAAACTTTCTACAAATCTCTCTCAAAAATAAAGTGTAGCCTAAACAATGGCTATGAAAATCCTTAAATAAAGGCTAAAACACGAGTGGGGCACTTTTGTAAATAAGAAAAACTTCTAGGCAAATTTCCTTTTCTTCAAAACTTGTAAAAGTCGCGACCGTCTTCTGTCTTGATGGGTGTCGATCGACCCCATGAACAGTGTCAACACTGTAACTGTTCATCCAACTTGACTCCGACTTCATGTTTTCAGCAGCTTCTTCCACAATGCTCCAGAATGCTTCAAAATCTCCAATTATGCTCTAAACGTACCTGAACCTGCAAAGACTCTAATATGACTCTAAAAATATCAAAAGACTATATAAAACGGACTTATATAATGGTCAAAAACCGGTAAAAACCTTGATATATCATGTTTTAATAGTGGTAGCTGGAATCACCAAATTGGCATAACCTATGCACTGTTTGGTGATAATGTATACTAATTGATATGTAGGATGCGATCAATTTATAATCTTCAAAAAATCTCCATTTTTATCTTTGTGAAACATGAATGAGTTTGGATTACCTGATATACTATTTCAGACTGGATATGAGCCTTGTAGAAAGAAACGGGTTAATAGTTTCTTCACACTTTGTTGGATAGAGAATCTGAAGCCTACATTAGAGGATAAGCAGTCGGAGCTACTAGCTGCATCTCAATTTTTAAGAGGACGATTACATAAGCAACATCTCTCCCTCTATCCCACTCCAATGTCTTCCTTCTCACTTCTCCCCTCTTTCATCTTCTTTCTATTATTAGTTGCAGATTATCAATTGATTAAATCTCACAATATTACACAAAAAAAACAAATCTTTTTTTCGAGTCTAACATAATTTACTTTTTCAAAAACAAAAATGTATTTTTCACATAGTAAATAGTATTGTTATTAAAAATCGTCGTACTATATAAACATTAATAAAATAAAATATTTTCATGTACTATACTATTTACTAAAAGAAATAAAAAATAGTTTTTTGTGTGTTTATACAAAACCAACCTTTCTCATTCTCTTCTTCCCTTCCTCCCTTGTTTCCTTCCCTCCCTATATTATATTCCATTTTATATAGGACGATATGTTCATATTTGTAATCTCATTTTTTCTTAAATGTAAATACTATTCTATGTATAACAAAATAGTAGCGACCATTATACCATTATACTATTTCATGTATATAGTACATAATTCAATTTTTGTTTTGTTCTAAAATTTAAAAATCATCAAACATTTAATATTTGTATTAAAACTCTACTATATGATCTGACAAGAATAGTATAGTATACTTATGATGGTCCTTATAACTTAAATTTTTTAATTAATTAAAGGATAAATGTTTTTTCAGAAAAGAGAATTCTATGGAAAATATTAAACAACCATGGCTCTTGGATCTCTTTTTTTTGTCAATGCATTATAGGGGTAGTTCTGGTCCATATATTTGGCATGGTTACATGCTTTATTAAAAATTGATATGGCCATATCTTTAGTTTTGTGTCTCAATATGATTATCAAGCCAAAAGATCCTTTACTTATTTTTTAAACTATTTTTAATTACCAATTTTTTCTTTTTAGGAACCTTTTCTAAAAGTGCAAAAAGGAAATATCTATTTTTTTTTTCTCTATATATATGTCCCCCCCCCCCCCTAATTGAGCGCGAAAAGATACAACGAAAAAGGTTGGAGAGATGTCCCGTTCCTGCGAGATCCCCATGTAATCTTGTGGTAACGAACGATGTGTCCTTTTCAGTATTAAAATCGTGTTGTGGATCGGGTCGGTAGAATCTGAGCCGGAGAAAAACCTTTTCGGTTTTTGCACGCTTGGCTTATTCTTCTTTTTCATCATCTTTTTCTTGTAGCGTTGGTTCAGATCTGTATCAATTGCAAAGCAAGAAGAATAAGCCAAGCGTGCAAAAACCGAAAACGTTTTTCTCCGGCTCAGATTCTACCGACTTGATCCACAACCCGATTTTAATACTGAATAGGAGACACACATCGTTCGTGACCACAAAGATTACCTGGGGATCTCGCAGGAACGGGACATCTCTCCAACCTTCTTCGCCGTATCTTTTCCCCTCAATTAGGAGGGGACATATATATAGAAAAAAAAATAGATATTTCCTTTTTGCACTTTTAGGAAAGGTTCCTAAAAAGAAAAAATTGTTAATAAAAAATAGTTTAGAAAATGAGAACTCTAATCTACTTTTCACACAACCATCACATCCCAATGACCTATAACCGATTTCTCTTCCATCTAGTAGGGACTCTTTCGGTATTAATACAGTTTATTTACAGAATATCGTAACACTTGTTTTACTATGGTTATAAATTAAAATAACGAGTTCAATATGTACACTGAGCCAAAATTCCCATTTGTTATCTTTTCGATTTTTAATTGAATATTTTGTTGCATCTTACGATTTTATAGGTCGGAGTTAACTTCTTAATTTATTCAATAACATAATTTTTTTCACTTATACCAAAGTTTAATTATCTTAATTCTTTTTAAAAATAAATATTAAATCACTAAAAATAAAATAAAATGATATATTTAAAATTATGTATTACTAGAATAGGATCCGCATATATGCGGGTTTTTGATAAAAGATTTTAAACCCGTAAAAATAAATTGAAAACAAAATCGGATAATTTATTTATTCTAAAATTTTGCCGAATTAATTATCCTACTTTATTATAATTAGATTTATCATAATTAAAATCTAGATTAGGATCCGCGTATTATAATAATAAAATTTAAAACCCGTTAAATTATTTTTTTAAGAAAATAGAAAGAAAAATCTGATCACTACTAAAAACTTATATGAAAAACACAAAATCAAAACCTAAAAATTATTTATTTAGTTTTATTCTCATTTATTTTCAATTAAAATATTTAAAACACATAACTGTTGCAGATCCTAAGCAACATTTACCCTACTTCTCATATAATTAACACACTTTATCAACTATCTTTTTCTGTTATGTTGCGTTAAAAACTTGAGTATTTAATTTGAGTCAATCGAGTATGTTAACGATATTTCCATTAACTCTCTTCAAGCAAATAAAGTATCTCTTTCTCTTCACATTCATCTCCCTTATATGATATTTCTTCTCTCTAGAAAAGTTATGCTTCTTAATACTTCACATTAAAAGCCTCTCTACATTGATCTCATCATCGTTTAATGTCATTTAGAATTAGGATTTAGAATTTTCTTTTTTTTTTAATTAAAATATATCCTAGTTAATCTAATTTACTTTTGGTTTTTTATTTATTTTTCTTTTGAAATATATCCTTTTGTTTTTATTATATATTTTGTTAAAAAGAATATATTATCCTTTTGTTTTGTTAAAATAATATATTTTTAATAATATTTTGAAATATTATCCTTTTGTTTTGTTAAAATAGATCCTTTTGTTTTTAAATTTAAATATATTTTAGTTAATTTAAAATATATGAAAAACATATATTTTAAATTTCCTTAACTTAAATGAAAAACATAAAAAAACTTATTTTCCTTTTTTTTGTTTTTAATTTTACATTTTCGATTTATTTTCCTTTTTATATTAGTAATCAAAAAAAATTATTTTCCTTTTTTATTTTTAAAACTAATTTTTAGATTTATGTAAACATTATGTTCAAATCTAATTGATTGGTTTTTTTAACGCGTTTTAATTTTAAAAATAATGTTTTGATTTTCCTTTTAGTATTAGTAATTGATCATACAATTTCTTAACTTAAATGAAAAGCATAAAAAACTTATTTTCCTTTTTTTTTATTTTCTTATTTACATTTTCGATTTTTTATTTTCTTTTTTGTATTAGTAATCGAAAAAAAGTTATTTTCCTTTTTTATTTAAAACATAAAAAACTTTTTTATTTTTAAAACTAATTTTTAGATTTATGTAAACATGATGTTCAAATCTATTTGGTTGGTTTTTTTAACACCTTTTAATTTTAAAAATAATGTTTTGATTTTTCTTTTAGTATTAGTAATTATCAATACAATTTCTTAACAGAAATGAAAAACATAAAAAACTTTTTTTCCTTTTTTTATTTTCTTATTTACATTTTTGATTTTTGATTTTCCTTTTTGTATTAGTAATCGAAAAAATTTATTTTCCTTTTTTATTTAAAACATAAAAAACTTATTTTCCTTTTTTTATTTTCTTATTTACATTTTCGATTTTTTATTTTCCTTCTTGTATTAGTAATCAAAAAAAATTATTTTCTTTTTTTTTTATTTTTAAAACTAAGTTTTAGATTTATGTAAACATTATGTTAAAATATAATTGGTTGATTTTTTTTTTATATAATTGGTTGATTTTTTTTAACACGTGTCAAAATCTAATCAATTAACTTGATACATGTCACGATCATGTTAAAAACTAACTTTGGCGCATCCTACTTTATATAATAAGATATATATGATTTATATATTTATTATGTTTTAAATTTAATTTGAATTTCATCTACTTATAATAATTTTTAGATAGTTGAATTCAAATTTAAATTTTTTTATGTATAGTTAGTTGTGCATATGTTAATATTTATTTATGTTATTTGATGTCTTAAAAAATAATAATTAATTGTTTATTTACTTTATACATAATATTTATTTATGTTACTTGATGTTTAAAAAAATAATAATTAATTGTTTATATACTTTATACATGTGAAAAATAAAATTGAAATTGGCCAATAAAAAGAAGCTATATGTCATCCTTTGGTGAGTTCTCTTTATCTATTATAGAGAAAAAAACTTTTAAAATACACGAAATATTTAAAATTTAGAAGAAAAATACACAAATTATTTTGACTTTCCAAAAAATACACAGATTATTTAAAAATTCTCATTTAATATGCAAATATTTCAATTTTGTTGGTTTTACACATGCTCCGTCAACTCCGTTAACGGCGTTTTCTTACTTCCATTTAACGGTTTAATGAAATTAACGGAGCATGTGTAAAACCAACAAAATCTAAAAGTTTGTGCATTAGACTGAGTTTTTAAATTGTGTGTGTGTATTTTTTGGAGAGGTTGGTGTATTTTTCTTCCAATTTTTAAATAGTTCGTATATTTTTTAAAAAAAATTCGTATTATACTTCTAAATGATGTAAGTGTGTAGTTGCTAGTTTTAGTTTGCTCCTGATCATTTCATTGAACGAATTTGTTAAACAATACAGCTCTGAAGGAAGACAAGATTGGGATGATCATCTAACACTGGTGCGTGCATATATATATTTATTCACTTGCTGTTGTGTCTCTTTTTGTTTGGTTGCTCTTGCAGCTGCGAAGCATTGAGTGGATGAAGTGGGAGATCCAGGAATTGCAGCTAGAGAATGTGCGGTAGAGAGGTTGACGGTTTGGTATATTTTAACACAATTATTATTATTTATATATATTTTTTTAAAAGGACTACACACATTTCATCTCTCTTTTGCCTTTGTAACCAACACTCCATACATGGCCCCAGGAACTCTCACTGAGCTCGCCGGAGAGGCTAAGCTCAACTCTAAATTTGTCCGGGACGAGGACGAACGTCCCAAGGTGGCGTACAACGAGTTCAGCGACGAAATTCCGGTGATCTCTCTCGCCGGACTCGACGATGTTGGTGGGAAAAGAGGAGAGATCTGCCGTAAGATCGTTGAGGCTTGCGAGAATTGGGGCGTTTTCCAGGTGGTTGATCATGGTGTTGATACCAGTTTGGTGTCCGATATGAATCGTCTCGCTCGCGACTTCTTTGCTTTACCTCCCGAGGAGAAACTTCGTTTCGACATGTCTGGTGGTAAGAAAGGCGGCTTCATCGTCTCTAGTCACCTTCAGGTGAAGCCTTACAATTTACGTTACGTCTCATGTGATTCTAATTTTTATATTATTATACGTTTTTTTTGTTTCTTTAAAACCAAGAAACTGTAGACTTAACTAGGCCTATAATCTTTTCGGGACGCGAAATACGAATTATGTTTTAATCTTGTAGCTAAATACAAAATATGATGATGATAAAACGCAGGGAGAGGCTGTGCAAGATTGGAGAGAGATCGTGACGTACTTCTCGTACCCGGTGAGAAACAGAGACTACTCACGGTGGCCAGATAAGCCGGAAGGGTGGGTGAAAGTGACAGAGGAGTACAGCGACAAACTGATGGGTTTGGCTTGTAAGCTTCTTGAGGTTTTGTCTGAAGCTATGGGGCTCGAGAAAGAAGCACATACCAATGCTTGCGTCGATATGGACCAAAAGATAGTTGTTAATTATTACCCTAAATGCCCTCAGCCTGATCTCACCCTCGGACTCAAGCGTCACACTGATCCTGGAACCATCACTTTGCTGCTCCAAGACCAGGTCGGTGGTTTACAAGCTACACGCGACGATGGCAAAACATGGATTACGGTTCAGCCTGTTGAAGGAGCTTTTGTCGTCAATCTCGGCGACCACGGTCACGTCAGTATACTTTCTCAATCTGTCTCAAACTCTGCTTTTGTTTTCTCCGTTTTTTGTGATCCTGACTTGGCCAAACTTGCTTGTCTCTTGAAGTATCTGAGCAACGGGAGGTTCAAGAACGCGGATCATCAGGCGGTGGTGAATTCCAACTCGAGCAGGCTATCTATAGCCACGTTTCAGAATCCGGCGCAGGATGCAACCGTGTATCCGCTTAAAGTTAGAGAAGGAGAGAAGCCGATCTTGGAGGAGCCAATCACTTTTGCAGAGATGTATAAGAGAAAGATGGGAAGAGATCTGGAGCTGGCTCGCCTCAAGAAGCTGGCCAAAGAAGAACATGACCAGAAGCTGACCAAAGAAGAACATGACCAGAAGCTGGCCAAAGAAGAACATGACCACAAGCTGGCCAAAGAAGAACAAGACCACAAGCTGGCTAAAGAAGAACATGACCACAAGCTGGCCAAAAAAGTACATGACCACAAGCTGGCCAAAGAAGAACATCACCACAAGCTGGCCAAAGAAGAACATCACCACAAGCTGGCCAAAGAAGAACATCACCACAAGGAAGTTGATCTCTGATTTAATCAGTGTGTCAGACCCAAGTATTTTAATGAGACTTAAAAAAAAGTACTAAAATAAATCTCGTGTTTTTTTTTGGTGTGTTCCTGTGTCGGATGACATCGTGAGCTTCGTTTTCTTCTTTTAATTTGCATTATAATTTAATCTTGATCATTTTGTTTAGAAAATATTTATTTTTCTTATAGCTTTTAATTTGGATAATAATTTTAATTTAAACTGTTATTTGCTTGGGTGAGTTAATGGAGGGATTATCAAACATGAAGCTCTCGTCCTTTGAATCAAGGTGCTTTCCTTATTGCTAAAAGTGTGGTTTGTTTCATTGATATGTGGCTTCGAGCCATCCTTTATGGTTAGGTGATTTTTTTTGATGCAGAAAGTGGTATTACCTCGGTGTAATCCTTAGATCTGATCTCTGTTAGTATTAGCGTTAGCTTCCTCTTTTTAAACTCTTACTGGTTCTCGGTACAGTAGTTTCTAAGTTGGTTCTTGTAAGTTTCTGTATTACGGGTATTGGTTTGTTTTTTTGGGGTTTTAACCATATAGGATTAATGGGTCGTTTTGGGCCTTGTATATGTTATTGTGGCAACAAAAAAAAAAAAAGAGTATGTAACTAAATCGGGTGATATGAATGAGTGGATCATGTAGGCAAATACGTCAATAGGGTTGTCATTTTAATCAATTTTGCATGCTGCTGCTATATATCCTTGACTAAGGCTACTTTTTTTATGTTTTAAAAGGATGAAATCATAAAATCTGTACTGTAAGAGTCCACAATACAGAATCTTTGATAGGCAAAATCAGGTCACCTGGCGCCGGAGGAAGCCCATTTTCATGCCCTTCTGTCACATTCATATACATACACCTGCTCGTTTACTTGATTACATTTGTTTTTTTCCAAACACATGAAACACGACTCTATCCCGTGATTACTGATTACACGAATCGGCAGTCTCTTTCCCTTTTGTGGCAAGAAGAAGGAAAATGTCTACGAATAAATCTTTTTCTTCTTCATGTTAAGGCTATAGAATGTAAAAACGACAAAAAAAACTTTGGGGTTCAATCGCAATATTTATGAAATGTATATATATGACTACAAGAACAGTCATTAATAACTAAGAACTTGGTATGTTGAAGAATAGTTTGTAGTGAGTTGTTGATATATGAGTGTGAACAAGATCAGATTAGTTTCTTCAATCATGATCTCTCGATCGTCGATGAGTGTATATAGAGACAGACACACATGTGAAGAAACGTGGAACACAAGGATATAAAGTCCATGAAAAAAAAAGTTGTATATCTCTATTCCTCATATAATGTGAGGAAACTCAAACTAAGATATAGCTAGTGAGATTTGATGGAGTCTAAGAGAGAGAGAAATATGTTTTGGTCGCAAGGAATGGTGATGCCTCTCTCTTGCCTAAACCCAAACTCTTCCTCTGCTTCTTGAAGCATCATCTGGAAGATTGGATGGCTGAGGAATGTGATGGGGATGACGTGGCGGGATCTGGATTGACCCACGTAGACAGCGAAATGTCCCTTCCTTGGCGCGTCTTCTTTGCCCTTCTTCAAGAAGTTTGAGCATCTCTTCAACATCTGCCTCAATGGCGCTGCTCCTCTCTCTGTTTGCGTCTCGCTTGCTTTCTTTATCCTCATTATATATTGTATATAGAGTCTCATTGTTCACAAATATCAAGAATATAGAAAATGACTACAATTTGTCTATTGACTATATCTTAGAGAGAAATAGTTATTATGTTATTGGTATATATAATGATCGAGCAAGTGATGATGAGTGACTGCAAGGAAAACAACGGTGCCGTTTAGTGAGAAAGAAAACAACAGAACATTAGTGGATGTAACAGAAAAACCACACGAAGTCGTTTCCTCAGGTGGAGCAGAATTTAGACTTTCTTGAAGATTACTCCAAGTCTACGACTGAGTATGGTTGGTGAAATACTGAATGGTTATCACAATATCATGTAATAATATCCGTATTTCGGATGCTAAAATCCACCTTACACATTTCACACGATCCAGTTTGTGTATGTATTTAGTAAATACTATTTACTTACATCTCCACAAGAAAAATGTAACAAGGTTTTTTTATTAGTTGAAAAAATGTAACAAGATTAATGAATGATTCCCCAACATACGAAACAACTAGTTTTGTGGATATTATTTCGGAATTCGCAAGAGGCACACATGATATATAAACGTGAGATGAGAGTACCCCTAAAGTGGTTAATTTGACCGGTTTCTTGCAAAGAGCCAAGCAGCCAAAGGAACCAGTGGCTTCATCTTCTTCGTCTGCTTCTTTACCATAGCTTGGCTCTTCTTCTCCTCTTTGCTCTCAATGACCTTCGTTAACAAAGGTGGATTCGCAAACTTGACAGAACGTCTCCTCTCCAGACGATCCTCATCTCCTAACCCTTCATTTTGATCTAACCGGTTCATCTTGATTTCGGTTATGTTATCCGGTTCAATAACCGTGGATTGCTCTATGAATTTGAGGTCATCTTCAACTTGAGGGTGTTCAGGGAATTTTCTGAGCGAGTGCTTTAGCTTTTCCTTAGTGGCTTCAAGCTCTTGTGTTAGGGTTTCGAGAAGCTGAGACAAAACCTTTTTCTCTTCTTCTGCTTTCACCAGACTCTCCTTTGCTTCATCCAGCTCAGCTTCTATGCTTTTGCTTCTAATAACCACATTACTAACTCCGTTATCTCCATTGTTTCTCTAATTAAAACCACACGGTTGGAAAACAATTGCCACAATGTTAATCATTGTTATATATATATGTCACGTTTGTATGCACTTAATTATTATTACCTCTACGGACTTGTTGATGTAATTATCTCCGAGAAGAATTCTCTCTCCGAAAAGAGTGACGGCTTCTTTAACAGACCGGAAAGGAGCTCCGGTGTCGATTTCGGCGCGAACCATTGCAGATTGGAGAGCTAACTAGGTGTTGTTAAATTTGTTTGTATTGAGTTGTGTGGTCCATGTCATGAAGAGCCATCAGCTTTTTATAAAGAGAAAATAATCAACCTATCAATAAGATTGCAACTGTTGGTTGGTTGTTGTTGCTAAAACGGATGGTGACTAGATTATTATACTAGAACCACGTTATGATTAGATTATGTTATGGAGTAGTCATTTCATTTTCAAAATGCAACGCATTACCGGGTGGAAATCTCGCTAAACGACAAAAAAATGATGGCAAGTTGTTAACTTTTGGTGGTGCACATAGCTTTTTTAATTTTATTTTTATTAGAAACAGCAAATTGTTGAAAATGTCTTCGCGTTTACTTCACACAAAACATAACTTTGGGTAAATAGAAGCAGAGAGGTTCGTTGGGACGTCCTTCCATTTTCATGTGTTCTGTTAGTTTTTCTTCTTTGCTACCACCACCAAATGAAATCCTCATTTCGACAACGACCTTTGTTCTATTCGTGTCGTTAATGGGCCTTTATTGGGCCCAAAAATTACAAAAAAAGAGCAAAACATGATCAATTCAGATCACTCTTTCGTGACCGATACAGAGCAGCCCATTAGAATTGGGGGGGGGGGGGGGAAATCAAGGACTAGAGAGGGAAGATTCTTCTTCTTCGTCTTCTTCAGTAGCAAATCTGAAATGCTTTCCTTTTGGAGTTGGAATCCCTTTCAGGTGCAGAACTTCTTCGGCCTCAACGATCTCCTCATCTTCACTGCTGTACACAAATCTGCTATGTTTCCCTGCAAAGTGAGCTGCCACACTCATCTTCTTCATTCCTTCACACAACTCATCATCATCATCATCTTCTTCTTCATCTTCCTCCTCCCCCTCCTCCCACAATGTTGACGTATTCTTGAAGTCAGGCAGCAAAGAACGACTTACGCTCCAACACTCTTCTTCCTCCTCTTCAAATATATCACTCGCCTTCAAAGTCCCATTAAAGTAGCTTACTTGAGATGTTCTCAAATGGCCCGCGACAACCGGAGATGCGATCTTAATCTGCACTTCATCATCTGAGAAGTTTGGAAATTGGGGAGTATTTTCTGGAGTTGGGGCGACAAGTCTCATTGGGGAAGTGACGAGGTGGATGAAAGGGAGAGTCTTTATTGAATGGATAAACTCTGTTCCTTCTTCGACCTTTTGCAAAAGGGTTTTGACTTGTCCTCTCAAAAGGGCTTCACCGGAACCAGGCGTGCTCTTGATTCTGCTGTTTTTCCTCTTACTCACGAACCCTGAAGGAGGTGACTGCATCATCGCTAGACCCACGATCGGTGAGTCGTTGGTTATGTCGATTAGTGCAGATCTGTCTTCTTGTGCTTTGATGTTCTTGCTTCGACAGATGCTCGAATCCTCTGTTTTGTCTGAGCCAAAACGAACAAAAAAAAGAAAAGAACGTCAGATACATAAAGACGAAGATGATCACATGAGCTACGAAATCAGGATCAGAGTCTATCTATCTACTTGAAATCGGTGACAGAAGAGAGGAACAGAGAAGTAGTAATTTGAAAATAGACATAAACAAGAACAGTTTTTCATTTAGAACAAGAAGATGATTGAAAGAAACTGCAAGAATCGGGAAAAAAAGGAACATGGAAAGACGAACATACCTAATGAAAAGGGAATTTGAGAGTCAGAATCAGAGTTGCTGATTGAAAAGATAGCATGCGATTTAGTGACTCTTCTTGCTGATGATGATGGAGTCTCCATTAAGATTTCGATCGTCTTGTAAAGACAACAACAACGAAAGCTGAATTGAAAGAATTTCTGGGAGATCAATCTCAATTTCAATATCTGAGATAGCAAAGAAAGAATTAGAAGGGGACAAATAATTGTGGAACTCTTAGGTCGCAGTATTATAGGTATGGGGAAAAAGGTTACCGTTTCAAAGAAACTAGCCGTTGCGTCTAAACGGAAGGAAGGAGCCGTAAGACCCAAAAAAAAAAACATCCGAAAACTAGCCGTTGGGTCCATTCTCTCATGGAAAGAAGTCAAGAATGGTAATAAAGTAGCTGTTGGGTTGAAATCTTTGTACTTTATGAGCTTTGACGGATTAAGATGGTTGCAATGAATATCCCAGCCCATTTATCTATCTGGTGATTTAATCTTGGAATGTGTATGAGACGAAGTTATTCATTTTTTTTTAATGAAGTTTAAACTAACATTTACTTTATGTGTTTTAATGATTTCATTAAGAGTATTTTCTCTTTTATCTTCTATGCCAAAACATGAAAGTGTATTGTAAATCTAATACATACTCTTATACATATAAATAGGTGAAAACCTGCACGCATGATGAAAAATTTATAAATAAATTTATTAAAAATAATTTTGAAATTGTTTAAAGTAAAAATAATTTAATCAGTTTTATTTATGTGAATAATATAATTTAATATTTCAACATTTTGACATAATATTTTTAACTTGTTTTCAAGTTTAAATATTTATATTATTTGATTAATTTATATGATTCTATTAACAAACCATATAAACAAAAAATATATTTATAAATATGGATATCTATTAAAATTACACATATCGAAGTATTTTTTATTGTAACATAAATTATAGTTATAATTTTTTATAATTGTTTTAATTAAAATCACACATATCGAATTATTTTATTGTAAATATATTTTATGCTTAATCGAAAAAGTATTGTGTATATCATAAATTGTATATAAATTATATTTCAGTAAATAATATTTTTAAACTATTGTTTTATTCATTTTTAAGAAATGGATTGTGTAATATGATGTATATCATAAATCATCACATAACCTAAAATTCGATTTAAATAATCCAAAAATTTAAACAAAAAATTTTGGTTATATTGAAAGTAATAAATGGATAAAGACATATAATGTAATTAGTCTAATAAAAAAAAGGAAATTTATATTAAAATAATAAAAGAATAAGTGTGGTGGTGGCACATCAACAAAATGACACCACTGTAAATATTTCAAAAAATAAGTATACTCTCTAAAAATGTTTTTTAGGGGATTAGTTGGTTTAATCTATTAACCAAATTAATGTTTTACGAAATTCACACAAATCTATTGGTTACAAGACGTATAATTCCCAAACCGTTTCTATACTTTGGACCAAAACAACATTTCTCGTGTGATTGTCTATGCTTAAATCATCAGACGCATTCCAATAGAGATGAAGCAGGTCAGCCGAAATTAGACTTGACCAAAACATGGATCAAAATGCAAAAGAATATCGCTGAGTTAAACCAAACCATCATTAAACCAAATCATCATTAAACCAAACCGATATAAACCTAAGTCAACCATCTACAATAGTCGCATATATACTCATCTCAGTTTATTTATTAAACCAAACTGATATAAACCTAAATATATTTGCATTTTACTATTCACTATTTCCAAATTTAGTTATACAATTAATATACAATCTTAGCAAATCTTGGTGAAATATAACCAATTTGTTAAAACAAATATACTCTTAATTGGGATTATGATATCAAGTAATTGTATTCAAATATTTACCAAACATACATTCAATCCTAGATTCGTATATGTTAAGATAGATATTGTTCTAGAATATTACATAAATTTTGATTATTATTACCATTTATTTCGAAATTTTATTTAAATTTGGTTAGTTATAATTTCCATCTAAGTAATAGCAAATTATAATATTGATTTTGCTAATTATATAAGTTGCAAAAGTAAACCATTTAACATTGCCGTTTATTTTAAAAAAACGATTTAGCAATCAAATTTGTATACATTAACCAATGCAATGTAAACAATATGTTTAACTAATCAAATTTATTTATTTTATAAATTTGATTCAAATCAAGCAATTTCTTTGCCTATTAATTTGTAGTTGTTCGATTTAATTCCATAAAAATAGAATATATAAAAAGCAAATCATATATATCCGACTCAAAGAATATTGCAACTAACAAGAATTTATTGTTTTCTAATTTTTATTCAAATTGAATTTTTACAAAGGAACCCGTATAATATCAAACATTTGATTTATCTGGTTTCTTAAATTTGTTAATATATATCTTCAAAATCTCAACTATTAAATATTTGAAACGATAAATTTATATAACTCGGCATATTCCATTAATTATCTAAAAAATATAATAAAAATTTTAAACTATAATCGCATTTTAAGTCATCAATTCTATTCCAACCTCTTCCTCATTTTCGCCATGACCAAATCTGAATTCCTCTCTCTCATTCAGACTTCTTGATATATTTTGCTTCACAATCTTAAGCTATTCTTTTAAATTGTTCACTGGGCAATCTTTCATTTTCATTTGTTTGCATTAGATCATCTTTTGTTATACACATAACATAGCAATCATTTTATTAAAAAAAGCATAGCAATTTTTTTTTCCACTGATTTATATAGTTTTCCACTTTTCCTGCAGCAATATGACCCCCAAACTAATTTTAGGTGGAAGGTTTTCTGTATTGGTCAGCAACGGAAGACGATTGTTGGTTATGCTAAATACGCGGCTGATAAAATGGTAAATGTTTCTTTAATCATAATTTTGGGCAATTAATAACATAGTACTAATTTTTTTTTGTTTCGATCTAATAAATGATTTACGAATTCTCTCAAACATAATATACAATCTTAAATATGGCGACTATCTCTGATCGTTACTCATTGAAACCGTTCAAAAGTAAGTGTTTCTCATATTTCTCTATGCATTTGTTTTCTGTGGGTTTCAAATTGTACGTACATACCATTTTATTTTTTTTCTTCCGTGACTAGATTCATAAGATTCACGGAAATATTAGGCTTTACTATATGAATTGAATCAAAATGATTGTCATGATGTAAGGTTTGTAGACTTATAATCACATTTGTCCTGTGTAACTTTAATATACATTTGATATATATGTGGTGTGATTTTAGGGAGTGTTTCAACAAAAATGGATAAGTGATGTTGTTCATACATAATGTAAGATTTTGTATTAATGAATAAACATGTTTACAATTTTGTTCTTCTCTTTCAAGTCAACATAACACATTTTAACATATGGAACAGATCCACAGAAACGTGTTACTGTGGAAATGTTGATCTTCGACAACTGAATAAAGCCAAAAAGGATTAGACTAAATCAACTCCATTTTTGCGTGAATTGTGGTTCAGTAATTCAAAACTCCTGGCTTAGGGTTTGCGAATTTTAAATATAGTTTGTATATAAATTTTTCATGCTGAGACTTCCACACACATCAAGTTTCAATTATATATATGATCATTCTCAATACAAATTTTGAACTTTTGGATTTTGCAACCAAACAAACATAATATAAGGGAAACTTTTAGGCATTTGTTTTTTGTTATTACATATTTTTGTCTGTTTTTTTCTAGAAAATGTTTGATTTTTTTAAAAATATGTTTTTTTTTTTTTTTTTTTTTGTAACTTTGTTGGTTGTACCATAATATGATTTAGTATTTGAAATTGTATAAAGGCTACACTCAAGTTTAGTTAATTTTTGTACTTATTAACTATTATCTAAAAGATTTCGTAAATGACACAAAACCAAAAATGCTATACCTATAGTAAATAACAGACTTTGAAATCTCTGATATTAAGCATTTATCTGCAAGTTCTGTTGTCGTTGTTTTGTTAGTGTCTCTTTTATCGATGTTGTTTGTCGATTTTTTTTTGTCTGATTACAAATGACATAACAAAAATTGTCATCGTATGGACCGATTAGCTTAGGGTCAATTTGCTAACTAACCATAACAAACTCAAAAATTAACAAACTAACCATAGGGTTAGAGAGAGATAGAGAGAGATAGAGAGAGAAAAAAAGGGGGTTTTTGGTTAGTTTGTAGGTTTTGATTTTTTATATGGTTATAGAGTTAATTTTCCCATTAGCTTATTGTCATCACTAGCATTTAAAAATAGGGTTTCAACCAAATTTAAGAACATACAAACATAAAACAAACATAATGGTTCAGATACTTTTGTTAGCACAAATCATTATTGACTAGAAATTCAATTTTTTGGAAAAATAAATATATATATATATTTTTTATAAATTTAGAAATTGAAATATGTTAAAATTTTGGACGAAACAAAAAATATAACATGCGCTAGGTGCGGGTCCAAAATCTAGTTTATATATATATATATATGCAACCATTTTTGAGACGTGGCATTAAATTCACCGTAAAAAAACATAGAACTATATTGAGCATGATGTTAAAAAAGCAACTGTAGTAGTACCGTCTATATCATATATTATGTATACGTTGGAGTGTAGCAGAAAAAAAGTTAGCTAGATGTATGTAACAGATGTTTAGTGAAGTTTATAATTTTTATTTATATTAGAAGAAATTAAAAACAGAAGCACGTAGGAAGTTGAGTAACTTGCGTGTTCTAGAAACAGAATGGACAGTATAGTACGTGGTAGGTAGCGAGCGACCTCTTCGTTCGTCAGTCTTCACAAGCTTTGAAAGGTTTTCAGCTACCAGTCTCTCTCTCCTTACATATATATTCGTTACCTCTTTTCTTTCTCTTTTTATAACTTAGTCTTTTGCCTTTGTAACCAACACTCCAAGAATTAATATATATACATGGCTCCAGGAACTCTCACTGAGCTCGCCGGAGAGGCTAAGCTCAACTCTAAATTTGTCCGGGACGAGGACGAACGTCCCAAGGTGGCGTACAACGAGTTCAGCGACGAAATTCCGGTGATCTCTCTCGCCGGACTCGACGATGTTGGTGGGAAAAGAGGAGAGATCTGCCGTAAGATCGTTGAGGCTTGCGAGAATTGGGGCGTTTTCCAGGTGGTTGATCATGGTGTTGATACCAGTTTGGTGTCCGATATGAATCGTCTCGCTCGCGACTTCTTTGCTTTACCTCCCGAGGAGAAACTTCGTTTCGACATGTCTGGTGGTAAGAAAGGCGGCTTCATCGTCTCTAGTCACCTTCAGGTGAAGCCTTACAATTTACGTTACGTCTCATGTGATTCTAATTTTTATATTATTATACGTTTTTTTTGTTTCTTTAAAACCAAGAAACTGTAGACTTAACTAGGCCTATAATCTTTTCGGGACGCGAAATACGAATTATGTTTTAATCTTGTAGCTAAATACAAAATATGATGATGATAAAACGCAGGGAGAGGCTGTGCAAGATTGGAGAGAGATCGTGACGTACTTCTCGTATCCGGTGAGAAACAGAGACTACTCACGGTGGCCAGATAAGCCGGAAGGGTGGGTGAAAGTGACAGAGGAGTACAGCGACAAACTGATGGGTTTGGCTTGTAAGCTTCTTGAGGTTTTGTCTGAAGCTATGGGGCTCGAGAAAGAAGCACATACCAATGCTTGCGTCGATATGGACCAAAAGATAGTTGTTAATTATTACCCTAAATGCCCTCAGCCTGATCTCACCCTCGGACTCAAGCGTCACACTGATCCTGGAACCATCACTTTGCTGCTCCAAGACCAGGTCGGTGGTTTACAAGCTACACGCGACGATGGCAAAACATGGATTACGGTTCAGCCTGTTGAAGGAGCTTTTGTCGTCAATCTCGGCGACCACGGTCACGTCAGTATACTTTCTCAATCTGTCTCAAACTCTGCTTTTGTTTTCTCCGTTTTTGTGATCCTGACTTGGCCAAACTTGCTTGTCTCTTGAAGTATCTGAGCAACGGGAGGTTCAAGAACGCGGATCATCAGGCGGTGGTGAATTCCAACTCGAGCAGGCTATCTATAGCCACGTTTCAGAATCCGGCGCAGGATGCAACCGTGTATCCGCTTAAAGTTAGAGAAGGAGAGAAGCCGATCTTGGAGAAGCCAATCACTTTTGCAGAGATGTATAAGAGAAAGATGGGGAGAGATCTGGAGCTGGCTCGCCTCAAGAAGCTGGCCAAAGAAGAAGAACATGACCACAAGCTGGCCAAAGAAGAACATGACCAGAAGCTGGCCAAAGAAGAACAAGACCACAAGATGGCCAAAGAAGAACAAGACCACAAGCTGGCCAAAGAAGAACAAGACCACAAGATGGCCAAAGAAGAACAAGACCACAAGCTGGCCAAAGAAGAACAAGACCACAAGCTGGCCAAAGAAGAACATGACCAGAAGCTGGCCAAAGAAGTACATGACCAGAAGCTGGCCAAAGAAAAACATTACCACAAGGAAGTTGCCAAGCCTATCGATCAAATCCTCGCTTAGAATCCTTGTTGCTTCGTTGTGTTGGTTTCAGTTTGGTTTTGTAATTTTTTTTTTCTTTTTTTTCCGTCAAGTTAATGTGGTGTGTTTGAGTTTCTTCTCTACTACTATCAGATAGAAATAATGGCAACAAATGCAATTGTACTTGCTCTGTTTGGTTACTTTTAGTTTTATGTCAGAAGCATTATTAACTTTAACTTTATCTCTATTCGTGTGTGGATGTATGAATGTTATTAATTGTTTATAAGAGAACGACGGTTGTTGAAAAAAAGAAAATAACGACGGTTAAACCGGCGGTAGGACCATTTTATTTTATTATGGTATCTTTACGCCACGTGTCCGTCTAAAAGAAACTTACCTTGAAAATTGAGAGATTCATCCCTCTTTTAGTCTTTTTCAATTTTCGATTTTTTCTCTTTTCAAGTCATTTTGTTCTAATCAACGACGACGCGGCGGAGATGAATCCTTCTCACGGTGCCGACGGGAAGCAAAGACCGGCGATGTATCCCGACATTGATCAATCCATTCCAGATAATCCTTTTGCTCAGACAAACCCTTATGCCGCTTCTGCCCCTAATCTCTATCCTTCTCTCTCCTCGAACTATCTCGGGCCTAATCTTTTCCCAGACCACGGAGATGCATCCAACATCAACCAGTCACCGTCTGCTCCGCCTCAAGCGACGGAGGAGGTTCTCATCCGTGTCCCCGGCGCAATTCTCAACCTTATCGACAAATCCTACAGCGTCGAACTCGCGTGCGGTGATTTCACCATCGTTCGAATCGTCCAGGGCCAGAACATCGTCGCCGTTCTCGCCAACGTCGCCGATGAGATTCAATGGCCGTTAACCAAGAGCGAGGTAGCAGCGAAGGTTGATGGGTCGCACTATTTCTTTTCGATCCACCCGCCAAAGGAAAAGGGTCACGGATCTGGGTCCGACTCAGATGATGAGAAACAGGGGAAAAAGAGTAATCCGAAATCGGATGATGAGATTCTCAATTACGGATTGACCATTGCTTCGAAAGGGCAAGAGAACGTATTACATGAGCTCGATCGGGTTCTCCGGGACTATTGCTGTTTCACGGAGCAGAGGATGTCTGAAAAGGCAAAGGAGACGGGAGAGGAGGTTCTGGGAAACTCCATGGCTGCTGCGACTTCGCCGGATGAGCTGAAGGGTGAGAGAAAAGACATTGTGGAGGGTCAATGTGCGGCGTATTGGACCACACTCGCGCCTAACATCGAGGACTACAGTAGCAAGACTGCTAAATTGATAGCTTCCGGGTCAGGTCAGCTGATCAGAGGGATACTTTGGTGTGGGGATGTAACCGTGGAGAGACTCAGGAAGGGAAATGAGGTTATGAAGAACAGGCTGAGTCGTGCTGAAAAGGATAAGGACGTTAGCCCCGAGACATTGAGGAGAATCAAGAGGTATGTTGATGTTTAGTACCATGAAAACTTCTGGCCATCACTCTTACTTTGGAATTCTGCATCTTTGACCATGAAAAGTAACTGTCCAGGAATCTACTAGGAATCCGTATCGTGTTCTCTGTTTCTTGATTATTTGAAAACTGAGTAGTAGGAGATGATTTTGTTTGCAGAAGACCAATTCATTGAGAAATGATGAGAATTTCTTGTTTAGAAATGTCTTAGTCAATGTGCATTCTCATGGTAGAATTTCTTGAATAAACAACTTTGGTGCTAATATTGTTAAGCGAGGGACACAGATAAATACAAGTGAATAGAATATACTGTTAAGACAAAATAAAATGGACATTCTCATGGTAGTATTTCTGGAATGAACAACTTTGGTGCTTGTCTAATCTCCCTAGTGCGGTTTCTATGTAAAGGGTCAAGCGAGTGACACAAATGACAGAGAAAGTGGCGACTGGTGTTCTTTCTGGTGTTGTCAAAGTGTCGGGATTTATCACCGGTTCGGTGGCAAACTCAAAAGCTGGAAAGAAGTTTTTTGGCCTCTTGCCTGGAGAGATCATTCTCGCATCCCTCGATGGATTTAGTAAGTAGATTACTTGGTTTTGGTTTCCCAAATTTTCTATCCCATTCTTGGAGGGGTCATGGAAAAACTTCTTGATTCACGAGCTGCCTTGCTTTCTTTCGTATCACCAACATTTACAAATTTATTCATGTTTCTTTCTGATGACTATTTCCCATCATTTTCCAAAGTTTTTCCGGATATGACATTTTCCAGAAGTTCCTTGATATGGTGTTTGGGTCTGCTTTCTTGCCTTGAGAAATATAGGCTAATAAGCCCTGGAGCATTATTCATTATTTGAGTGAAAAGTTGCCAAACGTTTTTGTAAAATTTGGTTTTCCTTTATATGCCAAATCTTCTTTCGTCTTTAATAAACTTTATAGCTTCTAAACTGGGGGGTCTTCATCATGAATAAATGTGTCTTCTTTCTCCTACTTCTTTTGTGATCTCCTCCAATGTTCTGTGATTTACGCTCTCAACCTGCGGCTTTTTTTTTTTTGAGGCACATTGCCTTAGTAACTTTGTGTTCGTGTTTATGACAATTGTTACTCCCTGCAGGCAAGATCTGTGATGCTGTTGAAGTGGCTGGAAAAAACGTCATGTCGACTTCATCAACTGTCACAACAGAACTCGTCAATCACAAGTATTGTCTTTCATTGTCATATGAAAACAAGAATATTATATCCAGCAAAGAGTGATCTCTAGGCTCTAGCATATGATCAAAGTTGCCTTAGATTTGAAAAGAATCCTTATGGACTTTTGCTGTGAAATTTGCAGATACGGCACAAAAGCAGCAGAGGCTACAAACGAAGGGCTAGACGCAGCAGGACATGCTTTTGGAACCGCTTGGGTTGCTTTCAAGATCCGAAAGGCACTTAACCCCAAAAGTGTCTTAAAGCCTTCGACATTGGCCAAGTCTGCTGTTTCTGATTTTAAAGCTAAGAAAGGCTCCAAGTAAACACAGCCTTGCTTCAATTTCTCATATATACTTGAATTTAGTTGATCGTTTTGGAAAAGTATATGAAGATTTACTGATGTACTCTGTATTTTAGTTCTTTTTTTTTTTTGTATATTTGTGATTCTATGTAAAATATATATTAAACAGTTGCTTCTCAGGACTTTTCTTGGTTCTTTCCAAAACCAGCTTACTTTTGAAAATAAGCCATGTTTAGGAGAGATCTCATGGAAACGTTTTTGAGTTGGAAGTAGTGGGCCAGTTGTATTGAGTATTGGGCCAATGTAGCTCATATCAGGCCCACTACAGAAATTAATCCAGTGATGATGGTTCTTTCTGATTAACGTGAACCTGTCCGTAGGTGATTTAAACAGAACTGGGAAATTTAGCTTGTCGCCTAAGTTGGAATCGTTTTTCTTTTCTTAACTGTGAACAAAACGAAAGAGAGAGGCATTGGAGAAGGAGAAAGAACACTCTCAAAGACCCAGAAAAAGAGGAGAACAAAAAAGAGAAAAGTGAGAGATGGCGAGATACGATCGAGCAATCACAGTGTTTTCCCCCGACGGTCACCTCTTTCAGGTAGAGTATGCCCTAGAAGCTGTCCGGAAAGGTAACGCCGCCGTTGGAGTCCGCGGCAAGGATACTGTCGTCCTCGCGGTCGAGAAGAAATCCACCCCTAAGCTCCAGGATTCCAGGTATAGTTCCGATCTCTGCCGATGCAAGTTGTTTGAAGTTGATTTTTTCTTTTTTTTTTTTTTTTCTTTTTTTTTTTTTTGTTTTTTTTTTCACCTGGATCGCTTGATTTGGCTCAGTTGCTACTTTTCTAATCAATTTGAATTCTTTCTGAAAGAAACCTCGATGTTGGGGTTTTGCATCACTTGGTTACGCGGAATCTCTGAGTCTTAGATCGTAGAATCGGAGCTGATCCCTAGTTGTTAAAAGACTTTTTCTTCTGTGAAAAATTGTGTACAATTCCTGCTTCAAATACCTCAGACGCGTTTATGTTTAGGACACGTTTTTTCGAATAAAACCTGCAGTTTGATCAGTCCCTGCGAAAAATTAATATTTGGTGTTAAAATTGAAGTTTTCTCCTCTATGGATATCTGAAAATAAATTAAATCCCCTGTGAGTTCTATTCTGGTGGTTAAAGCTCTTCTATCCCCTCCAATAATGACTGTCCTTATGTAGGATTTTGCTGGTATTTCTTCTGAATCGCATCATTTTGTTACTCACAGATCAGCCAGAAAGATTGTGAGCCTTGATAATCACATTGCATTGGCCTGTGCTGGGCTGAAGGCAGATGCCCGTGTCCTGATAAACAAAGCGAGGATAGAGTGTCAAAGCCACAGGCTTACGCTGGAGGACCCAGTGACTGTTGAGTACATCACGCGGTACATAGCGGGGCTTCAGCAGAAGTATACTCAAAGTGGTGGTGTGAGACCCTTTGGTCTTTCCACTCTTATCGTTGGTTTTGACCCTTACACTCGTACACCCGCGCTTTATCAGACCGATCCATCTGGTACGTTCTCTGCTTGGAAAGCTAACGCAACCGGGAGAAACTCCAACTCAATCAGGGAGTTTCTAGAGAAGAATTACAAAGAAAGCTCTGGCCAAGAAACTGTGAAACTTGCCATCCGCGCTCTGCTTGAGGTTAGTTTATCCTCTGTTATCTATAACTACACCAAGTAGTTTTCTTTCGAGCTATTGCTGGGTGTACTGTTACTAAACTTGACAACGAGATCATACCTATTGTATTGAGGTTAGTTTATCCTCTGTTATTATCTATAACTAAACCAAGCAGTTTTCTTTCGAGCTATTGCTGGGTGCACTGTTGCTAAACTTGACAACGAGATCATACCTATTGTATTGTTGCTAGCCTAGGCCGGTTATTTTGTGAGCAACATGTCACACCTGAGAACCATGTGTATAACTCTCCATTCTTGAGAGGTAGCTTTAGATTAGAGGCAAAGCTAACAAAAGGTGTCAGTGTAATAGAATGTTAAAGTCCTTGAAAATGTAGAATGCCTTACTAGTTGAGGTGGAGAATAATGATTGATGAGCTTTCTCAGCAGGATGCACAAGTAGTTTAATCTTGTTAAAAAAGGCTGATAGGCTTTGCAATATGCAGGTAGTTGAGAGCGGGGGAAAGAACATCGAGGTTGCTCTAATGACACGGAAGGAAGGTATTGAGGAAGGTAGTGAGGAAGGTTGTCTGAGGCAGCTAGAAGAAGCTGAAATCGATGCTATCGTGGCTGAAATCGAAGCAGAGAAGGCTGCTGCAGAAGCGGCCAAGAAAGGACCTTCAAAGGAAACATGAGCAAGATCTTACAGCAGCGGTCTCAGTTTCTGAGTTGGTTCAGAATTTCGAGGGTTGAATAGAAATCTCAACTGCGTGAATTCGTTTTATTGGATTATTAGCCTGTTTGACCCTCTTGCTTTAAATCTTAATTGACATTTTTTAGCAGCGCACCATATTTAACCATGGGGGAAATTTATCTGTTCGTGATACTTCTTGTTTATGGCCTTTCTTGTTTCTGGTTATTATTTATGCATAAACGTTGAATGTTTTATGAAATTCTGTAATCTCCCCTTATTTGTTTTCGTCATCCATATACTATGAAGAAAAACATAACATGAAAAGAACAACATCAAAGACCATTGAGACCTCAACTCCCATTACCATAAGGATATGCATGGAATCACAATAGTTTTCAACCAACAGTAAAATTCGATAAGTGAACTGCAAGATGCTAGCAATACATTTTCTTCTCCTTCGCACTAGTTAGACTTAGAAGCATCAGATGATCAGATCCCTTGAATCCAGATTTCATTATACATTTGATTCTCTATAATTCTAATCACAAATGGTTTCGTGGTGTAGTTGGTTATCACGTCAGTCTAACACACTGAAGGTCTCCGGTTCGAACCCGGGCGAAGCCAATATTATTTTCTTTAATTTTTTAACATAATTGTATAAAAAAAAACTCGCCGTTGCCGGGGATCGAACCCGGGTCACCCGGGTGACAGGCGGGAATACTTACCACTATACTACAACGACTTCGATGTTTAATTCTGGCACAAGATAACCATTATATCAATACAGTCATGATAATATTTCTTAAAAATGTTGATTACTTAAGAACTTAAGAGTCTTTAAGACCAAACAAGAAAATATTTTGGTAGACAGTATGGCTTTTATAAATTGTCACCCTATAGGGCTAATCATATTTCTAGCGTTTGGATATTCACAGTATGAAAAAAATGCAATCAGACATGTCTGTTTTTTTTGGCGTTAAGTAGTAAAAGATTAAAACTGTAAAACATTTTTATTTGTTAAGTTTAGCATAAAATATGGATTATTAATCCAAACAAAATTAATTAATTTTGAGCTCACGAGAAAAAATTACTTCTTCGCTTTGCGCCGCCCTCTCTTTCTTTCTCTTTCTCAAAGTTTCAGGTATAGCTTCTTCAGCTTTCTTCTTACATCAAATAATTGCTTTCTCGCATCGCTCATAAGCTTTCTCCGTCTTCCAAGGTTTGTATCAATCGATAAACATAATTGTCTCTGTTCTTGTCTAAAATTTAGCTAGATTAGTCGAGATTTAATCGTGTCTAGCCGGCATCTACTTGTTCCCTCGAGGGCCATGTTGATTACTTTAAGTTTTGTTTTTTACTTTTGTTGTTATCCTGGGTTTTTCGTTTAGGGTTTCATTGAGTATGTTTCAGAAATTTGAGAAATTCTATCTTTATCAGCCAGGTTGAATCAGAGTCAAGAGGGTCGTACACTGAGGCGTAAAGGATGAAGCTTGACGTGAATGTGTTGAGATATCTTTCCAAAGATGATTTTCGAGTTCTCACTGCAGTGGAGATGGGAATGAGAAACGTCAGTCTTCTCTATTCTCTTTTATTGTTGAATTGAAATTTAGGGGTTAGGGGTCTATGATTGTGTTACCATTTGTCGTTTGTTTCTTTTCTGATAATACTTTGTTGTTCCTGTTTGCAGCATGAGATTGTTCCTTCCGAGCTCGTAGAGCGCATTGCTTGCCTAAAGTATGTATGCCCCATCTTGATGCTTTGGAGGCTTCCAATTTTCGTTAAGCTTACTTCTTCGTTTTGATGATTCATATTGTGTTTAATTTACATACCTGTTATATGCACAGACATGGAGGCACATACAAAGTCCTGAAGAACTTGCTCAAGTACAAGCTTTTGCATCACGACAGCTCTAAATGTGAGTATTTATCTCTAAAGGCATGAGAATAGTTCTTCTGTTTGGCAGTCTTAGAAATTCGCAGAATCTAATGACTATTGCTTTTTTTCCCGTCTAGATGATGGATTCCGACTCACCTATCTGGGTTACGACTTTCTTGCCATTAAAACATTGGTCAACCGTGGTATATTTACCGGTGTTGGTCGTCAGATTGGAGTCGGTAAAGAGTCAGGTAAGTCTTTTACCTATTTATTTTGATCCATTGTTGTATTGCAGAGATACTAGTCGGTGGATGAAATAACCTCTTTTTATGGGCTCTTTTGCATATTATAGACATTTTCGAGGTCGCTCAGGAAGATGGAACTATTCTTGCAATGAAGCTACATAGACTAGGGAGAACCTCCTTTAGGGCTGTCAAATCTAAGCGTGACTACTTGAGGCATCGCAGTAGTTTCAGCTGGCTGTATCTCTCCCGTCTTGCGGCTCTCAAGGAGTTTGCTTTTATGAAGGTTGTTGACTTGTTCCATTAATGCAACAGTATTCTTGTGTGCATATCATCTTTTATTATTTTCGGCCTAATGTTTGTTTGGTTTCCGAGAGAGCAGGCTTTGGAAGAACATGACTTTCCGACCCCAAAAGCTATTGACTGCAATAGGCACTGTGTTATCATGTCCCTTGTGCAAGGATACCCCTTGTAAGGACCTACCTTCATGTTCACATAAAGAAAAGATGTTATGAGTTGTTGTTAGACTTCACCTACTGATGTTTTTTGTTTAGATATTGATTTGTACCTAAGATTAAGGAATGTATGCATTGCGTTCCAGATTAAAATGTTGATCCATTTGCTTCATCCACGCACTAAGAAACAGTTATACCCTTGCTGCTGTGAATCACATCTTTCACATTTTCATTTATGACAGGGTTCAGGTGAAAGAATTACAGAACCCTGAGACAGTTTTCGAGAAGATCATCGGCATTGTTGTTCGTATGGCTGAGCATGGTCTAATTCATTGTGATTTCAATGAATTCAACATCATGGTGAGATACTTCGATTTATCCAGTTGATTAATGCCTTCTATTTGTAACAATTGCATGCAATTATTTGCTGAAAATTGCACGCAATTATTTGCTGAAAATTGCACGCAATTATTTGATTATGCCTTGTTATTTGAGATAATTAGTACTTCTGTAAGCATGCTAGCTTTTTCCTCTGCTTGCTAATAATTTTCATTGACACCTTCTGTTTACGTATGTACTGTATATCGTAGATTGATGATGAAGAGAAGCTTACGATGATTGACTTTCCACAAATGGTATCTGTTTCACACCAAAATGCTCAAATGTATGTGCTACCTCATCTCTGGATCACGCCTCTGTCTTCTTTTTTTCATTTTCCATGATTGTTTCTTGGTTTTGTTTATGAATCTTTTATTTCATTCAGGTACTTTGACCGTGATATCGAATGCATCTTCAAGTTTTTCAGAAAAAGGTTGGTTACCAATTGCTTTTTTTATTTATGCATCATTTGTTCACAACACCTGGTAGCAAATGATCTCATCCTTCAACTCTCCTTTTCTTTTAATTCTTGTCCTTTCTTCAAGGTTTAATATGTCTTTCCAAGAAGATAGAGATGAGTCAGATGAGACAGATGTGGAAGTGAATGAGAACAGCAGACCATCTTTCTATGATATAAGTAAAGATGCTAATGCTCTGGATAGAGAACTAGAAGCTAGTGGGTTCACAAAAAAGGAGCAGAATGACCTCGATAAAGTATGTGAGCCTATATCTGCAGTAATAACACTGCTTATGTATCTTGGGGTTGTATATACCCAAGAAGATCTTTAATCGGTTTGTTTCCCCCTTTCCTTTTGGTGTAAATGGAATATAGAATGAACATGTTATTTCGATCTTGTGCAGTTTATTGAAGGTGGGCTGGAGAAGAGTAAAGATTCGGATGAGGATGAGGATGAGGATGATGATGAGGAATCTGCTGATGAAGAGCAGACTCGTGAGTCAAATGAAGAAGAAAACCTAAATGAAATGAAATCATTACAGTTGAAAGAGAAGGTATAAAAGTTTCCAATTTCAATCATATAACTGAAACATGTGTCGAATGCAGATGATGTTTTTTTCTGCTTTTGCGCATCCTCCTCGCTCTTACATTGTATGCTTGGCATGATACAGGAACAGAGTAGTTCTGATGGTGTTGAGGTGGATAATAATGAGAAAGGTGAAAACAGCGGAGATAAAGATGAAGTTGGAAGTGATGAGGTTAGTTTCTTCTGCGTAGTAGTAATACAGAGAGTATTGAGCTAATCAAATCACTTGAACAAATATTGATGTTCCTTCCTTTGTGCAGGAGGAAGAAGAGGATAATGCAGAGCTGGTTAAAAAACTGGGCAAGCAAAGACGCAGAGCCATGGCAGCAGCCAGGGGAGGTAGAAAGTCGCAGTCTTCAAGAAACACATACAAGGACAAAGGAAGGGGTTCCCAAAACTCCAAGATCCACAACAACATGAGCGGCTGGTGAAGAACTTTTTACAGCAATTTTGATACACAATGACAACAATTACCCCCTCCAACTATGGATTTAATGGGCCTTTAAATTATGTAAACGGGCCCATATTCGATGTTCTAGTGACTTTTTCCGATTCGTTTAGATTCCAAATTGAACACGAACCCAATGTACTAAAAGACGGAAATCTAAACTATAATGGATATGTTTCTTTATAAATCAATCTCAAATGATATTTTTGTCCAAATTTGGTAGATTTTGTTTTGAAAGGGCAAAATCCGAATATACATGCAGGTCAAGGGAGTAGATGGGAAACGCTCCCACAATAGGCGGAAATAGAAAGAATTTTTTTTTTTTTTTTTACAAAAATACATACAACGCAACGGCTAGTGATCTCAACGGTCGGAAATTTAAAACCTTTTAATAATTCCGATCTCTCTGAAGCCGTCTTATTAAAATCTCAACCTATTCTCACATCACTCTTCCCTCTGAGATCCCTTTGTCTTCTTATTCTTCTTCTTCTTCCCCTCCATTCACTGCAAAGATGATGAAAGATGTATTCAGGTCGACCAAATCTGCTCCGAGTTCTCCTGCAAAGCCACTAGGCATCTCCCGCACTCGGTCTGAATCATTCCATGCTATCCACAAAGTTCCTATCGGAGACAGTCCTTATGTCAGGGCCAAAAATGTTCAGGTGATTAGAATTATACCCCTTTATTTAGATCTGGATCGCACGGAATCTTAACTTGTGTTCTTGCTTTTGATTTTGCAATTTGATAATTATCTGATTGATTGATTTGCGGTTGGTTATGGATTCAGTTGGTGGAGAAGGACCCCGAGAGAGCAATTCCTCTGTTCTGGTCCGCCATTAATGCCGGAGATAGAGTTGACAGTGCTCTGAAAGACATGGCCATCGTGATGAAGCAGCAGGACCGCGCTGAAGAAGCCATTGAAGCCATTAAATCTCTCAGAGTCAGGTGTTCAGATCAAGCCCAGGAATCACTGGACAATATCCTCCTAGATCTCTACAAGGTCCTTAATTTACACAAAACCCAAATTTCCCATTTTCTGCTGTTTCCCTTTACCAATTACTTAAAACTTTGTACTGAGATGTTTGTTGAATTGGATTGTTGTTGCAGAGATGTGGGAGATTAGATGACCAGATTGGGCTTTTGAAACACAAACTCTTCTTGATACAAAAAGGACTCGCCTTTAACGGTAAACGAACCAAAACCGCTAGATCTCAGGGGAAGAAATTTCAGGTCTCTGTGGAGCAAGAAGCCACTCGGTTACTGGTATGCAGCAATTCAAGATATGCGTAACGATTGCAGCAATCCCAATTTGTTTATATTCTAATTGAATGAATACTTTTCGAAACAGGGAAACTTAGGATGGGCTCTAATGCAAAGAGACAATTTCGTGGAAGCTGAAGATGCATACAGGAGGGCTCTGTCAATCGCACCGGACAACAACAAGATGTGTAATCTCGGAATCTGCCTTATGAAGCAAGGCAGGATCGATGAGGCCAAAGAGACATTGCGGCGTGTGAAACCCGCGGTCGTGGATGGTCCTAGTGGAGTGGATTCGCACCTAAAGGCTTACGAGAGAGCGCAACAGATGCTCAACGATCTTGGATCTGAGATGATGAGAAGAGGAGGGGATGATAAAGTTGAGCAGAGGAGGCTTTTCGAGTCAATGTTCGGGTCTTCCTCTATATGGCAGCCTCAGCCTTGTAGAGAGCAGAACGTGAAGCCCCCCAAATCGAAGCCTGATTTGAGTAATGATGGATACGGTGACGAGAACGTGAAGAGGGATGTGAATGTGAATGTGGTAGTAAACCCATTAAGGGTTGACGCAAAACCGTTCTTCTCTTCGAAGTTGATCAGCAACAACGAGAAGCTGAAGAGGACTAGATCGTCGAGCCAAACGATGGGAGTGTTGGGCTGTGTTGGTGGTGACGAGGGAGAGACGAACGCGAAAAGAAGATTGTCAATGGAGAAGAGAGCAACAGACTGTGGATTGCCAGACAACAAGGAGTTTGAAGAAGCGATGATCATGGCTGTTTTGGGGACAGAAACGAAAGTGGACAAGAAGAAGGCTCAAGGTTTTTCAGGATATCACTTTGTCCTCCCTTAGCCCAAGAGCCTGAGAGTTATCTCAACCAGAATCTCTAACCAATCTATTTATATTTATAATTCCTAATTTTTTATTAGTTCTATGGTGAATGCAAAAAGGAGATGAGCTCTTATTCTCCTTTGGTGATATTTTATTAATGTTTTTTTTGTCAGCTTAAAGCTTGCTACATTTTTTCTTGTTCACAATTATTGTCATTGACCAATAATAATGGAAAAAAAGTTGTGTTCTTTACCAATCTACACAAGAGGCTGTACGTTAATAAATAATAGAAGTGTAAAAGGTTAAAAACCAATGAGAGAGACAAATAGAGAAGAAGATGACAAGAGCATGTGTGTTCTTGTTCCACATGTTATGCAGACTCTTCTCTCTCATTCATCATCTATCTAAATCTTATTACTGCATCACCATTGATCCAATTTTGATTGATATCTCAACTTTTGTGGTTAAGTTCGTCGAAAAATTAGGGGAATTAAGTATCCGTTGAGCAATTAATGTGTATATTACACTATATAACAATTTGGTCTCTTCTGCTTCCAATTTATAGAAACGCTTGTCCACTTGGCAAAAAAGTGTAGTTAATCCGGCCAAAATACAGCCGTTGAAATAGTATCTAGTTCCGGAAGTGCCCTTCTTAATTTTTAACCACGGCTAATGAAACGCTGTTAAAAGTTAAAACTTTGTTAAGCGGTTTGTGAAACAATTTTATTTTCTAATCTCTTTCCAGTCTATTCTCTCTTATTTCAAAGTGTGGCATTTTTGGTGTATTAATTCGAGTCTCAGAAAAAGGTAAAAAGCAACTTAGATGTGTATATTCATGGTACATGTTGTTGTAATAAAATTGAAAAAAAAAGGTTCTTTTGGTCAAATAGACTGTTTGGGGGAAGAAAAGAAAAAAAAAGGAAGCGTTTTTAATTGGAGGAAAGGGCTCTCCGTCCAAAGCCTAAGGTTGTGTGTGTGTGGTTAAACTGAAAAAAGAAGTCCCAATTTCCAACTACATTCCTCAGGAGAAGCCAAAGTACCTTCAAAAGCCCAAACCTCTTCACTATCCTTTCTTCTTCTTATATATCATATCAACCTCAACATCTAATCCTAAAGCTAAGCTCTTTGAGTTTCAGATCAGGACAAAGTTAGGATCTTTTCTTTCTTTTTTGCTTTTTCTTTTTGGGTTTAATTTTGACACAAACGAGGTAAGCGCACTTCTTTCACTTCACTAGTAGAAGAAAGAAAATGGGTTTTGTGGGTGGTAATAGAGTGTGAGATCAGTTCAGATTTGCTGATAAGTCGAAGAAGATCAGAAAAAAAGAAGAGGTTTTTTTGTTTTGGATGCATGGTGAAGAAGAAGAAGTAGAAAGACCCATTGTTATTTCAGACAGAGTACTTTTAAAAAAAATGGGTTGTTGTCAGTCAAGAATAGATAGAAAAGAGATAGTGTCTCGTTGCAAAGCGAGGAAGAGGTACTTGAAACAGCTTGTCAAAGCTAGACAAGCTCTCTCTGTCTCTCACGCGCTTTATCTCCGTTCTCTACGCGCCACCGGCTCTTCCCTTGTTCACTTCTCCTCCAAAGAAACCCCTCTTCACCTCCACCACAACCACCCTCCTTCTCCTTCTCCATCTCCTCCTCCTCCTCCGCCGCCGCGTCCTCCTCCTCCTCCTCTAAGCCCCGGCTCCGAGACCACATGGACTTCCACCACCACTTCCTCTGCTCTCCCTCCTCCGCCTCCTCCGCCACCACCTCCTCCTCCTCCGCCTTCCTCTACATGGGACTTCTGGGATCCGTTTGTTCCGCCGCCTCCTTCTTCCTCCGAGGAGGAGTGGGAGGAAGAGACAACCACCGGAACAGCCACCGCAACCGCCACCGGAACAGCTTCTGACGCTGCTCCCACGACGGCTCCGACGACAGCTACTCCTCAAGCTTCGTCTGTAGTGAGTGGATTCTCTAAAGATACAATGACGACGACGACGACGGGAAGCGAGTTAGCAGTTGTGGTGTCGAGGAACAGTAAAGATCTGATGGAGATTATCAAAGAAGTCGATGAGTATTTCCTTAAAGCTGCTGATTCCGGTGCGCCACTCTCTTCTCTCCTTGAAATCTCAACTTCTATCAACGCCACTGCTTTTTCTGCTCATATCAAAGGAGGTAAATTCAGTCAAGCTCTTGTCTTTCTACTTCGTAACGAATTACAGGCGGCTAAGTGAATTTCATACATGTGTTTTGTGTCTCCAGGGAAAATGTACAGTAACAACGAATGCAATCTGAATCCGACGTCGTTTTGGACAAAGGGGTTTGCTCCTAAGTTGAATGATTTCAGAAACGCAGGAGTGGTAGTAGGAGGAAATTGCATTGTTGGTAGCCATTCCTCTACAGTCGATAGACTCTATGCCTGGGAGAAGAAGCTCTTTCAAGAGGTTAAGGTATTCACTTTTTTTTCACTTAAATTTCACATTCACATTTTTTTCCACTTAATTTAACATTACAAAAGTTTCAATCTTTGAACAATAAAAAATTTAATTTGTGTGGAAGATGTTTAAAATGCTGTAATGTTTTAGTTTAAAGAGTTCCAACGCTTAGTTTGAACTTTGAATCTTGACGTTACCTGCTTAGTTTGCATCTAAATATGGATAAAAAAATAAGATTCGAATTTGGTTGTTTCATGTCGAATTAAAGGCGTGTGGTGTGGGTCCAAGAGTGAGCAGGTAGTGTAAGAGACCCACATGTGCACTTAATTCTGATAATGTTTCTCGTTATGTGTTGTGTACACTCACTGACACAAATATATTGCCAAAGCATTTGAGAGAGTGAGTGTTTGTTGTTTTGTGAATGTGTTGGGTTGTTGCAGAATGCAGAGCGCATAAAGATGGAGCACGAGAAGAAAGTGGAGCAAGTGAGGAGGCTTGAGATGAAGAGAGCCGAGTATGTCAAGACTGAGAAGGCTAAGAAAGATGTCGAGAAGTTAGAATCTCAGCTCTCAGTGTCTTCACAGGCCATTCAGAGCGCCTCTAACGAGATAATCAAGCTCAGAGAGACCGAGCTATATCCTCAGCTCGTCGAGCTCGTTAAAGGGTTAGTTGTGTATTTCCCCCATTGCTTCATCTAATTAAGAACAAGTGAGCAAGGGTTCTTGTATAATGTGATGTAGGCTGATGTGTATGTGGAGGAGCATGTACGAGAGCCATCAAGTTCAAACTCATATTGTTCAGCAGCTTAAGTACCTTAACACCATCCCCTCCACTGAACCAACTTCAGAGCTTCACCGACAATCAACTCTTCAGCTTGAGCTCGAGATCCAACAATGGCATCACTCTTTCTGCAACTTGGTCAAGGCCCAGCGTGACTACATCCATTCTCTTACTGGTTGGCTCAGGTTAAGTCTGTTCCAGTTCAGCAAGAATCCACTAGTTAGGAGTAGCTATGAGTCAAAGATATACAGCTTCTGCGAGGAATGGCATTTGGCTATTGACCGGATCCCTGATAAAGTAGCATCTGAAGGGATCAAGAGCTTTCTGACCGCAGTCCATGGGATTGTGGCTCAACAAGCCGAGGAGCATAAGCAGAAGAAGAGATCAGAATCCATGTTAAAAGATTTTGAGAAGAAAGCAGCTGCGTTGAGAGCGCTCGAGAGCAAGTATAGTCCGTACTCGGTGCCTGAGAGCAGGAAAAAGAACCCGGTGATAGAGAAGAGAGCAAAGGTTGAGATGCTAAAAGGAAAAGCAGAAGAAGAGAAGAGTAAGCATGAGAAGGCAGTGAGCGTGACTAGAGCCATGACTCTGAATAACTTGCAGATGGGATTCCCTCATGTGTTTCAGGCAATGGTTGGGTTTTCAAGTGTGTGTATGCAAGCCTTTGAGTCTGTGTACAACCAAGCTAAGTGCATTGGCGAGGAGCAAGGGGAGGTCAAGAGGTTGCTTCCTTAAGAGAAAGAGACATCAAACAAATTGCTTTTTTTCCATTTGTTCTCTGTCTTTGATTGATCCAAGCCAACCTTTTGGCAACATGTTATGAACTTGAGTTGAGTTTATGCCATTTTTAGAAAATGACATTTGGTTAAAAGACTTTTCATTAAATCCTTCTTTGCTTGAAACTTCATCAAGTCGAGAACTTCTAATCCATGTACATTAATTGATAGAGATGTTAGTAGACTGACTCTCAGCTCTAAGGAGTACGCGAAACAGCATTACATTTCAATTGAAGCCAAGCCAAACGCATGTCACTTTTCAACGACAAGAATGTCTCCCTTGCACTTGGATTATTGAAGAAATCTAGTGCTGCAAAATAGACGTTCTCTGCTAAGCCGTGAATCTGATCTAGCTCTCTGATACACTCGGCAAGAGAGAACCTGCTAGTCAGCTGCGTGAAAGCAGTAGTCCGCAGCTTCGATGCATCCGCCATTTCAAATATAGCATTGGCAATAGCAGCCTCCACGCCCCTACCACGCCTCCTCTTGGCACTAGGAGCACAAACTGCAGCGGCATCATCGTACTCATACGAGCATTCCGTTTTAGCTTGAGGCAACACAGGTTCCTCGAGATGAGTCATGGGATCTTCTGCGAATATCTGGGAGAGCTGGTTGTAAATTGGACAACCACCTGTTCTTATAGCCTCTGCGTCTGGATACTCCTGATTTTAGGACCAGTAAGATCAGCAAAACAGATAGAGAATGACGAAAAAGTTGAGGCGGGAGACAGAGAAAAAAAGACGAGACCTTTACACATTCGTCCCAAGCTTCATCAGTGGCGATAAGAAAACCACTGGATTCATCAAAAACGAAATCATCTCGAGCTAGAAGTAACTTGACGACTGCAAATTGGCGTCTGAGCACAGAAAATCTGTCCTTGAGATGTTCTTTATCCCATTTGAGGCCACTTCTTTTGAAAAACTCATCGGTTATAAAGTTCCAAGCTTTATTAGACAAGGAATTGTTCACTCTGTTTCCTTTAAGGACTTGACCGACTATGAGGTTTGCGAGTAGCTTCGTTAGGAACGGCGTCCACTTTGGCTGCTGCTGATACTGTTGTTCACCGGAGCTCCGAGTCGCCATCTTACAGATTCAGACACAAACCAATTCACATTCACGAACAACCTAAATTCAAATGTAAAATGCAGAGAGATCGAGAATCTCTAAACCCTAATCGATCATACCAACAGGTCATAGCAATCAGATAGTAAAGAATATGATCAATTTTTGCGGAAACCCTATAATCTTACCTCAGTGTACTGATGAAGAAGAGGAGGAATTCGCAAAGGCGTTGAGACTTCTATTAAGTCACACAGCCAAACAAGCCATTAGCTTCAGGGAATGGCTGTTTGGTTGGAAAACCCCTCAAGTCTTGCTTATTCACGTTGTTGCCCCATTTTTTTTATTGACGTCTTAACAAAAGCCCGTCAAGTCTTGTTTATTTCACATTGGTACCCCGCCCCATTTACAACAAATAATATGATCCTTGACCATGTGATCCAGTGGTTGATATATCAGTTGTTATGACAATTAGAAATTAAAGGCCTAATGCAAATGGTTATGTCAAAATCATTAGGAGTGCGTATAATTATGCAACCTACCAAACAACTACCTATTAACTTTGGACAAATTGTTTGTGTTGTTAGTTAGGAGAGGGCATTGCTTAAAGAAGAAAGAAAGTTTAATGATAATTAAAACACAGTGTCATGATTTGTACGCAAGAAAGAGGATTCGTTTAACGGATTGGAATGAGACTGGGCGGCAGAAAAAGACAAGTCCCTAATTTAATCTCCCATAAATAAACACACAATCGATTGGTAAGTTTGGTGTTTTGTTGAGAGAGCGCTATTAAAAGAGGAAATCCACAATAGTCGGAAATAGGGGAAAGAGAAGAGAGAAAGAGTTTGGTTGGCGAAAGAGAGAGAGAGAACGTTTCAACGCCATTTTTCCCGGCCAAAGCTAATTAACAAACTCTTCGTTTTCGTTACTGTCACCTTCCATTTTTTCAATTTTTTTTTTTGGTTGTTGCATCTCCTCTTTCTTTGGGTAATAAGGGCTTCTAATTTCTGGGACAAAGTCCGTTCCTTTCGAATCCGCAATAATGCCCAGATGGTCGATTCATTTTGAGCATCGACAAGTAGAAGAAAATTAACAGAAATAGCAAGTATCTCCAATTCCAGGCCTGTTTTATAGAGTTCTTGAAGATCTGAAGGCTCAAATCTTTGAGCTTTTTTTTGTTTTTTTTTTGTTTTCAATTTTCCCTGAAATTATTATACAATCTTCGAGGGGGAAATGAGCGCTTCGAGGTTCGTAAAGTGCGTGACGGTTGGTGATGGAGCTGTCGGAAAAACATGTTTGTTGATATCTTACACAAGCAACACTTTCCCTACGGTTAAGTCCATTTTACCTCATATGCTTATGTTCTTGTTTTAATAGATTTTCATCTGTCTTGCGCTACAACAATCTCATCATGTTCTTGGTCTTTAAACATACAGGATTATGTGCCTACCGTTTTCGACAATTTCAGTGCAAATGTGGTGGTTAATGGAGCCACCGTTAATCTTGGATTGTGGGATACTGCAGGTTTTCATCTTCAACTATCTCTATCTTGTTCCTTTGTATGAAATTTGGAATTTTACTCTTGGATCTGAGATTTTGATATCTGGGTTTTGAATAAAAAAAAGGTCAAGAGGATTACAACAGATTAAGACCACTGAGCTACCGTGGGGCAGATGTGTTCATATTGGCCTTCTCTCTTATCAGCAAAGCCAGTTATGAAAACGTCTCCAAAAAGGTATAAAAATTCATCAAAACATCTTGTTTGGGTGTTTGTGTAGTCAATCTCTCTCTCTCACACACAAAGTTACAATTGTGTTCGCAGTGGATCCCGGAGTTGAAACATTACGCGCCTGGTGTCCCAATCGTCCTTGTTGGAACAAAGCTTGGTGAGATTTTCATTATCTTTTTGATCTTAAGTTGTGACACAGAGTGTGTGATGATGCTGCTCATATCATCCAGATCTTCGAGATGATAAGCAGTTCTTCATCGACCATCCTGGCGCTGTCCCGATTTCCACTGCTCAGGGAGAGGAGCTGAGGAAGCAAATAGGAGCACCTTCTTACATCGAATGCAGTTCCAAAACTCAAGAGGTATTTTTGATTAGTGTAACTCGTTGACAGATTTTTGGTGTTTATACTAATAATGCTAATGTTGATGTTTTGAATGCAGAATGTGAAGGCGGTGTTTGACGCGGCCATTCGAGTGGTGTTGCAACCACCGAAACAGAAGAAGAAGAAGAGCAAAGCGCAGAAGGCATGCTCCATCCTATGATGACTCTGTTTTTTTATATATTTTTGGTTTTGGTAATATTAATCTTCTCAACATTGAATCAATGTGTTAACGGACAGACATCCAAGTTTGGTTGGTCTTTTTTGTTCTTAATATTGATGGAGTTTGTCGGAATCAAAATCTTTTGCCTATGCGGTTAACACACACACACACCACATGTTTTATATCAGTTTCAGACCCAATCGTTTCTTCAATTGATCATATTTTGTGTGTATCCCTCAGCTGTAGTTCTGCGTATGTTTCTAACTTATCAAACATGTTTATTGATAAAGAGTGTAACGAGAAAAAGGAAAAGTGATGATGATACAAGTTTAATTTCTCAAGATTAGTCTTCATGCTTTCTCTAACAAGACGAGGAGCCAATGATTATTCCGATGATAAGCCTAAAAGAATGCAAGAGAGAGAGAGTATCATCATTCAAACCATTCCATTTTGATATTCTGGTATTTCTCAATCATGCCACCATCCTGCTGTTGTCTCTGAAACTCCATGTAACGCAGAGTGCTGGATATGAACGACCCTGCTCCTGACTCAGCTTTTTTCGTCTCGCTTCTGATTAATTCAGCTAAGCTCTGGATTGTATCCCCTGTTACTTGTGGATTTCCTTTCTCCAAGAAGTAGAGATACCTGCGCTTCTCACGTAAAAACATTAAGAGAAAGCGGTTGGCAAAGTACTCAATTACAAACATTTTGCAGCTGCAACAAGTATAAGCTTACTTGTTCAGCAGTTCGACATATAGAGCCACATGACCGATGCTACTTGTTCCCCGGGATGCGGCCATTTGTTGAACAGCATCTGCAATTTTTTGCGCCCTCTTCAGGTAAATCACAACCCTGTTCTCATTTCATAAGTTCCATATTAGCTCGAATAGCCACCCAAAACAAACGACTAAGTATCAGTATGCCTCAGATTTTTCCACTTCTTAATTGTGTATGGTTCCCAATCTTAAACTTCAAGATAATAGTGGATTCATATGTAGCATACCTCTCTCCATCTTTCAGGTTCTCGCACTCGTCAGCCCAGAAAAGATGCGCACATTCGTAAACAGCTCTACACTGATCTGGCTTCTTAAGGAGTTTTGCAGAGTACTACAACAACAAAATATAATTTACCCCTGTTAGTGGTATTCAATGTAGCACTCGCTTACTCGACTAGAGAGTCAGGAAAGATACCCCTGTCGCCTTGTGAATCAGAGTATCTCTGTTCTCAACATTAAATACACGCATCCGCTGGAGTGTCCCTATTATTAAACGTAGTGCTGTTACTTGTGCCTTTGAATCCTAAAACACCCAAAATTTTAGGCCATGTCAATATCTTTCTTACAGAAAGATGCTTCTAGCCTCGTAGAAATTCACTTACTGAAATTTCTTCTTCATATAGAAGATATGCCTTTGTGAAGAACTCATACGCGACTGCTTCTAAGTCACAGTCATTTGCTGCCTGAGGAGGGTTCAGTAAAAGAAAATATCAGCTCACTCACTGTCTCTAACTGTTTTGATACTGTATGGTCATAAACCAAACGATCATATACCTGAGCACATTGCAAGTAGAGTCGCAATGCCAACTCAGATGAAACATCAGATAGAACTTCCACGGTCTGTAAAAAATTGAGATTCAAAATCGACTCGCATCATTGTAATTCTGGCAAAGGAAAAAAAGAAATTGGGTTCCACTGGACAAAACCACTGAAGTTCGCAAGGCAACTAAACCTTCCTCACTCTTTTCTAACAATCAAGATGTATGTACACTTGCCTCATTTAAGAGCTGTAGAATTCTCTTCGGTGTTGCTGACGTATCATCTCCAAATGGGTTTTCATCTCCACCTCGCAGTCGCCGAATCAACTGCGCAAGAATATCAGCATAACAAGTTTTATGAGCATACCTCGAAATTCAAATACAATGTCTATTGACTCCATAAAAAATGGAAGGACACACAACTTCTTCCAAATCTTAGGCGGTACCTATACTATTTCTCAAGTTGGAGAGTAGTGTGAACAAGTGATCACAGAAAAAATACAAACCTTGAGAGCGGAAAAGACAAGGGGTGGTATCGTAAGAGGTAGACGCTTAGGTCCTCCAGTCAGGATGTGTTTCCTTACTCTGATAATTATCTGTAGTTGGGCATATGAATTAGGAATCGCACACACAGGTCACATTGATAGCGCCTCTGATGTGCAACAATATATAAATATATACACACCTTAGACATTTCTTCTGGATCATCATTGTAGAGCATGTGAACCAGCCGTGCAACAGAGTTCTGCTCTTCCTGGAAATCTTCTTCATCAACCTAGAACTCAACATAGTTTCCCGTTTGTAACCAATGTCGGGTACAATAACAGGTAAGTTATCTACAGAAAAAGTACTCTTGACTAAAAGACTGTGAACACCGAATGCAATAAGAATTGATAAATAACTGTTTTAGTACCTTATCATCATCAGTTGTCCCGTCAAAATCCTTAATAAGTTCCTTAATCAGTTCAAACAACGCATCGACCTGCACGACGCAATAAGGAAAGGTCACATCAATAGAGAACGCTAAAAGAAGAAACTAAACCAAGAGAAAAGCACACCTCATCAGCGGTAGCAATGCGAGTGTTGTTTTTCAAAATGCTCTGAATTATAATAATTGACATTGCTTTGTTTGTCTCATGGTCAAGGTATTCCATTACTCGAGGATAGTTGGCAAGCTTCAAAATAGTTACAACATCATTATACTTCTCCAACGGAGCGCTAAGAAATGCAACGATCTGTTTTGATGCCTTGTCATCACAAAGCTTTCCTGTGGCAGAGAGTTGGGTAACACAAGATCCCTAAAGAAAAATTGAAGAGAGAGACAACAGTGTGTATTAGCAACAGTGTGAACTGATTAAATAGACACAATAATTTTGAATAAACTTAACACGCTTTATACATGCTCGGAAGGCTTTATACCAAAACTTGGTCCACATAGTCTAGACGATCGGAATGGACATGGAGAGTGAATTTCAGAAGAAACAAATACAATGTTACAGATCCTGAGGCTGGCAAGTCCACCTGTGCTTCTACAACCTGCATCGTATATAAGATGTAGACTCAATCGACTGTTTACAAAATATAACCCTGAAGAGATTATCAACGTGTGATACAATCAGAGAGAACGGAAAAAATTACACAATATTTAAGAGCTCAAAATTCATGACAATACCACGGAGATAAAGCTAAATTTTTTATTCTCTAATAATAGCCACCCACATAAATAAACTTAGATTGAAGTGTTAACTGCAGTTAAGTTCCCTCGACTTCTTAATTAGATGCAAAATTTACCTTCCCAATGGCATAATTCAACTTTGAAAACGCGTCTACTTGCAAGAAATTAGGCAATGCTTCCACACTAGATGCAGCATAGTTCGAAAGCCTTTCCATTAGACCCGAAAGGACCGTCTTGATATCAACAGACGGCTGAAAATCACAATGACAAAAAGGAAAATAGAGGAAACATGTTATGATGGGATAAGGTTTATTTTAGCAGTTTTTTTTTTTTTTAATCAAGTACTGCATATGAAAGAAGAAAGGGTAGGTTATAAGAAGCACCTGAAGTTGGGGACAAGCACCTAATAATACATCGAGAGTTTGAAGGTGAAAATCATCAGGAAAGACTTGAATAATGCAATCCATTAGGTAGCACTGTGCAAGTTCATCCTTACAGTTGACAACCTTTTACAACAGTGAGACATAATTCAGTTCCACCAAAAGTAGACGGAAGCTTGGATGCTGAAACTATCTAAAGGAAGAGCAAAATCAGACCTGCTCCAGTATTCTAGGAAGAACAGTATCTCTGTAGATTCCAAGGTCAACACCTTCCAACTGACCCAGTATATGAAGGTTCTTCCCAACCTAATCAGCAGAAAAGAGAAGAATTTCAGCAAATAGTTAGAATCATTACTCGCAAATTTCGAGATGAGAAGAATCAGCTACAAGTTACTGCTAATGTATTACAAGATCACGTAGTTCATTCCTTTCTCTCTCACGTTTCTCCTTCTCCCGAGCAGGTCCCTGGATACCAGAAAGCCTCAACTCAGGTTCAGTTCAGTAGGGGAAAATTCAGAAAGAGTAGAGGATAACAGCAAGATCAGACAATAGACTCTCACGGTATGCAACCATATTCAGTACATACATGCTGAATTTGAGAGCAAAAATACATCATTAGTATTTCCAACGAACCTGATGTTGCATTCGGACCCATAGTTTGTTCATCTCAGTAAAATTCTGAAGCACGAACTCTAAGGCATCCATGTGTGTATCAGCATCTCTGGAGAGAATAGCAAAGCATTGGCCTCTTTACATGTGTGTCTGTCCTCAATTCGCAAAAAATTTATAGAACAGCAGGTTGAAGGAGAACTAAGTTGTGAGGCCTTACCCTTCCAACTTTAAACCAACGCTGGGTAACTTATCCTTGGTAACTTGAGCAAGGTAACTTCTCAAGAAAAGACCACGTAAGGGATGTTGAACAGCTCGGCACATTTCAACAAGATCCTTAAGTATATCACCAGTGGCAGTAACGTCCTTGGATTTGATATATACAGATCCTATGGTACAGAGGAGATACCTGCAATTCGATTGATGTGTGTGTGCAGTATCTATAAATTTAAAAACAGAGATTGCAAAGGACAATGTATACTCTGAAAATGAAAAACTTACAATCTTGGCAAAATGTTACCGGCATGCTGCACTAGCTCGTAAAGCTCTGCAATGGAGCAACCACGCCCAGTCTCATCCCTAAAGAAACTCTCCAATTGCCTCATCTCATCAAAAGCTCGAATATCTGAACAGATCAGATCGCTAGTAAGACAAAAAGAAAACAATACACAAGAGCTAGTCCCCGAATCCGAAAATGCGAATACACAAATGGAGGAAGAGGGCAACGACGACTCACAGAGTTCGTAGTATTTATGAGGAGAAAGCTTGGAAGTACGAAGCTCGCTGAGCATCTGAGCAGAGAACTTAAGAGCGTCTTTGAGATTGTCCGAGTCCTGCGATCATACAATTGGAGATCTGTTAACAAAACAATCCAGAAGCTAGGGTTCCAACGCGATCACGAACCGGAAAATTGACTGATGAAGAAGAGAAGAGAGGATAGATACGATCGCGCGCTGCATGTAGAAAGCATTTTGCTTAACGGCGGCGGTGGCGGCGGCAAGCCACTTCTCATCGTCGTCGGCGATCATTCTGTTTCACTTCTATTCTTCAGATAGAGTCTCTCAATTTTGACCGATTATCTTATTAGCGTATAATAAGACTCTCCGCAATTTAATTGCTCTCTGTTCATCATCCACTTTACCTTTTTAGTCAACACCTTAATTAAATAAATTACATGGTGACAATAATGATTCATTCATTCATTCGCAAGTTGGTAAAATCTCATTTTCTCATTTAGATCACATCACTTTCTTTGCCCCTCAAATTGATTGTGTTATAGAGAGCTTTTCTCAAAACTAAGAATTGGCAAATCTGACCCCTAAAAAGCAAAAACAAAAACAAAAATCTAATCTAATTAGAGAGACCACAGTTTCTTTTGTTTTCCATTCTTAAAACAGAATTTGTATACTCTCGTCTGCAAAAACAGACCAATTCATGAGCATTCCTTGGTACTATTCTAGCCTCCCCTGCAAGACGACACAACCTTCCATTTATGACTTCATACAGCCTGGAATTGGCAAAGGAGCAACCGTATGTTTTGACTTGGGGATTAGCTTATCATGTCAGTAAATCTCTGTAGCATTTTCCTCTAGACTAGTCTCAGTGATCACCTTGTCTGCCTCTTCGCATACTAGTATTAGGCCATGGACTATCTCCTTCAAGTCCACGAGGCCACACCCGGGTATTCGTTCTATTTTCCTCTCCTTCACCACCTCTCTCACTCTATCAACATCTTCCCACTGCCCCGCAACACTGTAAATGTTCATCAGCAAATGGTAATACTTGTAGTTCATGGGTTCTTTTTCTATCAGTGACTTGGCAATGCTCTCCCCTAGAGCCGGGTTTCCTGTGAAACGTGAAGAGCTGAGCAAGTTAGCCCATTTCGCAGATTCTGGCGTCGCATCTTCTTCCTCTGGCAATTTCTTCAGAATTTCCTCTGCTTCTTCAGGGAACCCGGCGCCGGAGTAAAGGTTAGCCATGCACCATCTGTGTCCAAAGTTGGGTTTGATCTGGAACTCGTCAACCATCAGGGCATAGTAACTTTTTCCTTGCGAAACAAGCCCGGATCTAGCACAGCCGCAGAGAACGCCAACAAACGTTACTTCGTCGGGAATGAGGTCATTACTGATCATGGCTTCAAATAATTCGAGCCCATCTTCAGGATGGCCGTGAAGACAATGTGCCAATATCATCACATTCCACGTAACTCTGTTCCTACGGGATAGACTGTCGAATATCCTACGTGCTAAGTCTACTTCCTTGCATTTTCCATACATGTCAATAAGAGCTGTATCAATGAGCACGCTCGTGTTCAGCAAGGTTCTTATCAAAGAAGCATGAACCGACCTACCTTCCTTCAGTCTAGCTGATCTGCCACAAGCACCCAGTAGCAAAACCAAGGTCCTCTCGTCTCCTTGAAAACCTGCTCCGACCATCTCACGGAACAACCTAATCGAAACTCCGGGATTGTTAGCACCCAAATAAGCGCTGATCATGATATTCCAAGAAATCATATTTTTCTCGGGCATACTATCGAACAGCTTGTGAGCGGACAGGAGATCACCGTTTCTCACCGCCCCATCGATTATCGAGTTCCAGGACACAATATCTCTCTTGGGAATTTCAACAAACAGCTTCTTGGCAAGTTCCAAGGCGCCACAACAAGTATACATATGCATCAACGAATTCTGTACAGGCAAAACTTGATCGCATCCATGTTTAATGGCCTGCCCGTGACACATTTTTCCGGAATCAACGCACCACGTCTTCTCGATACAACCAAACAATGAGACGAAGGTGTAGGAGTCAGGAACAAAACCGCATCTCAGTATATCGAAATAAAACCCCAACGCTTGTTTCGGTGTAGAAGAGGCCAAATACGCCTTGAAGACGGGATTTGCGCAGTAGAGCTTGCCAATGCTGCGGAATATCGAGAGGGTGTAGCTGGCGTCACCAAAACGCGAAGAACACTTCAACAATCTGATAGCCCAAGTGGAATCCCAGAAGTTGCCGGAGGCGATGAGCCTCGCGTGGACTTGGAAGAGGTGTCCGATAGTACTGGATCCTTCAACGAGTTTGAAACTCCTAAGAAGACCCAGAACGGGGGCGATAGATCTGGATGTGACGAATTGGCGGATAGAAGAAGCTCTTGCCATTCATCTCCAGCTTGGATCCTCAGAGTTGAGTCAGGGGTGGATTCAGAAATCGCCATTAACCCACGATCATATCTATGTCATGACTGATGAGGAGCGTCAACGAATTACAGAACGAAGGAGAACGTAAGCGGCGAAGGGAAGGAGAATCATCGAGTGTAAAAAACCTTAAGGGAAACCCTCTGAAAGAGCCGGAGAGTTCCGGTTTTTCCGTACCAAATCAAATCATGCAATAAAGAGAGAAGTAAAATAGATTAGAGGGGGGTCTCGTCTATGTGATAAAATATTTATTAAACGAAAATTAAAAATTGTGTGAATGGGATAAGGCACCTCACAACCTAATTTTAGTTTAGATGGAGTTTCAAATCATTTTACAGACAGACAAAACAAACTGTACAAAGCAAATCTATTTTTTTTTAAACAAAATTTAAGATATGCTAAATCATCTTCTTATCTGGATATTTCTTCTGTTGGAATCCAAACACACACATACACAAGTTTATCTATATATAAATCCAGTCGAGCCTTTTAATTGATTTTAGAATGTGATCTGCATGAATAAGGAAAAAGAAAAGAGGGATACGTAGAGAGAAAGGAGAGAAGGAGAAAAGAAAGAAGGTGAGAAGTAAGGGTCTTGGTGTTGGTGTGTGAACATAGAGAAAGGTGTTTTAACGTACATTGTAATCCATAAAAGAGGAGAGGCATTGCAAATCACGCAACAACGACCAACTTCTTCCTTGTCTCTCCAATACACACGATTCTCACTCTGTTAAATTGAATAACACAGAAGTGGAGAGGAGAGAATCCAAATTAGAAGAAAGATGATGGGTCTGGAGAAGTGGCTGGCTTTGCTGTACCCAAGAGTGCAGGGGGGAGGAGGACTAAAAGAGAAAGAGTGTTGCAGTGTGTGTCTGATGAGAATGGAGGAAGAGGATGCGATCAAGTCCCTGCCTTGTTCCCATGAGTTCCATAGTCTCTGCGTCGACACGTGGTTCCATGTCAGCCGCAAGATCTGCTGTCCACTCTGCCGCTTTTCACCCGCCACCATCCTCCTCACCGATGAACTTTTCCTCTGGTTCTCTTCTTTCCATTTCTGATTCCTCCTGTCTGTATTCCTGTTTTTTTCTGGGGATCAAACACCTTTTCTCCTTGTAATGCTATAAACTCTCTCGTAGTACTAGTTTTTCTTTCAAGGGGGAACGTGTAAGAAGTGTGATTCCTTTCTGTAAAAAGATACCAAACAAAGCTTTCGACCATATTATTCTCCTCCTTATGCAAATGCGGTTCCTTTCTGTTACTCAGAAGTCAGCACAACAAAAATTAGAGAGATCGTAACTGTTGATTTATCCAGGAGCAACGAAACCATCTGCCACACGGTGCAGATAGACAATTTGCCTTTCACCTCCTCCCACAACAGCCAAAAAAAGGCAATGTTCATCACCATCACGTCTTAGAAAGGGAAGCTGATGAAACCTCCTTCTTGCGCTATTGTTGCCCTGGTTTCCTGTGATCAGGACGCAATATATACTTGTCCCAATCACCTCGCCTCCTCATAGATCCATCCTGCAATATAACACATAAAACAAGCACTTATTACTCGGCTTCACAGGCTACAGAGGTCCGAGCGTTTCTATAAGACAAAACGATTGGGGAAAGTAGATGCTGTTTTCGAAATTAAACCATTAATCATCTTATGTAGACTTGTGTAACTTCCACATCATCTGAACTTTGCAGTCAAATATTAGCTGGATGTTGTCAGCTCGGCAAGCTGGAATTTTTTTAAAGGTGAAGAAAGAGCCACAGTTGTGCATTGTTAGCTCCGACACACACACTTGACTATAGTTTTAGACCTTTCACTAATAGTACTTCCAAACTCATATGTAATACGAAAGTAGACCAGAACTGAAGAGAGACAAGAAAGAAAGAGTGAAACTGAACTAGTCAAGAAATTAATTTAAGAGTTGATCGGGCATGATTCAGCAAGACTCAGACTTCAAAGGAGAAGAGAGGAAACCCAGACTGGTATTACCTTAGTCTTAAGTTCGCCTATTTCCATGGTTTTGATCCCCCAAGAGGATAAAAACTGCTGTATGCGGTTCCTATGCAAATCCCGGAGTTGAGGATCTGTGATACCATAAGGGACACCTCTTTGATTGGGACCTCTGATCTCTTGGAGAAATGGTACTCAAAAGTGCAGCTGCTGCATTGCCAAGATTGAACGGGATAGAGATAGTAGTAATAATACTGAAAGATGAAAAGTAGCACCAACACTTGCATTGGCGTTCCGATGGTTTCTGACTCTGAGCACAGCCTAGGTGAATAGGTGATATTTGGTAAGCCAACATGTTGAACAAAAAACCAGCGGCTTAAGCGCCCTAAATACCCGGTAATCAAAGAGGAATTGACAAAGGTTCAATTTCTGAAGTAACATGCAAAACAATGAGCTTGCAGAGGGAAACCATGATCCGCAAAGTGGAACAAGCATCTCTCCCTAGTGCTCACACAAGCCCTAATCCGTAAACCCTAGTTTATCAGACACAGCATTGACAGCAGACAATAGCTGGGTTTAATTGGTTCCCATATCCTTTTCCGAGAGCAGAAAGCTCAGATAACACCAAAAACAAAAAGAGGGAATACCTGCGGAAGAAACCCGCCGGTTTCTTTAGCGCCAATGTCGTTATCGGAAGTATCCATTTCGGCAGGTGGGTTAACGGAAGGAATCACCGTTGAGAAGAAGGACCCTCGTGGGCAACAGAAGTCGAAACAGGGGAGAGATCATTGTGGATCAAGTTTGGAATCACCTCTCCTGTAGATCTGCGCCTAGGGAGAAGAAGCGCGACGTGATCGAGAGATAGGACTACTCGCCGTTGCAGCCATCACGATGCCAAGTGATAGTCTTTAATTAGAATACCCAAGAAATCGTTTAGCGTTTAGTTGATTGTCAATTAATTGATCTTTGAATTGTTTAACTTCTTGCAACATGAAGGGGCAAAGAAGCTATTGAGGACAAAACATGTTTTACAATGCACTTGACAAACCCAGAACATTTATATCACACAAAAAAACAAACATTGTTGTAACAAGGAGAATACATGACCACTCTCAAGCCAATGGACATAAAATGGTCAAATCAACACAAAACTAGTGGCTTCTGTGAATCAGAGAAAGGCCAAAAGAGGCAGGAGGAGAAGTAGGAGTTGCGATGCGAGAGGGATGAGACTGGCTGCACCGCCTGCGCCAGGGCTTCCAGTGGAGTCACGAGGGTCGATTGGTGGAGGCGCAGCAGCAATAGCAGGAGGAGAAAGACGAGGTGGTGGAGTGGATGCTCTTGGTGGAGGAGCTTCGAACTCCGGTGGGGGAGGAGTCGTAGATTCTAAGCTTTCATCTTCAAAACCTGCCATTAACGCAATAACGCTTCATTAGCAACGCTTTGTTCCTACTTCCTAGCTATATACAGTCACTTGCTGATTTGGTCACTTACAATTAGACCGCTTCCAGCCCACTATCATCCTCTCCCGATCGAATACAACGCGGTAGCCCGACATAAAGTTCTCTGCATTCCACACACTCTCATTATATGCATAATTGCATAGATATAATTTGTGCATCAGTATTGAGATACTTACGTGCGATGATGTTGAGATCTTTGCTCTTCAGAATACCCAAGCAGTACATCAAATTACCCTCCTGTTACTCATGTTAAAAACCAAAATGTAAATACAAACATTAATACAGGAAAGAAAGAAAAATAAACACCGTCTTGCCTCAGTCCGTGCTGCAAAAAACGGATTCTTGAGTCTCATTGTGGATCCTCCAGCGAAAGTCATCTCTAATGTGGAGAAAGAAACGGTTGTCAAGTTTGGACTGCACGTGAAGAGGAAGAGCATCATAATTTATATGTGGTGCAGATTAGACCATCTTACAAGTAACTTAGCTAAAAGTCCAACACATTCTACTAAATGGGCAAAAGCATATAATGACTACAGAAATAAGAGCGCGAGTATGACCTCAAGTCATAACAGAACTCAAACGGAATCGTAGGATCAACCGGGCGTCGCTTGTCCTCGACTTGATCGTCAAACTGCAAAAGTAAATGAATGAACGTCATGTGTGATGTAAGAAAAACAAAGGCTTGGAGGAATTGTTTTCTTCTATGAGAGATCTTCATTTTAATATCCATTGCAAAAATTACAGATATGACTTATGAGGCATCTAAGGATTTAACAGCACAAGATTATCTTGGAGGAATAAAAGTTTACACATCTGGTTTGCTAACACGAATTGGTCAGACAGCATTAACATATATGAGTAGTAAAATCTAAGCCCTTACAGCTTTGGTAAAAAGGCCATATGCTGGATCCAGTAACTGTGTAAATGATGACCCACTGTCGAATTGTGCAAACAGGCGAACACCAATAGGATCTCCCCCCACTGATATCCCCGTCACATTCACACCATATGCCGCACTAGTTTTCATTTTGAATCAGAAATGTGTTAAAAAAAAAACCATGGGAGATAGAAACAGAATCGTGAAGATAGTACATCGTATTAGAAAACTTTAAGCGGTGTCAATCTGGAATTGACCACGTACCTTGGTTCAACAGCAATAAATGGAGTCTCATCCTGGTCTGTGTAGCCTTTGTCTCCAAAACTGATTCTTCCGACAATGCCAATGACACGCCCGAAACACATTGAGAAGGAGTTTGCGGTGACATTAGCTTTTGCCAGAAGGCTCGGAACAGAATATTCTTTCATACCAAGCCCGAGAACACCGTTCACGGCAACACCTTTCTGGAACAGACCTGTCTGATTCTGGCCGCAGCTGCACCAAAGACAACGATTCAGTTCTTTGGCATCTACTTTGTTGCCTCATCGTACATTTTTCAAACAGAGGACAGTGGATGGAGTTGCACATGAGCTCTAAGAGAGGCAATAGACCTAGACTTTTTACATGTCCGGATTTCACTTTATGTTCTTAGTCAATAGATTGGTTCAGAAAGAGGTGCAATAGCGCCCATGACGGTTTTGTCAAGAAAAAAACAGGGGAAAAGAGTCGTTACTTACCCAAGCGTGATATTAGCTTTGACGGGGTTTAAATCCGCATCCTCTGTGACCAGATGCAATACATCCTCTAACAAAGTCCCGGTGGTGGATGTGGTGATAGAGCTTGAAATCTGATAAGGGCAAATACTTGCAGGAGAAGAACACCGTCTAGATTCAAAGCAACGCTTGTCACTGCACCCAATGCTTGAGCTTGTAGAAGATGCGTTGGGACTGTAAAGATTGAGTGGTATACTCTGTGTCAAAGAAGAGAAACGAAAAGCGTTAAAGGAAAAAATAGTCTGAAGAAATGTTTAACGGCTTCGGGAAGGGAAAGGTTACATCTGGAAGCCCAGCATCTTGCAAGTCGCGGATGCAAGTGGTACCGCAATTGCAAGGCAACCAAAACAAATCGCTGCCTGTGTCCAGAGCCACCAGGAACCAAGTAGCCGGTGTTCCCACGGAGACATTGGCGTAATGCAGGCTGAAACCAGATGGTTATACAAACCACATTCAATAAGCAATGGAGTCAAGCATCATATGTTCATACCATTAACGCTTTGGCTTATATCACCGATACCAAATTATGTTTGCATTAAAGAAGAAAAACGAAATGTTGTGAATCAAGGTTAGAAGATGAATTACAATCCCAGGAAATTGAGCGCAAGCGTGAGGTTGCCTTCTGAGGAAGTGATGGGGCTTTCTTCGTTGTTGGAGGCAAGACCTCGACCCCTGATCAACTCGTCGCGGTGGGCCAAAACCTTGAAGTACTCCAAGCTTCCCTTTTCCGGCACTAGATGGTCAAACCCAAGAGTCTGCTTGACCTCATCAGAGAACATGTGGTGAACTTCGAAGCTGAACTTACCAGAAGCCTCACATCTCTCCACCAATCCCAAACCCACCACTAACACAGACAATAACACAAACACTTGGCGTGCAACGTCCATGGGTTTAACTCACGTATTCCTTCCGGGGAAAAAAACAACACTTGAGTAGTGAGAGTAATTTTCCCTTGTCAGAGAAGTAAATACGCCGGGACGAATCCCGTAGTATATGTAAGGAGGAGATTGGGGAATTGAAAAGGTCAAAAGCTTGACTCTTTCGCATTGTTCCAGACCAGCAGAGAGAAGCTGAGTTGATTTTTCGAACTGATAATAATTGTTTAATCGGAGTAGTAGCCATTATTTTGCTGCTGCTTCTTCTTCTTCCCTGATAGCTTAAGGTTGACGAGGGCAGAGTCTCCTCCTATCCGGAGAGACATTTGAAACCGGGCGTTATATAATAAGTAACAAAGTCAACTCTTTCGTTTTGCGGAAAAGCCCCTTTACTCTTCTTGTTTTCCACTTAACTCCTTCTATTATATTCTAATCAACGAACAAATTTTCACCTAACTCCTGCTATTATATGCTATCATAGACAACAACATTCTTGCTTACCTTTTTTAAAAACAGAAAAAATGATGTAGTTGACATTAAACAAATATTTCACTCACGTCGAATCAATAGTATACACCTAATTGGCAAAAAAAAAAGAATTGTGGATTAATATAACTTTATTTGTCATACTAAATTCGACTTATACACCAAATTGAGAAGAAGAAAAAAAATAAGACAAGTTGAAAATCCAACAGACAAGGAAGGCATTACGAATTATGGGTCACAGATAGACAAGTTGAATAATTCCCATTTGCTTCGTTTTGTGGAAATTTATGGGGTGATTGGGAATTAGACTTTTAGAATTTTAGAGACTTTCAAATGAGTAGCGATTATCTCGTTTTTGTCGTTTTTAATAACTGTAACTCCTTTTTTTACAGTTTTAAAAGTTAATAATTTTACCAATCACACTTTTGATTTCCTAAAATCTCTCAAAGTCGCTAAAAACAATCACAGCCTAATTTATTGTTTTTTTTCATGTTTCGCTATTTTCTTAAAAAATTAAGAATTTAAGACTTTTATTTTTTTTAAAGTTACAGCTACAAATTAAAAAAAAAAAAAAGTCGCAGTCTAACCAAGCAGAGCCTTAAACGTTTTGGCTTTATGCTCCATATGATATAACGCCACCAAACGTTGAGAAATACTAAAACATTAGATAAATAATCAGAACTTTGGAAATGGGTCGGACACAATTATAAATGGACAGAGCAAGTGGAGTGCTATACAAGTTACTTAATTAGCTAGTATTTTTTAGATGTTGATAACACTATAAGAAAAATGGTAGAAAATAATCGAATGAAAAAATCTGTACAAAATGATAGTTGTATGGTATTTAATTTTATTCTCAAAAAAATCATTAATCCGTCATTTTTTCATCGAATATAAATCCGTATATACTTACTTAGATATTTGTGTAGATTACACTTGATGATTATCAAAACAAGTGGTGTACGTTTGGATGCTATTTGGAACAACAAACAACGAAAGTAAAAGCTTAATTGTGTTAAACAGATTTTGTATCATTTGACCATATCTAATCCATATTCTTCCTTCATTTTCTACCCTTATTACGTTAAAAACTTTTATGATTTAAATACCGTAAGATGAGAATTAAAGAATTACTGAGGTGGATTGAATAATATGATAAACTCAGATGGTAGAAACGAAAATAAGATTAGCGGTTGCACAAAAGATGTAACTGATATTCACTATTCAGTATTCTCAAGAGCATACAAAAGAAAGGAAGAAAAGGATGAAAAGTGGCGAAGCAGCCAGAGGGTTCAAACGAGTGGAAGGGTTTCCGGTTCTTGGAGACGGCGTTGGCGACAGCGATGGCGGTTTCGCTGATGCGGTAGGTCCCGTGAAACCGTTCTTATCGTTACCTGAAAAATTCCAAGAAGCAGATTGATTAATATAAACTTCTGACATTAATAATTTTTTTTCTTGGAGAAGAAGTTAGGGCATACAATCAGATTCTCTCCATCCCAAAATCATTCTCTCACGATCGTGGACGATTCTGTAGTTTGTCATGAAGTTTTCTATTTAAAAAAAAAAACAGAGGGATTAATTTGAAGTGACTCGTGGTTAGATGTTGGTAAAGATGTGCAAGTAAGATAATTGTAAAAATGAAGAGAAAAACAACGAACGTCCGATGATGTTGAGGTCGGCAGAAACTTCCTTTAAGACGGCCAAGCAATAGACTTCTCCACCCTGTAAATGCAATGGTGATTCAAATATTCATTTTAATTGCCATCATGGATTGATGATATGAGAATTGAGATGTGTATATATACATTGGAGGTGTCGAATACAAGTATGGGGCTGAAAACATCATACACAGCTCCTCCTTTCATCTCAAAGCTAATTGAAGGAAGCTTCTCTTCATCTGAACTGCAAAGAGCAAAACACATGCATTAATATTCCTTAAATTAGATAAACTATTCTGTTTTCTTCTTAAATAATATATATTGTATAAAGCGATACTACGTACGCTGATGTAATGATGTAGCAGAATTCAAAGGGACTCTTCACACTTGCCGGAAGTCGTCTGTCTGTTACATGAAGATGGAACTGCATGTAACAGCACAACACAACACGCAAGATATGTCAGTATTATATCAACTAGTGCTCTCTAGCTAGTGAATCAATGCCTCGACTGTTGCAAACACATTTCTATGAACAATTAACAAAGAAAACCACATTTTCAAATAAAACCAGTTCTGTTTTTCATTTCGAATACACACTAAATGCAAAAAAAAAAAAAAAAAAACAATCGATGCCAGAATCTAATGAGAAGCCAATAATAAAGCTAGGTACGTACGTTTGTGGTTAGAGAAGTGTAGTAAGGCTCGAGCAGCCATGTGACCGCGGTCCCAGAGTCAAACACGGCACTGAACTCTATATCCACCGTCACACTTCCTACCTTGAATTTGGTGATGCTCACATCGTAAAACGGCCTGTATTCAGATGTTATTGTTCGTTACACAGCGATTTTACTTGTGTAAGAAGAAAAAAAAAGGTATTATAGGAGTTTACAGATCAGGTACGAGAGTCAGTGGAGTCTCAAGCTGGTCTGAGCTGCCTTTGTCTCCGAAACTGATTGTTCCTTTCCCATTCGGACCAAAACACATTGAGAAAGAGTTAGAGGCCACGCCGGTTTTAGCCAACATGTTTGGAACCGCTATGTCGGCTATTCCAAGTCCCATTATACCATTTACAGCCACTTCTTTGAACAGCCCTAGTTGAGACTCACTACACCTGCCACCATTAAAACACTCTTGTATGTTAATTAGTACTGTTATAAGATACATTAGTCAATTCTTCTATTGTCAATTAGTTTTATAAGCTCACGAACTTTTGGTAATTAGCGATACACAGCATCATTCATATATAATAAGTTTTCATAGTTGAAAGTAACAAACCCGAATGTGATCCGAGCATCCTTGGCTTCTCCTACTTCTGTGCTCATGTGGATCACATCCTCCACTAACACACCTGTGCTTCTGCTTCCGGGCGAGAGATATCTAATTCTATAAGGACAATCACTGAGCGGAGATACACATCTGTTTCTTGATGAACAGAGTGTGCTATTGCACAATACCTTTGAGCTTGATGTTGATATGCTTGGTTCGTAGACGTTGAGCTTTATTCTCTATTAATATTATTTATACATGTATTATCCGTGTGTGTTATAAGACGATCGAGATTTACTGTTACAACTAACAACATTATTTCCAAGATGTTTTTTTTACCTTGCCTTGGTCGGTCTCCATGCTCCGTACGCAACTAGAATTGCAATTGCAAGGTAACCAAAACAAATGACTTCCCGTGTCTAAAGCCACCAAGAACCATTGAGCCGGTGTCCCTACCGTTACATTCGCATAATGCAAACTGATCAGTAAGAAAAGAAAAAATATATCATCAAAACATGTTCATTTGTACATAGTACTAATGAAAAAAAAACAAAAAAAAAAACAGAGGAGCTTTGAATTTTTTTTCATACAAACTGATTTCTTGGGTGGAGTTGCCTTGAGCGAAAGAAACAGTCGTCTGATTGTTGTTGGAGGTTAGCCGGCGACCTCGATCACGATGAACCAAGGCGTTGTAGTAGTCTAGGGTGCCCATTTCAGGCAAGCCATGGCCACCAAGAACGGTCTTGACTTGCTTCGAGAATCTATGGTGAATTTCAAAAGAGAATGATCCTGAAACTGAAGCACATCGTCCCAAACTCATAACACAGAATCCAAACTGCAACATCCATCTCAACTTCTCACTACTCCAAACCATTCTCCGATCTTTCTCTTTCTCCATGAATCTAATTTCTGTTGAATTAGGAATAGGTCCGCTGCTTCTTGCAACTTGAGTTTCTTTTACTAGACGAAACTTTCTTTGTTTCCATTAAGGCTTTTTTGGGGTATGTGAGGGAAAAGGTCAACGTTTTGTCTGGTGCTTTGTATTTGTCAACGAATTCCTAAGATCGTTTATTGAAAGAGAATATGTTGCCAACGAAATCCCCAAATTTAATTCCATACAAATTAAAACCGCAAAGCACATGATCTACACTGAATCGTCATGTTTGTGGCTGTTTATAACTATATTTGGTGGGAATGTGAATAGAGACGTGGAGGGATGTTTGTTTGTTCCATGAGTTAGGTGCAGCCGGTACACATTTGGCAATGATACATACTGTCAAATCTATACGGAGAGGGAAGGGGTGTTTTGGTCGCCAGAAAAAAATAAGAGGATGGAAATGCAAATCTTATCTATATATAATAACAATCTCAATAAATGTCAATTGCTTTTCAATAAGTTGTGTCTTTTCAAAATTGTTTTTCGTATTTTTTCATAAATTCTAATTTTAATTCAAGAAATGTTATTTATGGTTGCGTCTTTTCAATTATCAAAAATTGCTTCTTTTCAATTATCAAAAATTGCTTATTTTCAATTATCAAAAATTGTTTCTTTTCACTTATGTCTTTTGAAAAGCACATAAAATGATCATTTGATCTTTATAAAACGAATTGTTATATTCATTTATTTTATCGGGAATCGGTAAGAATGATAAACAATGCCGTTATTATTTCTAGAGATGTAACTTTATCTCCAGAATATAGTCCAAGGAATCTGCTTCAATACTTTTTTTGGTATGTTCTGCTTCGTTCTCTTTGATTATAAATTTTTGTGTTACTTAACTTCACTTACGATCTTGGTTTTGATCGTCAAACGATCATATTACTTTACTCGACTTTATTCTTTTCCTTATCCAAACTCGTTCTCGATATTCATTATTTTGTTTTTGTTTTGATAACCTCGAAGATCAGGTCTAATATGCTTGGTTCGGAGTCAGCATTTATTTATTTTTATTTATAAATATTTGTTAGTTTACATTATTCCGCAACCCATTGATTAAACGTTTGTGTGTTTTAATTTTGAGGATAATATCGCTTTATCTAAGTCTCTTAGTTTTGAGTATTTGTATCGCTCCCTCTATCTATAATAACAATCTGAATAAATGTCAATTGTCTTTCAATAAGTTGTCTTTTCAAAATTGTTATTCGTATTTTTTTATAAATTCCAATTTTAATTCAAAAATGTCATTTGTGGTTGCGTCTTTTCAATTATCAAAAATTGTTTCTTTTCAACTTTCAAAACTTCTTTTTACTTATGTGATTTAAAATTTACAAAATATATATTTACAGTTTTTTTTATTAAACCATTTACAGTAACTTGTACATTTCAAAATAGAAAAGATAACAATCTTCTATTGTTTCATCTTTTTATTATTCATTATATATTTTTTTGTTTTAACTGTTTATTTAATAAAAATTTACATAATTAATAATGAAGATCTTCAAGTTTTTAACACATTAATCTATCTATGATATCAATATGAATAAATGCCAATTGCATATACGTTTTTTCAAAATTATTATTAGTACATTTCTGTTAATCCAAATTTTAATCCAATAAATGTCATTTGTGGTTGCGTCTTTTCATCAATTAAGTATATTTTTGTTATAACCATTTTTATGAATTTTTTTTTTTTCACTTATGTCTTTTCAAGATTATTTATATCGCTCAAAATCACATAAAATTAAGGGTCACTTGATAGTGATTCTTGATATAATGGTTTATTAAAAATTATGTTATCTATCTCCATGGATTGCCCTAAATAAAGAATAAAATGGTAAAAAATCTAATATATGATCATTTTCCAATATAATATGTATTTACATCATATTTTTTGTATTGCATATTTTTATATATAATTTTTTAACACTGTGTCTTATAATTTTTTGTTTTCTTATTTTTTTATCTTAGTAGTTAAATTATTTGAAAATATTTTACAAATTTTTATATTTGAATTATTTTATAACTTTTCATTTATATTGTTAATAATCCAAAGATTTGATTTTTTAGAAGATCGTATCTTTTTTTAAGAATTATAATTTTTTAAATATTTACGTATTTTTATCATCATTTTTGTTTTATGTATTTTCACTTATAACAATTTAAAATACTTTTTTGTTTAAGTTTTAATATACGACGTTCGCGGGGTTCTATTCCTAGTTATATAAAAGAGAAACCGTTGACTTAGGACACGGTCATGTACACGTGTCTGGCATATATGTGGGCCCAACCCAAAATTGTTCTCCGAATCCGAGAAAGCTGTGATAGTCAAAGTCAAGTGTGTAATTTCGGCTCCGAGAAAGCTCTGATTTTTAAAATTTGGTAGTCTGAATCATAAACTCATTCGTCTCTTTTTGTTTTGGTTTTCTGCTCAGAATCTCTAATCTCAATAAACACGACAATAATCACTTGACTACCATCATTAATTTTTTTTTCCTGTCTTTTTAAAAAAGAAGCTTTAATACTAATTTTTTCAACAAAAACTTAATAGAAAGCACAACTCTGGAACAGTGGGACTTACACACACAAACAAGTACAACTGTAAAAAGTACACATGAAATAAAAGGAAACACAAGTCATATATATAAAAGTAGTAAATATATAGGAATGACTCAAATTAATACAAAACAAGGCATATTATATATAACGATCTGAATAGAAATTAAAAGTTCAAAAAAAAAAAACAATCTGAATAGAAAAATTGTTCTATATTATAAATAACAAATCCTAATACAGGTCTCTAATCAACCTTTCTATATATATAACTGTGTACCTATTGGTGCTGATTTAGTAATTAAGCAGTATCTGATTTGAGTGTGGACTCTGGGTGGTGAAGAATATCCAAATACATTTCTACAAAGAATAATCTTCCCAACTTTTTGTGCGGCTATGCATGCATATATATGTAGGTTAGGTACGTAGCCTAAGAAGATGTGAAGATCAAGCCTTGGTTCTTGAGAAATTGGGGAGAAGGTCGAGGCAGTGAATGAAATGACGGTCGTGTACAAGAGGATTTCCGGTTCTCCTTGGTGGAGACCCTGCGTACCACATTGACTCTATTGTTCCACCTTCTATCGGCTGTACCTAGCTACCACAATTAATACATCTAATTAGCACTTAAGATTCACGCATGCAAGTTTAGAAACACTCTCTTCGGTTTCAGTATAAGTGTCGTCATGACATAATTTTTGCATGTTTTATTATATCCTTACAAAAAAAACGGTTGACTTTTGAACTTTTGTTCTATTCTTTTTTTTTTTATATATAATTTAGCGATGACAAATTATATCCAAATTTACATACACTGAAATCGGAAAACACATATATTTTGAAAATGAAGAAATTACTATAGATATCTAATCAAAATGATGAAAAAAGCAATAATGACCTTATCGATAATGCTGAGAACGCCGCTTCTTCCCTCCGAACTTTGTTGGCTGATCAAAGGAGCCATCATGTTGAAATTTCAAGGAACATGAAGAAAAAAAGAGAGGGTATATATATATGGCCTTCGATTGTTTCATGAAATATTGATTTTGTTAAGTGTAAATACAAACACCAAGCGCAAATGAAAACACATACAAACTAATCTTAGACCATATAATGTTACCAGTTGGAAGAGTGTAGGGAACATGAGAGAGGTTTGAGGAAATCAGGAAGAGAAGGACACACACGGCGTGGCTTTGGGCAAAGAGGTTGCTTCATTGACGTCGTCGTCGTCTCCGAATGATGTTGCATTTTTTCTATATTTTTTTGAAAGATCTTATCCAAAGAACAGCTATAGTAATTATATTATTAACTGGAGGAGTCTGAAACGTAATTAATTAGTGTGACTCTCTCTATATATACACGACACAGAAAAGAACACAATGTAGTTCGTTAATTTGTAGTTATGAGTGTGAAGAAGCCAAGTTTGGTTATTCTCAGACAACACATTAAAGGAAACGTGAGAAATTAACATGTGGGGGAGTTTCTGTGATTCCTCTATGTCTTGGTAAAGAGTGAAAGTAGGGTTTGTTTTCTTGACTACTCCCCCTCATTTTTTGGTGTTAAAATAGTACTATATTACAGTGGATAGTAGCAAGGCCTATTATACATATCTAAGGCCCATTTGATGATATCTATTCTCTAGAGAAAAGGCCCATTGTTATTTAATTTAATTTTATATTTTAAAAAGGGGGGAAAAAGAGAGAGGGGAAAAATGTGATCATATGGGAGGAGGAAGAGGGAAAGCGAAGCACATGGGAGAAGTGAAGAAACGGGAAAAGAAGTGCAGGTCAGGTGCAGGTGGAGGTGGAGGTGGAGGTGGAATCGGATGTGTGGATGTGCACACGTATGTCCGTATTGAGACAGCTAACGTTAACTGATGTCATTATATCACGTGTCTCTCTTTCAATCACTCACAGATATTCGACGGCCTCTCTCTATCTTTCTTTTTATTACCAAAAAAAAAAAAAATTGTAACTATCATCAATCTTCTTCGACCAACACAACACACTTCTCTTTCCCTTTTTTTTTTCAATCTATCTGCAAGACTGCAACACTTTTTTTTCTTACTTCATGGAGGAACTTCTCAATTTTCGTTTGGGGTTTCAGTTTTGGTAAGACTTGAAGAGGGGGGTGAATAGATAGGAAAAGATTAGTTAGCGGGCATAAATCGAAAGTATTAGAAAAATAGAGGACCGTTTGAAAAAATAAAAACGGAGGAGGAAAAGTCAATTAGAGAGAAAAAGAGGGGGTTAGGTTTTAGAAAATCTGATCCAGTAATTGGGATTGGATTGTCTGGTTAGAAGCAGTGGAGCCCTTTCCTTCTTTCTCTTCTCTTTTTTTTTTTGCCTTCCTCTGTGGGAGAGAGGGTCGACCACAAAGAGTCCTTTCTTATTCTTCTTCTTCTTCTTCCTTTCGTCTCCTTCATTTTTTTTTTTTTTCTGGATCTGATTCGGATCTATCGCTCTCTCTTTCTTCACATCGATCCTTCAGATCTCCATCGTTTTCTCACCTTTGCTTTTTCTTCCACACTTGTAGCATCATCAGACTTTGAGTTCATATTTTTTTCTGACCCTTTCTCTCACTACTAAACCCTAAAATCCCTTGTGTAGATTACGATTGATTTCGATCTCAATTATCGAGTCCCTTTCGACGCGCATCATTCGTATCTGTTGACTTGAAATCTGCGGGTGACTTCTTCCTGTTTACATCTGCTTCTGTAGAATCTCAGGTACTAATCTCCCGAGTTTGAAAAGTTTTAAGATTTTTTTTTTTTTTCTGAGTGTTTCCTGTGTGCTCTCTTCTGATCCATCATCCACTGGGTTTGCAGATTCTTGAGTTTATAGTCTCGTTACTCGTTGAGAATTTTCAGATTCTCTGTCAAGCTAATAACTTGCTATCGCTGCTCAGATTAATGTTTTAATCGGTATTCTGAGACTCCTTTTCTCTTTTGAATTGCAGATTCAGAAAGCTAAATCGTTTCTACTTGTTTGATCCTGCATCCCTTTGACGGATGTGGAGGGAAAAGAGGGTTTCCCTGATGACATGAGGGATGTTATCATCGTTGATGAAACTTTTGAGCGCTTGTCTGTGGCCTTCTTCCTCGGGCAAGTCCGCCGATTCGACAGGTAAACAAGATGGATTGCTCTGGTACAAAGACTCTGGTCAGCACCTACTTGGTGAATTCTCAATGGCAGTTGTTCAGGCCAACAACCTGCTTGAGGATCAGAGCCAGGTTGAGTCTGGTCCTTTGAGTACACTTGATTCGGGTCCTTGTGGAACTTTTATTGGAATCTATGACGGTCATGGCGGGCCCGAGACATCCCGCTTTGTCAATGACCACCTCTTTCAGCATCTAAAGAGTGAGGAACTGAATGATATTATATGCATACCTGCTTCTGGACCGACCCCGTGGATACTAAAATCTTATTGAATGTACAGGACTCGCAGCGGAGCATGCTTCTATGTCGGTGGATGTAATACGAAAGGCATATGAGGCGACCGAAGAAGGGTTTCTGGGGGTCGTGACAAAGCAGTGGCCGGTTAAGCCACAGATTGCAGCGGTTGGGTCTTGCTGCCTGGTGGGTGTTATATGCGGAGGGAGGCTCTACATCGCTAACGTCGGGGATTCCCGTGCAGTTCTTGGAAGGGCTATGAATGCTACAGGTGAGGTTATTGCGCTTCAGCTCTCAGCGGAACATAACGTGAGCATAGAGTCTGTTAGACAGGAAATGCGCTCCTTGCACCCGGATGACTCTCATATTGTCGTGTTAAAGCATAATGTGTGGCGTGTTAAGGGTCTTATTCAGGTACGTTTCTCAATCAGAATTATTCATTTTTTACTCAGGCACATTTATCTTGGTAAATCACTTGGGGGATTGATTTTATAGTTGCGCTTGTCATGTCAAGAAAAGCTGGAGAAAGTCTAAATTATATGGCCTTGAACTTATTGCTGCTTTTTTTAAGCCAAGGCGCTATAATTTTATTTAAAAACCATTTTTGGGGTTACTTATAGGGCTAATAGCATATCAAGACCAATTAGGAAATCTGATAGTTGTTTGTGATGAGGTCCCAATTAAGAATCTGACAGTCTTTGTTTGAGATGAGGTCCCAATTAAGAAATCTGACAGTTGTTGTTTGAGATGAGGTCCCTGCATTAAATTAGACTGTACACTTAAAAGGCCCGATTTGTAGTAATCTTGACATTGTCATAACCAGTACCAAAACCACCAACCCGAGAGAGCTGTTGTTGAAAGCCGGTTTGTGTACGTTATGCATTAAGCTAGATATCATAATCGACAGAACAAATGAACCCGTGTTTTGTCGCCACGACTGCCTATGGACAGTAGGCGCAAATGCTTAGATATGTTTGTTCCTTTGCAATGTCAAGATAAACCCTGAAGATTGAAATTGAAAAAGGCTAGATATTTTTGCTCCTTTTCAGATATCCAGATCCATAGGCGACATCTATCTTAAGAAGGCAGAGTTCAACAAGGAACCATTATACACAAAGTACAGACTCCGCGAGCCGATCAAAAGACCGATCTTGAGTGGGGAACCGTCGATAACAGAGCATGAGATCCAACCACAAGATCAGTTTCTGATATTCGCTTCTGACGGACTATGGGAGCAGCTGAGCAACCAAGAAGCTGTTGACATCGTTCAGAACCACCCACGAAACGTGCGCTAGACCCATTTCTTCTTTTGTTTCCGTTTCAGTAAAAAACCTATTACAAAACCAAATATTGACTCTTGTCCTTTTGCTGTGGGAATGAGTGCAGGGGATTGCACGGAGGCTAGTGAAGATGGCACTGCAAGCGGCGGCAAAGAAAAGAGAGATGAGATACTCTGATCTGAAGAAGATAGAGAGAGGAGTGAGGAGGCATTTCCACGATGACATCACTGTGGTTGTCATCTTCCTCGATACCAATGTAGTGAGCTCTGCCAAAGGACCCTCTCTTTCTATCCGAGGCGGCGGTATGACTTTCCCCAAGAAACTCTAAAGCTACTACTACTACTACACTTTTAGGTTCCATCTTTTGTAGTTATGAAAAAAAAGTCACTCTTGTTGGTATAAGAATGTATAATTGTAACGTGAAAGCCCCACACTACTGACGTTTGAAACTCATTCCAGTAATTATTAATTTTTATTTTATTCAGCAAACTCTTTGTAATGATGTAATTGTTGTTGATGATGAATGAATTTGTAGGCCTTTCTTCTGTCGTATTCAGTGGGGTGCTTGCTTGATAGTGATTTATATATCCTAAATATGTGAGAACAAATAAAACAAAGTACTTAAACTCGCATATCTCTTAGTTCTAAATATTTGTATGTATTGCAATCACTACCATCAGACGCCACACATGATACATGTTGCACAGTTTTGTCAGTTTACTCTAAAAAGTAAGTACCTACTTGAAACTCATTTATATATCTCTTAATTGTGTCTGATTCCCTGTCTCATCCCGTGTAATGGAAAAGAGGAAGCTTATCCTCTTCTACTTGTTCTGGTGTCAAGTTTGAAATAAGTGTACTTTGCAGACTCTTTACATTTTACATTTTGATTATGCCATTGCCAATAGAAAAAGCTTGAAGGAGGTCAAGAACTCGACGTGAGTAATATTAGCCTTCCTTACATGCATATTCTTTTTCCCATTCAATTAATGGCTTAAACTATGTATTGTAGGATTACTGTTATTTTCATGCTATTCGATTGCAGCTTAATCATAGATAATTGTTATGTTGATAATGTGTAGATTTGATATATATACTTTCCAACACAAGAAGATATATAATTGGGTACAGTGATAATGTGTGTTGTGCATAAATTTATGGCATTGGTTTGGTGGACCGGAGGGGTTATTGTAGCTACAGAGAAGTAAATAGTTCTAACCTCCAACCAGTCCTAACCAGACAAAAAAAGGATTCGCTTTTACAAAAGCTCTGGTGTTACAATGTGACGTAGAAACTCAGATCTTTCTCTTGAGAATCTTCAATGTAGAGATAGAGAAAGAAAGATGGGTCATTAGTAATGACTCATTACTCATTAGGGTTCATAACTTGCTTGAGGTTGTAAAAAGCAGAGAGAGAGAGAGAGAGAGAAACAGAGGGCCAGCAAAAAAGCAGTAAGACCATAAATGTTGCAGGCAGCCAGTGTCCCCTCCTTCTGCGAGATTCCCTCAAAATTTATTATAGAGCATCTTCGATGTTCTTTAACTTCTTCCTCAAAATCTTTTTAAGTTTATATATATATTTTTATATATATTTTGTTATGAACCTCAAGAAGGAAAGACAGAGGAGGAGACAAAGGAGTATAGGTTCACATTGCATAGCCAGTTTAGTTTTGAACGATGGTTACATCATGTAATGGAAGTTGAAATATATGAAGAGAGAGAGAAGAGAGAAGAGAGAAGAGAGAAGAGAGAAGAGAGAAGAGAGAGAGAGAAGGGAGTAAAGAGGGTGACCCAGCTTGTGCTTTGGTAGTAGATGTGGTTTAAATGCTCCATACCTTCCATTTCCTTCTCTCATACCCTAATTAATTCCTCTCCTTTATAACTCCCCACAGACATTCTCACTTCTCCTCACACTTCCCCTCACACGTCTATCTCCTTTTCTTTTCATTTACAGGCACTCTCCTTTGAATTCTGCACTTTTAGCACGAAAGAGTCCCTTTGATATTGGCCTGGTTCACTCAGATCTTTCTCGACTACACACACGCACATTCATATATGCATTCTCTAGATATATCTGATTGAGCCGCGCCAATATCCCAGTGCTCTCTCGTCTCTCTCTGTTTCTGTTTTGGATTCTTGTTTCTTGTAGATCTTACCTATATGGGGTTTTTGCTTGTCTGTGTTGAAAATGGAGACTGAATGAAAATTCTTTCTTGATGGTTTCATTTACATAGCCGATGTTAATTAGCTCTTTAAGGTAACTGATCTTGCTTATAATATATTTTTCCAGATTCTTAAAAATCAAGTCATTTGATTTACCAGACAGAAAGGTGCGTCCCCATGGAAGCCTTACCCTTTCTTCCCATCCAAGGTATCCCATCAGCTTCCTTCCCAAGTATATATCTTTTTATACCGCTTGCAATGGGTTTTTGCTTCATATAATAATCTATGGATCCTTTTAAAATGTAAAATTTTGTGGAGACAATGTCGTTATTTTCTACTACTTTTCATCAAAAATCGAGACAGAATGTTAGCTAAGACTGATCTTGTTTATCAATAATACAAATGCAGGGTGTTAGAGTTAATTAGTACATATACAAAAATCACAAAACGGTGAATTAATTCGAAAGGACAATGATGTTATGCAGATGTCACAATCACAAGAGGTATAGTAGAAACAGGGCAAATCAAGGATTGGTCATGGAATTAACGGGAGAGAAGCTGACGAGCACGAACCCTAACCTGCAAGCGAGCAAGAGCATGCATACAATGTAAGGCTATTCGAGCTTGTCTCCTCACAAGCACTCCTCTCGCTACCGCCTGAAGCTTCACCAGACTCTTCAGCGCTCTAAACGCTCTCCTTGCCTAGAGCACTTACAAAAACCGTCAACTTTTTCAGTTAAACAAAAGAGGTTTCGAAATTACAGAGATCTAATAGGAATGTGCTTGTTTTTTACCAGGTGGCCTCTGAAGAAAGCTTGGACTTTAATGGCGGCAATGTCTTCTTTAGTGGTTTCTGGGGTCGATGAGCGGATGGTGGTGATTCTGCTTGGAGATCGCCGGAGAAGTTTCCTCCTTACAACGCCAAACAATCTTTTGGAGTTGGCCATAAAATGAGAAAATGCCCTTTCTTCTCTGCTTTTGGTTTGGTTTTTTAACGAGAAACGTGGAGGAGGAAACGTAAAATGTGAATAAAAAGTAAAGGCGGTGGCTTTAAGGGATGGAGATGATGTGCTCTCCATTTTTAGTTGCTGATCCTAACGAACGAACGTGCTCGCATGCTCTTCTCTTTTCTAAGTTTCTACTTGATTTTGTTTTCTTTTTTGTTTTATTACTTTTGAAGACACAAGAGTCTTTAGTCTTTTTACATTTTAGTTAATAGTTATGCCCAAAAAAAACAAAAACAAAAAAAAAGAAGCTTATTGATATTTTGACTCGAGGATATGTACTCTTGCTGGTGCTTTAATAAAGAAGATATATATGTACAAACTAGAAACTTTATTGCATTACGTTCAACCTAACATTTTAAATTCTGGAAGCTAATTAATCAAAGAAAATTTAACATTGATTTACTCTGTTCATTTAAACTAGATAAAAATCCGCATCAACACGCATGTTTTCATGAACAGAGTAAAAAATTTCGATGCGGATTTGAATATTCTAATTTTTACATGTTTACCCGTTTCCGATATCCGACCAAAATGGATACCCGAGTCAATTTTACACGTCTTTCATTAATAAACCCTTAAAGCCCATAACTTACTCAAATAAATAATGGGCCTAATTTCGCAAAAGAGACCCAACTAAAGTCTTGTCTTCCCCAATCTCTTCTTCTATCTTTCATCTCCATTCTCCTCTTGTTACAATGGCCAACTAATCTCTCTACTCTTTCTCTCTCTCTCTCTGTCGATTTTCTCTACAGCTACAGCTCTACAAGTTTGCATTTGGAAGATCCTCTTTTTGGCTTCGTGCGCGATTCTCCCTGTCTATCTCTCCGAATGTTTGCCTGAGAGAGTCAACCATGGGCGTTTGCTGCCCTTTCCTTCGACCCTGGGATCAAACCCGGGACCGATTTCCCCTCAACCTTCCTTGTCTCTCTGATCCTGGTACCACTCTGTCCTCACCCTTTTAACCCTAGTGATGGTGTTTCGTTTCACGTCTCAATTTCCCCTTTCGAATCCGTTGTTGAGATTTGATTTAAGGTTCTGATTCACTAACTAAATTGTTTGATTTTTTTAAAAATTTCCTCGAACTTTCTTCACCTACCAGTTCGAAGATCTTCTCTGCTTCTGAAATTGGCACTAGTAGCGCTACACCTCGTCTTCATCGGCTTTCTCTTCGTTTGCGATGCAGAATTTATTGAGAAAACTAAGCGAGATCCATGGTACTTTACTCATCTCTCTCTCTCTAGCTAATTTAATCACTCCTATCTTCTAAAAGAGCTTAACTTTTTTGTTACTGTTTCATGCTCTGTGATTCTCTAACAGGTACATGGCCTCTTATCTCTTGTTGTTTTCTGCCACACTTCTGCAGTATTTTGTGACTTCTGGCTCATCACCGGGGTAAACTAACTATCCATGCCTACTTGTGTGTGTGTTTCATTTTTGATTCTGCAATTGAAAACATACGGTACTAATCCCTTTCTTTCTTTGTTGTCTTTCAGGTATGTCATTGATGCAATGAGGGATGTTTGCGAGACAAATGCAATGTTCAGAAACGCGCCTACGACCTCAGTGTAAGAACTGTAGTATTTCGTTGTTGTAGTAGCAAATTCTTTATGGAATGTTGTGGAACAAGTGATGGAATTGCATTCTGCTTAACTCGTGTCTGTCTCACTATTGAGTTATACTTTTATTATGTCGTTATTTAAGCGAAGACAACATGCTTCCAGAAAAAGTGGGAGCTTAATTGTTACTGTGGAAGGAGAATCAGCCTCGAGTGGCAGAAGGACTCCAACTTCATGGGGGAAGTTGGTTCTGGACTTGTATCCTCCAGGAACATCCTTAAGGTACGTATTGAACCTTAATCAAGGCTTCAAGGCTTCTTACTATGTGAATCTTGAAAAAAAAATCAGCTTATAAGCTGTTACTATTATTAGTAGGAAGGAGTGTACTGAGTTGTTTCTGATATAACCTGCAGAAATTTGACGTGCGGCTATTGTCATGTGGAGCAGGTAACAATTGAATCTTGTATGATCATTCAATTGGCCACTGTAGTTGTTGAACTTGCTTTTACATGTTTGCTCAAGTTTTCCCTCCTTAAAATCTTTCTCTCGAAACGTGTGATGCTTTGCAGCCTCCACGAGCCAAACATTGTCATGACTGTGATCGATGTGTTCTTCAGTTTGATCATCACTGTGTTTGGCTGGGAACATGTGTAGGCCAGAAAAACCATTGTAAATTCTGGTAAGCCAGCCTGCAAAAGCTGAACTCGTACTGTTACAGTGTCCAATAACGTTATCAAGTTCGATATTATGCATCAAAAATCTAGTTTTAGACCCCATAATATAAGTGTTTCCACGATATCAGGTGGTACATCTGTGAAGAGACAACTCTATGCATCTGGACACTCATCATGTACATTGACTACCTTAGTAACGTAGCAAAGCCTTGGTATAATACTTTTTCATCTCCCTCTCGTGTTTTGGCCGATTCCTGATCAGCTCCAGTTCGTTGAAATATGAATTTCAAATGGAAATGTGAACAGGTGGAAGAATGCAATTATCATACTCCTGCTTGTCATTTTGGTGATCTCCTTGATATTTGTGCTGCTTCTATTGCTTTTTCACAGGTGGGTGTATTCACATTTCCTGATATTTTCCTCAGTCTCATACTTTTTTTTTTCTAATTGCATCCGTTTAATTTCCAAACTGATTTCCTGCAGCTATCTCATTCTAACGAATCAAAGCACTTATGAACTGGTGAGACGCAAACGTATTCCGTACATGAGGTACTCAACCCCATCTTCTACACCTAGTAACTATATCAGGAAGAAATTTTTTTTTTTAAACAAGAAACTTTGATTCTTCGAGTTACTTTATGGAGAACCCTGTTTCTTTGTCCAAATGTAAATGTGTCAGTTGATCTGTTTGTTTGTGCGAGTTATTGTTCATGTAATAACAGAGCTTTTTGGGGGTTTGTAGGAATATTCCGGAACGAGTGCATCCGTTTAGCAAAGGAATTAAGAGGAATCTATACAACGTATGTTGCAGCAACGATAATCTAGACTCACTGCCCACCGCTTTTGAACTCGAGGATAGATCAAGACCCTACACTTGCTTAGATATGTTGAAATGTCGCTGCTGCTAAGGTTTTTTTTTATTTTTATTATACAACTATCTCTATTGTTTCAGTGTCATTAATCTATGAAGATAAAATGTTTCCTAAGATATCTGATGAAGTTGTATACACACATGGTTTCTAGTGAAATAATTAATTATATATGCAAAGAGAGTATGTTCAAAAGAGAGACTCTAGCTTGGATCATACGCCTGTACAAGCTTTCAAGCGACCCCTCCAGATCTTCAACCACAACATCTACGTTATCCAAGCTGGTGATCGAAGACTTGATTCGTTCCTTCTTTATTTCTTTCGCCAAGCAGAATCTTTGTAGTTCTTCGTCCATCATCTGGAACTCGTTTCTGTGTCCGTTCTGAACTTGACCACTTGCAGTAGCGTTCTTGATCACCAGTTTGGCGACCAAACCCCATCTGGAAGGTCTGGTCTTTGGTACAGATGTGGATAAGGACAACAAGACTGTCCTAAAGGAATTACATGTTTGGGAACAAACTTGTTGGAGCAGTGTGATCAGAGGATGAGTTGACCCGGAGGAGGAGAGATCGGTTTGTTTGAGCAACAAGAGTAGCTTAGCGAGGTCCTTATGAACCGCTTTTCTAGATCGCATAAAGGCTATAACGTGGCAGCGGATGGTAGAATCTCCACCGTGTCTCCTCCGCCTGAAAGCAGAACGGAGGTCACGGAGACAATCCTTGATGCGGCAAGTGATGTCTCTAAGCTTGGAGCACAAGTCAAGGTGTACAAGGGAGAGATCAAGAAGATGGGTGAAGAAAGAGTGATGAGGGACTAGTAATGAAGAAGGCGAGTCGTCGAAGAGTTGAGATACGGAGTCATAGAGCTGTGAGAGAAGTGGGAGACTATTGTTGTCTGTAGGAAGCTTGTTGAGGAGTTGCTGAATATGGTTGAGACCATTTGAGTGTAGCCGAGCTGGTAAGCTACAAGACCGGACATGGTAGGAGGCAGCCATTGATAGATGGTTTTTTTGAGATAGAGAAAGCTTTAGCTAGAAAGAAGCTGAAAGTTGAATATATATAGAGGGAGAGAGATAGGTAAAATGAAATATAGGATTTAGACTTGTGAATGTAAAAGCCACGTGAAGGGGACAATGTTCACTTGTTCCATCAAAGCCCACTTAATGTTATTTTTTATGCCTCTCTGAATTAATTTTGATCTCGACGTATGCCATTATATAGAGTTCGCTCTACATATATACCTAATTTGCTAGTTTCATGTCTTTGTATTCATAGCTAATTTGTTTATTTTTTAGGGGGAAAAAATTAATCGAGGTACCCACTTAGATCTTTAATTAGGCGAGAAGAATCAAAACAAAGATATTTTGTCAAGCAAACTCCTCAACTTTGGGTATTGATAAACACCGTCATGCATGTATTATATGGATTGTAATTACTTAATTAGTGATCATATATTCTCACATATTTGTGTGATCAAAGGAATATAGTAGCATAATATCTTAATTAGAACTGATAATGATCAGATATAAGAAATTAAGATGGTGGTTGGATAATACCATTTATGGGACCGTGTGCACGAGTGTCTTGTTGAAAACTTCTAGAGGAAACGATACTAGCTAGTTAACAATCTCAATCACAATCACACCGCTTTCCCTTGAATTCATGAATGTGACTTGTCACTATCAAAGTACAGCCTGCAACTGAATCTCTCATCTCTTGGATTAGGCATTCAAATATCTCTACTCTCAAATATCTATCCTAACTATTAGGCTTTTCATCTTTATCAAAAAAGGGCTTCTCATAGTAATATCTTCCCGTGCCTTGGATACGTAACTTTTTCCCTTTTTTTGATTTACTTGTATATGCAACTAACAGATATTTTCATACAGATATTTTCATACCACCTTGGAGATATTTCATTTGAGATATTTGTTCGATCCCCATTCCCATGCATGTATGAAAACACTAATCAAGTTGTTGGCTCTACGTAAATTCCCAACACGCTCTGCAGTTAGTCTTTTCTTTTGTTTCATATATTTAACCTATAATAACCAATCCAGCAAAAATATGTACAGAAGAAGTTTTTTTCTACGTAGCACGGAAGCTTCTCTCGAGGTGCGCTTTCCGCTTCGGAATCGGAATCAGAATCGGAAGCTTTCAGAAACTTTCGGAATTTTGCTTCAATAACGATTCCAAAAATATCTTTTTTTAAACGTGTTAGAAGCTTATGTTTCCGTTTTGGAAGCTTATGCTTCCATATTAAAAACATATATATACAATATATTTCATCATTTATATATAAAAATATTGTTTAAAATTATTATTGATCAAAATGATATCATAATTGATTAAATTGATAAGATTAATGAGATTATCTCGAAAAAGTTGAGTTTTTATTCTTTTTTTCTATAATAAAGAATTTTAAATGATTTTACTTGATGAAATTAAAAAACAATTTGAGAATAAAAATGGTGTTTTGATCTTTTATTTTGATTAAGTTGAATCATGTAAATTATGCTAATTAAATTTGAATTATTTATAATTATTTATTAATATAATATAATATTTAACTTTATATATATATATATATACGATTACAACGCGTACCCGCTTTCTAATTTATTTTTAAAAATCCGTTTACGCGTTTCCATGCGATTTTGTTTCCGCGTAACCGTTTCTGATTCCATGCAACTTAGGTTTTTTTGTCTGTTTGTTAAACTTAAACATATATAGAAGAGAGGTTGATGATATTAAGGGAAGTATGTGAAGTTTAGGTATTGCGACGATAGACAAGAAAAAGTTTGGGCCATGTGAAGTCACGTTACCGTTGGATGTGAGGACCCTCTCTGTTACATAGAAATAGCAACTACATTAACATTACACTTGTTTTTTCATTAATTTTTTTTGTTTGGTTTTTGTCATTTTGTGTAATAATTGTGCCACCCAATTGCCATAATTGGTGAGCCATTGCCCCCATCACCTCACCTCTATTGCCGCCTCTCCATAACTCTCTCTCTCCTTATCTGTCTCTCCCCTTCTTCTCTCACTTCAATAAAAGATTAACAAATATATAATATCAAGATATTATAAAGAATTATGCTTTTGTTCATCCACCGATGTTTTTCTCTATAACCAAGCTTTTGATATATGATGGCTAGTCTTTTCTTACTTAGAAAGGTTGTTATAAAAGCCATACATTTCCACTGTAACTCTTTTTTTGCTCCCATTATGATAAATATCATTTTAGTCATTTGTTTGTAATAATATCGTTTTGTAGTAATTTCAGTTTCATTCCTATATATTCAATTTCCTAATTAAACAAATAGACTTATATAATACATTAATAAAAGGTACATTGAAATTTTATATATGCATTTTAATATATATGAAAATCTTAAACGGCATGTATAATGAAACGAAACCTATGAAGTTTAATATTGTATTGAAAGTTGCTAGCTCATTAGCTGTCTAGATTTATCATTAGTTATCGCTTATAACTTATACATGCATCCTTTTAGGGAAAACAATAATGTAAACCAGGCTATACAAAAAAAAAAAACTCGTTTATTTAAGATTTCGAAATAAAATGTGTTAGTTATTTTATAGATGTGTATTATTGTCTTATGATTACTTAGTAGTTAGTACTGCTATATAAAATTGGAATGGGGTCGGCATCTTAGCAAACTTGAACTGTTGCATGTATCCATGTGTGGGGACAAGAAGAATCAAAGATCAACGGCCTCTCTCTCCTTTATATTCATTAATTAAGATTATTAGCGAATTAACTAACTAAATCAGTAGAGAGTAGACTATACGAAAATCATAGATCTAGATGTTTGGTGGTGTCAAAATTTAATTTAAAAAAAAAGTAATGTGCACGAGTGAAGAGACTTCCACCAATGTTAGACTGACACATCATCATTTTGCCATGTAAACACTCGTAGTTGTACGGACACAAACTCCTTACTGTACCTTCCATCATAACTTTGCCCTCTTGAGAGTTTTTTCTTGGTTATTAAGAAGTGTTTGATTTATGTAGCTAATCAATATCGGGCTACACTTGCAAAAATCCATTAATTAATTTCTTCGATATAAGAATCTGTATGTATTTCTATATGTGTTTTGTGTACAATTAGAGACTAATTAACTAACTAAAACAAGCTAAGAGTGTGTTGTAAGAATATTAAGCAAAGAAACTCTATATTGGACAAGAGACTTGAAAAGAGAATCGAGTGCAGCTTCAAGTCCCTCTGTTCTCTCTTCTAATATCTCCATCGTCTTCTTCACTTCCTTGGAGTTGTCATCACCATCTGAACGCAAAACCAAATCCAAATTCTGCAACTCGCTCATCATTGACGCCGACGATCGACCAGCACCAATAAGCTTAGAGACGAATTTGAGAGTGCATGTATTTGTCTTCATCGCCGGAGCAGTCGATATAAACATGAAAAGGGATCGGAAGACGGAGACGAACAAAGCGGTGGTCTCAGAGCCTTCCAACTTCTTGATGCCAAGAAGAAGCTTGTTGGTCTCTTTCTTGGCTTTCTTCCTGAAGGAGAAGTACTCTTTGATCTGTACTTCCATGGATTTGCCTTTCCTCCTAAGTGCAGACTGAAGGTTGAGGAGATGCTCTCTGAGCGTGAGGATTAGGTTTCTCGCTGCGTCGCAGGAGTCTAGTAACGTGGCTGACACGTCAAGAGAATGTTCGGCTTGAATGGTGGGAAGAGAGTGATTGAGTTGGTGGAGGGAATGGTAAAGCTCAGCGAGATTGAGTAACGAGATTTGAAGAGATTGAGAATCAGAGGATGAGTTTTGGCAAATCTGAAGTTGAGATAGTGCAGCTTGGAACTTAGCAGAAGGAGGGTGGATTCTTGATGGTAGACTTATAGATCTAATGGGCATATGGAGATGGGTCTCAGGAAATGCCATGTTTCTTGATTTCTGCTTGAAGAAAAGAAAGAAGGAGAAGTTGGGTATATATATGAGTGAGGGGGCATGTGCGACAAACATGGGATATTTTTATTTGTTATATTAAATGTACAGTGAATGTTTAGTTAAGCCACGACGCACATGGAGGTGAAAGGAAGCTTTGAATGCTCTGCTTTATGCTCTGTTTTGAACGTGAAACCGATTCTAGAGTACCAGAGCTAGAGAGAGAGCCATGACTAGATGTTTTTTTTTAAACGAAGCCATGACTAGTTGTTGCCTTTTTGATTCCCATTTGATCAGCCGGAGAGAGTGGGCTTGTCAGAAGAAGGAGACATGTAAACATTTGTCGCTGACCATTACAGATTCAAACTCTCTTTTTTTTTCTTTGTTTCATCCTATTGTCAGTTTTATCCTATTAATTATTCACCTTTGGTTCATGGACAACTTCCCAAGACGGTCTGGAAGAAGATTAGACGGTCGTGAAGAGGAAGAAGATTGTCGCACACACTATCAACGTTGTTTTATTTAGAAAAATTCCTAATTAGGATTACACAACTGTTATTTCTACTTTATTAATATTGTATTTAGGATTTTAGATTAGTCTGTGCCGTCTGGATTCCCTGAGTTATATAAAAAAAAAAAAGTATTTAGGATTTAAGGGGGCGGTTCAATGTTTTGCGACTTTTTTGTCCCCTGATTCACCCAATCAAAGAGGTTTTATTATAAGTTTTTTAAAATTTGATTGAGTGCTTCAAATTCATGATCAATTGGAAATATTAAAGAATAATGGCCTGTCTCCGTTACAAGAGCTCTGATAAATTTGTTTATTTAGAAAAAGGATCATGTATAGGTCGTAAGCATACGAATAGGATTAACGATAGATCACGGGACGATGTAATTAATGTACGGGGAATCTTAAAAGTGGTACGTTTCAGACAAAAGATCTTCATGGAATTTGATACATTGAACCTCGTCTCCAAGTCAATCAAATTTAAGATTTGAGACAGTTGAAATGTGTTTTATCTGGTTTAGCTCATTAGAGGTTAACCGGATGATACCGATTGATTTAGTTCACGTCAGAGGCTAAGGAAGAAGAATCCGGTTTTAAGGGAGGGTTTGCTAAATGAGAGCAAAATTGAAAGGTTCAATGTATATCAGTCCTTGCCTAATTGAATTTATCTTCAGCTCAAGTCCCTATAAAATGAGAATATAGATGATTTCCACAAGATTTTCACTAAACTTTGCAATTTTTGAGTGAAAACTTCTGATGAAGTTCAAGCTATACTACTGTTAAGTTCACAATCACTTCCTCCTAAAGTTGACCAATCGAAAGAAACTCTCAAGTATGAGAGAGTGAGTCACTCACGTTGGAAGAAGCGAATGGAGCAACACGATCTAAGGATATGAAGTTTACTGATAATGGTAGAAACAACATAAATCAAGTTGTAGGTTTAGCCGCTACAGGAGGTAGAACCAAGACTAGAGATGAACCTAAGAATAAATCAATGAGTCGTTCCAAGTTAAGGGTACAAGGGGTTTGTTAGTTATGTAAAAGTATGAGACATGAATTTGATTCATAGCGAGTGATAAAGGGAATCAACTGTTCTCACTAAGAAACTTCAAGTTTCATATGCATTGAAAGTATGAGACATGAACTCAAGAGATCGATGGGTTATAGACCCTGGATGTACCTATATCACATGACAATGAGGGATTGGTTTAAAACATTAAGTGACATTTGAGCTAATATTCTATATCTTATATGATCACACTATGGAAGCTCAATAAGGTGGTTATGTTAAGCTTGACACACATGGAGGAACAGTTAAAATCATGAATAATGTTAGGTTATGTTAACTATCATGTGCAAGTGGGGGCTATTATTGGTTTAAAGGTTGGTTTAGGTCCATGATTTGGCAGCATAAGGAACAAGTAGTTATGAGAAGTTATTGTTCTCATCACCTATTTCTGTAATCTTTTTAGCCCCTGCACATAATTAAAAAAACATGGAAGAGATAAAGTAATTATTGGGAGAATTCTATAAAGTAAAACTGTTTTAGAGATAAACTTATTTAAAAAAAAAAATCAAAAGGAAATACACTTAAAGGATAACAACTGCTTAATTTGCGTATCGTGATTTCATTTCCGACCTTAACGTCCAAAATACGACGAATTTCAAACCAATTTTCATTGCTAAATCGGATTAAACTATTAAGACTTTTGCATGGAAAGGTTTTACAGTTATTTTATTAAGAAAATCCCTATTCTACTATATACTGATTAAGATTTAGGAGGGAGGTTCAATGTTTTTTGTTCCCTGATTCACCCAAAAGAAAAGACAAATTATTACAAGGTTTTAACTCGATTGAGTGCTTCAAGGCTGGCATTGTTAAATTTATGATCAACTGGAAGCATTGTTGACAGAAAGAGACAAGATTGTGAGTTAAGATAATGGTGTGTCTCCGTTACAAGAGCTACTATGATTTTATATGATAAGACTTTGTTTATTTAGGGCTGAAAAGATTCATATGGGACTATTGTAATGTACGGGGGAATCTTAAAAAGAGGTACGTTTCAGACAAGAGATATTCATGGAATTTGATTCATTGAACCTCGTCTCCAAGTCAATCCATGCTATCTTCTCTGTATGTATAACTGATTCAAAATCACGGCCTGGCCTGATAACGTAGGCCCAAATCTTACCCAATAAAAGAAAACGTAACCATAAACATTTTGGGCCTTATGGGAATATAGTCAAAGCCCACTAAAGAGGACAAGGACTATCAAATCGTAAGGATTAAGGATTCAAAGATCCTTAAAAGGTTTCGGACTCCACGGCATCGCTTTCGGACTCCACGGCGAAGTCATCGTCGCTGACGCATACAAGGTTTGGGTTTGTGAGATTTGGAATCGAATATTCGAAAATCTCAGATTCAGGAGGTAAGTTTGTGTGTGTGTACTGTGTAGGGGCTGTTGAACATAAGCAATGACGGGAAGAAGACGGAATTGCTGACGGAGGAAGCGGAAGGAGTGCGATTCAAGCTGACCGATGCAGTCGCCGTTGGAGATAACGGCGTTTTGTATTTCACCGATGGTTCTTACAAATACAATGTCCATCAATTCGCCTTTGATATTTTGGAAGGCAAACCCCATGGCCGACTCTTGAGCTTTGACCCTACCACACGAACCACACGTGTCCTCCTCAGAGACCTCTACTTCGCTAATGGCGTCTCTATGTCTCCTGATCAAACCCATCTCGTCTTCTGCGAGACCCCCATGTACTCTTTTCTCTCTCTCTCATCTCTGTTATAGTCTTTTGAATCCTCATCTCATGTTGTTATTTTGTTGTTGTTCTCAGAAGAAGATGCAGCAAGTATTATTTCAATGAGGAGCGTGTGGAGGTATTCATTCAAGACTTGCCCGGTTATCCAGATAACATCCGGTACGATGGAGATGGACATTACTGGATTGCAATGCCTTCGGTACTATACAAATTGAAATCCTTAACTTTATCATTGAGCTTTGGTATCATCTTTTTTTGCTCACTGTTTTTGCAAAACAGGAAGTAACAACGTTGTGGAAGCTCTCGATGAGGTACCCTTTCTTGAGGAAACTCACAGGCATGGCGGCTAAGTACGGCTTCGAACCTATGTTTGCGAATAACGCTGGCGTTTTGCAGGTGGATTTGGATGGCAACTCCATCGCATTGTACCATGATCATACAGTAACTCACATAACCACAGGAGTCAAGATTGGGAAATATCTCTATTGTGGGAGCCTCTTGCATTCACACATTATCAGACTCGATCTCCTGAAATATCCTGCACAGTAGAAGAGGCTTTGAACATCAAAATTATAGACAATAAGGAATTTTTTTTTACATTTACTATCATTTCACTGTCACACAATGTAAACCCATCGTCCATGAATGATGATGATGATATGATCTTTCTCTCTCGAATAGTAGTAGCATGAAACCTTGATTTCAAAACATACAAGGTGCAAGAAACACTCCTATACATAGAAAATGATAAGGGCGCCACTAGTACAGTAGTAGACCAGGATCATAATCAATCCATTCAAGATTGACTTTTTGGCTCATGTACTATACTATTAAGTTTCAGAAGCTTTCATATCAAAATAGTTGCCAATTGGTGTATTTTGTATAATAATTGTTGTTAAGAAGAGACAAGTGATTGGATAACATCTGCTACTCATCCCATTGAATTTTAAATTAAAGGAATAAGAAATAACATGATGTGAAATATCAAAAGTAGCAAGTAGGAATCGAACCGATGACCTTTCAGAAGCTAGCTGGCTCTGAAAGGTATGTGGTGGTCGACCACTAATAGGATTAAGAAAGAACTCAAAGACTTGATCCAACGATTAACGCTAAATCATTGCACGTTCTTACGTATTCCATAATTCTATTCCCCTCATAATTCGCTCTCTCTCTTTTCCGTCGTTTCCCGGCGAAGCTTCAGATCTCCCTTTCCTCGTTCAGGTAATCTTCTTCTACTTCCTCCTTCCATCATCTTCCTTTGCTTTTAGGGATCATCTTCTTCTTTTTCTTGCTTTCCTCTACGATTTGTGAATTTTTCGATGTCTGTGGTTGATTTCAGTATGGAGGCAGCCGATTCTCGGAACAAATTGCATTCCCGTTTACGTCTATGGGAATTTCCCGATCAGTATATCATCGAGCCAGCTGATGGTTCAGGCGCTCCGTGTTTGGATATTAGTCGTGTTGACGCTTCCATGAAGCTCATCGGTTCGTGTTTATGTTCCAACCTTTCTATGCTTTTCCTGGGAAATGGTTGATATCTGATCCTCTTTCCTTGCGTTTCTTGTGCGTCCACTCTGCTCAGATCAAGTCGCGGAATGCAATTCCTTGCGTGTCCCTAAAATCCATTCCATTTTTGGTGTGGTTGGGATGTTGAAGCTCCTGGCAGGTTAGAAACAATTATCTTACGGATCAATACTGTCTACATTCTTGTGTATGCTGCAGGTGTTCATGATCGATTTCCTTTTAGATCTGGAACCTATACTAGAGTTTGATTATATTGAAATGTTCTTTTCAATTCAGGATCATACTTGGTGGTTGTGACAGAGAGTGAACGTGTTGGGTTGATTCTGGGCCATCCTATTTTCAAAATTACATCGCTCAAGGTTCTTCCTTGTGATCATTCACTTAAAAACTCGCCTGAAGAACAGGTAAATCCCCGTGTCCCTGTTTTCTGTTGGAATATATATTATCAGTAATGATGGATCTCAGCTCTTAAAGCATTGTACCACTTCTGGCAGAAAAAGATGGAGACTGAGTTCTCCAAGCTGCTAAGTGTCGCTGAAAAGACAACTGGTCTCTATTTCTCATATGAAGTTAATCTAACACTCAGGTAAACGGTTTTATCTTCTTCCTTAATCCTTATAATGCATTCTGCTTACACAATTGATCTTGACGATTACGTCTGTTGTAGTACAGAACAAAGATTCTGTTGTTATTTCCTTTTAGTTTGATCTTTCGTTTTGTGATTTCAGCTCACAACGCTTGTATGATTTGGGTGATGAGTCTAAGTCGCTTCCTCTGTGGAGACAGGTGACCATATTGCTACTTTTGTGAAATTGATCAAACTTCCTTATAAACATCATCAATTAGTTTTTCCTTGTTGCTTGTTTGTGACCGAACTGGAAATAACTTATTTTGGTGCTGTGTTCTCTTTTGCAGGCTGAGCCGAGGTTTCTTTGGAACAATTACATGTTGGAAGTTCTTATCGATAATAAGGTGAGTGTATTCCTGAGGTTCTTTCAATTTTTCACAGCCCCTTGTTTTTCGTACTTGCAGAATATCTTACCTTTCTTTTCTTATGTTTGCAGCTTGATCAATTCTTGCTTCCAATAATTCAAGGGAATATCCTTTTTTTATCAGTTGTTTCACTCCCTTTTCTTGTATTTACTCTACATGGCTACATTATTGAATGAATCTTTCCTTAACCCTTAATCACGCTTTAATAGTTTTGAAACAGCCATTGGAAAAGAAATTGTTGACATTACTCTGATTGCAAGAAGATGCACTAGAAGAAATGGTACATATTTCTCTGTGCTATTTTTACACGTGATACTTTGATTTCAAGTTGTTCGAGGGTAATAAACCAAAAGAATGGGAAAGTTTCAATAGCTTTTATTGTATTAATGTATAGCGTGAAGGTGTAAGTAGCTCGCTGGGACTTCAGTCATTTGTTTGATTACCAGGATCTTTCTACCAGATAACTATAGCAAGGAATTCAAAAGAACTTGATGAGACTTGTTTTTAGAATGGGAAAGCACGATGGTTGGCACCTTCACATCAATTTGAACTTATATCTTTTAGATAGATAGGAGGCGTATATGTCCTCGGCTGCAGGAACTAGTATTGTGTTGTCATTGTGTCTTCCCCCTTATCTTGGATCATTTGCAAGGTACGCGTATGTGGCGAAGAGGAGCTGATCTTGATGGCTATGTTGCTAATTTTGTGGAGACTGAGCAAATTGTACAGATGAATGGATATTCTTCATCATTTGTTCAGGTGTTGTTTTTAACATGCTCTCATATTGTGACTTCCCTTATGCTGCAAATCTTTGATCATTTTATATATACCATTCACATGCTTCTTTTTTTTGTTTGCATACAGCTTTTCTCAAGACTGAATTATCATTGATTGAATTCTTGATGTTATTTTACCTCCTACATTTTCAGGTCAGAGGATCCATGCCTTTTATGTGGGAGCAAATTGTAGATCTGACTTACAAGCCCAAGTTTGAGATTGTGCAACCTGAGGAAGCTGTGAGCATTAATTTCTAGTTAAACATTTGCTCTTTTAGTTCCTTACTTCTTTTAAATAACTTGCATTGTGTGCTTCTCTTGCAGACACGAATAGCTGAGCGTCACTTTTTGGACCTAAGGAAAAAATATGGATCAGTTTTGGCTGTTGATCTTGTTAATAAGGTACGTATTCTGTCAAATTGACATGAATATATGTGGAGTTTTGTGAGTCAAGATGTGGTACTTATCATGTTTGCGAACTCTTAGTGATCTTTCAATTAAATGCAATGCATACATCTACTTTAACTTTATATTCCTCAATTGCTTGTTCTTTAACCAGCATGGCGGTGAGGGGCGCTTAAGTGAGAAGTATGCTAGTGTTATGCAGCACATTACTGGGGATGAAATAAGGTAGTTAATCTGTTGTCTAATGTGCTTTTTAGATCGTTTATACCACACTGTCTTTAACTCATTAAAGGAGGTGCCTTATCTATTAGATACCTGCACTTCGATTTCCATCACATCTGTGGCCATATTCATTTTGAGCGCTTATCAATTCTGTACGAGCAGATCGAGGGTTTTCTTGAACAAAATGGGTATGAATTTCTTTGGACATTTCTAGTTGTATAATTTTTAAACAAGAATAATTATAAAAAAAAATGGCATGTCATTTTGTATTCTCTGAGTTACACAGGTACTTTCTGTTAAATGAAAAGGATGAGAAAATGAAGGAGCAGCTTGGTGTTGTCCGAACAAACTGCATAGATTGCTTAGACCGTACAAATGTCACCCAGGTTAGTCATAATAATATGCTGATGCTGTTCTTACGTTATTGGCCTTTGCTCATCCATGCTGCATACTTTATGCCAAGTGCAGAGCATGATAGGTCGAAAGATGTTAGAACTTCAACTCAAAAGGATCGGTGTCTTTGGCGCTGAAGAAACCATAAGCTCGCATCCGAATTTTGACGAGCGCTATAAAATATGTCAGTCCCTTGTTTTTGTAGGAAATCTGATATTGTAGTACTTAGATCATTAGATGTAAAATTCATAAATCTTGATTATGCGCTTTCGCCTTTCAGTATGGGCTAATCATGGTGATGAAGTCAGCATTCAGTACTCTGGTACTCCTGCACTTAAAGGAGATTTTGTCAGGTGCTTTTTCCATATGTTTAATCTCGGGTCTCAATACGTCCTGCCTATAAGTAAATATGCAGTCAATTTGAGAAGGGAATGTTTTGTAGATTTACTATACAAGCCATCTAGCGGGTCTCTAATTGGCTCAATTCTAGGTATGGGCATCGGACTACCCAAGGTGTCCTTAAAGATGGTTGGAGCTCCATCGTACGCTATTACCTGAATAACTTTGCTGATGGAACTAAGCAGGTGGGTGGCTTTTCATTCTCAGTAACTGTACTTTGTATAATATATTAATGTTCAGTTGTAATAATACTTAGAACTGTGTGCGACCACGCGTCGTATCATTTACCCCTGAAACTGGAATGTGTCCTGACTTTAGCTCATTTTGGCTGTGTACAAAAGGACGCGATTGATCTCCTGCAAGGGCACTATATAGTTGCTGTGAGCCGAGACGTGGCTCCTGTGCCTCAAAAGGGAGGCATCGAGGCTATAGCCGTAAGCATTCATCAATTAAGATTAAACCTATACCCACTCCACTTTCTCAGTATATAAAGAATCCTAGTCTAACAACAACGTTTTTTTTTTTTTAATTTCTCAGAACTTCCCAATGGCATTGGCGGTGGTTCTGATCAGTTTCTGGTTTGCAACAATGGCTCTGAGACAAGGTAATCCCGATCTTTCTTTCGCTGGATGGTCAGATTTTCTTTCAAACACAACCTAAAACTGTGTAAAATGCTGTGCAGCTGGGAGCGACTATAAGCATAAGCACTTGTTCTTCATGTTCCTGTGGACGGGCATCTGTGTGGGCGTCGCAGCACTGGTTAGGGCCAATGGCAGGATCTTCTGCAACCGTCCTCGTCTGCACAAGCCCAGAGGCTGATCCATCTTCTCCACGAGGGGGTGGCCATTGTGATCACTAACTAAAACATGGTGCTCAAGTCAGAGCCAAAGTTTTCTCCGTTTGTTATTTTATTTGTATCAAAGTTGGACCTTGTGACGCCATCTGGAGGCAATTGTCTCAGGTGGGGATCCCTTACGATTTAATACTCCCACAGCCATCAATGACTCGATACAATTACAATTACAATTACACATCTTTCTTCATTTTCATTCTATGATTAGTCCGGCTTGGTAAACGGTCCCGAATGACTTGTTGTTGTACCCAAAAGTCTCCGAAATTCAACTTCACGTACAAGAATGGGAGCAAGAAGAGGAAAAGGGCCGTATATATGTACAAAAGTTAGTTATTTACAATGGGCTACGCCCATTAGTATAACTATCACAATAGCACTATGATTAGTCCGGCTTGGTAAACGGTCCCGAATGACTTGTTGTTGTACCCAAAAGTCTCCGAAATTCAACTTCACGTACAAGAATGGGAGCAAGAAGAGGAAAAGGGCCGTATATATGTACAAAAGTTAGTTATTTACAATGGGCTACGCCCATTAGTATAACTATCACAATAGCAATGGCCTAATCCATTATTATAACTATCACAATAGCAATGGCCTAATTCTTTGTCCCAAGAGTGTGTTATACCACGAAGATCAAAGACGTTGTTTTCGTTTTTGCCGCCAAAATGCTGATCTCTGTTGAGGTACTTGTCTTCTTCGACGACGCTCGATCTTGATATTTGGTTTCAGACTAAATGCTAGAGGGATGAAATCAGGAACCGTTCCAGACAAACCAAAGAGGCCTCCTAGTTCAGGAAGCAGTTCAATGAAAGCAAATCCAGGCAAGAATGGCTCCAGTGAGAGGGAGGGGTGAGAGTTGCTTCAATTGTGTGAAATGGTAATATATTATTTCCTTTTTTTGGGGGGTCAAATGGTCATGTATTCATTTGCAAGACTTATTTGGTAATGTGACAATTTTATAAGGTGAGGAGTGGAAGTTGATAGTTTTTGCTTGATCTCATCAAGCAACGGTTTTAACCGTCAAAGACTGATCCTTTTCAAACCAAATATTAATTCATTTAGATATGGTAAGATCTACAGTAAAAGAATGAGTAAACTTCCTTACAAAAAGAATAATGTAATCAAAACTTGGAAAACCAGAGAAAAAGCACACACAATTTGGAATCTCTGACCTTCCTGTCAAAAGAGGAAAAAAAGAAAAGATAAAGCAAGTCTCTTCTTACCTGTTCAGGTTGCTCAGTTCCTTCACAAATCATTCAAAACACCTTTGAGGAGATCCAATCCCTCAGCAGATATGCTCCTCCTCTTATGCGACTTTGGTATCTCAATCCGAGGAGGCGGTTCCGGCGAGAAACAGACAACGACTACAGTAAGATTATCGCAGCTGTTGCGTTGGAGGGCTTCCTTGACCAGAGCTTGAGAGCATCTCTCAGGGTCGTTATGCTGCATCAGCTCCCTCCTCACCATTGTCACTGCACACTGGCTACTCATCACATCCCAGAGTCCATCACATCCCATTATAAGAAACTCATCTTCCTCTGTAAGCACAATCTCCTCCAGCTCTGGCTCGCAGCTGAGCGGGCAGAGCGACCCTTTGGTTCCCTTAATGTGCCAATCTCCTAGAGCTCGAGCCACCGAGAGCTGACCGTTAAGGTAGCCATCGTAGATGACACCTCCAAGCTTCTCAATGCGTAGCCTCTCGGGAGTACAGTTGGGTTTGTGGTCCTTTGATAGTTCAATGGCTCTGCCACGTTTCCCGAGCACGGCTCTGGAGTCACCTGCGTTTGCAATCAGCATGGTCTTGTCCAAGATGAGGGCGGTGAGTGCGGTTGTGCCTGAGGATCTATCGAGAGAGGAAGCATCAGCCAAAGCATGGTCCGTCTTCACAAAGGCACTCCTTGTCGCCTTCTTCGTGCTGCTTGGGAAGTGTTTGTCTTCCGTCACAAGCTTCAGAATGTTCTTCTTTGTGAACGATGCAGCATCAACACCACCGTGTCCATCAAACACCTTCACAACAACACATTTGATACGCTTTTGTAAACGGAACATACGATCAGATCTCAACAACTTTAAAATACGTTGACTTTGTATATACCCCATAGAAAGCTCCAGTGGATGATCCAATATGCTCTGTGAGATCATCAACGCAGATGAATTCGTCTTCCATCGACCGTTTCGGCCCTTTATCCGACCAACTTCCAGATCTGAACACAGGCTGGAATGTGGAGTTTACTCCTTCAGGAGATTTTTCACCAAACCTCTCGTCTCCTTCCTGCGCCATTTCATTTCACAATGTAAGTTTAACCCAGAAAATTTGCTTTTGAATCATAAAATCACATTGATTAGGTAAAGAGAGATTCCGATCGAAAGGATTCATGTCCGATCTAGCTACATATTCTCCTTTTTTGAGTCTGTTTCGTGATCACGCAGTTACAGTCGCGAGCATTTGAAGAGAAACGGGAAAGGCAAAAAAAAAAGAAAAGCAAAGAAGAGATGAACCAACGGAATTGTTCAACCAAGCAGTGCTATTGCAATGGCGCATTGCAGAGAGATTCCTTGGAGGCTTTCCAGAGGAGGTGAGGTTCGCCATTTTGTCATCTCCGACCTCCGCATTGTTAATCATTGGCGAAACTTCCGTCACCGGTGCCATTTCCAGATTCCGATCAGTTTTCTTCTTCTCAGAATCATCTCTTTTGTATATAAAAATAGTTTTCTCCTTCTTCCTCCTTATTTTACTCACCAATTAGCTCTCTTGCTGCCACGTGTGTTTCCCATTGCCAACTTTTTTTTATTTGAATATTAAAATTTAAAATCTTTTTATTACTTTCCCTTCTTTCCGTCGCCTTCTCCTTTATTTTAACACAGAGCAAGTGCACAGAAGCTTTGAGCGAAATTATGAAGGTTTTGTCAAGGTTTTACCCTAAAACAATCCCATTTATTGGCGTTGGCATCGGTACCGACACTCGGAAATCAATTTCCAAAACCCTAATGGCAATTTCATTTGGTACACTTTCAATTTCCATTGCTTCTTCGAATATTTTTGTTTCTTCTGATTAACGGAGAATAATAAGATTGTGATGTCTGGGTCTCTATCCTAGTAGAATGAGGCCTCAAACAATCGGAAACTATCGCTTTTTTTAAGGGATATAAAGCAAGAAGCAGCTGTTGACTTGAGAGTTTTGTTTTTGCGCACTAACTCGAATGCGCAAAAAGCTGAGATTTTTCCAGTGTCTAAAATCCGAGTGGTGTTTTTTGGTATAAAAGGGAGCTTCTGTATTTGATGTGGAAGTAATCATATGAGAAAGAAAGTGGGTTAGGGAAAGATGCCACAAATCATCGATGAAGTGTTGATTCCACTGAGACAGAAGGATATGAGTGAGTGAGATTTGAATCTGTGAACATCATTCGTAAAGGATCTCCACTTTTCTAGAGGGGCACTCAATTACTTGCTCCACCATTCCCTCACGCTCAGTGAGAAAGCGACAGGTTAAGCATATCTCTTCCTTAAACATTCCAGAGATTGCAGTTCTGATTTGTTTGGCTTTGTAATGGTGGTCATTTCAATGACTCTATAACTTGAACTTCCTCTCTCTTTACTTTCTGAAACAGGAAGCTCCTGAAAATTGAGAAGATGAAGTGGCTTCTCCTTTTGCTGATTGTCTGCGATGCAGTTCCTCTACAAGGACTCACCACAAATGTCTCTGCGAGACCCCAAGTTGTGAACATCGGCTCGGTTTTCACATTCAATTCTCTCATTGGTAGAGTCATCAAAGTTGCTATGGAGGCTGCTGTTGAAGATGTGAATGCCAGCCCCAGCGTTCTTAACAACACTCAACTCAGGATCATCATGCATGACACAAAATACAATGGATTCATGGGCATGATGGAACGTAAGTGAGAGACTTTCCTGTGATTTTTGGAATGATCATTATGTGTTTTACTCTGTTGAAATGATCCTTTTTCTGTTTTGTGATTGTTGGAATGATCCTTTTTCTGTTTTGTTTATGGATATCAAAACGGTTTCTTCTCTTTTTTATATTCGATTCAACCGTTTTATGCTCGCTGATTCATTTTTCTGTCGTGGATGATTCTGTTATGACGTTATCTACTTAAGTTTCTAATAGCCTCATTTCCATATTACTGACTGATTGGTTTTGTTTCACATCGAAAGCTCTGCGGTTCATGGAGTCTGAGACAGTGGCGATAATTGGGCCTCAGAGATCAACATCCGCCCGTGTAGTAGCTCACGTTGCATCAGAACTAAAAATTCCTATACTATCCTTCTCTGCCACAGACCCTACCATGTCTCCTCTGCAGTTCCCTTACTTCATCAGAACTTCACAAAATGATCTCTTTCAGATGGCCGCCATAGCAGACATTGTTCACTTCTATGGTTGGAGAGAAGTGATAGCAATATATGGGGATGATGATTATGGCCAAAATGGGGTAGCTGCCTTGGGAGATAAGTTAGCAGAGAAGCGTTGCAGAATCTCATACAAAGCAGCTTTGCCCCCCGAACCTTCGAGAGAGAACATCACTAACTTGCTGATTAAGGTAGCTTTGAGTGAGTCACGGATCATTGTTGTTCACGCTTCTTTCATCTGGGGCCTAGAGGTGTTCAATGTGGCTCAGTATCTTGGTATGATGAGCACTGGTTACGTGTGGATTGCTACCAACTGGCTTTCTACTATCATAGATACAGACTCTCCTCTTCCGTTGGACACTATAAATAACATTCAAGGGGTCATTGCACTGCGCCTGCACACTCCTAACTCTGTCATGAAGAAGAATTTCGTTCAAAGGTGGCATAACTTAACTCGTGTTGGACTGAGCACTTATGGACTGTATGCTTATGACACTGTCTGGCTGCTTGCTCATGCCATTGATGATTTCTTCCACAAAGGTGGAAACGTTTCTTTTTCGAAGAATCCGATTATATCCGAGCTTAGGGGTGGAAATTTGCACCTTGATGCTCTGAAAGTCTTTGATGGAGGAAAGATATTTCTTGAGAGCATCTTACAGGTTGATAGAATCGGCTTAACTGGTAGGATGAAGTTTACTAGAGACAGGAACCTTGTAAATCCAGCATTTGATGTGCTTAATGTCATTGGCACTGGTTACAGGACCATTGGTTACTGGTACGATCATCTAGGCTTGTCTGTGATGCCGCCTGAAGAGCTGGAGAATACATCTTTTTCGGGACAGAAGCTTCATAGTGTTGTCTGGCCAGGACAGACAACACAAAATCCCCGTGGATGGGTGTTCTCAAACAATGGAAGGCATTTGAGGATTGGAGTTCCAAATCGTTACAGGTTCGAAGAGGTCGTCTCAGTTAAAAGCAACGGGATCATCACTGGCTTCTGTGTTGATGTCTTTGTTGCCGCTCTCAGCTTGTTACCTTATGCAGTCCCATTTGAGCTTGTAGCTTTTGGGAATGGTCATGACAATCCAAGTAACTCTGAGCTAGTGCGCTTAATAACGGCTGGGGTGAGTACATAAGCACTTTTTTCAGGATCTGTTATGATGATGGCTCTGTTGGTGGGTGTATAATTACCTGTTCTGGTGCTTAAACATCTTTTACACAGGTGTACGATGCGGGTGTTGGTGATATCACCATCATAACAGAGAGAACCAAAATGGCAGATTTTACTCAGCCATATGTGGAGTCAGGGCTAGTGGTGGTGGCTCCTGTTCGGAAGTTGAGTTCCAGTGCTATGGCGTTCTTGAGGCCGTTCACTCCCCAGATGTGGCTTATTGCAGCTTCCTCTTTCCTCATAGTCGGCGCAGTCATTTGGTTTCTGGAGCACAAACACAACGACGAGTTCCGAGGCCCTCCTCGTAGACAAGTCATCACTACATTCTGGTGAAAACAGAATAAGCTTTAACTGGATGGACTCAATCCACTACAATTTTATAAGGTCTTTTCTCTGAAATATTTCGTTGTTTTGCAGGTTCAGTTTTTCAACTCTTTTCTTCTCGCATAGTAAGTGTACTCCGCAGACGCTCTCTTATTTCTTAGTTGTTTTGCATTAAACTGGCATAAGGTGTCCAATGTTTTTTACTGATTTTATACAGGAGAGAGTACCATCAGCAACCTTGGACGAATAGTGCTGCTAATATGGCTATTCGTAGTTCTCATAATCAACTCAAGTTATACCGCGAGCCTCACGTCAATTCTCACAGTTCATCAGCTGTCTTCGCCTATCAAAGGCATAGAAACTTTGGAAACAAACAATGATCCTATTGGGTATCCACAAGGCTCGTTTGTCAGAGACTATCTGGTTAACGAGCTCAGGATCCATGAGTCAAGACTGGTCCCTCTTCGGTCTCCAGAGGAATATGAGAAGGCCTTGAGAGATGGTCCAGGAAAAGGTGGTGTTGCTGCTGTTGTTGATGAACGTGCTTACATAGAGCTTTTCCTCTCAAACCGATGTGAGTTCAGCATAGTTGGTCAAGAGTTCACAAAAAACGGATGGGGATTTGTGAGTATCGTTCTGACTCTTTTGTCACTGATTCTAAACGACTTTCCAACTGGTTTGATGACAAACAGTAGCCAGCAGAATATTCAGAACTGATAACGTTTTTCTTTCCCACTGTTCAGGCATTCCCACGTAACTCGCCTTTGGCGGTTGACGTTTCAACGGCGATTCTGCAGCTATCAGAAAATGGAGATTTGCAGAGAATACGAGACAAATGGTTGCTAAGGAAAGCTTGTTCCTTGCAAGGCGCAGAGATAGAAGTGGATAGGCTGGAGCTTAAGAGCTTTTGGGGATTGTTTGTGGTGTGTGGACTCGCATGCGTTCTTGCTCTTGCAGTGTATACAGTGTTGATGATACGTCAGTTCGGACGACACCGTCCTGAAGAGGCAGAGGGCTCGATAAGGAGAAGAAGCTCACCATCCGCACGTATCCACTCCTTTCTCTCCTTTGTGAAAGAGAAAGAAGAAAACGTCAAGGCTCAGTCCTCTAGAGAAAGGCAGCTTGAAGATATCTAAGTAAATGGTGCAAGTTCCTGCAGCTAAAGTGTTTCCAGCAGATTAAATGCACCAGAGAGACCTCATAATAGCTATAGTATGTACTAATCCCTCTTTGTTGCTACACTTGAGATCAAACTCTGTCTGTATTTACTCTCATGGTGAATTTGATTGATACCTATGAAGATGTACAACAGAAATAAAATAACTGCTTCTCATCTCATGGTTACAAAAGGAAATATCTCCCAATTTGCACTTTGCAGCTACACAGCATCAAGAATCCAAGAAAGCCTCTATGTAGCCTGGGTGGAAGCATTATAGGAGCACGAGCTAGTGGCATGGATTTGCTATTATTAACGTGTTCAAAATACAGCAAGAAAGTTGAAAAAGGCAACGGAGAAAAGAAAGTCAGCCATCAGAGAGAAACGAAGCTGCAGCGTCTTGATATTTTGCACCGACAGAGAAGAACTCGGAGATAACTTCAAGGGGCATTCCCTTTGTCTCTGGCACCTTGAGGTACACGAAAACCCACGCAACAGCGCAGACAAATGCATAAATGCCAAAGACTCCCGCGAGGCCTAGAGATTTGAGCATGACGGGAAGAGTGTAAGTGACGATGATGTCACAGATCCAGAAGGTGAGGGCACAGATGGTGATGCAGAGACCACGCACAGATGTAGGGAAAATCTCTGAGCAGAGGATGTTTGGGATTGCTCCAAAACCCATCACGAAACAGCTTAGGTACACCATAACGCTTGCTGTCGATATCAATGCGTTTGCTGTGCCTCCAAGCTTCACCAAGCTTCCTATCACCAGCGTTATTAGCGACAGTATTAGAGTGGGGATCGTGGAAAGCATCAGAGACCTGCAATCACGCTTTGATACTGTTACATTTTTCACCATTTATTACCATTCAGCTAAAAAAATAGAGAAGCAAAAGCAGAGAGAACTCGCCTTCTCCCAGATACATCCATTAACCTCATGGAAACAAGAATGCAAGGAAGCATCAAGAGTGTGGTTAAGGCGCTGATGAGGAGAGATGCAGACTCTGCACTTATTCCAAGGTTTGTCAAAAGACTCGTCACACCTGTTTCTTCCAAGATTTGAGGTGTATAATACATTACTCCATTTATTCCTGCAAACTGCAAACATGCTTCCTCTCCTTTATTTTTTATGAGCTCTTACCTTTTTAGTGTGAAAAAACATAAAATAACCATTACCTGTTGCAGTATCTGAAGCCCAACTCCAACAATCAACGCTCTCCTCACACCTGGTTCCTTCAGCTCCCTCCAGCCAGGACCAGCCTTAATCTCCTGTGGCAACATTGCAGTCTCGCCTTTAATTCCAGGAATCATCGAAGCTTGGCTCACAAGTGCAGCAGCTTGAATGTATCCATTCTCCTGATCAGGAACATCAGCTTCTGTGTGGAAGGAGAGAAGCGATCCACGTCGCGAGAAGCCAGTGTTGTTGGCGTTGTTGTTGCTGTTGGCGCTCTCCTCGTGAATATACATTCTCTGCAATCCTCCATTGACCCTCTTACCATCTGCACCAACCTTGTCGTTATACTTCCACGCCAACTGCCACCCACCGCCTATGCTTGTAGCTGTCGCCGTCTCACCAACGTTTGCCATAAAAAGGCTGCTCTGTCGCCTGTGCATGGTCCCAACGGTCCGCTGGTTGCATTCATCCGGCTCAGTGGTCTGCGGAGAAAGCAGAGGACTGTTCAAGCTTTCATCTTGATCAGAGCTGTCTTCGTTGTTCCTCTCTGGATCCCACTGTGAGTCATGCCTTCCCATCATTCCCAGTAGACTTCCCATATTGGGGAAGATCATGCTGCGCGATGATGTGTTCATGTTCTCAGAAGGGAGCTTCTCATGAATGCTACCAAAGAGACTGACAACTGGGTCGACGAGGGATGCGCCACGCTGTAACATGCTTCCTTGTCGGGAAGCCAGTGCCAGAGAACTCTGTCCTTTGACTGGCTTAGCCATCCATGACTGTCCATCCTCTGGACCGTATAGTTTTATCTGATCTTTCCTCGGCAATTCATGTCCGCCCTCCCTTTCCTCTTTGTCCGGTCCAATCACATATTCTTCTATCGACGTGTCTTTTCCCACCCCAAGCCCTTCAACCAGCAGAGCAAGCTCTCCTGGATCACACACCGAATTAGTCTTAAGTTTAAAATCGATCATCTAGAGGTCCAAGTGTCCATCAAAGACAAACCTGAAACATCTTCTCGGCCACGGAGTCTCTGCAGAACCTGCCTAGCTTCATCCATCCGTCCTTTGCTTACAAGCCACCTTGGTGATTCAGGCAAGAAGAAAGCCGCTAGTACAAAGTAGAGAATGGAAGGGATTGACAAAACTCCAAGCATCAGCCTCCAGCTCGGCGATTCTTTAAGTGACATCCCTAACACAAGACAATACGACAGAAACATCCCACCGGATCCACAGAACTGAGGGAAAGTGTTGAGTATTCCTCTGATTTCTGAAGGTGCGGTCTCTGAGATGTAGATTGGGATGAGAGTGACAGCTAGACCGATTCCTAACCCATCAAGCAGCCTAGCGAAAAGGAGGACGTAGACATTGGGAGACCAAAACATGATGATGCTACTCAGAAAATAGAGAAGAGAGGAGAGTATAAGCATCGAACGCCTTCCTACTCTGTCAGAGACAGGACCAGAGAAAGTTGTGATCAAAGTGGCTCCGATGAGAGACATTGCTACAATCAGCCCTTCTATCTTTGGTTCTTTCTCCAAATGAAATTCTTTCTTAATGTATATTACAGCTCCTGTCACCAATTTTTTTTTTTATTTTTATTTTTTTTTTTTTTTTTTTTTTAATGTTATTTTTAAAATATTATTAGATTAAGAAAGAGAGACACCTGCAATGGTGGCATTGTCCCAGCCCTGCAACATATTCCCTATCGCAGCGGCCAAAGCAACAAGCACTACGCTCCTCATCTTTCTTAGCGATTTTACCTCCCACGATCAATAATCGACTTGACGAAACATCATACGTTTCTTCCTTCCAAACAGAATACTTTAATGTTCTAAAGTCATTTCTTTTCATTAACCGAGAAAGAGAGAGAGAAGAAAATTAACAAAAGTTGTTTGTTAATCTGATGGTTATTACGGTTGTCAAAGATGATTTGTGTTTTGTTTCCTGACAAATAGAAAAAAAAACAAGTATTCAAGTGGATAATCAGAAGCATGATAAGTGGTAATAACGGTAAGAGAGAGAGAGATAGATAGCAAGTTAGTTTGGTCAAGAGGAGAAATAAAAGGGGAAGGTGACAACAAAACAAACTCTCAGCTTTCTCCTTTGATCGCTTCTTTTGTGCGCGAAAATTACTACTACTACTCTTTATATTTCCTGTAATTTTCCAAATAGTTAGTGTCTTCTCATGGCTAATTACAGTTTAACCCCCTGCATTAATCCAACACGCGTAAAACACGTGAGCTAGAGAGGAGTGTCTCCCACACTTTTGGTGAACAATGGGCCGAGTAACCGGAAGGCCCATAAATTCTTCTTAACCTTCTTCTGACCGGACGTTAAACCGGTTTTACTTATTGGATCAGGTGATTTAATCGGTTGAACTATGGTTTTAACGGGAATTTACGGTTTGAAGTCGATGACCGTTCTAGATAAAATCCCAAACCGACTCAATCGTCTTCCCGCAACTTCTTAATCTGCTTTCCCAATTCTCTCTCTCTCTTCCGAGGAGGTCCGACTATTCCCGTCGTGTGAGAAACCCTAGACGCCGATAGCAGGTAAATTCTACTTCAGGATTGTAAAGTGAGATCTTGATTTGCACATAATTTATGGTTTATTCTCTGCTTCTCAGTGAATATGTGTTTTCTTTGATCGACATCGTTGAATTAGTCTCTCTGGTTTTCTCTGGGTTTTGATCTTGTATGGAAAAGCCTTGAGATTTCAAAGTTTTGATCTTGGCAGAGATGCAAAATTCGAGGATTCCACCGTTTTCTGAAGCGAAGAGAAAGAAGATCCATACTCCAAAACAACAACCCTTGACCCAATTACCACCGGGAATCGGGAAAAAGGCTTCAACGAGGAGCAAATCAGACCAAGTATATGCAATTTCTCATCAACCTGAGATGTGTAATTCAGATTCATCTTCCGGAAACGAGTACAGAGCATTGAGGCGCAAGTATTTGCTGTTGGAGGAAGAAAGCTTCGCGTTGGAGAGAGAATTGAAGGAAGCCGAAGATGAGGTAAAGGCACTTGAAGATGAGAAACTTGAGCTCTTGGACATACTCGTTGTAATGGAAGGTTTAGTTGATCCTTGATTCTAGCCTTAGTACTAGTTACCTTGTTCTGGCTCATTTCATATGTACAAACCAACTTTATATAGTAAAACATGTTTCTGGCTACATAACTTATGAGCTGTTTTTGTGAATCTCTCACTTCATGTGTCTTTTCGAGTTAATCAACAAAACTTTGAGGGGCACCACGTGTCCTTCATCCCACATTATGATGCTAGATGTAGATAAAATAGATTTTCAAGAACTGCAATGTGTGGCTGATAATCGTTTCACCGCTTGAGAATCCGTTTTAGACCAAAGTCGAGTGCTTTTCATCTTCTTCCGTAAGCGTAAATGGCCGCGTCTCTAGCGTCCCTTCCGGCCACTTTTTGTCTTAGCCATGGTGATGAATGTTGCGACCGTTCACCCACTAAATCATCATTTCCATGCCATTCTCTGGCCGTGAAGGGGAACCTAATGGGCCACTCGCTGCACTACGAGCGTAGTACAGTGAGGAGATTGGTCGTGACGGCTGCGACGGAAGGATCCAGAAAATCCAAAGAAAGTCAACCGTCTTGGGCGAATCCTGACTCGGACGAGCCACCTCCTTGGGCTAGAGACGAAGGTCGTTCTTCTACGTCTCAAGAGAGCTTTGAGATTCCCTTCTATGTTTATCTGCTAGCCTCGGCAATTACTGCCATTGCTGCTGTATGCTTGCTTTCTCTCTCTCTCTCTCTCTTCGTCTTTTCATCATCCATTCATATCAAAGATCTTATCTTTATGCGTCTTTTGGTCACTGTAGATTGGTTCTGTTTTTGAGTACTCGAGTAAGAATCCAGTGTTCGGGGTCTTGGAATCTGACAGCATTTTTTATGCTCCTGTGCTTGGATTCTTTGCTTTTACTGGAATCCCCACTTCTGTGAGTGTCTTCTCTCTATCTCTCTCCTTTCTTTGTTTTCCATTTTGATCTTTGTGTTGTTTCATTAGCTGAACAAGTGGGGTTTTGCCTGCAGGTATTCCTATGGTTCAAATCCGTTGAAGCTGCTAACAAGGAAGCTGCGGAACAAGATAAAAGAGATGGATATCGTTAAAACTCTTTGTGGTTTTTGAAACTTCTACAGCGATTGTTGTTTTCCTACACATACTACTTATGAATATAATCCTCCATTGTTGAAGGAGCCTGTTTCTCTTCACAAATTACCCGCCAGATTTTTGTAGTTCCTCCACACACTAGTTTACAGGTTTAGCTGCTGCTGCAAAACTTGTAAACTAGTGTTCAAAGCTGCCTACAATTTAAAGCTCATCTCAACATTCCCAAGTATATATTTATATAATGGCATCTTGATTTAGACCACATGAGGCCAGTTTCATCCTCTCTTTTGTTTATACCTTTTTACTGATATGGACCAACAAGCAATCAATATGCTTTGAATAATTGTCATTTGGTGGTAATATTACCATTTGCTCAATGAGTTTCTGTACAGATACAACTTGTTTGTGGAAAGACATTGCTTGCTTTTATTGTTGGTAGAAGATTGGAATCAGAATTATCAGTTGAAGGATATGTATTCCCTTGGCCCTTGAAAAGTAGAGCAAAGAGAGTCAATTATGTGTTGAATTGGGTTGTATGAGAATGTGATGTTTCCAGTTGAATATAAGTCAAGCTCTAGGCTCAATTTAGCAAAGAGACGATTAGACGAAGCATTGGAGTGAGATCAACTGAGAATCTCCCTTTGAAAGATTTTAAGTTGTATGAAAAAACTGCTAGAAGCCATTAGCCATATTAAATGTTGGAGGGGTCCATTGGTGATTTTGCTTTTGCAGGAGATGGCTCGACATTTTATGAAATGTTGTGAACCAAAAAAGGTTACAAGATAAACTAGCTAGGCATGGCCCAAAATTAAATATGATGTACTTTTTCGAGATTTAACAAAGCCTTAAACTTTGAAAACGCCAATTATAACGGTTTTAAACGAAAATGACTTATTTTTGTGGGCTGTTTAAAGATGGGTTGTTTAAAAGTTTAAAGATTGGTGGTTTGGGCTCTCCCAAGAGAGAAAGAGAGAGAGAGGAAGAGATAGAGAGAGAGAGAGAGATCCCTGTAGGAGGATCTACGATTCACGATCTTCGTTGGGGTCTGTGAAGCGGACAAACCAAAGAAGCAGCCGGAGCTGGCGATATGGGTGGATCCAGAGATTTCGGAGCTGAGGAACATTCCTCCACAAACATATTCCACTCCGTCATCGCCATAGCCATCTGGCTTGGCGCCATTCACTTGAACGTCGCTATTGTTCTCTTCTCCCTCATTTTCCTTCCTCCTTCTCTATCTCTCCTGTATGTACCTTCTCTCTCTCTCTCTCTCTCTCTCTCTCTCTCTCTCTCTCTCTGTTTCTCTTTGTTCTTACAGGTCTCTCAAACTGAACTCTTTGAAATCCTCTGTTTTCAGGGTCTTGTGTCTCCTCTTTCTGTTTATCTTCATCCCAATCCCCGATCGTAACGAATACGCTCTTTCTGTTTATCTTCATCCCAATCCCCGATCGTAACGAATACGGTCGTAAGCTCGCTAGGTACTTGTTCTCTCTTCCTATGTCTGCTTCCATCTCCAATAGTTTATGTTATCGAATTCATCTCTTTTTCTTTCTACCAGGTACATATGTAAGCACGCTTCTAGTTATTTCCCCGTTACTCTTCATGTCGAGGATTACGAAGCTTTCCAGCCTAATCGTTCCTATGGTCTGTCACAATCTTCTTCCTACTCCTAAGTTTCAAGCTTTTTTTAAGATGGGTTTGTGAAAGCGTTGACTTTTTATTAACCTGCAATTTACAGTTTTTGGTTATGAACCACATTCGGTGTGGCCGATTGGAGCTGTTGCACTTGCTGATCTTACAGGATTTATGCCTCTTCCTAACATCAAAGTTCTTGCGAGCACTGCTGTGAGTTTGCTTAACCATTTTTTCTAGACTTAATCTTGTCCTCCATACTCATTGTTTTGCAAAAATTGATGTTAGGTTTTCTACACACCGTTTCTAAGGCACATATGGACATGGTTAGGGCTAGCCCCTGCTTCTAGGAAGAATTTCTCTTCCCTTTTGGAGTCTGGCTATAGTTGTATCCTCGTACCTGGTGGTGTGCAGGAGACCTTTCACATGCAACACGATGTTGAGGTGGCTTTATTCTAGCTTGTGCTTACTAACTAGCATTCACTTGTGCGTCGATGAAATCATACTGTTTTGAGGGATTTGGATTACTGAGAAAGTTATACAAGCTTGGAATAGTTGAGATACAGCGATATTTATTTCTGTCTTTTAACTGTTTCTCACATTGCAGAACCTCTTCCTCTCATCGAGAAGAGGATTCGTACGCATAGCCATGGAACAAGGGGCACCTGTGGTTCCAGTTTTCTGCTTTGGTCAGGTAGAGAAAAGAGTAGTTGCTCACGAAAATGTTATGCTCTATGTAGTTGTCTTTTCACATAACCGAAACTCTCAAAAACTTAATTTAGTTGGTCAGGCGCATGATTTAAGATCTTGTACCGATGTCTTTGTTTCTTCTGCAGTCACACGTGTACAAATGGTGGAAACCAGATTGGAACCTCTACCTTAAATTATCGAGAGCGATCAGGTTTACTCCGATCTGCTTCTGGGGAGTTTTTGGGTAAGTGGGTTGATGATTCATTCTCTTATGTGCATCTTCCTATAAAACCTTGAAAGAGGTAGTAAAGCTTTCCCATTTCGTTTGTAGATCCCCATTACCATATCGACACCCTATGCACGTGGTGGTTGGTAAACCAATAGAAGTTACAAAAACTCTGCAGCCAAGTAATGAAGAGGTTAGTCATCATCATCTTCTTGTATATTGTTTTCGTAGCTTCTTCTAAGGAAGGAATTGTGATTCTGCTGCTAGACGTTACTGCGTAGAATGCTTTTTAAAGTTTTAGCATTCATCAGCTTCTGGTGTTTTTCGTGCATCTCAGATTGCTAAGGTACATAGCCAGTATGTGGAAGCGCTTAAGGATCTGTTTGAGAGGCACAAGGCCCGAGCAGGTTATGCTGATCTAAAGTTGAACATTCTTTGAATGAAAGTTCTCCAGTGGAAAAAGTGTTGTTTATGTTTATGTATGATCCCTTAAATCATTTGTTACCTTGGAGCTGGCTTTGGATTTACCTGTGTATGTTATGTCTTTTTAACATCGACTGTTGTAGTAATGGAAATATGGTATACGGCACATTATTAATAGCCTGCAAATTACATACTACTCCCTCCGTTTTGATTTAATTGTCGTTTTAGACTTGTTTTTTTTTTACAAATAATTGTTGTTTTCGGATTTCAATGTAGATTTATGATAAATTTTCCTGTTTTATCCTACTTTTTCAACTTATTAATTATTTCTATCAAATAAAATAATGTATTAATGAAGGGCAAAACAGAAAAATTTAATGTTTTCTTAATCTGCGTGAAATATTCTAAAACGACACTTAATTAAAAACAGAGGGAGTATTATTCTGTAGATAACCATCTGTAGATAACCAGCTCCATAGTTAAATAAATACTCAAAAAAGTTATTAAAATTGCAAGAAAGCGACATGAAAACTAAAACCACACGGGATGGAAAATGCCTCTTGAAGCTGACTCTCTTTAAACTACCCCACCTCCCCCACCCACCACCTTCTTATAGGACACATCTCTTTCTTTGTCAACTCTTTTATTTTCATTTTTTAATTTATTATTACAACAACAAAAAACATTCTCTGCCTCTTTCGTTTTGTCTCTATCTGAATTTCTGTTTCCTTCTGTCCTGTTTGTAAACCACCGTCGATGAACGATCGGAGCCTGAAAAAATCTCTCTCCGGAAAAAGCAACCGCCCGGCGGATTTAGTCGTTGGAGATGCCGACGAGAACTTGGATCTCTTCTCAGTCAACCGTGTTGGCCTGGCTTCTTTGGATGGTATATATTATCATCTCTCTTCCCTCCATTGACTTCTGTTTCATTTGGTTTTCTACAACACCACATTGAGAAGATCGCTCGCTTCTACGAAACAATTCCGGTTTTTTTTTTAATATGCTAATAGAGAAATTGGTGTAACTTAGGGTCCAAAATAAACTGAAAATTCTTTTTTAACATATAATTAGAATCTGTATATTTCGAGCCATAAATTTGTTTTTTTGCTAGTGTGGAGACGATTCTGTCGTGAGTAACTAATTTAGGTGAACTAAGCTAGTAAGATGGAGCAGGATGTGAATGTGATACATATACGATACTCGATAATGCACTTTCTTTGTAATCAATCAAAGAGTGTGTTTCTTCCATATTGATGTGATGTATCATGTATGTTCTATTTGGTCAGCAGTATTGCTTAAACCAGGAAGACGTTCTTTCGAACAAGCTAAAGTTGCTAAGCCTGAAACAGATGATGAGAAGAAACAAGGGAACGACTCGTAAGTTATTTGATAGTCCCTCGTTTCTATTTATAGACAAATGCAAACAATGTTAAAATATCTTTGTTTGTTTAGGCTTTATACCGTTCCTGAATTAGTTCCGTTGGGAACTCTTTCTAGATTGGTTCTAGAAGCTAGAAACGTAACTTCGAAGCTTCCATCCATTTCTACTACAAATGCTGGTTCACGGGTACGATATGTAGTAACATATTGGCCATAATTACATGTTCACCTTATAACTAAGTAGGCTTATGTATATGATTTTTAATCTTTTTTTTTTTTCTCGCAGAGCGAGAGCGATCCATCTTCAAAACCAACGCGAAGCAATTCAACAATACGTCCCTCCAACATTCCTTCACTTCGTCCCTCCAACATTCCTACACTTCGTCCCTCCAACATTGGCCCCACTGTTAGATCTTCTTCAGCCCCCAAGAAGACAACAACAGCTTCGGTTTCATCTCCAAAGAGAACTGTCTCTCGATCCTTAACTCCCGTATCACGCAAAACACCATCACGTTCTTCAACTCCTTCAAGAATCAGTACAACTACTTCAACAACTCCTTCCTTTAAAAAGGCTGGAGACGCCCAAAGATCAAGATCGTTGACTCCAAGGTCAAAGCCTCAGATTGCAGCAAATTCGGCTACACCTTCATCAAGTAGGACAAACGCACGTTCTGCGTCTGTGTCATCACGCCCATCAGTTACAGCAACACCTCAGACACCACCAAGAGTAAAAGAAACAGTCACTCTAGCGTTCGGTAGACCAGTGGGAACCACAGGGAATGTAAATTCGCCAAAACGGAACACCTCGCCGGATGTTACAAGAACGAGGCCTAAAGGGCACTCTGCTTCTTCTTCTTCTCTGATTCCTACGTTTTCAGGCGTCTCACATACAGCAGCAAGTCCAAAGTCTGTAAAGCCATCAGCAACAACTGTTGCGGATTCAACGAGGTCTGGAAGAAAACTGTCAAAAGCTTCGGTTCAAATTGCTAACAATCACTTGGTAACATTCTTCTTGTCACAATATGATATTATTTGAAGTTCTTTGATAACCGAGGGATCTTGGACCTCTAAAAAGCCGGATAATTTTGCCACTGCAGGAGGCACGAAATGGGAAAGCGGGCACAAATCCGTTTTCGAGCACAATGTTGTACCCACACAGCATCAGATCTTCTTCTTCTTCGGCTTTAAGAAAGCGGTGTGGTAGTAGTGAAGGGAGCAGCAGCAGCAACCAGGAAGAGGAAGAAGGAAAAAGCTTAACTAAAGAGGGAAACACAGAGAAGAACGATAGTGCTCGTTACGACGCACTCTTGAATGTTAAAGATGTCAAGGATACTAATTGGCTACTTAACCTTGATGATGAATCTAATCATTCTCTCATCTTCGACAATGCTTTTGACTCTCCTCCTGAACCATTCTCTCCTCTTTGAGTCTTTTATGTTTTTCCTGTTTGTTTAATTTTAAACTCTAAAACAAGAGTTGCTTGGAAAAATAATCCTCATTCACTCTTTTTTTTTTTTATGCAATGAAAGAGAAAAATAGTAAAAAATGGGATTGTTCTACTCATTGAGATATATGTGTTCTTGATGTGTTTCTTGTATTGATTGATAAAAATATACAGCATTGAGCTTTTTGCTGTTTTGCACAACGTATACATATTTGCAAGAGACACTGGTGTAGTGTAGTGGTGTTACCGATACTGCGAAATTCCAAACTCGGTTGTAGTTTTTAGTTCATAATTAGGGTTTGACTCTGAAAAGTCTGCAGAGCAGTTAATGTTTGGTTTACACGTATCTAACAGTGTAATTACTTTCTTGTGTTTGTAGATTATTCGTTTCTAGACGTGATACGGGTTAGGAAAACTTGATCTCGTTAACAAATTTCTGTCGCAATTTACTTTACACACTTTGTTTGTTATGCTTCACATCGTTATAGCAAACGTATCTCCAATAAGACTTGTAATGGTTAGTAACGAACGATGCATCCATCACAAAAGCGTTATAGATAGAAACCAAATAGTACATTGACGCGATTCATGTTCACTTAATGTTTTGTAAAAGAAACAAAAATACATTATTTTTTACACTCTTCATCGTGGTAGTATCAAATACACAATCCAAAATTCTAAATAAATAACAGCAAAGAGAATAATAATAAATAATTATGAAAGAAGAAGAGAGAGAGAGAGACGAACCAGTCTCCTTTGGATGGAGCCGGTTTAGAAAGGTCGTCGTGTACCGGGTTTAAATACTCTCTAACGTCCCTTAGGATTCATGATCTGAGAAAACACAGCACTTGGGGTGAGTCCATCTGAATCTTCGCTGGCCAGACTCCGACCACCGATGCTCATGTCTATTCCACTGCTCCTTGAGTCTGTCACGTTCCCTTCATACACATCGGAACTCTTGTCGTTGTTCTTCCCTTTACAGTTGCCGTCGTCGTACTTAATCTCGTCCATGTCCATGTCACTGCATATTCCTTTCCCGCTCTCCTCTGCGCTTTCCTGAAGCTGCAACGCGAATTCTAAGTTCCACAGAACATCTCCCATCGACGGTCTCTCAATGCCCTGGTCTAGTACACACTTCATCGCGGTTTCAGCAAACTTTTTGAAGCATTCCGGCGTGATCTTGCCCTTGAGATGTGGATCGACGATCTGATCAAGCATGCCTTTCTTGTAGCAGTATGGTGCCCACTCAGCCAAGCTCACTTGTTCCTTTGCGAGCGTCGGGTTCAAGGCTGGCCGCGCGCATAGGGCTTCGAAGAGAACAACACCAAAGGAGTAGACATCGGATTTCTCAGTCAGTTGCTGCCGTCTGAAGTACTCTGGGTCAAGATAACCGAAACTTCCTTTCACGACCGTGCTCACGTGTGTGTGGTCTAGTGTAGGACCAGTCTTCGACAGACCGAAATCAGAGACCTTGGCCACCCATTTCTCATCCAACAGAATGTTTGTTGTCTTCACATCTCTGTGGATGATCGTGTGTTTTGCACCAGTGTGTAGATAGTGCAAGCCTCGGGCTGCCCCGATGCATATCTCAAGACGTTGCTTCCAGGGAAGAGGAGAGTTCTGAGTTTTGTAGAGATGCTCTCGCATTGTCCCATGAGCCATGTAATCATACACTAGGATCATCTCGCAGTTCTCTTCACAGTATCCAATCAACGACACAAGGTGACGGTGTCTAAGCTTCGACAGCATTTCAATCTCAGTCTGGAACTCGTGTACACCTTGCTCGGACATCGGGTTGCCTCGCTTGATGGCTACCTTTGTAGTCCCGCCATCGATTTCTCCTCTGTAAACCTTTCCGAAACCTCCAACACCGAGCACACGGGACTCATCAAAGTTCTTAGTGGCGGCTTTGATCTCAGCAAACGAGAAGTGACGGCATAGATTCGACGGAAGGGACGAGGCATAGCTTCCTGTTGTGTTCGTCTTCCCCGAGCCAGCGGAATGTGAGTTCCCATACAGAGACAGCGGAAGCCACCCTGATGTTGCATCACTTGCAGGCTGGTACTCACCACGTTTACGTCTGCGGTAAGCAGCCATTATGCAGAAACCGACGACAAGGGCAAGA
>JAHZTW010000002.1:110117124-110158721 GCA_020283515.1 Alliaria petiolata | reverse complement strand
TTTACTCTGCTTTGCTTAACCTGTTTAAGAAGGAGAGAATCTCTTGAGAGACTTGTTTAGACTTCTCCTGCTGGATAAAGTGATGACCATCCTCAATAACAACAATCTCAAGATTTGGTACGATACTCTTGAACATCTCTCCTTTCACGTACTTCATTGTTCCATTTGGTCCTTCATTTCCGATATCTTTGTTTCCCGCAATAAACTTAGTGGGAACAAGGATCTTGGAGTCTTGCCACGGCGCCAATATCTCCCAATTCCTGTAAAATACTGACGTTGATACTTGTTCTGTGAACAGGAAAGGACTCGAGATATAAAGAGAGAAGTGAAAGTTTACACATCCATGGCTCTGTAGTAATTCAAAGGCCCTGTGAATCCAGATCTTTGAAACTTGTCTGCATACACCTGAATCTCCTCTTCGGTTATCCAATCCGGAAGCTTCGATGGTATCTCAAGATGATCGATGATCTCTGTATCAGGAGGAGCCACTATGTAATCTGTTCTCGTTAACGTCAAGAACTTCTTCATAACAGTTAAGCAATCATGCTTTGCAAATGAAGCCTCCGCTCTTCCAGGTTTCTTGTAAAAAAAAAAAAACAGAACCAAGAAACTGAATCAAAGGACGGCAATAGAAACACCACAAATCTTGAAAGTAGTTTTGGGTATTACCTGAAACTGAGAGATGTATAAACCATCTCCAAAGCTTTTGAAAAACTCTGAAGGTTTGAGTTTTGGGTCTCTTGGAAAATATGGAACAGAGAGACTTATGAAACCTTTCACTCGGTCTGGTCTAAACAAGCACAAAGTCCAACCTATGATTGCCCCCCAGTCATGACCAGCCACAAAAGCCTATCACAGTAAAAAAAAAATGTATAAGATTTTTCCAGAAATCAATCTAAATCTAACGGTTGGATTATCAGAAGATCAGTATATAACCTGAGCAGTGCCGTAGTGGTCGAGCAAACCGATGACATCAGCCACGAGGTGGCTCACAGTGTAAGACTCATGACTCGGAGGAGAATCAGACTCAGCGTAGCCTCTGAGATCTGGAGCGACTACGTGGTAGCCATGGCTCGACAAGAAATCGATCTGGTGACGCCACGAGAACCATGTCTCAGGGAAGCCATGGAGTAGCAGAACCAAAGGCCCGTCGTCGTCTCCTTTCTCAGCCACGTTTAGCCAAATCCCGTTGCTCTTGATCCTCTGTTCTCTCACTTCGCTCGTCATGATTCTTGATCGATGAGAGAGAGAGAGAGTCAGTGGAATAATCAGCGACCAAGAGGACTTTTATTACCAAAGTTGAGATTTGCGAGTTCACGAAAGATGTTAAAAAAAAAAGGGGGTTCACGAAAAACAATGGGTACACGTGGCAGAGAAAAAAGAGAGTCCAATCCTATAGTTAGATTACACGTGGAGGTCGAGTGTCTTGATTCAGAAATCTTTGTATGTTTCGGTCTCTTTGAGGTGCCGTGAATAAAAGAATGTCGACAAGTTCATGAAAATGAGAAACGCATGACTGAATATAAAGACCAGAAACGTCAAGTAACTCTCGGTTCTTCCGACAAAGTTCGTAGACGACAGGGGCGAGTAAAATCTTCAGAGAATACAACAAAAAGGAGCAAACCTAACTCAAGACAAGAAAAAAGAGATCGTCATTTTAGGATTATTCTATGTTTGGTTGAATGAAATGAAAGCAATTCAAGAAGACATTGATTTCTTCTTCTCTTCCTCGAGCTTCTCAAGCTCAGCCAGTCTTTCTTTCCATGCCCGGTCCCTTGCGACAGCAGCCATCTTACGTTCCACTTGCTTGATTCTCTTCTTCCTCTTCGCCTCTTGCACCAGAGCCTGCCTCTTCTTTTTCTCAGACTGTGAAAGTATTCACAAGGACTCGAGCTCATTAGAAAACGACGTTACTCGTATGTAACAAAATCTATAAGAACACATCGCACATATTGTTTCACCAAGAAATGGAGCAATAGAGATACAACCTATCGGTTACTTAGATTTCTTAAAGTTCACACATTTTTCTTCACAATCTATGGATTCAACATTTCAAGATTTCTCATCTGAAGTTTATACTACCATTCAGCAGAAATAACACCCTAATAACGTAGAAGCATTGCCTCGCCAAGAAATGGAACAAAACAGAGAAGCAAGAGAGACACAGCCTACATTTTTCCCAATCGAACTACCTACAATTTCTCAGCCTTCGCACATTTTTCTCATTTGTACAATCTATGGATTCAACATTCCAAGATCTCTCATCTGAAGTTTGTTCCAACAATCAGCAGATATAATAACACATGAATAATGTAGAGAGATATGCAAAACATCAAAAAGGCTTCGAATTTCTTAACACAAACTAGATAGAAAACACACAAACCAGTATAAAGGCGCGTCGCTGCCCAATGCGCTTCCTCGCGTTCCTTCTTTTCAGACTACCCTTGTTGGGATTGTTTGGAGAAATCGGCTCGCCAGGGGTATACTGAACATATGCATACGGCCCTGCATTTTCCTCAAATCGGTTATTCATCCAACCATAGATTATTAGATTCTCTGTCTATATTTCAGTAACAACGCTCATGTCATGCTTTAACACAATCACATTAGAGTACACGAGATCGATACTAAACCTAGTTTTTACACAGAAGAAAGAAACCCACAAAACGCTAACTAAACTGCACAAACAAATATCCCTTGTGAAGATTACAGTAACTCGACTTCAATCACACAATTTCACAAGCAAAGCATCAATCTTGGCGCTACCACAATGTCCAAGACTAAAAAATGAAAACACATAAGCGACGACTAATCGATATTAAAGGCACTCCGATTAACCGTCAAAACAAAATGGCAAACCTGGAGGTTTCAATTTGAATCTCTTCTTCTTGGGATGAGTCATGGGTCGTCTCTTCGGAAGCCGAGTATCAGTTAAGCTTAAGCTATGAAAATGGTTAGCCACAGGAATCCATGGCGACATAAAATGCCTCGATCCACCGAAGAAGGAGCATAACTCGGGCTTCGCGGCCGGAATCGTCGCAGGGAACGGCCCAGACGAGCAGCTTGCGGCGGCACGCGAAACTAGGGCTCTCGACAATGGTCGAAAAATCGATCTAATTGCACCGAAACCCATTTCACCAAAGCATCAGCAGAACAGATTGCGATCCAAAAGCTGCTTGATTTTCCGATTACCCGATTAAGCTTCCGAATTTCACCTGGCCGATACCAAAGGTTGATGAAGCTTCTCTCGCTAAACCCTGAATAGTGAATAGCACCGCACTCAACACTAATGGGCCAAAAAGTGTAATTGGGCTTCATAAGTGTGGCGTTAAACGGTTTGATAATTAATACTTGGGTCTGAAAATGGCCATGCACATCAAATATACGAATTTGTATTTTATAATTAATTTGAGACTAAAATCACGGAGAGTATTTGTTTTTAATTCTCATTAACTTTCATTTTTCGATAATATATATAGTTTTTACTGTCTAAAGACTAAAGATATAGTGTAATTATGGAGCTAGAGAGAGAGACTTGCGTAATTTTTTTAACCATTTAAGAATTTGGATGATAGTATATATGCCACATAAGGAGACACAATATTACACCATTAACGACAATCATTCCAAATATGGAACCCGTAACGTAAAATATAGATATGGTTACCATATAGATATAGATTGAAATATCCAATATTAATCACCGAAACCAATATAAATATACACCATTCTCTTTTCATTTTGCAAAGAAACACAAAACTTGCAAACTCATACAATTCCATAAAAAAATTCTTCACGAGTTCATAAGATAACAAACATGTTTTCCTCAAATCGTCAGACAACTACAAGGCTGGTCTGTTTTCAATCTATCAATTTTTTTTTTATTACATACCAAAATCATATTTCTTAAATTTTGCAAAATATACTAAGATAATTGGAACGCTTTTTTTTTCAGACTTGTGGGTTCAAAGTGAACACCAGCTCACCCGAATGGCACAAGAGCATGACGAAAATTCTCAAGAAAATCACAGGTTTGTTTTGTTTTACTAACAAATATCTTGTTCATCATCAAAATATCAATTTATTTATTTTATTTTTTTTTACTGAAAATGGCTTTTATGATTTTAGGAGGGAATTTTTGGATAGACGTGGACGAAGGAATGGCGTATGTTACGGGCCAAGGTGATCCTAACAAGCTATTGAAACTGATGGGTTCGAAGAGAGGCAAGGATGCTGAAATGGTCTTTGTGAAAACCGGATCAACACAACATCCTCAAGGCTCTTTTTACGGCCAATCAACGCCTTATTGGCCGTCCGATATGAGCTACATGCAGCCTTCATCGTCTCAAGGGTTCTATCCTCAGGCACAGGCGATGCAACCTTACCAATATCAATATCCATTTTCCGGCGGTTATAATAACTACGGTTATTATTAAGGATTATAGTAAGCTTTTTCATATAAACGTCGAGATCGAGCCAAAACCCTTTATTTTTTTTTTAAATTAGGGTTTTTTTTGCTTGTATCCGAACGAAAATACTCTTTTGTTTTTTGTTTCTGCTTTAGCGGATGAATATTCTCTCTGCGGTTTATTAGAATCAGCAGAAGAGGATCGAGGAGAATTTTATTTTGTTTTCTCTATCTTTTTTTTTGTATTTTCATTTATTTGTATGAATCCGACGATTATTCATTGATGTTGTGGTTCATATAAAGTAATAAACAAACTATAATAAAATGGGAAACTTTTAAGTTTGTATTTTTTTTCTTCATAATTTTCACAATTTCAGTAGATGTTTATGGATTTGCTTGGCCGAGTATTTTTAGATTTTGAGGAGGGAATTAATGAAAGGGATTTATTGACGGATTTATTAGTAGATTCACTGTTATTCGTGTTGGAACCTTTGGTAATATAATCTCGTAGAAATCCCAAAATCGAATCCATCTTGATTCTCTTCATGGGAAAGCTTCAACTGAATTTTTGTTCTATTTAATGTCAGGATATAATTATCCTCTCTTTGTTCATGTTTAGCATCCATAACCAAACACACTACTAATGATTTTTCCCCATCTTCATCGCCAAAAAGCAAACCATCTTTTATTTTACGGCCATTGCGAAAAACTTTTGAGGATAAATCAGAGCAATAGATTTTACTAGAATATGCAAAGTAATACTCCCTCTGTTTTTAATTAAGTGTCATTTTAGGATATTTCACACAAATTAAGAAAATATTAAATTTTTCTGTTTTGCCCTTCATTAAAACATTATTTTGTTTGATAGGAATAATTAATAAGCTGAAAAGTAGGGATAAAACAGGAAAATTTATCATAAATCTGCATTGAAATCCGAGAACGACAATTATTTGTAAACAAAAAAACAAGTGTAAAACGACACTTAAATCAAAACGGAGGGAGTAACTAACATCTTTTAAAGACATGAAAAAGTTAGTTAAGAGAAGGGGAATTACAAAGTTATAACAAATCTCAATACTAGTAAAAGCAATTCATTAATCCAACATCTTAATCCATAAAAGTAGAGACTTGGTAAAAGCTAAAGAATGTTTAGAAAGCTTTAATTAAGCCAAGTGTTTGGCAATGGTAGACTGAAGCTCATCTTTCTTGGCCCCAATAACTTTGTCCACAATCTTCCCTTCCTTCATGAACATGAATGTTGGCATCGCCTCTATCGCCCAGTCACTCGCCACTGACTGAAGCAAAATCTCTATCAAGAAAGAAGAAGAAGAAGAAGAAGAGATCATTTTTGCATGTGGTTGATTTTACCTTTAATTCGTCAATATCAACCTTGAGGAAAACCACATTGGGGAGTTTCTTAGCCAGATCAGCAAAGAATGGAGCTATGAAACGACATGGTCCACACCAAGAAGCCGTGAAATCTACCACCACCTTCAACAACAATTAACCACCATTCATGAAGCATTTTTCATCGAACAAATTAACATTACAATTATTAATCACATCTCTCACATCATATATCTAGAGGCCGATCGTGGAATTTGCTTTGAGCTAAACAAATGAGAACATTAAACACATTATACTAAACCTAGAATCTAATCTATGGTAATTCATATATGCATAAAAAATAAAATTAAAATTAAAAAATTCATATATGCATCCAAATCGAAACAAACAACGCAGTACACTGCGTCATGATGTGAGAGATCGATTCGAGACTATGAATCAAGCAACACAAACAAATTAAAAACCCATTTATAGTAAGACAAACCCAAATTTGAACAAAACAAAATCAAAAATCAAAAATCAAAAAAAAAAAACTCTGGAAGAAGGAGAAAGGAGATTACAAGAGTTTTGGAGTCATTGCCCTTCTGGAGTTGCTCGTTCCATGACTCGACGGTGTGGCACGTGATCACTTGTCCTTCTTCCGCAGCCATTTTCGCTCTCTTTCTACAGATCTTCTTTGTCTTTTCGTCTCTGTGTTGTTGATCTGTTCCTGTCTCCTCTCCTGCTTTTGTGTTTCAATTACTTGGCCCTTTCAAATATGTATATCCCCTGGACTAACCTACAAATCACAATTTTGCCACCAATATTTTTCCTTCTCTCCTTTTTTGGACGCGTGATTTTATTTTCCATCATTACACCCCACCACATATGCTACTTTCCTTCTTTACCCAAATCATAAATATTCCCACTTTACTCTCACAATTTTTAGTTTCCGACAGTTTACACCTTTTTGAGTTTAACACACAAAAAACATAAAATTAGTGAGTGACAAAAGACCTTGCTATTAATTCACCGACAAAACAATCGAAATGATGAAGCTTTCGTATTACAACTGTCTTAATCCGTCCCATTCCGACAAAAAGTTCCCAGCCAAATCAATCAAAACACCATTTCTTCAACATCATAATTCTCTATAAGACTACATAACCTTCATAACCAGATCCTTGTACCAATCAAGCGAGCTCTACAGCTGGATCAATCTCTTGAAGCAATAGGTTCCCATGACGAACCAACCGGTAAGCAAAACCGCTAGCATCGAGCAGGAAGCTATGAAAGTCCAACCACCAAGCAATATTCCTATAGCGTAGATTATGACAGTAGGCAACAAAGACTTTACCATCGCTGCTTTGCTCACCCAACGCCCTCTGAGGAACACAAGCCCCGCGAGATTCACCACGTTCCACCCGCCCGACCTTACCGCTAGACGGTTCAGGTTGTTGGCTACAAAGGAATGGCAGTTGCATGTGAATATGTTATACGAGTGGTGTTGGTACTCCTGTGTGCCTTTTCTCAGTGCATCATCCCAAGTTGGCTCTTTCTCACGAGTGTCCTCTTGCTCGTATCTGCTCTCACCATTGAACATACGAGAACCGGAAGAAAGAGATGGTTCCTGATTAAATCCAAGGCCACTGTGAGTAAAAGTTGTTAATTTTTTGCAGAAAGGGGAGGAAAAAAAATGAAAGCCAGTACCTTTTCCTTGTTGATTTGGATGTATCGAGAGACGGCTCCAAATGCAAAATTGTCAACACAGACGAAATTGGGTCCTGCAAAGTCGAGGATGACTCCGTCTTCTCTGCAAATACCCACGTGGCCGATGAAGGGAACCAGCCACGAAATGAAGGGGAGGGGTGTCCACACGATGCAGCATGGGAACCGATCTCTTCTGGGATCAATCTTCATGGGATCTGCAGAGCCGACCATCATGCGATGTTCTGATTCCGTTGTTGTCTCTCCCATTTCCAAGAGGGTTTTGTGATTTGATTCTCTCTTCTCTAAACAACATGTTCAGTGATCCCAGGATAAAGTAAGACTCAACAAAAGCACTGAGGTAAACTCTACAGTTAATAGCAAGAGAATGTTCTTGTGCAGAATCAAAATGCATTATCTGGTACAAACCCACAGAAATCTGCGAAATCACAAGGATTTTCTATAAACTATATACTAAACACTGAAGACCAACGCCAAAGACTAACATCACGGAGTCAACATCGGAGCATCTCATAGACAAGGATTTCTGAAACTTTTTCATAGAGAATAGATCAAAGCGTACCAATTTAAGCGGCGACGACGAGAATAAATTCGGATCAGAAAATTCTTCTTCGTTGAGACGAGAAACGGCGAGCAGTGTGATTCGTCTACTGGGAATTTTGTGTTTTCTCTCTCGAAGCCCCAAATTGGATACGAATGATATTGATGGCTAATGAACATGTTTGGCTCCTTGATTTGAACTAATCCTCTCTAAGGATATATCTATACCGTCTCGGGGATAGTAATACCTCCACTCCCGAGAAAATAGACGACATAACGTTCGGTCCAGTATATTGAGAACGGCAGGATGTTTAGTTGTGAAACGTCCAACATCGTTTTACGACATCGTTTTCTGACCGATGACCGAAGAGATTTCTGGGTCATCTGCTTCTCGACTATTCAGCAGCATATATGTTGTATAGTTTGGTGTCGAAGCAGTGTACTAACGACATCAGCTTTTTATAGGCTATAAACTTTAATTTTTAATGCAACATCTCTATTGAGTTTGGGCTATAAAAACATTTCTTATGCTACTAACTCAAAACAAGTACTAGATCTTTGAATGGGATGCAAGTAAAGGTTCGAAACGCACGTCCTACTAATCCATTCACAATATATATCTGTTGGACATTGTCGAGCTTGTTACGAACCGACAATATATCTTTACTCATATACCTAAGGCTTTATATCCTATGTTGATCAATGATCATCTGGCTAAACCAAGTTAGTCTAATATGTGTTTGCATGCTCTGATTTTGTGGGTTACTGTTTCGTTTATAGAAATCAAAACAGAAGAAAAAGTTGTGGGTTGCTTTCAAATGCACCGCCAAAGATTGGAAACTTAAATGTTTGAGGGTTTGACAAGAATAGGTTCCACATATTGTAAATCTTAAGACAATCTTTGCTTGCACAGGCCGTTTATATTAGTTCTTCTCTAGGAGCAGCAAACCCGTCTTACGTGATTCTCTTATCTTCTATGCTTGGACATACTTGTCTACATAACCCTGCCAAAACAAAACAAAATATGAAGAACCGTGATGTCTCTGGTTCGGTAATGATGTATTTTGAGAAGAGTGTGCCAAAGCTTTTATGTTTCTTACCATGACGAGTTTGGTCAGCTTGTGCTGCGAAGTATCAATGTACTTGTCGATCTTAGCTCTTGATTTGGGTACACGACGACCTTCCATTGAATTCGAAACTTTCTCCACTGCTCTCTTCACAATCGTCTTAAACGCCTCTTTGCTCATATTCCCTTGCCTCCACGATGGTTTCAGAAGATCCTTAACAAATTTCGTTAGCACGACCTTGAAAAGCTTCATGGACCTTGACGAGTCTTTCTCCTTTGGATCCCCTCGAGACTTTTTCCTCGTACTATCACCTTCACATACATTGTTATTTGCTTTCGGATTCTCGTTATGGGAGTCTGGAGTCCCCGTCTCATGGCTGTTACCTTCTCTTCCGTTTTCTGCATTCTCACCAAACTCATCGTTGTCTCCAGACACCACTGCCCCAATATTGTTTACTGTGGTGTTTTCTTCAACGTCAGGTGGTTTGTTGGAGGAAACACTGACCCGAGCTGTCATGTCTGACTCACTTAGAGCTTGTTTATCAACACCTTGGTTGTTTTCTTCCATATTCACCGGCATGTTTGAGGAAATGCTCGCCTTCGGTACAGTGTACGAGTAGTGAACTGGTTCATGCTCCTGAACACAGTCTACTTTCACAGATGCTGGTTCAAAGCTGTCTACGAAGGGATCATACATGTCACCGAGACCGCACTCGGGAACAATCTTGGCTCTTCCGGAGTAAGGCGAGGAAGATGCTTGTCTGGAACCATCATCTGTATCTTGGTGTATTTGAGCATATGATTTTGACCCGGGAAGCTCTGTTTGAAAATTCACGGCGATGCCTGTGATAGGATTGGTTTCAGCTGAAGTACGCTGTGGAGGCGGCTGTTCTGTGTTTAAGTATGCCCCGGGAACTTGATCAGAACCACAGTTGAGAGGTTGGCCTGTGTAATTCTCATTCTCAGGAAGCGTGATATCATCTGAAATAAAAGAAGCCAGAATGTAGCAAACGGGTTAAACAAGAAGGCACAAAAATTGGTATTGGGGATAGCAAAACTTTCTCACACGAACCTTCCATCTCAATGTCAGGATCAGTGCATAAAGGAGAACCATCCTCAAGTGGTGGAGAAGATCCATCCCAATGGTTAGAATTCTCAGTTAAAGATTTAGCGTCTTCAACAACAGGTGATTCATCACAGACAAGCTTTGCAGCTTCAGGTTTACCACAAACGGTGTATGCAGCAAGTGGCGATGAAGATGGAGGAGGTGGTGGTGGAGGAAGAGGCATCCCAGGAGGTTCCAAACTTCTTGCGGGAAGAGAAAGTGGGAAACTTGGTAGAGGATGAAACGGATTAGGCAATGCTTGCGCTGGAGGAGGAAGAGTACCAGGAGGTAAAAGTGGCGGGGGAGGTAACATGGAAACAGGTGGAAGATGACAATGAAACTGCTGTGAAACTGCAGTTTGGGTCTCGCCCTGTGAAGAAGACGGATACGAATACGATAACTTTGTGTATGATTGAGTTGTTCCTGACATTGTTGTTAGCTGAGCTTGAGGGGACGAGGAAGCAGGGTGTGGAGGAGGAGGAGGAGCGGCGTGATTCTGTTGCAAATTCACGGAGTCAACGTCGGAGAAGGATTTCTGAAACTCTTTCATAGAGAATAGATCAAAAGCGTACCAGTTTAAGCGGCGAAGACGAAAACAAATTTGGATCTATCATGAACTTTTTCAGAAAATTCTTCTTCGTCGAGAGTTGAGAGACGAGAAACGGCGAGCAGTCGTCACTGAGAATTTTGTGTTTTCTCTCGAAGCCCCCAAATTGGATACGAATGGAGGCTAATGGACATGTTTGGCTCCTTGATTTGAACTAATCCTCTCTAAGGATATCTACACCGTCTCGGGGATAGTAATATCTCCACTCCCGAGAAAATAGACGACATAACGTTCGGTCCAGTATAATGAGAACGGCAGGATGTTTAGTTGTGAAACGCCCAACGTGGTTTTACGACATCGTTTTCTGACGAATTACTGAGATTCTGGGTCATCTGCTTCTCGAGTCTCGACTACTAAATCGCTCTGGGGAGATCATTGCTACCTACTGATACCATCTGATGCAAATCTGCCATTAATACATCTGCTCGAGGTTAGGAGAAGATGAGGAAACGCGATTTGGCAATTTTGATGCTCTCTGGATTTGCTATTTTCTTCACTCTCCAGGTACCTAGAACCCTTAATCGATCTGTTGCTAGAGCAAGCTTTGAAATTTCCTGTATCGGTAGAATTCGACTGACAAAAGTGGTGGCCTTTTAGCTAGACTGTAAATCTTTCAAATGGAATCTATTGATTTGTATGTATTCAGTTTCCCAGTTATTATTGGTGCTTAATCTATAGAGCTTGATTCTACTTGAATTTATAGCACGAGGGTGATTTTGCGTTCAAAGAAGCATGGTTCCATTTGTACGATGAATACCCAGTCCAACACGAAGCGGATCGTCTGCCACCACCTATTATAGCTGATCTTAATGGTGATGGAAAGAAGGAGGTCCTCGTTGCTACTAATGACGCAAAGATTCAGGTATCCTATTTGTGAATTCTAATCTCCGCACTTGTCTTGCTTTGTTTGGTAAACATTTCTCGATCATCTTGCTCGCCAATTTATAAATTTCGATTGTTTGAACGAATGATCTCTTTATGCTTTTGCTGTTACGTGCTGGATCGAGTGCTCAACTTGTTGATGTTTGGTGGATTAGGTCCTGGAGCCTCATTCCAGGCGTGTTGATGAAGGTTTCAGTGAAGCACGTGTTCTTGCGGAGATCACCCTTTTGCCTGACAAGATCCGTGTTGCCTCAGGGAGACGTGCCGTGGCGATGGCCACAGGTGTTATTGATAGGTACTATAAAGATGGAACACCACAGAAGCAGGTTCTGGTCGTTGTTACCTCAGGTTGGTCTGTGCTCTGCTTTGATCACAACCTGAAAAAGCTGTGGGAAACGAATCTGCAGGTTTTATTTAATCCTCTTTGTCCTTCGTCTAAAGTTCCATTTAAAAGTTTGCCTTAATTCTCCTGTTACTTACCCATGTTGATGGATTGACAGGAGGATTTTCCACATAATGCACATCATAGAGAGATAGCAATCTCGATAAGCAATTACACGTTGAAGCACGGTGATACTGGTTTGGTTATTGTTGGTGGACGGATGGAGATGCAGCCATATGTATGTAGCAGGAAAATTCCCTCTGTTGATTTCCTGTTTAGCTTGCATGCATTACTAATACATTGTTTCTGTGGTTTTAGAATCACATGGACCCATTTGAGGAACTTGGCATGACAGAACAAAATGCTGAGAAACACAGAAGGAGTGCTACTGAGAATCAGGTACGGAAGATGTGCAGTTGTTATATCGTGATCGCTTCCTTGACTGCTTTTGGTAATAAATTTAGCTGCGTCTCTATGTGGTCTGATTACACATTTTGTCTAGAACTCGATGATAAAGAAAGAACTTGACAATTAATTCATATCCCACTGCATGAGAGCTGCGTTTGGACTGTTGATAAGAACTTTAAGCTTCCTTTCAGGCATCTGAAGATTCTGGAGCTATGAACTTGCGTCACTTTTCTGTTTATGCATTCGCTGGCCGGACTGGTGTTCAACGATGGAGTAAAAAGACTGATGTCAGTTATATCTCCTTTTCTGCTCACTTTTCCCCCCACATATTGCTTAAGTATATTCTTACCTGCAACAAATTTTGTGGTCAGATTGATAGAAATTTTTCCTTCTTCTCTTCTAGGATGTTGAAGCTCACACCTCAGATGCATCACAATTAATTCCCCAACACAATTACAAGCTCGACGTGCATGCTCTAAATAGCCGTCACCCGGGTGAGGTAAAGTTAACTCGTTCTCTGTTGATCATTGAGCAAGATAGTTAACCTGTTCTAGTTGTCTTTTAAGAGATTTTATATTGCACTATCAGCATTTGAAAGCTTTGAAAACTGAGATATGCTGGGCTGAAGTTTGAATGCAGGGAATTTAGAGAATCAATTCTTGGTGTTATGCCTCATCACTGGGTAAGTATTATGCTTTCTACTACGTGCTTCCTTTGTCTAATATGCTTTTTTTTTTTTAACTGTTTTAAAGTACGTTGTTGTCTGTGTATCAGGACCGCCGTGAAGATACATTATTGAAGCTTGCACATTTCAGGCGACACAAGAGGCTGTCTCTTATACACATCTAGATGTGTATAAGAGACAGAATTTAGAGAATCAATTCTTGGTGTTATGCCTCATCACTGGGTAAGTCTTATGCTTTCTACTACGTGCTTCCTTGGTCTAATATGCTTTTTTTTTTTTTTTTAAACTGTTTTAAAGTACGTTGTTGTCATTGTATCAGGACCGCCGTGAAGATACATTATTGAAGCTTGCTCATTTCAGGCGACACAAGAGGAAAACATTGAAGAAGCAAGCTGGTAAGTCTACAACTTTTCCGTTTCACAAACCAGAGGAGAACACACCCGCTGGAAAAGACTTGTCGAGAAAGATTCCGAAATTGATTGGGAAGGCTGCACGCTATGCTGGCTCGGCAAAAGCCAAGAAGGTGAAGCTCTTATAAAACGTAACACACCCACATGAAAATAAACCATATTGGTTATGATAGCAAATCACATGTTGATGCAGGGAATGCAATACATACCGACTATAACTAACTACACTAAGCTCTGGTGGGTTCCTAATGTTGTTGTGGCTCATCAAAAAGAAGGAATTGAAGCTATTCATTTGCCTACTGGTCGAACTCTTTGCAAGGTAGCTATTCCCTTCAGATCATGAACAAGCTTGCTATATCACGAACCCGTTTTTATATGTTAGCTTCCTTAAATTCTTCCTATCTCCAGCTTCATCTGCTTGAAGGTGGACTTCACGCTGACATAAACGGAGATGGTGTACTCGATCATGTCCAGGTAGACATTAGACACAAGTGCCGCTTTCGCTTCATTGGCTTTACAATGGATCTTCAATTCTTACAACCATATATTTCTCTGTGCGCACCTTAGACTGTCGGAGGCAATGTTGGAGAGAGAACTGTAGTGAGCGGATCAATGGAAGTGTTGAAGCCTTGCTGGGCAGTGGCAACCTCAGGCGTTCCCATCCGAGAACAGCTCTTCAACGTCTCAATCTGCCATCACGCCCCTTTCAACTTCTTGCATTACGGAGAGTTTTCACGAAACTTTGCTCAGGCAAGAGACACCTCTTCTTTGGAGATTGCAACTCCCATTCTCATACCCAGAGATGACGGTCATAGACACAGAAGAGGAAGTCACGGCGATGTGATCTTCTTGACAAATCGTGGAGAGGTACTTTATTCTGATGATCCAATCTTTTTAACTTCTTGAGCTTTTGAATTTTGTTTAATAGCTCATGGCCTTTCTGTATCAGGTGACATCATACACGCCTGATGTGCACGGCCACGAGCCGCTCTGGCAATGGCAGCTTCAGACAGAAGCCACATGGTCGAATCTCCCGTCTCCATCGGGTTTAACTGAATCAGGGACGGTGGTCCCAACCCTGAAACCGATTTCGCTGCGTATTCATGATAACCAGCCTATGATCCTTGCTGGAGGAGATCAAGCGGCGGTCATCATCTCTCCGGGAGGAAGCGTATTGGCTTCTATCGAGTTACCGTCTCAGCCGACTCATGCACTTATCACTGATGACTTCTCGAACGACGGACTAACGGATGTGATAGTGATGACATCAAATGGGATTTACGGGTTCGTTCAAACCAGACAGCCAGGGGCTCTGTTCTTCAGTTCGTTGGTGGGGTGTCTCTTAGTAGTAATGGCAGTTATTTTCGTCACTCAGCACTTAAACTCCATTAAAGGTAAGCCTAGACCTTCCTCTAGCTTCTGATAGAAACCTCATAGAGATCTCTTCCTCTCTACCGGAAGCTGAACCGGTCCCATTAGCGGCGCTTCACCCACACCGGTTTTGGTAAACCGGACTGTTCGCTGCTATACCGGTGTAGATTCAGTGCCATATCGCCTGGTTTCAGCTTTATAATTTTATTATACTTTGTAGTATTCAAAGTAAAAATGGTAGTGGCGAATGCAGGACTTCGTCTTTTTCAGTTTTGATGTTAAAAATGAAATAATTGTTGTGACATTTAATTAAGCAAGGTCTTGAAAAGAAAAAGGAATTAAAACTGTTTTTACTAATATATCGTAGTTATTTCTAATCCTCTCGATATATAAGACTACATACATTATTTCTTTCGTAGGACTCATCGTACATTTCGTTTTTTGAAACAAAAATTATATATATGTTAAAGTAGATAAATAGGTTTAGCTTTCCAGTAATAATAATTGATGAAATTTGGACCACGCTAGTGGTAATAATATATATACCTCAGTTCTCAAATGGGGAATGTGGGAGGCATGAGTGGCGTAATGATTTACAATATAATAATGTAATGTACAGAAGCCACCGTTATAGAGCAACACAATAACAGACATTAAATAAAAGGCGTGCTTTTGCCCAACTATTTTGGGTCGATGCTATTTACTCTGTTCAAATTCTTACATTTTCTTACTGCCGAAAAAGAACACAAAAATTTAAGAATTACCTCACCAAAGTAAATATTTGATCAATCCAACAAAAATGATGGGCAACAATATAAATATTTACATATTCTTAGTATTAATGGATTACTTACATTTGAATACGCTTTATAAGACAACTGAATTGTCTCGGATATAATAATAATTTATAGATGGACGATTTGTTTTGTTAATATTTATGAACATATTTAAACATCTCATTATTTGGATATCTGTTAACACATTAGTTACGAAATAATGGGAATGCAAATTAATACATACACTTACTGAGGAATGTAGAAGGTGACGGAAAAAGCATATTTCTAATAAAAGCATGCAAAGAGGTTCACGAGATCACTTAATATGGGCACTACTCTATTTCCAATCTCTTTTTGGGCTCTTTATATCCTTTCATTTATTTATGAACCTTATCATGTTTTCCTAGATTAAACTCAATTGTCGAAAAAAAAAACCCTCAAATTGTCTGTTTCAAAAAAAAAAAAAAAAAAAAACCCCCCTCAAATTGTCATATAGATGGAGAGTTAATGAAATTATCCAATCCACTCATAAAATTATCGATATTACAAGTCTCTTATTATCAACGTTTGTATGCATGTGTATTGTAAAACAAATATCATAAAACATCATTTAATTTGGTCGTATAGCTTTGGAAAACTCCGAACCCATCTTCCCCATAGAATACGTACTATAAAAGCCTAACTGAAGAAGAAAATAATCGTAGAGTTTGTGGTCAGGGATAAAAATAAATAAATAACATGTGTTTGATTTATGTATGCCCTAATAAATGACCTAGCTAGGGTTTTGCAATTTCCTTAGAAGGAACAATAATAGAATAATGAAGAAAATTAGTGGTCCTTTTATTGCAGCCTCTATATGTGTTTTTTTTCAACTTTGATCCACACCCTCGGTTTCTAGTGTGTGGACTTGTTATCAGCCACGATCAGACCGCGCGATCCGATCCACTTTTTGCCATCTTTTTCTACATTCCATGGTCCAGCCCCTTAAGGTCGATCTTACCGGTTGGTTTAATTTTGCTGACCAACGTTATTTCGTTTGTTTTGGATCGGTCTTTTCTAATATAGACGAGTAACCAACTTATTGAGCGTGTAGATATGTGTACAACATGTATCCATCCTCGAGATACCTAAACAACAAGATGCAAACAAACAGCCGTAAATGCTCTACAAATATGTAGTCAAAGAAGCAAACTTGTGTTTCAATTTCAACCATGACTATAATAGGATATGATATCTATATTCATTATGCTGCTTTGATCGTTTGCAAAAACGTTATACATTGAACAAGACATATATTCTGGTGTTTTGTATTAGTTACTTACTAGTTACTACTACTCATATTTAAATTGGCTATATAATGTATGTGTGAGATGTAAGATGTTGACACACAAAAAAAATTGTATTTCTATTCTAATGAAAGTTTCAGATGAAAAAAAATATATATATAAATTACATCGATCATAAATTTTCAGAATCGCAATTTATAATAGCCATACTAGCATTTCATAAGAGGTAATGATTATTATTATTTTTTTGTTAAAAGACCTGAGAGGCAATGATATGAAAAGAGTTATGTCAGTTCACGAAATTTCAGTCATCTTGCATGTGTGTGTTTTTAAAAAAAAATAATTTTGTAGTGTTACCAATCAGATATTCGATGACTTTAATTGGTGGAGGTGATAAGTTGGGTCTACTAATGCGAGTTGAAAAATCCACAAGACCTTTATACCAATAACAAGCTAATAAGTTTTTTTATTGGTTGAAGAGAAGAAACTGATAATTAAGTTGGGTCTAACGAAACATAAAATCAAATGACACAGCATTTTATAACGAGTGTATTGTATGCATGTGCATGACATATATTGACATGGTAAGACGCCATACCTTCAAACCTTCGGGACCCACAAGAACTCTAATAATGGTTGTATACGTTTTATTTCGTTAATGAAGAAAATATACAGTAGTATATACATAGAGATACATGCATATAAAATGGCATGTATGTATGTATAGTATGTATGTATACGAAGTGAAAGTGAAGTGGGGCCAAAATGGAAACACAATCCATGTGAAGAAGTTTCAGCTTCTGATTAGATACGGAATTGAAAGGAAAGCGAGAGAGAGAGAGAGAGAGAGAGAGAGAAGACGCAGAAACAGAACATAACAGAAACTTAACCAAGTTTGCAACTTCACATTCTTCTCTCTCCTCTCTCTCCTCTCTCTCTCTCCTCTCTACAATAACTACTCTTGCACCAAAAAGAATGTAAGAAACTAAAAGCTCATTTTCATATATTGGCTTTTGCCTTGGAAACAAAATATATAAAAAAAAAGCAACCCACCTAATCTTTTCTTCTTTTACTTCTTTGTTCTAAAAATAAATAACTTTAAAAAAAAAAATTATTTTAGAAAAGGAATAGAAAATGGATATGAGGGAGCAATAAATGATTTGACAGTGAAAGCATGGCTCATTGTAGAAACACTGTTCTCTCCCTGTCTCTGTAAGAAAGATCTGTTAAGTAGCAGTGATGAGAAGCCACCAAACACTATACTCCAAAATCTCTCTCTACACTTAAATAAATGTTTTACACAAAATAATAATGATAATATATATTAGTATACATTTACTGTTACCTAGAAATATGCTGGTATTTTGGTTACAACGAATAATACGTTGTTATACTTTTAACAAAAAGAAGAATAATACGTTGTTATATATATCCTCCAGATTATAAACCCTAAGTTAAATTCAGGAAGATCGCACATTTCACTAATTATCGCAAGTAGAAGCATATAGTCAATTGTGGGTGAAGTCTCTTGGATATGGTTTCTACGTTGTATGAATCTCATCGTATTATATACGTATGTACATACGTATACTTGTTAGGATTATTTACTAATTGTTTAGGAAATAAATAAAAAATAAAAAGGAAAAAAGAGGTAGACAAGTTACACAACACAGGGCTCGAGAAGAGACAAGACTCTGCGGCTTCTACCTTTTTTTTGGGGACTCACTCTTCTTATCATTCCACTCCCTCTCTTTTTCTCCTCCACGTCAACTCTGATTCCCATCCCTTCTCTATTAAAACAAATACTACTTGTATTTGTTTTATTTTGTTTTTATTACCACCATTATGTAGAAATCTGTTATCAATTATTTTAGATATAACTATACTCTAATAATTAATTTGACAAATATTATTAGTCTAATAATAATAATACTATTTTCGTTCCTTTTTTATCCTAACAATGGTTTTAGATTTATTTACAGACGTATATTAAAATGTCTATTGTGTATCTGTCCAACTCTTTAATTTTCTATCTAGTAATCAAATTAGACATAAAATTGACATTTATTTAAAAAAATCATGTCTTAAAAACTAGTATATATATAATACAACCAATTTATAATAAATACGTATTCATTATGGATTTTGAGTAAAAATGGTCACAGTAGACATATTATATGGTAAGAATACATGTCCCTTTCGTTTATGATCACATGCGATAGTATGAATTTTGTTTCACAGTTTTATGGTTATATAAACTAAAAAGAAAAAATACCGACACTTTTATTTAGAGGAAAACCATGCATTTCAAATTTACTTGAGGGAAGGAAAACTTTTATTGGATTTTGAGTGTAACTAAGAGAAAGAACCTGGAGAACTGAGTGATAAGCAATTTTGTTCTACATAAATATTCGTACCGAAGATAATAAAAGAAATAACGAATTAAGAAGAGAATGTTGTTATGGAGTAAAATGAAAAAGACAATGGTTGGACTGAAAACGCGTGTAGTGAGGCCACGAAAGTCTTATCATCTGTTCGGGCTGTTCCCCTTATGAATTCCATCTATTTCTCTGTTCTACACACTATTACCTATATATACATGTATTTTTTTTTATTTCTTGTACATACGTACGTGCAAAGCTGGCATCCATAATATTTATATTAAAAATTATACTCCCTCCGTTCCGTATTGTTTGTTGTTTTAACATAATTCACGCATATTAAGAAATTCATTTAATTACAAAAATAAATAAATACAATCATCTTTTAAATAAAAAAAAGCTCAAAAGTAGTCATTTTTGGAAAGAGAATGTTAAAAAAAGTTTTTTATCCAGATTTCAATACTACTTTATTAACTTTACATAAAAAGTATCAAAAACAACAAATAAATTGAAACAAAAATGAATCTCTAAAACAACGAATATAAAGGAACAGAGGGAGTATAACAGTATTACTAATAAATACTGCTGTTTTGATTATATCCTAAAAGTTTTCATCAGAGTGTATCCTCTACTGTAGTTTTTTTAGAGAATATTTTACCATTAAAAAAATTATACTTCTTCCGTTTTTTATTACTATATGATATTTTAAAGATTTGCACACATATTAAGAAATCAATTAATTCTTTATTCTCTCCAAATAAAACATATTTTTTTGTCAATTCCAAAACAGTTCAATCAATACAAAAATAAGATTCAGAATTCAAACAGTCAAAACAACAAAAATATAATTAATTTTTACATAAAAATTTGAGAACATCAACTATTTTATAACAAAAATACTCCTTAAAACATTTTTTGATAAAAAACGGAGGGAGTACTATTTATGAGTATCTCACAACTGAAGATGGTCTCATAATCCAAATCTACTCCAAATTCATAGGCCGCTTCTCGGTTCCATCCATCTCATCTAAAATCCTACTATTCAATTAGTTCCGCCTGAAACTATTATATTATTTGGAAATGATGTTTAAAATTATTTGACATTAATATATTTGTAATGTAGCAAATAAAGAATATACTACGGGAGATTAAAAAAGGCTACTGTCAACCAAGTGGTGGTAGTGGGGTGGTTCCCTTCTGGGGTGAGAGTCGACCCTGCTGGTCTAGGCCAGGGATCGATTCCCACAGAAGCGGAATTGCAACATTTAATCCACTTGGCCACCGGGGCATTCAAATGGTCTCTTCAGGCCTCCAGGATTCCCGCTGGATCCGCCGTTAGGTTGGCGTTCCGCACTACACAGGATCCGCAGGACATTGTAAATTAGTGTCCGGTTGGTGTCCTGTGCTTAGTCGGATCCTGTGGATCCGGATACCTGAGCTATAAAAAAAAAAGGCCACTGTCTCGATTGTAATGTATCCATCACACCCCCCCCCCCCCTAGAATTAATTGATCTCCTGTTCTAATCTTTTACTCGGATATTTTGCGATTTTTTTTATCGATAAAAATCATATACTGTATTGATTATAAAGTCATACAATGAACAAACCACTGTTTCAAACCAATAAATCGATCGATTATTAGCTTTAAATTATTGAGAAAACCTTAAATGGAGTGAGTTTTTGGATTTTGGAAATAAACCAAGAAGCAGCGGTACGGAAGCGTAGGGCGGCGAAGGCGGTGCTTTTGTAGCCTGTCTCAAACTATTCACTCAATTCCCATTTTTGAATCTAATACTTTAGAAATGTCTAATTTACCCCCCCTCTCAATTAGTCAACTCTCTCCACCCTTTTGGCAAAAATCCTTCAAATGTCCCAATCTTTAGTTTACTTTTATTTACATTGGACACTAACTCAACAACACATACGTATTTCTTTAGATTTTAATTTATCGCCACATAATTTTTTTCGTGCCGTTATTCTCAGGCAATTCAAGCTTATACAATAATGATAGTAATTACAAGTACTATAATGATTAACTAATTAGGGATCCATGATGCTCACGGCACGGGCATTGAGGTGTGTGTTTGTCTGTATATAATTGTATAAGCATTAAATATTTATACAAAGATAATGCAGAACATAGGGCACATCAACAGAATCGTACGTTTGTCTCTACAAGAGAGGGTGTGTCTTTACGTGCATTTTTTATTTTTTTATATAAACATTTATCTATATACATAAATGTGTGTATATCATAGTAATTTTATTTCCTCGGAACCATGGACACAAAAGCATCTGCTTTCCAGCTACAAACTTTAGACACTAAAAATTAAAGCCACAGGTGCAATCTGCACCCAAATTGATATTTTAAAAACGATTATGGGCTTAGGGATAATTAGAACATTATATAGCTATATAACTAATGCTGATAATTGGCAATCCTTACGATTTTTAAATAAGTAGCGACTTATATTTAATTAATCCACATGTTTATCTCTTTTGTGAGGATTTTCGAAAATCTTTAAAAGAAAAGGCAACCTTCATTATTAGTCTCACTCACGTATACGGAGTAATAGAGCTATGCACTTTTGACAAGGTTTTGTCGTCAGTTCTAGATCATGATTAAGAGGTCTAATTAATAGGTCCCAAAATATAGAACTATCTTAGGATAATCGAAAATACTAGTATTTTGATACCTATAATGAATTGGAATTGGAGTATTAATTATTTATTGGATACTGTATTTAGTAATTTACATTCTACCAAAAACACATAAAAAAATTGCACAATGTAAGAGCAAAAGGGAAAAAGGAGCGGGTTCCAAGGAAAGAAAGGACAAAACCTTATGCCCACGTGGCAAAATGTATACCGTCCGATTGTAAACTAAAAAATATCGACGATGAGAGATAATAAATGTTTCGAGTGTGGCCATTTGGTAGAAAGAAAGAAGAGTTGTAAAATTGTTCTATGAAAAAGAAAATGAGAAACGAAAAAAAGATATTTTGCAAAATCTTGAAAAACAAAGAAACAAACAAAGAAGAGATGAGAGAGAGAGAGAGAAGGAGGAGACAGAGAATTAAATTAGAGGAGCAGAGAGGGGGGAGAGAGAGAGAGAGTGTGTGATTATTAAGGTTATGGCGGCGTTGCAGAGCGCGAGAAAGGCGATGAAACCTCTCTGATCTCTCTTCTTCTTCTCCTTCTTCCTCTTTCTCTCTGTGTGTTTCTTAAATACTCTCTCTCTCTCTCTCGTACCGACAAACGAGCTTTGCCTTTACCAGACACTTTTAAAAGCTACTCAACTTCAATTCAATACACTACAAACCCAGAGAATGAATTCTACCTAAACCCTAGAAATCCTCTTCCTCCCAATAGTCTCGAAGATCTAGAGCGAGTAAGTTATAGTATAGAACTACAAAGATAGGATCTTTCATTTTGGGTTTGTTTCATTTTCCTGAAATAGCTATTGGAGAGTGGTGGTATGGGTGGTCGAACTTGTGCCGATAAATGGCGGGGTTTTTCTCGCTAGACGGCGGAGGAGGAGGCGGAGGCGGAGGAAACAGCCAAGACGAGCACCGGACCAACACGAATCCTCCTCCTCCGCCTGTATCAGAGGCTTGGCTCTGGTACAGAAACCCTAACGCAAACACAAACGCTCCTTCCTCTTCAAACGCTCCTCTGGGCACACTTGAGCTATGGCAAAACCACAATCAGCAAGAAATCATGTTCCAGCATCAACAGCATCAGCAAAGGTTGGATCTTTACTCCTCCGCCGCTGGTTTAGGCGTCGGGCCAAGCAACCATAGCCAATTCGATATCTCCGGCGGCGAAACCTCTACCGCCGGCGCCGGCAGAGCCGCGGCGCTGATGATGATGCGGAGTGGCGGCAGCGGAGGAGGAGGAGGAGGAAACGGTGTGAGCTGTCAAGATTGTGGGAATCAGGCGAAGAAAGATTGCTCTCACATGAGGTGTCGAACTTGCTGCAAGAGCCGTGGCTTCGAGTGTTCCACTCACGTGAGGAGCACGTGGGTTCCTGCTGCTAAACGCCGTGAGAGACAACAGCAGCTAGCCACGGTTCAGCCGCAAACGCACCTTCCACGCTGTGAAGGCGTCCCGAAACGCCAACGGGAGAATTTTCCGGCAACTTCTTCGTCCCTTGTCTGCACTCGCATACCTCCTACTCACCACAACGCTTCAGGTATGATATATTATATCAGTGTAATGTAAAATATAGATTTATATTTCTTTAATTATTGAGTCGTGAAATCATGAAATGTAACCAGCATTTTAATAATTCAAGTAAATCAGTCTTCGAGAACAAAAAAAAAACCTATTTTGTTGATCATTTTTCTAAATTTCGTGATTTAATTGTGAAAGTACTGTGTTGGAGTAAACACTGACTATTAGATTGACAGGAACAAGCTGTTCTCATCGATCTTGAAATCTGCGTTCTCTCTAATTCCCTGCTACCTGAATTTTGGAAGAAAAAAAATGAATATTAATGTTTGATTCTCTCTCTCTATATATATAATATAATCAAACATGCGATTTTCTTTTTAAAAGTTGTTATTTTTTTCTGTAAATGTAGGGTTAGACGTTGGGAATTTCCCGGCGGAGGTGAGCTCACCGGCAGTGTTTAGATGCGTGCGAGTGAGCTCAGTGGAAGATGGAGAAGAAGAGTTTGCTTACCAAACAGCCGTAAGCATCGGTGGTCACATCTTTAAAGGCATTCTCTACGACCACGGTTCTGGAAGTAGCGGCGGCGGCGGCGGCGGCGGCGGCGGCGGCGGCTATAACGTTATGGCCGCTGGTGAGAGTTCTTCTGGTGGCGGAAGAGCTCAGCAGCTGAATCTCATAACAGCTGGCTCTGTGACTGTTGCAACCGCCTCTTCCTCTACTCCAAACGCCGGTGGTATTGGCAGCTCGTCCGCGGCGGCGACGACTTACATTGATCCAGCCCGTCTTTATCCAACTCCGATCAACACTTTCATGGCCGGTACACAATTCTTTCCCAACCCAAGATCATGATCAATCTGACACAAAGCAGCATAACTCTTTTGAATTGTTAGAATAGAATTAGGGTTTTGAAAACCGTTAATTGTTGGATCATATTACATAAAGTTGCAGAAGTGGGGAAAGTTTAGGAGGAAAGTGGACCTGTTTAGGCTTCTTCTGGACACTCAATGTTGTTGCAATTTTAGGGTTTTAAAGGGAAATTTAATTCAAATAATATCATCTTCTTATTATAATGATTTTGTGAGGAGAGTGTTGTGTATTATTTAAATGACAGGAGCACAATATAGCTGATCTTGTTGTCTGAATCTTTATTTCATTAATGTGTCTGTTTCTTGTTTGTGTAACACGTAACCTTAGAATCCGGGGAAAATGTTTCTCATCTTTATATCAACCTTTTGTGTCTTTTTCTAACCAATAGAAAAATTCGTTACATGTGTTGAATATATTATATACAATTTTAATTTCTTCAACCATGGTCTGGTGCCCATCCCATGCATTTAATGATTTCCATTTGGATTCTTTAATTTGTTTGTTACTACTAGTAATTGATAGAGATATGCCATAATTGACATGTGATTGAATCAGAGAAGATGACTCGATGAGTATATATTTATGTTACAAGAGCGACATGTATAGATGTGACATGAAGGTGCGTTCTACAATGTACGTTGTTTAACCCAAATAATTAATCCTCCATCCTCTCCATTAGAGTCCTTTGATTACTAAAAATAGTACTCCCTCTATTTCTTAAAGAAAGTATTTTTAGGATTTTTACACATATTAAGAAAACACATTAAAACTTGATAATAAATGTATGATTTTCTGTGATTAACAATTTCCTATAAATTTAAACCAATAGCAATTCAATAAATTCAATTACTTTTATTGAAATTTACAATTTATCATTATTAACTCATAAAAAATGCATAGAAAATTGAAAACTACATTCTTTTTGAAACAAATTTTTTTCCTAAAACTACATCCTTTAAGGAACGGAGGGAGTATTTGTTTAATTCTACGGTTAGGTTTTTTTTTCTTTTCTAAGTCATTTTTTAAGCGAGCACATTAAATGTGAAAGAATGAGGAAACTTAAATATTACACTCCTTTTTCAAATTAATATATATGTTTTAGAAAAGAAAAAAATTGTTTTAAAAATAAAGAGTTTTCAAGTTCTTATGTATATTTTATTAGTTAATGATGATAAATTGTAAACTTGAAAAAAAATTGAGTTTATTGAATTACTATCGATTTAGAGTTATAGAAAATTGTTAATCACAAAATATGCATTTATAATCAAATTTCATTTGTTTTTTAAATATGTGTGAAAATCTGTTTCTAATTAAAATTATAAATTATAACAGATTTTCTCATGTTGCATAACACTAAGAACATCTCCAATGAGACTCTATTTTTGCCTGTAAACTCTATTTTTAAAGTAAAACCATCTTCAATGGTACTCTATATATTACTCTAAAAAATAGAGATCTCTATATGTAACTCCAAATTTGGAGTTACAAATAGAGATCTCTATTTTTTAGAGTAAAACTTTTTTCACAAAACACTTCTTTAATTTTGATATGTTTCTATTTTGTAACTAAACAAAAATTATATGTTTTATTTTTATACTTAAATAAAATTACAATAGCAATAGCTAGTTATGTAATGAAGTTTTATTTGTGTGGTAAACTTTTAATTTAAATAAAATCATAATTATATTAATTTTTTTGTTAAAAATATAAAATAAATGGATAAAATTTGTATATTTGTAAAGTAAAAGGTTTTTTAAAAAAATAATAACTAAATAGAAATGGAAGATACTTGCAAAAAAAAAAAATTTAGAGTAGAAAATAGATGTAACCATTGGAGCAAATCCGTTCTTTATTTTTAAAAAAGTCTATTTTTAGAGTAAAAAATAGAGTAAACCATTGGTGATGGTCTAAGCATATGCGTACTTTGAAACGGAAGACTGAAGGGTGAAGAGTAACGTTTTTCGATTGTATGATTAGTTCAAGTATTATCAGTTGAGAGGGTGTGGGAAAAAATAGTATTTACGTTTATTTATTGTCCATACAGAAATAGTCACGCACACAAGTTCATGTAAGCTTACGTACATATGTCATATGATATGTGTACATAATACATGTTTTATGTTTATGCTTATGTATTGCGTGTACATATATATATGTTTAGTCATACACAGACATACACGAATATATATACGTATAAGAAGACCGAAGAGTTAATAGTGTGTATATATATTATATAGAGGGAGAGAGGGAGAGATGTTTTGCAGATTCTCATGGTTGATGTGGAAGCAATATTATAATTGGCCAATTGGGAATGTATATATATATATGCAATGCCATCAATTTCAGATTAAATATATTTGGCTACAGAATCATATTTACTCATCATTCCTCTCTTTTTCACCAATCAATACGGTTTGGTTTATTTAAACACAACCCAAGAGACCCCCCTTCTTCCTTTCTCTTCATTTGATGTGATTTATGGCCGAACTAATTTTACAACTATTTTGATTTAGCTTTCTTGAACTATATAACATGTATCATCGAATGTCAAAAAAGTAACAAATTAGAATATATTATGGTAAAAAAAAAATGGAAGCGAAGAGATAGGTTTGAAACCTCATATTGGCTGTTTGGGTGACTTCGGTACAGTTGTGGAATGTTCGAACCATAACAATGATATAATGCCTTTTTAAAAAAAAAAAATTGATATAATGCCTTTTAAACTGGCAATAGCAAAAAAAAAAAAAAAACACAGTCGACTCTGTTATGTGGGAATTAGTAGTTTTGTGGAGTTTGGTAAAGCTATTTAAAATCCATTATGCAATTTGGATTGCGTGACAACATTGTACTATAATCGATCGATTTGGTCCATTCAAATAGTGCTGCGGTCCAATCGGCCGACTCGTTCCGACTTTTACGCCCTGCCGTATCATACCTTCTCCTATCCAACAAATTATTATACTCCATAAATATAAAATGTTTTCGTAAATGTAAATTTGATGTCTTTAATTTGGATAGTATTTATTATTTTGGGAAGAAAGCCAATGAGATAAATGCCGGCTAAATCAAAAGCCTAATAGCCCGACATTTATTAATCCAAAGCTTCAGGTTCAACCGAAACAAAATGAAATGAAGGCGAAAGCGTGACAACTTGATTTAATGGACCAAGCAGACGACATGTGTAACGACGAATTGACCTTTGAATTATGTTTTTTTTCGTCGATATTTGAATTATGTAATGTTTTTTTGACGTCGATCGTTGAATTATGTAATTTAAGGGGACAAAACGTTCCATACAACAAAAAGGGTCCTTAGAATCATCCATTATGCAAAAACAAAAGAATAAAATCTTGTCATGTTTGATGTTTCCTTGACTATGCGTTACCATTTTAACATCGCATAACATGGCTTTAATTTTGCATGGGCAAAACATGAGACACAAAAGACCATAAACTAAATTTAGAGAGACACGAAATTGAAAGTCCCATGTCCGACTCTATTGGATCTTTGATTCAGTCTTCTTTCTTCACAACCTCTCTTTCTCTTCTTTTTCTTCTATTTTTACTTCCTTCAACTCCCATTTTTCTCCTTCATTTTTTTTTTCATCTTCTCCATCTTTTTTTCTTTTTCTTTTTCTTTCTCCTCGCAAACATTACAGTAAAACAGGGAAGATGGCATTTGGGAAGGGACGTGGAAACAAACGCTCTTCTACGACGTCGTATGCGTCGACCATTACAATGGTCGTCTTTGTAGCTCTATGTGTGATCGGTGTGTGGATGCTTTCTTCCAACTCCGTCATTCCACCACAGATCAATCGAGCCTCCACTCGAACGGTCATTGCAGAGACAGAGAGGAGTGATGTGTCTGCCTCTTCGAACGGCAATGACGAACCCGAACCAACAAAACCGAAGCCTGATGAGCAGCCTGCATTTGAAGACAATCCGGGTAAGCTTCCAGACGATGCCATAAAGTCTGAAGACGAACAACAGAAGTCGTCGAAAGAGAAGAGCTCAAAGGCAGGAGGAGAAGATGGAAGAGAGAAACAGAGTCAAAATGAGAATCAGAAACAAGAGATCCAACAGAACAACGAAAAGATTCCCGAGGAGAACAAGAGTGGTGAGGGTGGTCAGATGAAACAAGTGGTCAAGGAGTTTGAGAAAGAACAGAAGGAACAGCGGGACGAGGACGCTGGGACTCAATCAGGAAACTCGAAAGGAACACAAGAGCAAGAGCAAGGACAAGGGAAGGAATCGCAGGATGTGGAACAAGGAAAGAAACAAGGGCAAGATATGGATTCGAATTCGGACGTGACATTCACAGATGCGACCAAAGAAGAACAACCTATGGAGGTGGGGCAGAGCGATAATATATCAGAGAACTCAAAGAATGTAGAAAACGGACAACAACAACAACAACAACAACAACAAGAGGAACAAAACTCAGGGAATGATGAAAATGGACAACAAAGCGAGGAGAATATCACGGCTATTGAAGAAAACGGGAAGGAGCTGAAGAGCATGAAGGATGAGAACGGGCAACAAGACGAACATAACACAACAGAGGACGAAAGCGGAAACAAAGAAGAGCATATCACAACAAAGGACGAAAATGTGGAGCAGCAACAAGAAGAGCAGAAAAGACAAGAGGGCTCAGAGGCGAGCGGGTTCGGCTCAGGAATACCGAAAGAATCTGCAGAATCACAGAAGTCATGGAAGAGCCAGGCAACAGAATCCAAGGACGAGAAACAAAGACAGACATCTGAATCGAATAACGCAGAGAGCATGATGGGTGGAAAGACATGGGAGTTGTGCAATGCAACTGCAGGTTCTGATTACATACCATGCCTAGACAACGAAGAAGCTATAAGGAAACTAACGAGTAGAAGACATTTTGAGCACAGAGAGAGGCATTGCCCAGAAGACCCGCCAACGTGTCTTGTCTCCCTCCCAGAAGGTTATAAGGAGTCCATCAAGTGGCCAGAAAGCAGGGACAAGGTAAAATATTTTATCCACAAATCAGTTTTTGTTCAGGTGATATAATACTCTGAAACTGGATAAAAGTTGACTTACATGTGATCAAGTAGATATGGTACCACAACGTCCCACACACAAAGCTAGCAGAGGTGAAAGGACATCAGAACTGGGTGAAGGTCACTGGCGAGTTCTTGACGTTTCCCGGCGGTGGAACACAGTTTATCCATGGAGCTCTCCATTATATCGATTTCCTTCAGCAGGTGAACTTAAAAAACTGCACCAAATAATGATCTGAAAATTTCTGTGAAACTGATGCTTTTTTTCTTTTTCTTCTATGGCAGTCTTTGAAAAACATTGCGTGGGGTAAACGTACTCGGGTCATATTGGATGTTGGATGTGGAGTTGCTAGCTTTGGTGGTTTCCTCTTTGAAAGAGATGTTATAGCCATGTCTCTAGCACCAAAAGATGAACACGAGGCTCAGGTCCAGTTTGCTCTCGAAAGGAAGATCCCAGCCATCTCTGCGGTGATGGGCTCTAAGCGACTGCCATTCCCGAGCAGAGTGTTTGACCTTATCCACTGCGCACGTTGCAGAGTCCCTTGGCACAATGAGGGAGGTATGCTTCTTCTGGAACTGAACCGGATGCTTCGGCCTGGAGGTTACTTTGTCTGGTCTGCAACACCAGTCTACCAGAAGCTCGAAGAAGATGTTCAAATCTGGAAAGGTAATTAAGGATTTGAACTACATATAAAGTGTTACTCCTCTTTTGTTCTGTTTTGTTCCACTGAAGCTGACATGTTTTGAGTTTATGTAGACATGTCCGCGTTGACAAAATCAATGTGCTGGGAGCTCGTGACAATCAACAAGGACAAACTCAACGGTGTTGGTGCTGCCATCTACCAGAAACCAGCCACGAATGAATGCTACGAGAAACGAAAGCGAAACAGGCCTCCGCTGTGCAAAAACAACGACGATGCAAATGCAGCCTGGTATGTACCGTTACAGGCATGTATGCATAAAGTGCCCACGAATGTGGTCGAGAGAGGGAGCAAGTGGCCAGTGAACTGGCCCCGTCGGCTTCAAACACCTCCTTACTGGCTAAACAGCTCTCAAATGGGGATCTATGGGAAACCGGCTCCTAGAGATTTCACTACAGATTATGAACATTGGAAGCACGTTGTTAGCAAAGTATACATGAACGAAATTGGAATCAGCTGGTCTAATGTGAGGAACGTTATGGACATGAGAGCTGTCTACGGAGGGTAAGCATCGACTGAGAAAGAGATCAAACCAAAGCTTCGCACAATTCACTCACCAAAAGCTAAAGTTTTTATCTTTGTTTCCAACTATGTTCAATATGCAGATTTGCAGCAGCTTTAAAGGACTTGCAAGTGTGGGTCATGAATGTAGTAAACATAAATTCACCAGATACACTACCAATAATCTACGAGAGAGGCCTGTTCGGGATTTACCATGACTGGTGTGAATCTTTCAGCACATACCCTCGGAGCTATGATCTCTTGCATGCAGATCATCTCTTCTCCAAGTTAAAAGCAAGGTAAAAAAAAAAAAGCTTCAAAGTCATTTCCACATTTTCTTTTGGTAATTTTCATCAGCAAATCCTGACACAAGTTACACAAAAAAACTTATCCTTTTTATCAATTTGAAGGTGTAATCTTGCTCCAGTAATGGCAGAAGTTGATAGAATAGTAAGGCCGGGAGGCAAACTCATCGTTCGTGACGAGTCCAATGTGATAAGAGAAGTTGAGAATATGTTGAAGTCACTGCACTGGGATGTTCATCTAACCTTCTCCAAGCACCAAGAAGGAATCCTAAGTGCCCAAAAAGGATTCTGGAGACCAGAAACATCTCAAATTTCTTCCTGAAACACGCTACATAACCCTTGGAATCTGCAAATTGAAATAGCAGAAACAGCTTTATATAATACATTTATATCAATAACCCAAATTTTTTTTCTTGTTTGTGTTGCAAGAACTGCATAAAGAATGTCAGTTGAATGATTAGTGTTAGTCTTGTTAAAACCATAGACTAATTAATTAGAACATTTTTGTTTCGTACTTCATATATTTATATGATCTTTGATTGTGAAGCTATATATGACTGTTAGTTCTGTTTACGATTGTGAAGTAATATGATCTTCTTCAAAAATCATCCGTGATCCGATTTCGATTTTGTCCACAGATTTCAGTTTAAAAAAAAAAAAAATAGTTTTGGGAATAAAATTTATTTTATGCTTTACAATTTGACCATTTTATTGTCCTAACAAGTCTTTTCTTCTTTGGAACATGTGAAATAAATAACTTTGAATAAAATGCTACGGACTTAATGAGGTATCCAAAGTCGTAATAATTCAAACAGCCCAGCAGGCCCAGCCCAAAAAATGTTTTTTTTTTCCCTTTTTTCTGTCAAACTCAAAACATGTTTCCGTATTGAAAAACGGTGGCGTTTCCTTTTGAATCATCATGTCTCGTTTCATATGTACACTTGTATACATTTTTGCCGGTTGGATAAAAATTCCATTCCAGCTTTACAGTTTACACACAAGAAAAACTCCCTTTCTTAAGTGTCGTTTTAGCATTAAAAAAATATTAAATTTTTCTGTTTTACCTTTCATTAAAACAATATTTTGTCAATAATTAATAAGTTGAAATGGTAGAAATAAAACTGGAAAATTTATCATAAATCTGCATTGAAATACGAGAATGACAATTATTTATAAATAAAAAATTAAATTTAGAACGACACTTAAATCAAAACAGAGGGAATAATAAATTAATTATGTGCCATTATTAGTTTTAAATGTTAGTTCTTCAGAAAAGGGAAGATTAAGAAATAAGAAAGGAGCGAAACAAAAACAAAAACAAAAAAGAAAGAGAGAAACGGGCACTTTTATTAAGTAGAGAGGCTGGGCGCTATCATATATTCAATGCTTTACCAAACTCACACCCTCTTCTAAATTCACACCACCACCCTTCTTCTTCTCTTTCTCTCTTCCTTCACCGACATCTCTCCCCCAAAGCTCTCTCTCTCTCACTCACTCTCTGTGTATCAGGTATTCAATTTCTTCTCTAATTTTAGGGTAATGAATTGGGTTTTTTTGAGGGTTACTCGTCACATTGTGTTGATAAGTTTGGAATTGACATGAAGAGGATGAGGAATCTTTTTTTTCTTTCTCGTTTCTGTCTTGTGGGTTCTAGGCCCCAGAATGAATTTCTGGGTTTTTCGTTGGATTTTGTTTTCTCTTTGAATTGGAAAAAATGGAAACGGTTTTTTTCTTTTTGGGCGTTTTTATTTTGAGATAATTGTCAGTTTTGTTTTGTGAATTTTTGATATCTCCTGAGGCAAAAGAAAATTTAGGTTAATTTTGTTTGGATAAACTTTGGTGGGTTTTTGATAGGAAATGGAAAGTGTTGAATTGGGGTTGAAGAACTGTAACCGGAAGGAGAACGCCGTCTCCGGAGGCGCTCAAAACGGCGACGATTTCTCCGTCGACGACTTGCTTGACTTCTCAAACGGCGACGTTTTCGTCGAGGATGAGGCGGCTGAATTGAAGGTTCAAAGAAAGAGAGGAGGAGCCTCTGTTTCCCAAAATGACCAAAATACCCTTCACCAGGACGACGGTTTCTCCACCGCCGGCGGAGATTTGGGGTCTCTCCCCACAAGCGAGCTCGCCGTTCCGGTAATTAAATTCGCTTCTAACCTCAGTAATTGGTCGAAATTGCATGTAACCTTCCATCTTTTGATTTCTTTATTATATATTCTTTGTTAGATGGATGATTTAGCGGAACTCGAATGGTTATCAAATTTCGTGGAGGACTCTTTCACACCCTATTCGGCTCCGACGAAGAAACCGGCGTGGTTAACCGGAGACCGAAGTCACCCTGTGGCACCGGTTAACGAGGATTCGTCCTTCAAACCCCCTCTTCCGGTTAAAATCAGAACCAAACGAGCCAGAACCGGAGTCAGCGACTGGTCTCTTGGTTCGTCGTCGTTAACCGACTCGTCTTCGTGTTCTACAACGTCCTCCTCCTCCTCCTCCTCTGGTCCCTCAAGCCCTCTATGGCTCTCCGGCGCTGAGTTTCTTGATGAGCCAGTGGTTCAAAGACAGAAGAGGAAGAGAACGACTTCCATGTCGGCGATTTGGAAAAACGGTGTTCAGACGCATTCGAAATCGCAGACGCAGACGCAGACGCAGACGCAGGCGCAGGCGCAGACGCGGCGGTGTAGTCATTGTGGCGCTCAGAAAACGCCGCAGTGGAGAGCAGGACCAATGGGAGCGAAGACGCTGTGCAATGCGTGTGGTGTGCGTTTCAAATCGGGTCGGTTATTACCCGAATACAGACCCGCTTGTAGCCCAACGTTCTCGATTGAGCTCCACTCCAACCACCACCGTAAAGTCGTTGAAATGCGTCGGAAGAAGGAGACACCCGACGATGCTGATGAACCCGGTTCGAAACAACCGGTTCAGACGGTTCAGGTTGTGTCGAGTTTTTGAAGAAGTAGGCAAGGTTTTTAGAGAAGAATTAGGATCCGACCCGGTTCAGTTTTAGCACCAGTTAGTTTCTCAGTAATAACTTGTTATGGAGTACACTATTATTTTGTTTGACCTTTTTTCTCTTAATCTGATTTTTGTTTAGTAAACTGGTCAGGTTTTAAAACTTTAAAACTCACATTTTGGATTTTCTTTTTGCGTTAATTTTCAGTATTTATATTTGGCAATCCTTTTCCTTTTGGTTACAAATAACATTTTGGATATTTTAATGGTATATGGGAATATGAAACCGTTAGAAGTGTCAATAAGTGACAAAATATTAGTAAGACATGGGGGATATATGTTATTCGTCACCCATTATCTCCTTCATCATTTCAGTTTGATAATATTTCAACGTCATGATCTCACTGGTTCCTTTTCTAGTTATAAAATATATGCTCGATAATTATTGAAAATGCGATAGTTATTTTCTACTCCATATTGATATTGGTAGTTATTAGGTTTATAAATACAAGATCAATTGAAATCCTTATTAATTTGAATGGAAAATGAGGAAAGACAGATTACGAGGAGGCTTGATTTTAGAGGTGGCAAGGAGCCAAGGACTTGGTAAGTTGGTCTAAGTAACACAGATAATTAGGTGGTTACAAGTAGTATTAAAGTTGATTTTCTAATGGATTCTAATACTCCCTCCGTTTTAATTTAATTGTCGTTCTACACTTATTTTCTTGTTTCAAAATAATTGTCGTTTTCAGTTTTCAATGCAAATTTATGATATATTTTCCACTTTTATCCTTACTTTTTTAACTTATTAATTACTCATATCAAACAAAATAGTGTATTAATTAAGGGGTAAAACAGAGAAATTAGTTGTTTTCTTAATCTGTGTGAAACCACTTAAAACGACAATTAAATTAAAACAGAAGGAGTATAAATTATAGAAAGTCGTTGTTGGTGAAAAAAAAATTTCGGTGCCATTTATCACAGTCGTTGTGCTCAACACTTTTCGATTAGTATACAGCATCTTTCGTGTGGGATGTTAAAAAACCTCTAATCTATTTTAATATATAGTATAATTTATATAAGTTCATTTGCAATTGATAAATTTACATGTTTTGTATGCCCAAAAAGGTCTATTACAAGTTGAAAGGGTTCTATATAACACTTTAATAGGCATCACATTTTCTCTTGTATTTATAAATTTGACATAGCATAAAAAAATTGAAATTGCTAAATAAACGTACTGGGCACACTCTCTGATTGACTAATTAATTACTCTGCGTATTTTTGGAGATTGGATGCGACTTTTTAGTGACGTACAATATAGCCAGCCAATTTTCGGATTATATAATAATAATCTTCGTTGACCATATCTTTGAGTTTAGCACGAATTAACACCGCTCACATCACTAAAATTGTTAAGTTTTTTATATTTACGAAATTTCTATAAACTTGGGAGTTATCCCTCTACTGGTTTTAGTTGACTATATAAGCTTTTAAGTGTTGGCCTAAAATCAAAGAGTTGAAGTGTCTAGTTTCATGAATACCAACATAACAACATGTATATACAACTCTACAATTTAAAATGTAAACACACAAAGCCTACCAATAAATTACCAAATTATTAAACCTTCATTAAGTTTTTTACCAAACTATTAAAAAAGAAAGTCATACAAAAGCTTGGAAAGTAAGTGCTTGAATTATAACACATTTGAAACTACAGGAACATTTTTATACAAAATATAATTTTTCAAATGATGTATTTTTTTTTCAGTTTATAGTAAATTCACTTTGGTTTTGACCCTTAACCGACTCATATGTACCAATTTGCTTTAGTAGTTGTTGTTTTCTTGGTGATCATCAGGACTAAATTTCTTTAGTTAAAAACAATAAATAATGAGTATTTGCATTCCATGTCATGTAATAACACCATAATTAGTTCTCTCACATATCATACTATTCATCATAGTAAATTACATATCAAAAATCTTTTTTACCCTTTCCTTTACCATTATATTACAAAACACTCTCTCTCTTCTTGCCATCAATGAAAAAGAAGAAGAAGAGAAAAAAAGAAAAAAAGAAGAAGAAGAAGAAGGAGGAGTAGAAGATGGAGAAGGAAGAAGAAGGAAGGATGAGAAGGAAGAAGAAGGAAAAAAAAGAAGAAAGAAGGAGGAGAAGAAAGAAGAAGTATAATGGAAGTGGAGTTTGGTGATGGTGTTATGACAAGGAGGGTGGTGATGGCGGCTATGCTGGTGGTGGCAAGTCACGGTGGGGATGGCGATGACGACGTCGACGGCAAGACGGTTGTGATGATAACGCCAGTGACGATAACGATATTGGTGATAATAATGAAGGTAATAGTGAGAATTTAACAATAACAAAGTTAGTTAAATTGTTATCGGCATAACTTTGTATAATTTTGTTAAGTTAACAAAGTTAACCAAACAATAATATACACTTTTCTAATATGATAACTTGTTAACACGATAATTTTCATATTTTTATATTTTATATATGTTTATTGATGTGATAAATGGTTTAACATGCTATTTTATATGATATGCTAACTGGTTTAAATTGTTAATTACATATTAACAGTGTAAAAGAAGCGGTTAACATTAGATGAACAGTATTACCGGTGTACCGTAAACAGTGTTGTCATAATTGACGGTAAATAGTGTTGTCGGAACAGACAGTGAACAGTGTTATAAAAGCGGATTGTTAACAGTATTGCCATAAATTTACTCTGCTAACAACATTTTCAGACCAATGGCATTTGTGTAGTTTTAGAAAATTAAAAGGTTTTTTTGGTCCTAAAATTAATTTCTCTCTGTAAAATAACTAATTTTGAATTATGTATTACCATATACTCCCTCTGTTTCCTAAAGAAAGTATTTTTAGGATTTTTACACATATTAAGAAAACACATTAAAACTTGATAATAAATGTATGATTTTCTGTGATTAACAATTTCCTATAAATTTAAACCAATAGCAATTCAATAAATTCAATTACTTTTATTGAAATTTACAATTTATCATTATTAACTCATAAAAAATGCATAGAAAATTGAAAACTACATTCTTTTTGAAACAAATTTTTTTCCTAAAACTACATCCTTTAAGGAACAGAGGGAGTGAGGGAGTATCTAATTAAATGGTTAACCATTACCATATATTTAACTCACCCAATAATAATTAGTAAACCTAAGTGATAATCATTGAAACTTACAAAGAAGAAAAACCAAAGAGAGGCGTGGGGAGTCACGTGATGAGCATTTCCCCATCCGATTCAACTACTTTCACATGTTCTAGCTTTTACGTTGTTGTTATAGCTAATTATTTAGTTCCCTCATCATTAAGTTTCGTAAAAGAAAAGTTAGCCCTAACGATTTTCACATAAAATTGTTTACTTTTTTTGAGTAGGGTTTTAAAAGCTATAAAGAGGAGTAATAGATATAAATTGTTTCGGCGACGTTCTTCTCGAGTTGTGTGCCTAAAATTGTTGGGAGATCCCTTGACCCAACAATACATGTGAGTGTGCCACGTTCTCTCATCTTGACATTATTTTCCTCTCGTCCGCTTCACGTTTCTTGTATTAAATAGAAGACATATATATTGCGAGAATCTTTCAACTTTTACAAAGTTTTTTACAAAATTAAAATAAAAATGAAGTAGTAGTTAACACAGCACCTAAACTCAACTAATTTATAGATAGACTTTGGGGCAAACCAAAGTTTTGTTTTTCATGTTTTTGAACCCCCACGGTTCACCTTGAACCGCACCTTTGTTATTATCTAAGCCACGGTTCCACCTCTCCATTCAACAACTTTATAAAAAAGGCAGTAGTAGTAGTACAACGTCACGTGCATTTCATGCTTCAGCCACGCCTTCTTCACAAGGCTAATTTCATCATCGCATTGTTGAAGGCAGTGGAGGCAAACTCGACTCCAAGGGAGAAGATTAGTGTTTATCATACGACTAAGTTTCAGGTTTTTTCAACTAGTAGAATCAGCTTGTTCAACTAGTAGATTTAAGCTGGATTAGAAGATATTAGAGAGCAGATTCAGGTTTGAACATAATTAATCCAATTAGCAGAATCAGCTAGTTCTTGGTGCAAAAAATGGGAACAAACCAGGAGTGATGTGATAACGTAAACTGTTTATTTCCCGTGTTATGCTGATTAAAGTGAATAGTGGAGAATGCATTAAAAGAAGTGATAGACATTCGCTAAAGCACTTACAAAACGTTAGACAGAAAAAAAAAGAAAAACGCATTTACAGATAATTGGGAGAATCCATAAAAGAAAACAGAGCAACTAAGAGATAAAAGTGACCAAGAACAGAGTTTGTTCTTCATGTTTTGAGTTGGTAGTTTTCAAGTAAAAGTAATCTCGATCTTGCACTTGGGCGAAGCTCTTGGAAGCATTAGCAGATCAGTAGTGATTCTTAACTTTTCCTCGGCACTTATTCTTTTACTAGACCGAACTTTCAGCAACTCGAGACGTGACAGCTTCCCTAAGAAATGCTCTACTTGAGCCAACTCGCCGTCAGTTCCCTCGTCCCACAAGTCTATATCCAAGACCTCCACAAGCCTTCAACATCGGTTCTGTCCAAGAGATGGAGAGATTTGTTTAAACTGGTATCTACTCTCTTGGTCTTGATGACTCCATCTTCGTGCCTGGTGAAAGACCCGAAGAATGCAAACGCACTAGTTTCATGGAGTTTGTGAAGAGAGCTCTTGTAGTCCAACGCTCCCATTACCAAATTCTCTCTCAGATGCCATAAAGGCGTAGACGAACATCTTGTTGATGAATAGTTCCGTTTGAATTTTATCGGTAGCCAAATAATATGTTTTCCTTTCTTTCTTTAAGTCCAAAAATTTGTTGTATCTTGTTTATTAAGTTTGGCAATTTAATAAATCTTTCTCAAACTCACGCTTGTGTTACTGTTAGTGCCACCATGAGTCAAACAGATGTCCTGCATCAGCTATTCATATATGTGGAGGAAGCATCATCATATACGTTGATAGCAAATCTCATAGGTTTGTTATTCTTTCTTTTCTTTTTCTTTGTTTTCATACAATGAGGAAATAAAATTAGTACATTAAACATACTAATAATTCACAAGATGTAGAGTAAGCAGACCAATATTTCATCCCAGAATTAGATAAAAAAACAAAAAAAACTAAGATGAGTTGGTCATAAAATCGGCACCACCCTCCGATGGAGAGAGAGAGAGAGAGTCACATGACGATCCGAAGGACAGCGAGACCAACAGCTGAGATGGATACAAGTGTACCGATACAGTACTTGATCACCTCGTACTTGGCCGCTTCTAACTGAGCTCTCAAAGTGTGAATCTCCTGTGAGAGAGATTGAAAAAAAAAACAGGAAACAATATATATATATATAGAACAACTTATTTTGCTGCAAAAACAAGCAAACGCACATAAACCAGACATGAGAAATACTAACACGGTCAAGTTTGTTTGTAAGGTTAGAGGTTTCGGCGTTTTGATTTGTTAGCTCATCTCTTATCCTCCTGCCACCATTATCGAAACATACCACACCGGATTTTTTACAAGTTGTAACCTAAAAAAACAGGTTAAATGAATGAAGAGAGAAAGAAAGTTAGCGGGTTTCTCTGACCCTTTCTCAAGATTCAAGTCCAAACGTTGTCCTGCTGTGACTTTGTCGATCTCGTGCCTGCAATGTAAATTTTATTAGTCACTTACACGGAGTCTAAAGCAAACCAAAAAACCTAGAGGTCGTTCCTAGAAGGCTGACCTTATATCAGTGCGGATTCGCTCTATGTCGTTGCGGAGTTTCTCATTCTCGTGTTGCAGCAATGAGAAATGGTGATCCTATACATACACCGCTTTTCCGAATCAAGGTTTCATATAAATGAGAGCAAAACACACAATAACACAGCGAGAAAAAAGCGAAAACAATAGCTTACCAGTGAACTGTTGATTTCACTTTTGAACTTGGATAAGTTTGATTCCTGTGTCATTTCAGCCTACCAAGAAGCAAGAAGATCAAAGTTAGACCGACTTTTTAAGTATCTATCACTGGGTCTTAGTATTTGGAATTGATGAAGCCACAGAGCCTTTATAACAGATTTCACAATAGAAACTTACTTTCTGCATCTCTCCCTTGGAAACAACCAACTGAGAAACAACTCCTAAGCTATCATTCAGAACTTCCGTTATAGCACCGGTTATTGCCTCTGCTTGCTTTGAAGGCAGGCCTTGTGCTTCTAAGCTCCTAACCTGAGAATCGCATACCAAAATTCTCATTTGAACTTTACTCACAAGACAATATCTAAAACTAAAGACAAGCCATGTTGCATTCGATGACTCCGGTCTGGAATGTAACCATCCTATTGTCTCATTTCAAAAAGCAAAAAAAAGATACACAAATTGTGATGAATCACAGAGTGTTCCTTTTTTATTATTTTTTCTCACAATCTTGCCTAAATTCAAAGCAATGAGACCAAGAAAGGGTTATTATTACCAAAGCGAGTGTATCGACGAGATATAAACGCTTCCCATTGGTTTTGACGAGTTGAGATATGAATCTGGCGTGGGATTGTCTGTACAGAGAAGATGATACCAACGATGAAGAAGACGAACGAATCTCGTGGTGGTCGAACAGAGTCCTCTCAAATGTTGGATTCGGAGAAGAGATTGATCTGAGAGTCGAAAAGTTTACACCTGAACTAGTTCCAAGTCGTGCCACCCGGAGATAATTGGCGAAAGCGGCCATGAAAAGGATGTAGAGAAGGAGAAGCAAAAATTCACAAAATTGATTTGCAAAGTGGAACCTTTGAATTGAATCAACCCCCAAAAAGTTTGGATCGGGTGGAAGAATGCGTGATGAGAATTTCCCAATCGGGTAAGCATGCAAATGAGATTCAGGGATGGTCAAAAGGAGAGAGAGAGAGAAAGGGGAAAAGAAGGAAACTTTGAAGATGGGTTTGGTGGGGATTGTTCGCTTATGGATGTGTTATCTCTGATCCTCCCATTGAAACCGCTAAGACTTCTCCGCACCAACAAAAGAAACAGACGGACGACGATGATGATAGAGAAAGCGTGAGCCTTCGTCTTTCCAAAATGGGCACGTTTCCCAAACTCAAATCCTGTTTAGTTATTTCTTCGGATATTCCATTTTAATTCATTACTGTGCTAATAATCTTTAAATCCACATACTACTTGACCATGTTAAATCATCAATCACTAATTGGTTTTATAAATTGACAAAAGTAAGCTCTGCTAAAAATGAGGAACTAGTTGTCGGAAAAAGAAATACAAGAGAAACAAAAAAAAAATACATCCCTTATGAAAATGACAATCATATAGAAGATATTTTTGTAGGAATCAATTAACTTTTTATTTCTTGTTAACGAACACTCGAGCCTAAATTTGTCATTAACGTACCTGCTTGTTGTTATGTTTCGCAATAAGGTAATTGTTGATACCGAAATCCGGTTATTCGTAAATATGTGAATAGGTGGGTTCGGGAACTTTCTTATACGAAATGTTGAAATCGTAAATTACAAAAAGATTGTCGAAAAGACTTTGTCGTAAATACAAAAGAGAAATATCGTAAACACGATATGAAAAATATCGTAAAACTCGTCGGATATACGATTTGTATAGAAATCGAGAATTTAAGGGGGGTGCTCTCTGGAAATTTCTGGATC